>CM020034.1:31231561-32431561 GCA_009769605.1 Bucorvus abyssinicus | reverse complement strand
CTTCAACCTACCTTCACGACACGATGAATGCTGGAACAAGGAAAAAGAGTGAGTAAAGATAGTGAAAGTAAAGTGGATGCCAGTGATGGAATTTGAATATATACTATTGCAGCAATTCGCGCTCAGCTTCAGGAGGTGAATGATGAAATAATTTATCTGGCATCAAAAGTGCACATACGAGGAGATTTCTAAAGCAAAGCAAAGCAAACCAGAAGACTGGGGATGGTTAATTGTGTTCATTGGCTTTGTAAGGAAAAAAAAATTGCTATCTAACAGTGTAAGAAGATTCAAAGGGTGCAAAGCTGCCTCTTTTTCAACTATGGTCATGGAACCACAGGATGGGTTGGGTTGGAAGGGACATTAAAGATCATCCAGTTCCAACCCCCTGCCATGGGCAGGGACACCTCCCACTAGAGCCAGTTGCTCCAAGCCTCGTCCAACCTGGCCTTGGACACTGCCAGGGATGGGGCATCCACAACCTCTCTGGGCAACCTGGGCCAGGGTCTCACCACCCTCACAGGGAAGAATTTCTTCCTTACATCTAGTCTAAATCTTCCTCTGTCAGTTGAACCCATCAGCCCTTGTCCTGTCCCAACAGCCCCTGCTGAACAGCCCCTCCCCAGCTTTCGGACAGCCCCTTGAAGCACTGACAGGTCTCCCCGGAGCTTTCTCCTCTCCAGGCTGAACACCCCCAACTCTCTCCCCTCTCCTCCCAGCAGAAGGGTTCCACCCTCGGGTCATTGCTGTGGCCTCCTCTGGCCCCGCTCCAGCAGGTCCCTGTCTCTGCTGTGCTGAGGAGCCCAGAGCTGGAGCCAGTGCTGCAGGGGTGTCTGATTTTAATGAGAATCAGAGTTAAAGCTGAGGATGGAAGAAGGCTGGAGCCCAGCCATAAAATAGACAAGTGCCACTGTTAATACTGTTACTGGAGGAAACGGAATTAAAACTCAAAAGTGAAATCAGCGGGTGCAGCCCTTATACTCTCTGGTTTTGTCAGGGTGTAGGTCTGGAAATAACCTTGAGAAAGAAGAATTGAGAAGGAATGGTGGTGAAACATCAACGTCGAAATGGTGAGAGTGGCAGAGCACTGGGAGTGGATTATTGGGTGCTGAAGAACCATGCAAGAGAATGCGAGCGTATCCAAAACCCCTGCAGTGGTTGTCCTTGGTGGTCGGTCAGTCAGGAGTAGTGTGTGTTTATTTAATGGCTTTCCTCGGTAATACTCTCTGGAGTTCTTCACCTCTCTTCACCTCTTCAGAGGTTCTCAGACTGCTTTCAGACCAGCAGCCCTTACCCCGTAGGAGCGTCGCTCCATCCAGCTTCCTCTTTTCATTCGATTTCTCTGAATATCTGCTGGTTTCTCGCTGGTTTTGGTGAGCAGGTTCCAGATGAGAACACAGTTTCTAGATCTGATTGTACCAGGGACCACAGAGGCAGCTCTGCACTGAATGAGAGGTCTCTGGCCACGCCGTGAGCCTGCGCAGATCTTACTGGCAAAACTGCGGTCACATTTGGTTGCAATTTCATATTCAGTCTGTGGTTTTTTTGCGATGCTGCCAATCCTCCATCATCGGCCGCTCTTCCTATGGATGAGAAGGTCTCTGGTTCTTCCGTGCTGAGCTTTAGCTGCTGATGTCGACAGCTTTATCAGCTGCTGACAGGACAGCAGGGAAGAGCCTCCTCAAAAGCAGGGCCACCATACAGGGCTGAGGACAGGGACTTCTGGAGCAGCTAAAGCCCAGCAACACCAACCCTCATCAGCCTTCTGTGGTCAGCAAAGGGTGCAGCACCATCACCAAAGCCATCACAACACCTGAGAAGGCAACGTTAACTCACCACTGGAGATCAGAATAAACAAAACCGAATCACAGATGTTTGGGATTATGATCAGTTCGTTGATCCGATTTGCTGCACAGGACCGTGCCTCCTGTCAGCGCCGTAGAACAGGTAGGACCAGTAGACATGGTTGAGGGGATGCAACAGCTCAGGCTGCTGAATGTCAAACCACAGCCCAAGCACACGCAGCTCTGCTTCCAGGGACCCTGGTCTGCTCATTCCTGCTGCCTTCCTTGCTGCCACGGCTTCAGCTGCTTTAAGCATGGAACCACAGAACAGCAGGTTGGAAGGACCGCAAGGATCATCTGGACCAACCTTTCTTGGGAAAAGCCCAGTCTTAATGACTTCGGATGGCCGGATCCTTGCAACCTGGGCAGTGGGCTTGTGGCCCACAGCACTGCAGTAGTACTGAAGTTACTGCTACAGCAACAGAATGGGCAACAATTCACTGCCTGTTTGTCTGTCTTCGATATTGCTGCCAGTCCATGCGCTGGCTCCGTTAGTTTCACATCCGTGGTGGACACCACTGATTCTCCTCGACTTTGCCTTAACCCAGGGGGATGAAATCAGACATTTGTGTGGTAAATGCAGCGGCTCTGCCTCCTCTTGAATACATGACCAAGGAAGGGCGGCTTCACGGGGAGAGCATGGGTCCATTCTAGACAATTCTATAGATGGGTGAGACACAGCGTCACTCTGTCTCCTTTAAGGGGTTGAGTATTGAGGTTTCTCTAATGTTCTTGTGACAAGATAAATTCCTGCTAAGGAAAGGCTTGGCCGGTTTGGTAGGCAGCAACCCTGAAATCTCCTTTAACAGACCACTTCTACAGTTCGCTTCCTATTCAATGCTTGCTTTGATCGGTCATCCCGCTCCTGTCGCCCTACCGGTGATGTTTTCATGGGATTTGGCTCGGCGAAGCTGGCTTTGAGAGGAGCCGGTCAAGACGCAAACCACAGCCTGCCTGTGCGCATCCTCTTCCACGAAATGCAGGTTTGGTTTCAGTCTCTGCTGTCGTGCTCAGCCCTTCTCCCCTGTGAATATCTCCTCATCCTCCCCCTTGAGGAATGAATCCTTCTGAAGGCCCAGGACGGTGAGAGGCTGTGGCAAACAGCGTAATCCTTAATGAATATTCCTGTTTATTAGCGTGAGCCTTCCCTCTGCCGACATTTTTCTGCCTTTTCAGAAGGCTTTTGCTGATTCAGGCATTTATTTGCATGTTTGCCCACAAGCCTTGGTCGCAATCTGGGTGTTGATCTTTTGTCTCTGCATTCAGAAATCCCCGGAGCTCGACTGTTGTTATTTAGCGTTGTGAAAAGTTCGAGTTTATCGCCCGACTTTAGCCTCTTCAGCAGATTTATCTGCCGCTAAATCTCTTCCGCGATTTACTGACAACCAAATTCTCACAGACCTTGCAGCGTGGGGTAGTCTGGCAAGGGTGCGTGAGAATAAAAACGAGCAGCACGAGACGGCTCAGGAAATATTTCTATTATCTTCATATTCTGGAAGCGTTCCTAATACCAAATGCTTTCGGACTGCAGCTCCTGAGGCTTTTCCAGAGGTAGGAGTTGTTGCCCTCCGGACTCTGTGGGTAGGAGGCAGAGGCAAAGTGACTTGGTGACGGTCACGCAGCCAGCTGGTGACTGAGCTGGGACTAAACCCCAGCTCTCCTGTGCTTCAAACGCTGAACCAGAATGAATGCTCTGACCTCCTCCAGAGAGCATGGCGATGGGGCAGCGCGCAGCACGAGTGACTTAAAATTGTAGCTACTGATGTATAGTTAATGCGTAATTTATAAGCTATTATTTCTTTATTATGCATTTCATTTAATTAATTTTCAAGCATAATTTATCACACAATCACAGAATTGTTTGGGTTGGAAAAGACCTTTAAAAGAAATGGTTCCTCAGGGCCAACCTCAACCTCCCCTGGAACAACTGGAGGCCGGTTCCTCTTGTCCTGTCACTTCTTCATGGGGAGGAGAGACCGACCCCCACCTCGCTCCAACCTCCTGTCAGGGAGTTGTCAGAGCCAGAAGGTCTCCCCTGAGCCTCCTTTGCTCCATGCTCAACCCCCCCAGGTCCCTCAGCCGCTCCTCAGTGCACTTGTGTTCCAGACCCTGCCCCAGCTCCGTTGCCCTTCGCTGGACACGCTCCAGCCCCTCAGTGTCCTTCTGGGAGTGAGGGGCCAACACTGAACCCAGGATTTGAGGCATGGCCTCCCCAGTGCCAAGTCCAGGGGGACGATCCCTGCCCTGGTCCTGCTGGCCACACCAGTGCTGGTACAAGCCAGGATGTCGTTGGCCGCCTTGGCCACCTGGGCACTCTGCTGGCTCCTCTCCAGCCGCTGTCACCAACACCCCCAGGTCCTTTTCCCTGGGCAGTTTCCAGCTGCTCTTCCCCCAGCCTGGAGCATTGCAGGGAGTTGGTGTGACCCAAGAGCAGGACCTGGCAGGTGGCCTGGTTGAACCTCATACAACAGGCTTTGGCCTATTGATCCAGCCTGTCCAGATCCCTCTGGGGAGCCTCCAGCAGATTAACACTCCCGCCCAACTTGGTGTCATCTGCAAACTGACTGAGTGTGCCCTTGATGCCCTCATCCAGATCATTGATAAAGATGTTAAAGAGAGCAGGTCCCAGCACTGCGCCCTGGGGAACACCAGCTGTGACTGGCCGCCAACTGGGTTGAACTCCATTCCCCACCACTCTCTGAGCCAGGTTTTTACCCAGCAAAGAGGACACTCATCCAAGCCATGAGCAGCCGGTTTCTCCAGGAGAATGCTGTGGGAAACAGTGTCAAAAACTTTTCTAAAGTCTAGGTAGACTTAGGGCAACAAGGGTAGACTTATGAAAACACCCTTTTTGCTGAAGTCACATTAGAACTGTGAATAGCAACGAGACACAGCCATGGTGCATCTCTGCGGGTCATGAGCTATTCTGCTTTGGTATTTAATTACGTCACACTTAGATGAGCAGGCAACAGCCAGCTCACACCAAAGCTCCTTTCACTGAGCTCCTCTCGCTGAGCTCCTCTTGCTGAGCTCCTCTCGCTGAGCTCCTCTCCAGGCTGGTGAGGGATGTCTCTGTGGGCCTCTGGCTCTCTCTCACAGGGTGACAGGGAGACCAAGCTCAGGGGACATGGGCTCACACTCCTTTACACCACGGGACATGGGGTCACCACTTACCCACACCAAAAAGTCTGCCTTGAGCAAAGCCCCCCCTCATTATAACTTCGACAGCAGCCGCTTTATCCATGTTACTCATCCGACATGATCAGAAAACGTCACATCATAAAACCATTACATTCAGATTTGACTCGCAGGGTATGAAGACAAGTTTGCGTACCTGGGGAGGCTGAGTGAGGGTTAGACAGGAGATCAACACTGCCTGGTGCCTGCTGCTTGTGGGTAGAGACACTACTCAGCATCTACTTCCTTTACGTGCCTCCAAGGTGTATAACCCCATGTTGCAACGAAGCTGAACAACCCATGAAACTCATTGCCAAACTGGTAAATAGCCAGTGGAAATCGCTGGCACGAGATACGGCTACCAAGAATGTAACCAAACTTAGAAAAAGGTTTAGAAAATACTAATTCCAAGAATTAGATTATGTAATATTTGAGGGAGGGAGTGAACCCTGAGATGATAAAAATAAATGTACTGAGAGCGACATCATGATTTGATTCAGAACGCTGGGTCACCCGTGTATTCAAGGGTTGCCCGTAGGAAGATCTTGGTGTTGGGCTTGCACAGGTGTATAGTTCGATCCCTGTCTCTCAGGACGCTGGTTTACATCCATAAATACCGCATGAAGCGGAAGGAAGGCACAGACAGGGCACAAAGGGCTTTCCAAGGGCAAAGCAGGCAAAGGCAAACAGCAAAGCGAAGAGCACGAGTGAAAATCCAAAACCAAGGACACGATGAGGCATTGGGGTGTTGGACTGTAATCAAAATTCCTGCTTTACTTCATGCACCGGTTGATTTACCAACCGATGCAGTCATTGACAGAGGTGAGCATCATGAGTATCCAGCCCATACCAGGTCTGTCGCCTCTTTTAAACCATAAATACACATATATTTCTGCCCTTCTCTTTCCCTTTTCTCCAGTCACCAGTCCATATATACCAGGTGTGTCCATGCACCCAAGGAAAGGAGAAGTATTTCCTTCACCCTCCAAGAAATCAGCAGGGGCTTTGCCACTTTTGAAGCCCATGTGCATGGTGAGAGCAGGGCAATGTTTGACCCCTGCACCACCCATGTTGAATGCTGCTGGAGAGGAGCTGTGCTCCTCTGACCACAGCTATATTTGCAGGTAGTCATCCTGAAGGGGGTTAGCAGGGCTGGAAGTCCCACCAGCAGGTACCTGAAATGTAAGACCAGGCTTTCAGCCTTGTTTTCTGACGAGCGTTTTCACCCCAGGGTTTGGTAGTTCGGGCGATACAGGCAGCACGAGTCTCAGGATGTGGACGTAGAAAAAAAACACCTTCCCCACCTCACATTTGGGCTGCTGATAGTATGTGGTTGTTCTTTTACAATTTCCTTCCTGCACAGGCAGCACCACTAATTTTAGACCTGCTTACACATGAAAGTCACATTTCTGCCTTGGAAACAGTTTGCTGCTTCTAAAGAAGTATCCCACCCGGTCTTGCCAGGTAACCCCCACCCTGTAAATTTAAGCGATGGGTCTCTTGGGTTGTTACAAGGAGACAAGTCCCGCGCACAACAACATCGGTTTGAAGGTATCCAGGGGTAAACAGCAAAATCGACCCGTTTGTGCAACAGCCATTAGAGAAACGTGTGTGGTGCCTGGCAAAAGTGGCAAGAAGGGTTATCATCTCCAGCTTCAGCAGTTCTACTGCAAGAAGTGATTTGATGGTGGTAAAGTGGGCAGCTGGAGACAGGGCATTATACACAGGTGAGCATTTACATCAGCTTTGTCGCTTTTCAGTCCTACGAAAAATTGTCAAGTCTTGCTCTTACTGTTTTACAGATTTTAGGTTGGTCACGCCCAGCCAGACCAGCCTTTTGCCTCTTCGGGTGCTGGTGCTGACGTTATTCTTACAAGACACATTCCCTGCGGATATTCCCTGAGCGATGCATGGCCGGCTCACAGCACCCTGTGAGCTACCCAGGCTCCCTGGTGAGGAGAAGTCATGCCTGTGAATGTAGAGTTCAGAGACTCTTTGTGCTACTTATTGTGAGCGGAGACTCAAAACTATATGCAAATATAGAACCACAGAATCATTGTGGTTGGAAGAGACCTTTCAGCTCCTCGAGTCCAACCCAGCGCTGCCAGGTCCCCACTGAGCCCTGTCCCTCAGCACCACCTCCACATGGCTGGGAAACCCCTCCAGGGATGGGGACTCCACCACTGCCCTGGGCAGCCTGCGACAGCCCTGGACAGCCCCAGCGGGCAAGAAATTGCTCCTCAGGGACAACCTCAACCTCCCCTGGAACAACTGGAGGCCGGTTCCTCTCGTCCTGTCGTTTATTCCTTGGGAGAAGAATCCCACCCATACGATGGGATTCTAGAAGCACACCAAGCTGCTAGCAGGGCATATTTAAACCCCTGGTCCCTCCTGTTAACAGATCAGAGTGTTTCCTTAAAAAGGTGTGGGCGATCAGTGAATCAATACGTAATCCAGCCTCTCACATTTCCAGGGAGTTTCTGTTTGCTTTGGGAACACTTTGTAAATCCCAGGAAAACTTGTAAATGACGCCATGCTGCTCAGCAGGAAGGAGACTTTTGTATTTCCTTTTCTGGATGTCAGACATTCAGAATTCCCTATCACATGCCTAATAAATGCCATTTCGCTGTGCCACAGTGCGCTTCACTCAGCAAGGCTGAGGTGCTGAGATGTTAAACCCTCCACCCAAAGCGAAGAATCTGTCTGGTGACCAATTCGGAGAGATTTAAAATCAGCCTGGCAGGCAGTGAAGGCTTGTTCTTCCCTGATGTGGGTTTTCTTATTGAATGGGAGGAAATTGGATTATTCTGTCATACAGAAAAGATTCCATGATCTTGGTACCCATTGATGCTATGTGAGATATAAATCCTCCTCGGTGCAGTGTCTCTTCATTAAGAGTGACCCAAGATACTTCACACACTTCTGTCGGGATGTCTAAGGGATCCATCTCAACTGCAATCAGCTCCAGGGGTGAGACGCTCCAAACGCTTCGCAAGAGAACGATTTTGAATAATGGTTGAAGCTTATTGCATCCTGCAAAAATCACCTGCTCTGTATTTCAGTTCTTCCAGGAACCCAGTTTTAATGGTTCTTAGGCTTGTGACAATATGAGGTAAATTTAAACCTGTGGTTTACAGCCCAAAGCGTTCCAGGCAGCCACAAGAATCTGTAGTTGATCAAGAGGGAGATTTTCAGATTTGGAGTTTTGCTCCAGTTCTGCTCTTTGCAATCGCCAAGGCTGACGTGTGCCATGGGCATCACTTTGGGTTATTTGAACCACCACTACAATTCCTCTCAAAATAACCTTCCAACGCTTTGTGTAGAGCAGGTCTTTATATCCACCAACTCCCCATTCATGGCTCTCAAGCAGAAGACCAGCTCATCGGGGACCAGCGTTTGCTCTTGAACATTGTTGGCCAACATCTGTCCCCACTGGTTCTCCAGGAGGGAACCACTGGTCCCCTGGGCTGAGCTGAACATGTGGCTTTGCCCGCTCTGGCTGCTGTTTAGGATGAGGTTGATCTTCTCCAGCAGACAGACATGGTGGCCCCCTCCCTCCTCATCCCATAGCTGGGCAACGGGGCTCGTGTAGTCGCTGAAGAAGACATTCATCTCTGGTTCTGGGAGGGCTGCAGGGGGCTGTGCTTGGTAAATGTTGGCAGCTACGTACCCCGGTGTGTTCCCATCGGACACCTGAGGTTTGTAGTCACTGATCTGCACAGGGAGGGTGGTGCTGGCAGACATTGTGCTCCCTGGGAGCTCCCTGTCCTCAGGGACCTCTCTACTGGGTATCCTTCTGGTGGCCACGTTCTTGTACTCCTTGTGCACTGGCACCTCCTCAATTTCCGTAACTGTGGGATCACTGATGTCCAAGAATGGCTCGTGGAAACTGTTGCTCATGAAATCACTCTTTTCCTGGGAAAAAAGAGATGAGTGTCGTAACAAACCGACAAATTTTACCCATGGGAGAACTGTCATTAGAGCATGTTGTCTTCATCTCATCTTCCTTCCCACCTCTCTCATCCAGTCCCCCCTGTGAAAGAGACTGCAGTGAGGTAGATGAGGGAAGGTGGGGAGCAGCCACGCCTGTCTCCGTGCTTCTACACCCACTTCACAGTCAACGGTGACCACCAAATAAAGACTGAGGCAAGGTTTAAAGACCTCAGCTAAGCTGGGCACCCCCATGCACCTTGCAAGTGCCTGGGAAATGATTCCTGATCAGTTCTGGTCCCTTAGAGCTTAATCCTCATCCCACTCATGTTTCTCACAGCTCTGGAGCAAGCTTTAGTCTAAGGGGAGACACGCAGAAAAGCTGGGAGATAACGGTGAAATTACCTGGAGCAACTTTACCACGTTGCTGTTTTCCATGTGGGGGAAGTCTTCAAACAGCCAGTTTGGCAAAAGCGACACAACGGTGGTGTTAATTCTTCACCAAAAAGAAAAAAAAAAACCCCAAGGTTTTAGTCCATTTTGTTAGTCACTGGTTATTGATGCAGGATGAAACTGTCCCCTTGCAGGAGGGCATGCAAAGTGCATCCATCCTTCAGGGATGGCTTGGAAGCCCCAGGTTTACCCCCTATGGGTGGGTTTCCCCATTTGGACTCTAGCTCTTCATTTTTCAACTTTATTCAGTACCTAAAGGGGCCTATAAGAGAGATGGGGAGAGGCTTTTCATCAAGGGCTATTGGGACAGGACAAGGGGAGATTTAAGCAAGAGAGAACGGAGAAAGTGTTGACGCTGAGGGTGGTGAGACCCTGGCCCAGGTTGCCCCGAGAGGTGGCAGAAGCCCCATCCCTGGCCCCATTGCAGGTCAGGTTGGCCCTTGGGGCTCTGAGCCCCCTGCTCTGGTTGCAGATGTCCCTGCTCCCTGCAGGGGGTTGGACTGGGAGAGCCGGGAAGGTCCCACCCAAACCAGTCCGTGACTCTATGATTACCCCATGTTTGATTTGTGGTGGTGCAAGCCTGGAAGCTAAGTTACTGCAGGTAAATCCCTTACGTAAAGCTTGTCTGTATGGGAAAATGTTGCTAAAATGGGGGGTGGGGGGTGGACCAAGCCACGTATATGACCCAGAGGAGACATGTGTGCCCTGAACTGACGACATCGAACACACAGCAGTAAGGTAGGTTGATTTTCTGACAGCCAAAGCTGCTGCAGAAATGAAAATCCTTTGCAAGAGGTTTTAATTTTGCTGAGCTTTGCTGATGTTCTGGTGAGTTGCTGGGAAGACACACGGTGCCTTTTGTTGCTGGAGTGCCCGTGTTTCACAATTACATTGAGAGCAGAAGACTTGGGCTGGCTTCAGGAACTGAAAGAGGCAGCCCCTCTTCGTCCTCAAGCCCCAGGTCTCCTCTCCGCTATGTCTTGTTTGGCTGGGAAGACCCAACCTGTAGCTCTGTGCCACAGGGGTCACCCATTAACACCCCTGTGTTCGTGTCGGGGGCAGCAGAGCCTGGACTCCTGGACATCCCCGTTCCAGTTAAACTGGCAGACTGGGATAGATGAACGCAGGTTCGCGAGGTGGGCTAGAGAAGAGCAGTCAGTGTTAAAACCGGTATTAAGGTCCTCCCAGCTGCTCCAGTCTCTGCCTGTCCCTCAGGGCCCAGTCACGAGGGGCTTCAGCATCCCCTCCTCCGTCTAAACTGGGAGTAACAAGTCCTGGGATAAAACCAGCCTACAGAGGTTATCACAGAATCATCTGGTTGGAAGAGACCTTTAAGATCATCGAGTCCAACCCCCTCTTTTTCTACCCCCACCCTTGTATCTCTGTAATAATTCTGTGTGTCCCTAAGGCTGGTCCTTACAGAGAAATGGGGTTTTTTCCACTTTTTTGGTAGGTCTTTGCCTTCCTGTAGAGCACACGAATGTCTCTTCATAGAGCAATCTGACCAATGGGTGAAGTCGCCCTCAGTAGGAGCAGGCTGCAGTGGGACCACTGGTTTCTGTAGTTCATTTAAAAATATTCTGGAAGTATGATTTGGAAATAAGGGAAAAAATTGTGGAGGAGAAAGTAATACCTTTTTCTGGCTGATTTTTTAAACATCAGCATTGCAAAAACTACCAATAAGATGATCATGCTGACACCCAGTCCCAGGAAAACTCCAACGTCATCATCTGAAAAAGGATAGAGACAAAAAAGGTCAGAAAAGGCCCTGCTCCGCCGCCCCACCTGCCGCCACCTTCGTCGATGTAAAGGGCAGATCTTTGCTAAAACAACATTCAGCACTTCCCTTGCCCTTTTGCTTCTCAATGACTCAAAGCCATAAAAAAATTAAAACCAAAACTGCTGTCCCATCCATGCCATGCTGTGACCAGACAGAGCATCTCGATGTCACCATGGGGGGGTCAGCCAAGTTATTCACAGGAGTGTGGTCACCGTGTTTAACCATTTCCTACACAACTTTACCTTCCAGAAATGCCAAAGTGAATTCTTCAGCTTACCTTGGTTTTGCTTTTGGTTTAAACACTGCAACAGACCATAACGTGACCTTCACCAGAAGATGTGCAACCCAGAGCACATCCAAAGTTATAAAAATGGATGAGGAAATGCTTAAACGAGTCTCTGGGTCAAACTGCACCTTGTTTTCTTGCTTCTTCTTTGTAATGTACATTTTGAGTCTCATAAGAAAGCAAAACTTAAGGTGTGCATTATGTGAGTGCTCCTCACCCGTGAGAGCCCTGCAGCCTGTCCTGCCATGCGGCTCAGGTCCCCATCAAGTGAAATGTTGCTTTTCAGGCCCTGACCTCTCCAAAGCGTGAGGGAGCTTTTGCATCCCCACCACGGGAGGCTGCAGGCGCTGCTCGGGCTAAATCTTCCACTTCTGGTCAAGGAGAACATCTGGCTTACCAAGTCTGAGCTACTGTCTTCTTACCGTGGGAGATCTCGCTGTAGGTGCTGCCCAGGAGAAGGTCCTCTGAAGGGACTTTAACAGAGAGAGAAAAAATTGTCCATAAATTCATTTAGAGGACAGTGGGTCACATAGAAGCTACGGCTTCTGTTGATTTGTTAGTATTGTTTAGAAAAATAAATACGATATGATGAGAAAAATAAAGCCTCCTGAAGGAATTAGTAACTCCAGCTCTGGCTGGACCCTACACAATCTCCTGTTTCTGAGAGATCCAATTAAACAAGATGTTAATGAACACATAACACCAGTTACAAAACCTCTTCCCTGCACATCGCTCCCCTCGGCACCTGAAACAAGAGTTTAATGTTCCTGAGGAAGATTGTGGAAACGCCGTTGAATGCCTCTGGGTCAAGGTCAGAGGCGTCATCTCCAAGGGGGATCTTACAGTAGACATCTGCTACCGACCTCCAAACCAGACAATAAGGCCAATGAAGCACTATTTGTGTCAACACAACCTGGTTCTTATGGGTGACTTCAGCTACCCAGACATTTGTGGGAAGAACAACACAGCAGCTCCCGTCACCCGTCCTCATGGGCCCTCAGGGCTAACAGCTGTGAACTGTCCAGGATGGGCCCATCAGGAATATTGGTTTCCATTTCTTGGGAAAATATTGGCCCATGAGGGGTGGTAACCAGAAACACAGAGCCTTGTCATAGGCTTGTCATAGGGAAAGTATCTGAGCAGCTTCAAATAACCCAGCTAAAATTGGGTCACAGCATGGGACAGTGAACTGATGACATCCTCAGGTGTCATGGTGGCTTGCAGCCGCAGTCAGCTCTGTCAGGGCATCGAAGGCACAAACAGGTCTGAATTGCCCTGACCAGCCTCACCTGGGGTCTCCACCCACACCCCTGCCCAGGGGCTCTATTTAAGCTCAGCCCTGTCCCCTCAGACCTTACCTGGGCTGTGCTGGAGGAGTTCTGGATGTCCAAACCCTGACCTTTGGGCTGACTTCATGACTTCACTGCTGCCTTTCCTTGTCTCCATGGACCTGCCCAGCCACCACTGGATGCTGTGTGCAGCATCCATAAATGCAGAGCTGTTCCCTGCGTGTGGTCTCTGTGGAACAGGTATGGTGGTGCTGGGAGGTGTCCTCAGATGTTGAGCTGTGCATGGCTTATCCTAGCTCACCTGGGTGAGGACCAGCAGCAGGATGGAACAGCTCAGGGAGCTCAGTACACCCAGCTTTTGAGGATGACCAAAGCCAACACATGCAGTGCTGGAGATGATGACAGTCCTCACTTTCTTTTGTAAATGCCCGTGCTCTTATTTAAAGCACTTTCCAGAAGTGAAGCCCGGCTGCTTCCCACTCCAGGTGAGAAAGGGCAGGCTGCAGCTCAGCCAGGTGCTCTCTGAAAAAGCTGTTTTCTATGTTTCGGGTTATCTACAGCAGTTTATTGTCAAATGTGCAAAGCAGAGACCTCATCTTTTTGATCAATTCCAGTACTTAAAGGGGCCCACAGGAAAGCTGGGGAGGGGCTCTTAATCAGGGCAGGTAGTGATAGGACGAGAGGTGATGGCTTTAAATGGAAAGAGGGGAGATTTAGACTAGATGTAAGGAAGAAATTCTTCCCCGTGAGGGTGGTGAGACCCTGGCCCAGGTTGCTCAGAGAGGTTGTGGATGCCCCATCCCTGGCAGTGTCCAAGGCCAGGTTGGACGGGGCTTGGAGCAACCTGCTCTAGTGGAAGGTGTCCCTGCCCATGGCAGGGGGTTGGAACTGGATGATCTTTGAGGTGCCTTCCAACCCAAACCATTCCAGGGCCATATGATCACAAAAAGGGAGAATTATTCCACTGGGCTATCTTGTGGTTCTCGTGTGTTAGATCTGTGCCCAGGAGCAAAGATCCGATAGAAAAGGCTTTCATACGGGTGCATTGATAAAAATCACTATTTTCATGTCCTGCAGCCAAGAAGTTTCCATCTAGAGCCCTGCTTTCCTCTGCCAATGAGAAGGTTTTACATCATGTTTCTAAAACTAAGTCATTCTACAAAACTGGCAGATTGTGGGAACTTCGAGAGTGAAACAGCAAGCTGAGCTCTGCAGCTCCATCGCAGCAACCAGCAGCTTCTGGAGAAGCCCCAGCTGGACTTACCTTGGCCAGAGCTTGGTTTGCTGACTCCATCGGGGTAGACTGCATATACCGACACAGTGATGCGAACTCCTGCTGCTGCCTCTTCTGGAAGAAGCAAGAATTGCCTTTAAAATGTACTTGGAAGCTGCCATGAAAGCTCTCGGTTTGCTCAAGGGCTTGTTACTGAGTGATGAAAGTAGATGGAGGTGTGGCGGGGTCCCCAGCTCTGAGCCCGCTGCATGTCTTCTTTCCCTCCCCTGGGGAAAGCCACTGCCTGAGCTGTTCCCAAAACCACAAGTGGAAGAGCAAAAGCCTGGTGAGGTAACTGGTGAGGAAGCACCCAATGAACACCAGAATTAATGTGGGAAGCAGGAATGGAGTGGGCCAGGTCCCGAGATGATCATGCTGCATTGGTAAGGACCCATGGGCTTGTTTCTCTGGGCATGGTGGGGAGGAGAGGTGCTAAAGCAACGGCCTTGGTGCAACAAGTGGTGTGCCTTCTCTCTCGTTAAACATGCACGTGCATCTCCTGCGCTTGAGCAGGCCACCAGCCTATCGTGGCTTCCCTGCCTGCCAGCTCGCTCGTTGCTTCATTCTCTTTCCTGGTGAGCTTCCCCTGGGGGACCAAGTCCCACTGATTGCCCTTGTATCTCCTATCACTTTGCTCGTCCTTGCTCCCTAAAAGCTCTTCATGGTCCTGCTTTCCAGAAACAAGTGGGCAGGGGCTCAGTTTGCAGTGAAACTCTGCCTTTATAGTATATTTTGGTTTTATAATGCCCTGAAGAACTGCACCAAATAGCAAACAGGCTCCTGGAATCTCTTACCTGGGATGTATGTCTGCGTTTCCTGGTATGGCACTTTCTTCCAGAAGTACTGCTCCTCCTGGCTGTAGGGGGTGGTGGAAACCCACTCCACTATGAACCAGAGCGGGGGCGTCCTGCTGCGGTGGGGGTGCTGCCATGCCACCAAGACCCTGCTCTGGTTCTCGGGCTTGACCTCCACAGCCACTGGTGCTGGGAACTCTGTGGAGAGAGGAGGCAAGCAGCGTGTCACCCCAACCAAGCGTCGAAGAGTTTGGAAGGGTCACCTAAGCCCAGACAAGATGGACCTTCCCTGGAAGGGTTTAAGGACTGAAGAGCGAACAAGAAATTGTAGAATGTGGTGGGGTTATATAGATATATATAAAACTATACCTACAAATCTATATTTTTTGTCTCTCTCTCAGCGCTCCCATGATGTATCACAAAGGCCCATCTTCACAAGTTGTCTCATCTCGTCTGCAGTGCTTTACCTGTCCTCTCTTCCAAGAAAGGTGCATGATTCTGATAAGTATGAGAGATTTGAGAATTTTTTCCACCTTATTTCTCTTTAGTTTCTTTTTAGTCATGTGTTTGTCCTCATGGTGAGTGGGACTTTCCCCTCCTGTTGCTCATTAGAAGAGATGTTTTTCAAAAATAGGAAAGTGTGGCTGTGGGGAAAAACCACAACCTGTGGCGCACGGAACCTAAGGTGGCCCAGAAAGGACTTTTTTTTCTTTTTCCTCCTCCCTTTTTGTTGGCAAGGATGGCAGAGGCACCACGAGCTATTTTGAGGAGCGGAGGAGCACCCTTGCACTCCGCCTGCTGTGCAGCACAGCCCTGCCAGCCAGCACAGGCAGGACAAACTTATTTTTAAGCTTGATGCCACAACCTTCGGAGTCTGAGGGCTGAGATACGTGGCTACAGAGCGCCTCCATTGCCAGAGTATGCTGACCTTGTCTGGAGAACATTGTGTTCGCCTGGTGGGGAGGGCAGAGCTTTGCCGGGGCTTTTCCCTTGCTTTAAAGCCATGTGTGCACAAGCCAGCGTTTGTCATAGAACCATGGAAAGGTTTGGGTGGGAAGGGACCTTTAAAGGTCACCCCTGCAGGGAGCAGGGACATCTGCAACCAGAGCAGGGGGCTCAGAGCCCCAGGGGCCAACCTGACCTGCAATGGGGCCAGGGATGGGGCTTCTGCCACCTCTCGGGGCACCCTGGGCCAGGGGCTCACCACCCTCAGCACAAACAATCTCTCCCTTCTCTCTGCTCTGACTCTCCCTCTGTCAGTTGAACCCATCAGCCCTTGTCCTGTCCCAACAGCCCCTGCTGAACAGCCCCTCCCCAGCTTTCGGACAGCCCCTTGAAGCACTGACAGGCCGCACTAAGGTCTCCCCAGAGCCTTCTCCTCTGCAGGCTGAACACCCCAACTCTCTCCCCTGTTCTCCCAGCAGAGGGGTTCCACCCTCGGGTCATTGCTGTGTCCTCCTCTGGCCCCGCTCCAGCAGCTCCCTGTCTCTGCTGTGCTGAGGAGCCCAGAGCTGGAGCCAGCACTGCAGGGGGGTCTCCCCTGAGTGGAGCAGAAGGGCAGGATCCCCTCCCTTGAGCTGCTGGCCACGCTGCTGGGGATGAGCCCACGCACGTTGCCGACCCATGTCCAGCTTTTCACTCACCAGCACCCCCAAGTCCTTCTCTGCAGGGCTGCTCTCAGTCCACTCATCTCCCAGCCTGTGCTGATACCGGGCATTGCCCCAACCCATGTGCAGGACCCTGTACAATTCATTGCCTTTTTTCCCTGCAGTCTTGATGAAAGCTGGTCTCTGTTAAAACTGCAGTTGGGGTCTGGCAGGTCCTACCTTCCTGGCCGCTGACGCCCTGGTCAAGGATGATGCTGGCAGGGCTGGAAGCCCCCTTGGAGTTGTGAGCAGTGACATGGAGGATGCGGGCTCCTGCGGGTACCAGGACACTGCAAGCCGTGATGGAGGTGTTGCAGAGCAGCAGGGTTCCCCTGGGGCTCTCGGTAGTCACAATATATGCCAGGATCTTGCCACGGGCATCCTGAGGTGGGAGGGGCTGCAAATGGTGAGAGAGACAGCCCCATGGGGACGGGTTCAGGGTCCAACGCTGAGCTGCCTCAGTGCAGGATAGATGACCCCTCGGCTGGGTGACACATGGATGGATTTTGCAAGGATGGAGAGATTTTGCCCCAAGGATATATTGGGCGTCTCATCTTCCTCCCATCTCTCTGGTCAAAGGCTTCTTTAGGAAGGGCATCACCTTCTGCTGCCAAGAGGAACTATAGAATCATGGACTTGTTTGGGTGGGAAGGGACCTTCCAAGGTCACCCAGTCCAACCCCCTGCAGGGAGCAGGGACATCTGCAACCAGAGCAGGGGGCTCAGAGCCCCAAGGGCCAACCTGACCTGCAATGGGGCCAGGGATGGGGCTTCTGCCACCTCTCGGGGCACCCTGGGCCAGGGTCTCACCACCCTCAGTGTCAACAATTTCTTCCTCATATCTAGTCTAAATCTCCCCTCTAGCCCTTTGGTACGACTGGACTGGTTTTCATTAGCTGACTGAATCCATTTCTCAGGCTCCTCGGCGGCTGGGAGGAACCTGGTGGGATGAGCAGCAAAGGAGGCATTTCCCTGGCTAGAGTTTTCCATCGTATGTCATGCTCTGCTGCAGAATGAGCCCTGGGCTGCCACTGAGTCTGTGAGGCATGGGGTCTCAGAAGCCTGGGCTGCACCCAACACCGGAGCTTGACCAGCCAGATGGAAGATGGAGAGCCACACACAAAGGCTGGGCAACCTCCACTTCCAGTCACGGCAGGTCAGAGCACCAGCACTGGCAAACTAAGCATCGTCTGAGAAGTGCAGCTCAGAGTCCTTGAGCGTGTGGGGAGGAGCAGAGCATGCAGAAATTTCACAGGAGCTGCCAAAAAAAAAGAACTTACCTTGATCAAGACCGTCACCTCGTGGCTGCCGTTCGGGAACATCAGGCCCAGGCGTCGCCAGACGTCGGGTGCCGTGGCGGGGGCTGTGGGAGGAAGTGTGGGCCGTGCTGTGAGCTCCCAACACGCACAGGACTCCCACCATTCATGGGACTCCCACCCACACGCAGCCTCTGCAGAAAGCCCCGCTTGGGTTCCACGGTTCCCACACGGCTGTGGCGGTGCTGAAGCCCGGCAGCAAGCTCAGCTCTGCCGCTGCGGAGAGGAAGCAGCCCAGACTTCAAGCAGCAGCAAGTGCTGCTTTTTAGGGCAAGCGTGTCCCCAGCTTCCTCGCTGCAGCCAGGGTGTAAATGAGGGCATCGCTCCTTGGGCATCTCAGCCCGCTGCCGGCTGAGATGGCTGAGGTAACCGGCCGTGTCTGAGCTCATCCTCGTGGTAGTAACCGGGATGCAAAGGGAGGAAGCTGGCCCAGGACAGCAGGTATTTATGGCTGGTGGGACACCTTGGCTGAGGGGGCTTTTCCACCTAGGGCAAGAGGTGCTCCCTGCAGCCACCGAGCGAGCCGGCTACCACCGATCATAGAAATCACACAATCACAGGATGGGTTTGGCTGGAAGAGCCCTTCCAGCTCCTCGAGTCCCCCCGTTCCCCCAGCACTGCCAGGTCCCCACTGACCCCTGTCCCGCAGCACCACCTCCACACGGCTGGGAAACCCCTCCAGGGATGGGGACTCCACCACTGCCCTGGGCAGCCTGCGACAGCCCTGGACAACCCCAATGGGGAAGAAATGGTTCCTCAGGGACAACCTCAACCTCCCCTGGAACAACTGGAGGCCGGTTCCTCTTGTCCTGTTGCTTGTTCCTGGGGAGAAGAGACTGAACCCAATGGATAAGGAAATCCTATCCCACTTTCTGTAAGGAAAACCATGTGCCCATGAAGCCTCCCTGGTTTCTCTCCAGCTCCTACCATACTCCAGCAGCCTCAGGAATCTGCCAAAATCACCATGACCTGCAACCTGCTCAGAGGGCATGTGATGAGCTGCCAGCTCATGACAGTGCTCAGCCCTCAGAGGCAGCATGGTGGCACTGTCTCCTGGGCCACAGCGTCATGCCCAATGTCTGCCAACAGCGGTCTGTGGCAGCACGGGGACATACAGGCTCCCACGCCATGCGCACGCTACACACACACGTGTCACTGGCTAACTGGAGCTGCCCAGCAGCCAGAGCTCAGGCCAGGTCCCCATCCAGGAGCATCTCAAAGATGGGCTGCTGAGCTTACCGGCCTCAGGGGTGGTGTAGAGAAAGGGGGTGCTCCAGGCGCTCCAAGGGCTGTCGGCAGAGCTGAGCCGGCACCTGACCTGAAACATGTACTGGGTGTAACTCTGCAGGTGGTGCCGCAAGCAGGGCCCGTGCGGCGCCGCATCGTCCCACGCCTCCACCTGCAAAGGAAGCAGGGTCCTAGAGGGGATTGGGACCCAGCCAGACCCCCCCACACCACCACCAATCCCCCATGCAGAGTGGGAACACGTGGTGGTCGCTGCCTTCCTTATCTGCAGGGATGGGGACAGGCATGGTCCTCCCTGAGTACATGGGGCTGGCTCAGCCTCGGGGTGCTCCGCCTCGGGGTGCAGCCTGCCGGAGTGATCCCCGCCGCTCACCGATGGTGTTTTGAGACATGGTGCACACACAGACCCCTCTGCTAACGCACCGAGTGATCTGGGGGTTGCAGCAAGAGCCCCCATCCTGCTGCTGCACGGGGCTTCTGGCACCATGGTAAGTTGGGGAGGCTCTAGGGGGTGCTGGGCTCCAGCCTCAGCCCCTACCAGTGCCCGGGGAGGTCTCTAAAAGGGACTGGGGTGGAGCTGGCCCAAGCATAGCTGTGTCTGTGACTGCATGGGGGTGGCACCGATGACATGTGTGTGCACTGAGCATCCCTAGAGGCTTTTTTGCCCTGTCCTTGCAGAGTGAGGTAACATTGGGAAATATTTATTTTAGGCCCTTTGGCTTAAAAAGCAAAGATAACTGTGGGCAAAAGGCTGTCTGTCCTCTCGGAGGGCATCGGCTGTCCTGCTCCCCCAAAGGTGCGTGACCCCACCAGTGCTGAAGCAAAGGGTTGGGTTTTGAATGACCCCAGAGCTCCCGTTGCCTGTGGGTGCTTAGGGGGTCACTGGCAGGACTGGGACTGGTGTGTCTCCTAACTGGGGGGCAGCTCATGCACGTGGGTCTGCGCAGGGGGATGTTTTAGGGGGTCCCGTGCCATCTCACATGCCATTCCGGGGCCCCCGCAGCTTTGTGTCGCTCCTCGCAGCACACGTTCTCCAGCAGCGTCCGCCTCCTCCAGTGGATGATGGTGGTGGGAGGTGATGTCTCTGTCGTCTCAGCACCGGCAACCAGGGGCAAAGCAGGCACCACTGTGGGGAGAGCCAGGAAAGCGTGGGTCGGGGGGCTGGCACGTCCAGTCCCTAAAGCGACATTTCGGGGCAGTGCCTCCCGCTCCAGCATGCAGCGCAGCGCGGCTCACAGACAGGCGGATGGATGGACGGGTGCATGGACATACCAAGTTCCTTCAGGTCGAGGCGCCGAGGGGCTGAGTGAGCAGCGCCCAGCGTGTTGCTGGCCCGCACCCGTGCCGAGTAGTGGCTTCTGCCCTGCAACATGCTCAGCGGCACTGGCGAGTCTGCGGGGAAGACATTCTCCTCCTCCTTCTCCTCCTCCTCCTCCTCCTCCTCAGCATCCTCTTCCCCAGCATTCTCCGCCACCGCCATCCCCACGCTGGGAAGCAGAAGACAGCCCCAGTCAGAGCCCATCACACACCCAGCTCTCCAGGGGTCACAGCGCGTGACTGGGTGCCAGTCCCCTCCAGAAGCAGAGTCCAGAAGCGAACCAGAAAGCAGCTGCCTTCGGTGCTGGCCGTTTACTGGCATTTTTGCTGTGGGAAGGGAACTTTCTCAGATCTCCCTGGCTGCACGGTTCAAAGTTTGAACGCAAGCAAATTCAGGCAGGCGGTTGCTCGCTGCAGAGCCTACGTGTGCTGGGATTTGATGCCATTAATTGAGTCAGATGAACTTCGGCAGCCTGCCAGTCTTGTGTCACAGCCGGGGCAGAAAGCACCCCGGGGCGGCTGGGAAGGGCTGCGGCACGTGAAGCCCGACTGCCTCAGGTTCAAGCTTTTGCACCCTGCTAGAGTTTTGGTTTCGGGGTTTGGGCAGCCGGCTGCACCCTCTGCACACCCTTTAGCTTAGAGAGCGTCAATGCAGCTGCAAAAAATGCACAGCATGGGGCGATGTTTGCCGAGCCGCCAGCAGCACCGAGCGCGTTGAGGTCCATCCTGCAGAATGAAACCTGTGGTTGAACGTGCGGTTTGCGAGCAGAAGACCGGGAAGATGTGAGCTTTAGAAAGTGTAACTAGGGCACGGCACCCAGCCGCCAGCAGCCCCCACGTCACCCGAGTTCGTGGCCGCCGAGCCCTGGCTGCGCGCCATGTGCCGGCAGTGCCGGTTATCGTGTTCCCTCCTGGCCCCGCAGCCCCGCAGCCCCACAGCCCGTGGGGTCTTACCTGCGCAGGTGGAGGGTGTAGCGGGTGGGCAGGTGGGTGGTGCGCCCCGCGTCCCACGTACAAGTCAGGTGCCCCGAATGCTCGAGGATGGCGCAGGTCAGGTTGCTGGGAGGGTCCGGAGGGTCTGCAGAGGAAAGGTCAAGCAGAGCCTGCGGTCACCCCCCGAGCGGTGCCAAACCCAGGCTGCTGCAACCCCCTGCCCCGACCTCCTCGGTCCTGGTGGCTTAACAAAATCCCCCAAAGCCCCGTGGCCATGGAGGGGTACTCACAGCCAGCCAGGACATCGGTGCCACACACCAACTGGTCCTTTCCGTTGTTGGGACAACGGGCCAAGCAGAGGACAGTCCCAGAGGGCATCCGGAAATCACGCAGCCGGAGCTGGACGGTGCTGCTGTTGATGGGATGCAGAGGATCCTCAGAGGAGCTGTAGTTGAGGAGGATTTGGAACTTGGCCCAGGGGCAGCCGAGGGTGGAGAGGCAGTTGATGGTGATGTTGGAGCCCATCAGCACCACTGGCGCGGGCTCGATCCAGACGTGCCCCGAACACCTGATGTTGGCAACACCTGCGCCAACACCCGCCGGGTCAGGGCGGCGCCGGGTGGGTGTCCCATGGCAGGAGATGACGCTGGGGTGTTGGCAGCAGTGTGGCAGAACCCTGTACCCCCCTCATTGCCCCCCGGGGTGGCGATAAACCCTCCTGCCTTCGGCATGACCCGGCGCGCCGTGACTCATCCCCCCAGCTCAGAAACAGCCCGTTTCACCGATTTCAGGTTTTGCTCTAACGCTTAAATGACTGTGGGGAAATAACCCCCAGTCTCTGATCCCTTGAGATTAGGGCAGCAGCCCCCGCGCAGAGGAGTGGCTGCCCTTCGCTATCAGATGAGAGCTCTGCACCGGCTCAGAGCCGGTATCGGGCTCGATCTGCCCTTCCTGGAAAGGGTGCAGCTGCGCTCCAGCTTCGGGCGTGCGGAGGCAGGATCATGCCAGCACCGGAGGCAGCCACTCATTATAGCTGCCCAAACACCAGCGTGCTTCAGCGCCGCTGGATATGGCCCCAGTGCAGGGATGGAGCGGGGAGGAGAAGGTGCCGCAGGGTGTGGGAATCCCCCTGCAACATTAACAAGGCGCTCCCCCCAAAACCCAGAGCTGTAGCCCTGAAATCTTCCCCCTCTGATTCCCCGGCAGGGTGTTTGCTCACCTCCGCACAAGCAGCAGAGCAGGACGTGGAGCACCAAAGCCTCGCCGGACCCTGCCATGGCCTGGGCTGTGGCCGCTGCCCGCGCGTGGCATCGTCTGGGGGAGGAGGAAAGGTGTGAGTTGTCCCACCACCCGCATCGCTGCCAGACACGGCCGCAGATGTCTTCTCCCCGGGATGCTCAGGGACCGCACCGGAGGTGGCGAGGGGCGTGCACAGTGAGGGTTTCATTGGGGATTCGGGGTTGCCTTCATCCTGTCCCTCTGCTCAGCCCTGGGGAGACCCATCAGAGCGCTGGGTCCAGGGATGGGTTCGCCAAGACAAGAGAGACTGGGACAGACTGGAGTAAGACCAGCAGAGGCTGCAAAGATGGCTGAGGGTCTGGAGCACCTGAGATGTGAGGAAGGGCTGGGAGAGCTGCTCAGCCTAGAGAGTAGAGGGCTCGGGGGGGCTGGTGTCTGATGGAGCTGCGACATGAGGGAGCCAGAGCCCTCTTAGTTCTGCCCAGGGACAGGAGGCCACAGGCTCACGTGGAAAATCAGGAGATTCCAGTTAAACATAATTAAAAGCACTTTAAGGGTGACCATGCATGGGGCCGGCTGTCCTGAGGGGCTGCCCTGCAGTCTCCACCCCTGGAGATGCTCAGACCCAGGCAGACACCGTTTCATGGGGCAAAACCTTCCCATTTCCAGAATGTCTTTCTCGCTCCTTTGCTGTGGCAGGTCTTACCTGAGACGAGCAATAGCTTTTCCTGGCAGTGTCCCCCCCTGCCTCGAGAGAGTCCCAAAATCCCAGGCAAGGGCTTCCCCTCTCTCTCCAAGGAGTGTCCCCCTCCCACAGTCATGCCTGAATTTTCCCCTGCTCACTTCACCTTCCTCCCCAGCCTCCTTGGATCCACCCTCCCAAGCCAACCCCCCCTCCAGAGGGGAAGCCCAGCCTCGCCACCCCCATGGGATACGGGCTACAAATATGGGGTTCAGGGTATGGGGCTGGGACAGCTTACAGCAGCCAAGGCACAGACTGGCGGGGTGCAAGAAAACACAGCTCCTGGGGGGGATACTGCTCTTTTCCAGCAGAAACCTGCTCCTGGGAGCAGCCTGTATGGCACACCCAAGCCCCCTTCCCAAAGCCTGGGCTGATGCCAGCCTCCCCGCAAGCCCCCAGCACCCTAGTCCCGTCTGCGGGCTGTCTGGGCTGCTGCTCCCGCTGCCATCCGGAGGTGGGTGCTGAGCAGACCCTCACCATAAGCCTCACACCCCGCTCACGGGCACAGCACCAAAAACTGAGCAAAGCCCCACAGCTCCAGAGCAATAATTAAAATAACCCCATATCAAATCCGACGTTCGAAGTGGCAGGTTCTCCCTTGAGGGACACTCTGAAGCAGAGTTTACTGGAAAATCTTCAAAATGACATCATTTGACCCAAACCGGGCTACGAGCTGCAGCTTTTGTCTTTCTGCCGGCGGGCGCGCTGACCTCGTTTGTTCTCTGGGCTGCTCCAGCACTCCTAACGAGTGAGTCAAATTTCAAGTGCCTTCCTATTACCTGACCCACTAAGAGAGCTCGAAGGCCTCCCAATTGCCTGCAAACCTTCTGCAAGTTAGAACAAAGATTAAAAAATCCGCCTTCGCGCTCTGTGAAGAGCTGAAAATGCGATAAATCTACCCGGCTGCCAGCTCTGGGGCAGGATCCCCGGCTCTGCCTCCTCCAAGGGTCGCTCAGATCCGCGTTGTTATCCCAGTTTACGGGCGTTTGCAAACTCCGAGCACCTGCAAACTCCAAAAGCTGGGAGGAACAAGACCACTTCCCTTGTCGAGAGATACCAGCCTTTGATCTTGTCTCTAGCACAAAGTCTCCTCGTACACCAGCGCTGAAGAAATGCGAAGCAAACCAAGAAGTAAAAAGCCGTCCCGGTTGTGCGAGCCCAAAACCATGCGAGGTCTTTACCAGCAACCTGTGCCCAACGCGGCCAAGGGGCATCAGCAGCAGCCGGGAAACACCAGATGGGATTTTTTGGGCTTTAAATTGGGGTGGAAGCTGGGCAGAGCGGGGGGGTCCTTACCTTGCCGGTCCTCAGGCCATGTGCTGCCGGGCCCCTCCGCCTGCTGCTGCGGCCGAGGCTGCTGAGCGCGGCGAGGAGCATCAGCGACTGTCAGCAGAGCTGACCTAGATTGCTGCACCGAGAAGAACTGAAGAGTTTCCAGTCTGAGTCAGTCCATGGGGAAACCCAGCATCCCTTAAAGGAACAGCCTCGGGGGAACGGGCTTTGTAGGCGTTCGGTTCTTACAGCATTTGGAGTCACCCCGTTAAATTTAAGTCCATCCCAAATGGATTTTTATGATCACGTCGCCGCGAGGTGGCAGGATGGCAGGGGAGGGTCCTGGGGAACTGGGCTGAGCTCCGTCAGCGAGAGGAGTTTTCCGCTGATCCCAGAAACCTGCGGTGAAAAAATCCTCGAGGACTGAGGTTGTTTTCACCCACACCCAGAGTCACCCCCTCCGCTTGTGCCGGTCTCCAGCTCATCCAGGGATGCTACAGCCCGTAGCACCCCCGGGATGGGGGACACAAGGGTCTGAGGCTCCGGGGCCGAGACTTTCCATCCCACCCGCTCCCACTGCTCCTCCCAACCTCCCCCCGCTGCAGAGCCCGTCGCTTCCTTTTCCATATCGCTTGATGACTTAACCTCAATAACAGTGTTAACCTCATTAGACACTGCAACCACAGGAAATACCGCACCGCTCGCCCGCCTCTGCCCTCGCAGGAGGAAACGGGGCGGGCGGGGGAACATCGTTTCCCCCATCCCCGGGGCAAGGCAGACCCTTCCTCTGCCAGCAAGCCCTGGCTGCTCTGGGTTTTGACTGGTCCATGGGGGGTTTTGTGAAAATGAAGGGTGAAAGCAAGAGCATTAGTTATTTGTGGTTAAAACAACATGTATAATGTGTCTGTATGTACAGCTGACCCCACCCTGAGCGAGGTCAGGAGAGTTTCGGTGGGGATCGTAATTTCAGCACGTTGTGGGTGTGTTAAATGCATTATAAAACTTGCACCAGTACAGGTTGGGGGGACCTGCTGGGAAGCAGCTCTGCAGAGAAGGACCTGGTGGTGCTGGTGGACAAGTTCCCCATGAGCCAGTAATGAGCCCTTGTGGCCAAGGAGGCCAATGGTCCCCTGGGGTGCATGAAGAAGAGCGTGGCCAGCAGGTCAGGGAGGTTCTCCTCCCCCTCTGCTCTGCCCTGGGGAGGCCACATCTGGAGTGCTGGGTCTAGTGCTGGGCTCCCCAGTTCAAAACAGACAAGGAGCTACTGGAGAGAGTCCAGCGGAGGCTGTGAGGATGAGGAGGGGCTGGAGCATCTCTGTGCCGAGGAAAGGCTGAGAGCCCTGGGGCTGCTCAGCTGGAGAAGAGCAGCCTGAGAGGGGACCTCCTCAATGGGATCAAGAGCTAAAGGGGGTCAGGAGGATGGGCCAGACTCTGCCCAGTGGTGCCCAGCGACAGGACAAGGGGCAACGGGCACAAACTGGAACCCGGGAGGTTCCACCTGACCCTGAGGAGACACTGCTTTGCTGTGAGGGTGAGGAGCCCTGGCCCAGGCTGCCCAGAGAGGGTGTGGAGTCTCCTGCTCTGGAGAGACCCCAACCCCGCCTGGACGCCCTCCTGGGCACCCTGCTGTGGGGACCTGCTCTAGCAGGGGTTGGGCTGGGTGATCCCCAGAGGTCCCTGCCAACCCCCACAAGTATTTTCCAACCCTCAACAGAATTCGGTGATTCTGTTTAAATAAAGTGTTTGTATTAATCTATTGAAAATCATTTTCAGGAGGCAGAGGAGGGGTCTCGCCCTTGCTGCTTTGCTGGAGCTCAAGGGTCCTGGTGTGGAGGGGAGGGGGCTGAGGAGGGTCCGGGGGAATCCCAGCCCTTGTGCAGGGATGTTGGGGCAGAGGGATGAGATAGCTGGGGCTGAGGAAGAAACCCTGTGGGGCACACATCTGGGGCCAGGGCTGCACATCGTGCACATCTGGAGCCAGGTTATGTCATCTGGTGCCCTGTGGGTGTGCACATCTGGAGCTGGGGCAGCACAGATGGCAAGCACATCTGGGCCCAGACAGCATGCCTGGAGCCAGGGCAGCAACATGGGTGTACACATCTGGAGCCAGGGCAGCACATCTGGAGCTGGCACAGCCCATCCAGAGCTGGCACAGCTCCAGCCACATTGCATTGTAGCTGCTCCCCTGTACCCCAGCACCCAGCCAGCCTCAGCACCTCCCCAGGATGGGTGTCGCACCCCTCCGAGCTGCTGGTTCCTGTGTTCCCCAGACCATCAGTCTTTTCCGGTGCCAGTTAAACTCATGTCTCTTATCTCCTCCTGAGCGTGCCCGGCGAGCTCTGGCTCTGTGCGATGTGCTGAGATCTTCCAGAGGTGGGTTTGCTGCTGCAGTCCTTCCAGAGACTGGCATGGCATGGCACGGCATGGCAGGTTTCTTCCAGCACACGCCAGGATGGTGCCTTCAGCACCCAGTGCTCGTTTCCTGGGGGACCCCAGGTGCTCCTCAGCCTCTTCCCAGCCCGCCTGGCCCATGGGCCCCCTGGCACACTCGCTGTGTCCAGCCCCGTCTGGGGTCAGTCACCCCCTTCCTCCTCAGGGCTTTCTCCCAACCTCCCACCCACCTCAGCTGCATCGAGCGCTGGCACCGCTTCCCCCGTTGCAGCACCCATGATCTGGGGGGCACCCGCCAGCCCTGAGCTCAAGCACCCAAGAACACACCTGGGGGAGCACGTTCACCTCCGTTCTAGCGTGACTTTCCCCAGCCACCCCCGCACAGGCGATTGCATCTCACAGGCACTTCCTCGCTGCTGCTGAACCCTGCCCTGCCCCGGTCCCCTGCCGGCCCCCCACCCACCGCCGGATCCTGCCAGCACCTCCGTGTCCCCCAACTTTCCCTCCACCCTCATCCTGGGGTGGTACCAGGCTCTGAAGCCCCTTTTCCCCCACCCTGGGATGTGCACGTCACCCTGAAGTCACCGCCAAGTTGGCCCCGGGGAGAAACCTTGGTCACCAAAGGAGATCAAGATTAAACCTGCTGAATTTAACGTTTGTTATCTTTGGTGGGCTCGCTGCTGGCCGGGCTCGCTAAAATTACCACCGTGAGTCAGAGCCTTAGTTTAGCAGGAAGGAAAGGTCGAGCCAGAACGGGCTTTGCTGCCAAAAGCGAAGCCCTTTGTGTCATACCCAGAGCTGTGCTTGGCACAGGGCACACGGGGGACACAGGGGACATGGGTATGGCCATCCCAGGCACAGGGCATGTCCCCTTCTCACCGTGCCTGCATCACTGCAGCCATCCTGCTGCTGCTGATCAAACTGGCTCGCCCACAAGGTCCAAATTGTCCTTAAAACCACCGCGGTGGCATTTGCGGTGTGGCTGCTGCCAGGGGACAGGGTGGGCTGCACCCATGGGGGCTTCCCTGCACCCTCTCGTGGGGTTCTCAGGGGTCGGGAGTGCCACGGCCATCACCGTGCGGTCACCTGTGCACCCAGGGAGGACGGATGTGCCGGTGGGAAGGCAGGCTTGGGAATCGGGGTCGTTTGCGTCAACCCTGCTGGCGCCGGGGTCCGGGCAGGATTGGGCTCCTCCCTGCTCTTGGAGGAGTAAATATTTCCAGGTCCAAGCCCGCGCTGCAGCTTGATAAGGATGGACAGGACTCGGCGCAGGAACAAGGAAGGTGATGCCAATGAGAAAGGGTTTTGCGACTGTGGATTTTGGCCGGGCTAAAAGGGCATCCTAGAGATGGGGAAGTTCCTCCTGGGCTTTCCAGTCGGTCTGTCCTTCCTGCAGCCTGGCGTGAGCCGTGCCAGGGAGCACCCCTGCTCCTCCCATGCCCCTTCGCCGAGAGTAGGGCAGCAGCGAGGACACGCATCGGCCAGGAAGGAGAAAGGAAAGTTTGGGCAAAGAGTTTTCTTTCCCCCTGCGAGGGGATGGGGCGAGGGCGGGTGTGCCAGGGCGAGGGCGGGTGTGCTGGGGCGAGTGGGAGCGTGCTAGGGCGAGCAGCAGCTCGTGCCCAGGGGGCCATGACGCCCTGTTTCACGCCGGAGGCCGCAGGGGCTGGCTGTGCCCAGGCAGGTCTGGACGTGGCAAGGGATAAAGCTCTCAAAAAGGGGCCCAGGGCAGCGAACATCGGGCAGCTGCCTTACCTCCTGCCCCCGGGAATGACCCCCGAGCTGGGGCTCACCCCAAACCCCGCTGCACCCACCCACGAGACCCCACGGCGGGTGGGATCTGGGACGCGTGGCGGGTGGAAAGCGGGTACCACAGCAGCGCCAGCGCCAGGGGGTGCGTTAGTTCTTGTCTTCCAGCGAGATCCTCCACAAAGCCCTTTTTTTTCCTGATGTAACCTATAGGTCGCTGGTTTTGGGTTTTTCCAGGCTGCCTTAGTTTGGGGTTTTTCCACTTGGCAGACGGCGGCTCGGAGGGGAAGAGCGAATCTCCGCCAGCAAAAGGCCCCGTGCCAAAACCCTGGGCGCAGGGTCACCCGAGGGCAGCACCCTGCGGGCTGCTGGGACCCTGCGCCCGGCTGTGCCAGCACGGCTGCGCCCCCAGCCTGTGCCCACCATCCTGCTGCTGCCCCCCATCCCGGCCCCCCCCCCCCCCCCCCCCCACCCCGGCAAAGGGCTGCAGCGTGTCCGGAGTGTCCCCGTGTCCCCACGGCGTCCCCCGCCTGGGCACTGCCCCCCGAGTCAGACCCCTGGGCAATAAACCCCCCGTTTGATGGCCCCCTCCCCATACCAGACCCCCGTGTGATGCCCCCCCCCAGACTCCTGTTCAATCTCACCCCCTGCAATGTCCCCCCAGGCCAGATCCCCGTGCTAACCCCCACCAGGCCCCCGTGCGACGACCCCCCCATGCCCAACCCTGTGCCATCCCCCCGTGCAGTTCCCCCCCCGCCTCCCACTCGACCCCCGTCCGATGCCCCCTGCACGCCACCCCGTCCCGGCGCCCGCCCGCCCCGCCCCGCCCCTCAGGCCCCGCCCCGCCCCTCAGGCCCCGCCCCGCCCCTCAAGCCCCGCCCCTGCTCCGCCCTGGCCCCGCCCCCGCAGCCATGTCGTCGTCGGCGGCGCGCAGACGCCCGGTGGCCGGGGCCGAGGGGGGAGCCCCCGCGGGAGCCCCCGCGCCCGGCGATGCGGAGCGGCAGCGGGGCATGGCGGCGCCGGGCCTCACGCTGTGCCTCAAGCTGCTGGCGGCGGCTTTCTACGGGCTCAGCTCCTTCCTCATCGTCGTCGTCAACAAGAGCGTCCTCACCACCTACGGGTACGGCCTGCGCCTGGGGGGGCCTCGGCATCGCTCCCCCCCACCCCCCCGGCCCCGCATGCACCCCTCCGCCGTGCGAGACCCCCCCCTGCGGCTCGTCCTTGGGTGCCGGGCACCACCGGGCACCCCCCGACTCGGGGCCGGGCACCCCGGTACATCCCCCCCGCCTTGAGGTCTCTGACGCCCTTTGGCACCCCCTTGCTGGGGGGCTGCCCCCCCCCCCCCGCTTCTTCCCCATGGGGAAAGCCCCCCCGTGGATGTCCCCTGCTTCCCCGGGGACCCCCTGCATGGCTGGGCAGTGTCCCCCCACTCCATGGCTCTGCAGGTTTGGGGGCTGGGGGCCGCTGCTATCCCCCTCCCCACGCACACGCTGTGGGTTGCGTGGCTGCTGGGTGTCACCCCCCAGGTGTGGGTCCCCCCGCTGATGTCTGCTCTCTGCCCGCAGGTTCCCCTCCTCGCTGTGCGTGGGGCTGGGCCAGGTGAGTGGGGTCCCCTGTGTCCTATCCCCCCTACCACCCCGAGCCCCCCATGGGGCTGACCCCCGCTCTCTTAACAGATGCTGGCGACGGTGGCGGTGCTCTGGGCGGGCAAGGCGCTGAGGGTGGTCAAGTTCCCTGACCTCGACAGGCACGTCCCCCGGCGGGTAAGCCCCCTCCCCGGGCACCTCTCGCCCACCCTGGGCCCGGGCGGTGGTCTCAGCCCCTCGCCCGCCGTGGGCACCGCGGGCTTTACGCCCGTGCTCGTTGCCCGCGGCCGCGGAGCGGCTCCGGGCTGAGTTGCTGGTGGGACACGTGCGCGTGGGAATATTTCCATCGCGGGGTGGAAATAATTTCACGTCCGTTTTTGAACTGGGGGTGCTGCAGGGGGTTCCCCGGCTTTCTCTGGTCGCTCATGCAGTGTGTTCTCATTTTCTAGACGTTTCCTCTACCTCTTCTGTATTTCGGGAACCAGATCACAGGACTGTTTAGCACAAAGAAACTGAAGTACGATGGCTTTTCTCTACCGGGGATGTAAACTGGGGTCCCTGGGGTCGGGGTCTGGCGTTCGAGGGGAGCTGCTGCCGGGCCCTGAGGCTTTGCAAGGGCGTGGGTGACCGGAGCAGGAGCAGCCCTGGGCGATACAGTTCATCCTCCACCCACGCTGAAATAAGCCACGTGCATGTTTCCAAACGCTTTCCCTGAGCCAGTGGGCAGGGAGGGACGTGGGTCTGGCTCTCGCCCACCGTGGGTGAGGGTCTGGGGCTGTCCCTGGGGTCTCCCACCCTTATAATAATAGTTTTTGGATGTGGGGGTGATGCCGTTTCCATAAGGAAACCAGCAGCTGGCCGATGGCTCTGCTCTCCGGACCCTCATCCCCGGACCCGCAGCGCCGGGGTAGCGGGGGAGGCTCCCTTCTCACCCCGCTGCACCTTCCCCTTGCAGCCTGCCCATGTTCACCGTCCTGCGGAGGTTTTCCATCCTGTTTACAATGTTTGCCGAAGGATTCTTACTCAAGTGAGTCTCCCCAGCCCTGGGGCTCGCGGTGACAGGTCCCGGGTAGAGTTACGAAAGCTGGAAGGTGTCGGGATGACGTGCGGCGTGTCCCAGCTCCGTGCGGTCAGGGGCTGGCTCCGAGCTGGGTGTTAGGAACAAGGGTGGGTGGAGGAAGCGGATATGGGGAGCAGCAGCGTGGAACATGCCGTGATCTGCCCAGCCCCTTTCCCCGCCGCCTCTTGGTGTGCCCGAAGGGGGAAGATGGGTAGGCTCTGCCTCTGCTCGCCGCAGCGTTGGAAGCGGAGGGTGGTTTTGTGCCAGCAGCTCTCCTGGGTGGCCACCGAGACCCCAAAAATGCTCACGTCCCGCTTTCACTCGCTGCTTTTGCATGTGTTGGTTCGCTTGGGGTTTCCTCCTGCTCTCCAGCGATGATTTCTCTGACGGTCGGGTCCTCCTGCCTCTCTCTCTTCAGGAAGAAGTTTTCCTGGAGCATTCAGATGACAGTATTTGCGATGATCATCGGGGCGTTCGTCGCTGCTAGGTGAGCTCCCGCTTCGCTGTCCCCTCCCGTGTCTCTGAAGGGTCCCACCACGATATGTCCCAAGGAGAGAATAAATGCTGAGTTGGTTTTTTTCCCTCAGACATGCTCTCTAGTAGGAAAGAATGTTTTACTGACCTAACTCCCATGATTAACTTTTTCTGACAACTCACTGGCTGAACAGAAGGAATCTTGTCACGCTCTGCACAGCTTAAGCCCTTAACTCCCGGTTTCTCTCCTTTCCCAGCGCTGACTTGGCGTTCGACCTGGAAGGGTATATTTTTATCCTTATTAACGATGCCTTAACAGCTGCAAACGGTGCCTATGTGAAGCAGAAGCTGGATTCCAAGGTAGGCTGAGCTCCAGCTTCGTGTGTCGGAGGGCGACAGGGTGAAGCTCACCCGAAATGTCCCGTCTGGCAGGTTTGGCAATGCAGTGCCAGCATTGCCAAACGGTGCCGGTTACGACTGCAGTCCCTTGTGAAAGCGAAGAAACGGCGTTTGCATTGATGGTGACAGTAAAGCCCCTTGTGAGCTCGTTACCTCAGTCTGTTATTTATATATATATAAAAATATATATTTATATGTACACACGTATTTTTATATATACATATATATATATTGAATAGATGCTGAAGAGGTGCCAGCACTGTGCCCAGGTGGCCAAGGAGGCCAACAGCATCCTGGCTTGTACCAGCACTGGTGTGGCCAGCAGGACCAGGGCAGGGATCGTCCCCCTGAACTGGGGAGGCCACCCCTCGAATCCTGGGTTCAGTTGTGGCCCCTCACTGCCAGAAGGACATTGAGGGGCTGGAGCGTGTCCAGAGAAGGACAATGGAGCTGGGGCAGGGTCTGGAGCACAAGTGCAATGATGAGGAGCGGCTGAGGGACCTGGGGGGGTTGAGCCTGGAGCAAAGGAGGCTCAGGGGAGACCTTCTGGCTCTGACAACTCCCTGACAGGAGGTTGGAGTGAGGTGGGGGTCAGTCTCTTCTCCCCAGGAACAAGCAACAGGACAAGAGGAACCGGCCTCCAGTTGTTCCAGGGGAGGTTGAGGTTGTCCCTGAGGAACCATTTCTGTCCCGTTGGGGCTGTCCAGGGCTGTCCCAGGCTGCCCAGGGCAGTGGTGGAGTCCCCATCCCTGGAGGGGTTTCCCAGCCATGTGGAGGTGGTGCTGAGGGACAGGGGTCAGTGGGGACCTGGCAGTGCTGGGGGTACGGGGGGACTCGAGGAGCTGGAAGGGCTTTTCCAACCAAATTCATCTGTGATACATTACTATATATACATGTATATTAATATATATATTTAAACAAATATAAATAAAATAAAAATATTTATAAATAAATATCTATATTAATATACATGTATATATATTAATATATAAGATTATACGTATTTATGTTTATATATATATTTAAACCCCCGACACCCTCCAGCTCTTTTGTCTCTGAGAATCCCACATGGCTTTAGCTCACCAGACCCAGCCCTCAGTCACCACGTGGATGAGGTTTTTCGTTCCTGTTTGGAACCAACTTACCGACAGAGGCGTTTCTTATTTCCAGGAGCTGGGAAAATACGGTTTGCTCTATTACAATGCCCTGTTTATGATCCTTCCCACCTTGACCATTGCCTACTTCACCGGAGATGCGCAGAAGGTAGGATTCCTGCCCCCCCAAACTGGGAAATACTCCAAGTGTGAAGCTCTAAAGTAATTGATCACCCTTGATTGGCAAATACGCAGTGTCTGAGGGGGCAGTGAGGGCAAAGGGGGTGGAGAACTGCCCCAAAACCACGTCGGCAGAAACCGTCGGTCTTACGTTGGCCTCGAAATCCGCAGAGTTGCTCCATTCGAGGATTTCTGTAACGCTGGAGGAACGGGGAAGTGCAGTAAGTGGAAGCAAATACAATTTAAAACACAGCAGTCGAGTATTTTTAGAATAAATGAGTTTCTTTGAACTTGTTTCTGGCCGTCCCTCTTGCTGGGACAGTTATAAGGTCCAGTTGCTCTGAGGGGCAGTTTGCCCAGTGTCCCCCCCACACCGTGCCCTGCCCCGGTGGCTTTGTTCTCATTAGGAGCTTAATGCCCCGATGACGAAGCCCAGCGAGCTGTCACTGCGATAACGAGCAGCGAGGCGAAGCGTTCCACGGGGTGAAGGTGGCTCAGACCCTGCCCCTCCTGAAGGGCGAATCCGTGGGGTGTCTTTGGGGATAAAGTGCTCGTTTATAAGCAGGAGCTGGCAGGCAGGGAGCAAAACGTTGCTCTATGCAGCCTCTGTTCAGCCTGTGGAGAAATCGCCTCTTTTTTATTGAACTTCTTTTTTTTTTTTTCCCCTGAATAAACTTCTTTTTCTCCGGCCAAGCTCCTGGCAGCTAGTGGCAGACAAAGATGGGCTCTGTTGGGGCTGCTGCCAGGAAACTCCACGTTTGCAGCCTGATGAAAAAGCCTCTTGTGAAGGACGTGCAGCCCAATGCGTCCCGTGTGGGGACGGCTCCTGGGGCAGCGCCGGGACAGGAGGGGCTGTGTCATGGGGGGGCTGCGCTGGGGAGAGGGGGTTGCACTGGAGAGCCTCCCACCATCCTAGTGCGTTAAATCTTGTAGGTCGTTAACAAGCATCAAAGGTAATGAGGACAAGGGGTGATGGGTTCAACTGACAGAGGGAGAGTCAGAGCAGAGAGAAGGGAGAGATTGTTTGTGCTGAGGGTGGGGAGACCCTGGCCCAGGGTGCCCCGAGAGGTGGCAGAAGCCCCATCCCTGGCCCCATTGCAGGTCAGGTTGGCCCTTGGGGCTCTGAGCCCCCTGCTCTGGGTGCAGATGTCCCTGCTCCCTGCAGGGGGTTGGACTGGGGGAGATGCAGAGGTCCCTTCACCCCAAACCAGTCCGTGATGCTCTGGTTTTGTCAGCCCCTCTCCAGAGGTTCTGCTCCCCTGGACACGCTGTCCGAGCAGTGGAGGAACTGCCTGGAGGGTGACTCTGGACAACACCCGCCTGGGAAACGCCATTCCTGGTTGTTCCCGCTGGTGGGATTGTTCTTCACCGCATTTCCCAGCAGGGATGTGCTGGGTTTGCTGCGGACTGGAGGTGATGCCGATGTGGACAACCCCAGGATGTCACGCTGGGCGCTATTTTGTTTTGCTTTTTCCTGCTGTGTCGCGGAAGCCAATGTCAGGGGTTTGTTTCTCGTTTTGCTGTGAATTATGGTGTTTCCTCCTCCTTCTCTAAGGGCCGGGGTGTGTTTCTTGCAGGCAATGGAGTACCAGGGCTGGGCAGACACCCTCTTTGTCGTGCAGTTTACGCTGTCGTGTGTGATGGGGTAAGGACGCACGCTGCTGCCGTGGGTGCTGCCTGCCTCGAGGGCTGGGGCACCGCTGTAAACTAGCGGGTGGGCAGGAGGGTTCCAGCAGTAGCATATTTTGGTCGTTTGAGCTGTTTTGGGTTAAAAAAAAATACTTCTATAAATCTTTGGTCCTGATAGGGACCACTTCTGAGAGCGGTGGTGGGTGGAAATGATTTCCTACCCTGCTTCAGTGCTGGTTTAGCCAAAAAAGGGGGGGTACAAACACCACTCTGGAGCAGAGGGGGAGAGATGCCCGAGGGGCGTGCTGGAGCCTGATGCCAGCTCTTCCTCCCGCAGGTTTATTTTGATGTACTCCACGGTTCTTTGCACTCAGTATAATTCTGCTCTTACAACTACAATAGTTGGCTGCATTAAGGTAAGTGGTTTCTCTGCTCCCAGAGCCGCCCGTGCCCGGGATGCTTCCCCGCTGCCTGCCCACAACATGTGGATGTTCCTCCAGCCAAAGCCAGGGGCACCCGCAGCCCCCCTGCACCTGCTTTGTGCCCCTCCAGCACCCCGCGTCCCCCAGCTCCGCATCGGCAGAGCGTTGTGCAGCAGCTCTAAACCCCTCTTTTTTGAGCCCGGTATTACCTCTGCTCGGCTGTTTCACCCCACCTGCATCCACGGTTTCCCCTTTCCATGCACAGAGGACGTGCTTGTCTCGGGCTACATGGAAATTTGTGCTCTTGTTTCTTTGCAGAATATTTTAATAACCTATATTGGGATGTTTTTTGGCGGAGACTATATTTTTACATGGACGAACTTCATTGGTTTAAATATCAGGTAAGAACGCCTGGCGTCTGCAGCTCCTCTTTATGATTTCCAAGTGAAAATTGGCCGTGAAGCTGCAGTGGTTTGACGGGCCCCACACTGCTTTCCGAAGATCCCTGTGAAATGGGCACTGGGGTTGTCGCAGGGCTGAGCTACCTCTCGCAGCCCGGGGTCCCTGCTCACAGCTCAGGCTGTGGGGAGCTCCCAGACAGACATGGCATTGTTTTAAAGCCAGGAGAAGGCATGAGCGTATTTTAGCAGCAGAGTGAAGTTGTTCTCAGAGTTGTGTATCCAAATCATATAATTAAGGTAGCAAAAGAAGCATTTTTTTGGTTGATTTCAGCTGTTATTTTAGCACAGGGTTTGGAATAGTCCCTGTTCTGCAGATCCATCACCATTGGCATACCCAGTTTTGACTTTTCTTTGGCAAACGGTGTTTGTGGCTGCCCGGGGCAGGTCTACTTAACTCCCAAACGTGCCAGTGTAGAAGGCAGCACCTCCCCGGGCTGTGGGTGGCAGGTCCCAGGGCAGGAGGGAGCCGGCCGTGACCGCGTCACGTCTGCGGTGCTGAGCTGGGCTGTCTCACCCTCATCCCCGCCCCTCTCTTGCAGTATTGCTGGAAGCCTGGTGTATTCCTACATCACCTTCACGGAGGAGCAGATGAACAAGCCGTCCGACGCTGGCATCAAGATGGATATTAAAGGGAAAAGCTCTGTGTGAGCAGGGAGCAGCTTTTCTCTTTTGGAAGCGACCCACTTCTGCTCAGCTGATCACGGGTGGAATGTGGGAAGGAATCCAGGGCGTCTGCCGCAGCGTGAACGGTTATGCTCTTAACTTGCACAATCTAGATTGCTGCCTTTACAAATCACGGGGATGATAACTGTGCGGTGAAGAAGACACCTAATTAAGTCTGATCGTGAGGAATTGAGGGGTTTCTAATCATGCTGAGATTTGGCAGTAGAGACTGGCGCAGGTGGCGTGTTCGACGCGTGGAGGACTGTGCCCTCCTCGCCTGCGTCTTGCCTCGGGGCAGTGGTGCGGCTGGGGACAGTGCTGGGGCTGCCTCTGTGCCGTGTCACCCCCAGCCTGGTCCCTCCAGCTGGGCAGCAGGAAGGCGAGACCGTGGTGTCCAGCACAGATCCAGCCCCAAGGGGCAGGGAAACCCCTGGGAGCGGAGCACAGGGAGCTCAAGCAAGGCGAGTGCTGGCATTCCCCCAGCAAAGCTGTCTCCTGGCTTTGGCCAAAACCTCCTTGTTGAATGCACAGTGCTCTCCACTTCCTGATGGTAGTTGTTTTGGGTGTTGTTTTTTTTTCTATTAACCCACTTTTAAAGCTGGGTTTACCCTTCTTGGTTTCCAAGAGCCCTGCAACCATTCACCTCTCTCTTTCCTGCCCAAGGTTGCTTGTACGAGGCTCAGGGATGTTCCCAACGTGAAGGTTTTTCCTTGCCACCAGTAAGCACTCAGACCACTTGGGGGGCAGAAGCCTTTGGCTCGGGGAAAGCTGCGGGCCCTGCCAGGGCTGGCCCTGGGGCAGGGACCCTTCAGATCCAACGGGGAGTAGCTGTGGGTTTGCAGGAGAGCTGCTGTTGTCCCACCTCCTCCCTCAGTCCAGAAAACCATCTGCGAAGCGAAGGCTGCTGCCCCTGCCCACCCCTTCCCACCCCTCAGGCGCCTGGAAGAGGCACCGGGACTTGAATTGGGTTGTTTTGGCAAGTCAGTGGGGAACTGGTGGGGTGTGGGGTGGCTCTGCGGGTGCAGCACTGAGCACAGGTGTTGTGTGTCCACCCTACAGCACCCACAATTCCGGTTGAGTCTTGTCCCATGGTTTGGGTTTTTTTTGGTGTTCCAAGTGTTCTTTGGTTTGTGACCCATTGTTAAAAGAACTGGATATTTCATGTCAGGCAGCATTAGCTGATTTTTTTAAAGGTTGTCCTACACAGCACTTCTAGGTCTTGCCTTGGATTGTCTTTGGGGTTAAAAAGAATTGTTTATAATTTTGCTTAAAAACATTGGTAAAACTATTCCTGAGTTCTTGTACACAGTCCCTTGGTAACCAGGAAAAGAGCTTCTCCAGCCGCTACTTTCTGCTGAGAATGTACCTGCTGTCTGAAGCTGCGCTCATTGACGTTTTCATATGTGACCGGGCGGTTCTGTCCCAGTGCTGGTGAAGGTGTGGAGTAAGTCTGCCGGTCCCTGCCCTGCCAAAAACCCTGTCCCTGGAGTCATTCATGCTGGACTGAGGCCTCTGTACCGGAGCCAGGGTCTTCCCTTCCCTCCGGAGGGGCTCCCTTCAGGGTGGTGGGATGCTGAGGGGGGAGCGCTGTGGTTACTCGATGTATAGGGCAGCACTGAGGGCTCAATCGGTGTGTCCTGGAGTGAGGAGCAGCCCTTTGGGGGGCTCCCCCCAGGCAGTTTGGAAATAGAGGAACAATTCCCCGATGGTTTTTATTGCTTCCTAAATGCAGTAACACCTCAGCTTTGCCCTCAGCAGCAGAGCTCTTCTTTTTTAGAAGCTGATGACTGCTTCTTGCTGTGCAGAAGACCCAGAGCTACTCCCTCATCAGCTCCAGAGGGGGGGTCACTGGTTCCCAGTGCTGGGCCCGGCAGCCCCCTCCACGCGTGCCACACCATCCCTGAGCCAGGCCACTGCGTTCCTCCCACTCGCTTCAACGGAAATATCTGCAAATCACTTTTTTTGCCATGTTTGCTCGTACCTTTGCTGTGCTGAGGCATTTGCCATCAGGATGTTGATGCTTGTCCCGAGTTTTGATTTGTATTTTCGAATCTACTGGTTAGATTTGTGGTCCAAATGGTAAAGTATTTTTAAAGCTTGTTTAGTTCGTGACTGGGCACACACCAGGGCCTGATGGCGTTGTGTGCCCTGGGAGAGCCACCAGTGCTCCCACAGCAGTATTTTCTACGCTATCAATCAGCCAACTAAAGCCTTTTCTATATAGAACCTATTTACAAAAGGACCATTTTAGCGACCCAAAGGGCGATGTTTTTATGTGAATGTATGGCTTTCTATGTCAGTCAGCGAGGAGAGCAAAGAGAATTTTATGTGCCAATGTATTTTTGTACCGCTTCGAATAAACTAATGACCTTCCCTGCTCCTGCTCCACCTGCCTTCGCCGTAACAGCAAAGGGCGGGAGAGGATGGAGCTGAGACGTTGGAGCCTGTTGGGTGTCCTCTGGTGTGTGTGTGGAGGAAGAGGAGTCCTCAAGACCACCGCTTCAGCCACCGCATCGGTTTTAACTGGCAGGTACTACCAGCCCCAATCCAATGTGATTCATGTTAAAGCGTACAGCAAAGCCCCTCAGAGCAATGCCCAGCTCTCACCCACCGCTGCCCTGGGAAAGTGTGACGGAAAAAGGGTGTGAGGGGAGTGAAAGAAACAGCTCACAGTTGAAGCAGAAAAGGGTGGGTTGTTTCGGGCAGGAACAGAGTCCCCACCCCGTGGTGACAGCAGGATGGGGTTTTCACAGCTGGGCTGTGAGTTTTGAGCAAAACGACTCAGGAAACTTTTCTGCAGACGGTATGTTTAAAAAAATATTTTAATAAGCCGTTTTTGGAATGGCGGGGGGGGGGCGGGTAAGAGAAGGGAGTTACTAACAGTGCAAAAATTACTGTATGTGGAACAACATCTCAAACTCATTTGTTAATTGTGTGTGTGGTGGTTCTTCCGTATCACGTTTTTAATCCTTTAGAAGGCCCAGCACAGACTCTGGGTTCTCTGCTCAGGCTGCAGACTTGAAGCAACACTTGATGAATCCAGGACCCCCGCACCCCAGCCCAACCCACCACAAAACATACCCGAGTGTCACAGGTGCGTCGGGATCTGTCCAACGCAGTTTGGACATGTGGTCAGACCCTTCCGGGCTCCAAACTGTGCTGGAGGCTTTTGAAATGAAACCAAAGTTACTCTAGTTCTAGCATTTTAAATAGCTTTAGTAGTGCAATGACTTATCAAGGGATAGTGGCTGCATTTTGAAGGACATGAACAAAGTATTGTAGAAAACACCAGCATAAACAAAACGTAAATGGTAATTAAATATTCGTAACGTCTAGCTGAGCATTACAGAGCTGTTGTTGGGTATGGAATGTCAGGTCTCCTCTACGTATCACCAAAAAAAAAAAGTAAGATTAAAAAAAAAAAAACAAAGCATCATTCCTGAAAATGTACACAGTGCTGTATTTCTCACACAAGCCTGAGACAAGCGACTTCGAAACTTTCCTATCCCTTTGTGGAATTATTTCCAACTTGCAAACAAAAAAAAAAAGCAGAAAAAAACCCCTGAAAACAGGACTCTAGGGGCAGAGACTCGTAGAAGCGCTGCACTCCCTGCAGGCTGCAACCGTCTCAGGACCATCTCCGGGCCAAGGCTTTGAGACTTTGGGTTGAGTTAATAAACCAGATTGTAAAATTAATGGCAACCTCTTAATCAATCAATCAATTAATTGCTTGCTGCAGGCAGTACATTAATGAACCTGGCCGAGGTGCCTCTTCACTGCTGGCTCATTCTAGCGGACGTCAGCTCCTGCTCATCGGCTCAACCAGGCAGGACGGGTCACTCACAACGTTTGGAGCCAGAGGGTTTGGCTCTGTAATGACCATCGAGTCCAAGCGCACGTAGTTGAAGAGGAAAACAAAACAAACGAAACCCTTTGCTTTGGGGTTTTAGGTTGAAACATTGGTTTCAAACCATGGGACTGTACATTTAAAACTGGAGTCATAGAAACTCATAAACTAAGTAAAAATAACCAGTCAGGAATTACCAGCACTCCTGTAAGCTGCAGGAGGAGATGAGAGTATAAATTATACACCTGAACAATTTTCCTATTTTTACTAGAGAAGATGTGTAGCTGTGGCTTAAAAAAAAAAAACAAACCCAAACAAAACCTGGGTGTTAAATTTCATGGCTGTAAACCCTAAGCCAACAGCTTTCAGATGATGCCAGTGGGTTGGTGAGCATCACCCTTCCACAGGCACTGAGGAAGAACTTTCACTTCTCCCCTTTAATCTTAAAGGTAAGTTATCTGTACCTCCCCTCACTTCTGCGTGGGGAATCTGAACGGATCTACCTGTACACACTGCATGTACACGACGGTTCTGCTCCCCCTGCACCCATCCACAGAAGGTGCCCGAGGTCCCAGCAGTTCAAGCTCAGGCACCACGTTACTGGCTGCTGCTCCCTTTCTGACCTGACCCGTTTCCGGCGCTCAGCGGCACGTAGAAGATGACAGATAAGACTGAAAGTAACTTGGTGGAGAAGCCAACGCCTGATCCTGGTGGACACGGTTTAGTAAACTTAAGCAGCTGACATTTTTCTGAGCTCAAAATAAAATGAGAAAATGGATAATGAGAGCAAGAAAATTTGTGCAGCGCAAGCGTCGTGCTTACCAAATTTTCAGCATCGCTATTTGCCATAAAGCAGAAGAAAGAAAAATCATGTTTCCAAAATCAAAGGACTTCTAACCATTCTGGGTGTTCATTGTTTACTGGTTTTCGTTGGTGACTGAAAAGCATTTTTTAAGTAAGTCAATCGGTTTTGGTTTGGGGTTGGTTTTTTTGTTGGTTATTTTTTTAGAAAAGACTTCAGCAAAATAAAACGAAGCTGACATTAGACTCAGGATATCAACTCTCTCATAAAAGTTTACCAACTGTACAAGTTAAGAAAATTATACAAGCTTTTGTTTTAAGAAAGGACAGTTCAGTCAAGACATTAAGTACTGTAAAAATCTTTCAAAGGCTACAAAGAAATCTGGAAAAATACAGAATGTATTTCTTTAGCCCAGATAAAGAATATGGAAAGACATCATTGATGTCAACAATTTTACATACACAAACCTGACCTGGTTTATTTAGTTACCTTTTAAAACTTCTATATATAAAAATAGTTGTGCTCATAACTTTCAGGATTCATAAGGGTTCCTTAGCAACGGGTGACACATTTGCTGGCGGGAGCGGGAGTCTCTGCGCCTGCTCTGACGCCGGCCTTGGCGTTCCGCGTTTCATTTTTGCTTCCTGCAGCACTTGAACCAGCCCCTGCTGCCAACAGGAGGCTTTGTTCACTCGCACAGCGCTTCAACGCTGTTTGACGCACAGAAGGGTCTTCAAGGTGTCAGGCTGGGAGGATTTTTGCAGAAACTCACTGAGTTTCTCACTGAGTTTGTTTCTCAAACATTTTTAAGAGCTTTAAGAGTTCCCAGAACTACAGACAGCTGCCAGCTCTGAGGAACGGAATATTCTCCTACTGCTTTTCAGCACTGAAAAACATGATTGGATCTTAAGAGCCAACTAGAAGGTATTAGAAAAAAAATCTCAGCAGATTGTTTGATGAACTGGATTTTGTAAGGTAACCCATCAACCCTGAAAATTTCAGACACCCAAAATTTACTCCACGGAATAAAATCAGCTCCTAGTATTCAGTCATCTTCTTCGAGCTTGCCATGTGAGTTTGCTTCTTGGACAAACTCTGAAGAACCTGGACTCTCTTTTCCACTGCTGTTAATTCTTCTTCTTTTTAGAGGTCTTTCACTTTTTTCCTCAAAATCATTTTCGTTTCTTGAAGCCGAATGAGCGAGTTTTGGCTCAAGGACAAGGTTTTCAGTTTCATACCCGTTGGTATCCAGATCCGTGTGAGGTGTTTTCTTGCCACTGGTAGGTCCATTTACATGCAATCCTTCCATTTTTGCTTCGTCTTTACTGGGTACCTCACCTGGCCCATTAGCAGACACCCCTGTGTTACAGAGACATTCCGTAAGACAGAGAATCGATGCATAAGGAGTAACAGAACACCCTGTGCTGGGTCAGCAAAGCAGAATTTTAACAAGACCTGTTAAACTAAAAAGGCAATACTGCTCTCCGTACCCTCACTGCTTGATGAACGAGTGATTTATCTGCACACAAGTGACAGACTTAGGAGGAGCGGCTGAGGGACCTGGGGGGGTTGAGCCTGGAGCAAAGGAGGCTCAGGGGAGACCTTCTGGCTCTGGACAGCTCCCTGACAGGAGGTTGTAGAGAGGTGGGAGTTGGTCTCTTCTCCCATATAACAGGTGACAGGAGGAGAGGAACCAGCCTTAAGTTGCGCCAGGGGAGATCTAGGTTAGATATCAGGAAGAACTTCTTTACAGAGAGGGTTGTGAAGCACTGGGACAGGCTGCCCAGGGAGGTGGTGGAGTCCCCATCCCTGGAAGTGTTTAACAGACGTGTAGATGTGGCACTGAGGGACATGGTTTAGGGACCTTGGCAGTGCAGGGTGAATGGTTGGACTCGATGATCTTAAAGGTCTCTTCCAACCAGATGATTCTGTGATTCTGTGACTTAACCACGATGGAGTTTACAGAAGCCCTTACAAGCAGCAGCACCCAAGAAAAAAAGCCCTGGAATCCCACCAGTTGCAGGCAGACTGTCCTCACCCGGCAGTTTCTGTAGCTTCCACTCAGTGTTCACCACCCAATTCAGCCCCCGAGCTCCATCCTCCTGTTGCACTGCTTTCACTCCAGCCCCTTCGGAACAGCTGCCCCTTGCTTTTCAGGTTTTCCTCCTCCACGAGAGAGTGTGCCCTGGCTCTTCTCCCAATCTAACCGCCCTTCAGTGCCCCACAGCTGGTAAGAACTGTTAACAGTGCTCCTGGGACAAGCACCGGAGAAGCTGCACAACAGCCCAGTTCCCATCTCAGATGGTTAAAACATCCCGCACAGGACTCTGAGCTCAGAGTCAGCACTGCACAGCTACGCCAGCATGGGGAAGAGCAGATTAACTAGGTTTAACAGGGAGATCCTAGCGGAAATTTACCTTCAATATGTGACCCCTGGCTAAATGCACTCTTCTTTTTAAAGACCATTTTTAACATGAAGCTGCCAACACCTCATAAAATGTTTAAAACTAAACCAGGCTTGTCTATCTCCTTTGCCTTGTTATCCACGGTGATCTGGCAGCTCTGGGCAGGTGGGGCAGGCACACACTCACCGTTCTGGTTACTGCTGCTGGTTGTGCTGTCTTCCCTCTCCGATTGGCTGGTGCTGCTGTTGGAGGTTGTGGGAGGAGGAGATGGAGCTCGGCTGGAAGCAGCACTTTCGCTTTCATCCAGGAGACGGTCCATATAGTCTCTACACGAGGGAAACAGCACAGTCAGCGTTGCCCTTGCTGTGTGAAGGATTGGGGTTATTTGTACAAAAATATTCGCTGCAAGTGTGACCAATTCACATTTTACAGACTCATCGTGCAAATTCAACAGCTTCAAGATCTCCGGTGTTAACAGGCTCACATACGGTTTGCCCACAGCAACCTCATATCTATAGCTTATCTATTTGCCAGCTGATATAAATTCAGCCTGTGCTTAGGCCAGGTCCTGTAAGATCACGTACAAGTACAAACTTCACTACACTGTGATGCTGAGGATGGTGTTCTCAAGGTGATGCTCTCACCAAGGGACGTACTAAGCTCATGCAATTTGCTGTGGCAGCGATAATGTACCATTAAAGTAAGTGTGCGCACATGCAACCACAGAAAGGGTAAAGTTGAAAGCAAATGAAAAACTTCAGAGTTAAAGACATCTCCGTATTGGAAATCTACTACACTCCTACAATTCAGGTCACTAATAGTAAATCTCTTACGAAAGATTTAAACAAAGCTGGTTGGTAAAGCCCTTGTACGTGTGGTATTAGTCTGGATTAACTCCAGAAACAGCATATCCTCACACATAATTATTCTGGAACTGATACTGCTCTCTTGATTCCCACATCTACCAACAAAGTCATTCAAGAATAAGACAAAAATCCTTCTGATCACTGTATGCAGTCAGCTGCGAAAGAATCAGAGGATGTTTTAAGTGATTAACCACCAAATCCATCTACTAATTTGGGCGAAAATGAAAAAAACCATCAAAACCCAGATGGAAGAAGAGGGGCAGACCAACGGTCCCTGACAAGTGGTTAAGAAAATCCAGGAGCTCTGGTGCCTCTGTGACAGTCTCAAAGCCACAGGTGGCAACTCTTAGTGTCACACTGCAAGTTCCCTTCAGTGGCCCAACACACAGTTCTAAAATGCTTAAGGAAACAATTAATTAAAAAGAAGGGTCAACAGAGAAGCCAGGAAGAAATGAGAAATAAAAATAGTGGTTAAATGACTTGGGAAAAGTCAGGGGGAAGAGCAGGATATTAAAATCACAGCACTGGAACAGAGGGCAGAATGTTGGCTCACGGGCTCAGGTTGGAGGAGAAGAATATGCGGTGATGCACAGACATTTCCTTCCTTGCCCAGCAGAGACATGAGGGGGGAAAGGAGCAACGTACATCCCAAGTACAGGCTCCAGGGTGGGCCAAAATTCTCACTGAACACCACATTTCAAGGGTACATGCAGCACGTACCACAAATGCCACTGCAAACCTGTGACTAAAGCCTTTGTATAAAACATGTATTTAAGGGAAAACAAGCATTTAAAACCCCATTTGCAGAAATGTTCCATTTGTGACACATTTTAGCAGAACACAAACTAAATTAAATCGCTGTTCAATGCAGATTGCTGGCCTTATTCCACATCAAGGTATTTTAGACATTACACTGCAGGCGCTATTAAGCTTGTCTTACACCTTGGCTGTTCTGCTGCCAACAGGGACTACGGAATCCCCCGGCTGTCACAGCACTTCTGATCAGAGCAGTATAAAACCAAGATTTAGACCCAAAAGCACATAAAGCCAATGCACATCTTACGTTACGCCAGGATGAAGGTTGTATTTCTTCTTTCCAAATCGAGTCTGCTGCGCGAAGAAATCATAACGCTCGGATTTCTTCCACATGTAGTAAAACGCTACACACTCACCGACCGATCTTGTTCGTACCTAGGAGAGAGGCGCCAGGCAAATTTTGATGAGTTTCAATACATTTTTGGCAAAAAGCTACTGTTTTAATGAAAAGGTGTGAACTCCAAAGTCAATGCTGCTTTTTATGACATGGGAAATAATGGAAATAGTGACTCAACATTTCAGAGGCCCAGAAATAAAGCAACATTTCATAGTGTTTCTAAGAAGGCTGAAGATACCGTGAGGTGCTGCACACTACAGGTTCAGGAGAAACACTTCAAACCAGTTTCCCCAGTCTATTCAAGACCAGAGGAAGACTCCAGGGATGTGGCTCTTTCCATATGTATGCATAGCAGCAGCTTTGCACTCCTCTGAACAGTGAGTTACAGAGGATTCCAGACTTTGAGAAGCTAATTTGGACATATGTATGTAGTAAAAATTAGAAGAATATGGTAATTTGTGAAGGATATTGAGGGTAAGAATTTATTTACAATTACATTGCATAAGAAAAGAGAGAACTACACTTAAAATCAGCGTTTACCTTATTTGCCTGAATCACATGAAAATCCTTGCCATAGACTTTCAGCCCTTGTTCAAAGTTCCTACATTCTTCTTCTGTCCAAATGGATAATTCTTCTACAGAAGGGAAGGTAATACAGAAAAAACATTTAACAACGAAGCATAGGGCCAACAAAAGAAAACTTAAATGACTGAAAACTTAGGTGGTGTTCAAGTTTCTGACACCATCTGCTGACTAAATGAGAAGCACCTCCAGAAATTTCCCTGCCTAGCACAAAACTGGAAGCTCTCCCTGGAAGAAGAGCTTAGGCACCTTCATCTGCCCCCGGAAGCACAGGAAATAGGTATCCTTCAGCCAGGATGCGGCATGAAGGAGTTCAAGCTATGGACTCAGACGGGGTGCTGGGAGGTGGGAGAAGGAATGAGGGCTGAGAGCTTCTTTACAGCTCAGCCACACTTCTAAGAACTTAATATAATTTGGCTTTATTGATTCTTAAGGTCACGAATAAATAAGGTTTAAAATAGTGGGAGAGCAAACTAATCTTCTCTATTTGATCGTTCTTTTCTTGTGATTTGCAGTAAACTCCGGAGAAGCCACAGGTTTGAAAGCAGAACCAACAGATCAATGTGCAAGGAAAATAACTTGTGCCTTCGTTTCCTGTTCCTCTGAGTATAAAGATCAATACCAAGCCAGGAAACGCTTAAGGCTCCAAAAGCATCTTTAAGACCAGGTCTTTTCAGTGTTACACTTTGTTGCATAAAGGTTTAGATGTTCATTATCCTTTATTTAGAAGTGTGAATTATTTCATTTTATATTTTGTGTTTGTTCCAGTAACTGTGACGACTGAGAAGGTCTAGAAGAATAAAGAACAAAATGCCCAAGAACTGCACAATTCAGTTGCTAAGAAGTAATTTTCACTTGTTATTAAGCTTGCACATCTAAACGTCAAGCCCTATGGACAGAAGTTAACTTGCCGGCCCTCTATGAGCCTGTACCTGTTCATACTACATCTGCTCATTTCATTCTCTCAGAGAACAGGAAAAGATTCACTGAAGGCTGTGGTTAAATGGGCACCAATACCTATGTAACCAAGAGAACAAACTTGACTCTCAGTCTCTGCTCACCTCTGGCTGCTTTCACATTAAATCTCAGCCTTCGTAATGATTCTTCAGTATCAAAATTGCACTTCACCAGTTCATACAATGCCTGGAGAGGTGAACAGACGCACATTTAACATGCCAGATACCCCTCGATTCCTGTTGTGCCACAGAAGCATACTTAGTGAATCACTAATAGCTATTAAGAAAAGATTAAACTCTTTGAATGAATGTAATGTAATTTAAGACAGGACAAAGACATATTTCCTCTGTTTAATATCCAAATCTCTAATTACATAACCTAAAAGAATATATCCATTACTTATATATAAAATCATGTACTGATGCACAAAGCACTGTTAAGCCCAAGTTAACAGCTTAATATTGGCTGAGAGGTAAAACCCATCATATTTCTTTTTCCACGTGGAATAATAAAGCTGTTTCAAACAAAATTTTATTTCTTGGGAGTAAAATAAAGAAAAGGGATAATTCATTCTGTAATATTGGTCTAGTGGAAGGTGTCCCTGCCCACTGGACTAGGTGATCTTTAAGGATCCTTCCTACCCAAACCATTCTATAATTCTGTGATTAAACTACAAATCCTAATGGTTCTTATGTACCTGCTCATTGTCTTTAATATGTGATCCTTCAGGAATTGCATCCAGGCCTTTCTCTTCACCCGTACGCCTCGATGCCTCACTGAGGAACTCGATCACTTTATCTTCTGGTAAGAAGTCAGGGTTCCACAGCAGCTGGTCATCGTTTTCATACACTGAATTAACCACAGAAAAAGACAAGCAAGATAAACCAGTGATACAGAAGTTTATTCGCTCTTAGAAAGCTAGTGATGATGAAACCTGAATGATGTCTCCAACGTGCCGTTCCCCCGAGCAGCACAGCTGTGCTGATGGCAGCCAGCAGGCAAGAAAACCCTTTCAGAAACCAGTTATATCTGTTTTCTTGCCAGATGATGAGGATCAGCCACATAAAATCAACACGCACACCACCAAAAATGGTGCTAAAAACACCCCCAGGTGTCTGGACCACCTCATGTAAGAGTCACAGCTAACGTGGCTGGCAAAAGCCAGCACAAGGTCCGCTGCTTCTTCAGGGAAGCTGTGCCCAGACGCCAGACATTCTGCAGTCCAACAGCTCCAGAAAAGAAACTTGGCCAAGACCTTCCTGCAGCTTCCAAGAAATACTTTCTAACACCAAGTCATTCAGGTGAAGATCACTGAATGTTAATACCACCAAACCTCTACTGCTTTTTCAGAGCTTTTGCTTGAGCGTTCAGACCAGGGACGCCATAGTAGACTGAAATGAATGGGAGAAACATGGCCAAGTGATATATCTTCTGAACTACCTCCCAGCTTTACGGTGGAGGAGTCTACAAGCTTTGCAGGATTAAAAGACTAGTACAGCAAATTAAAGTAAAATTCAGGTTATTAAAAAAAAAAAAATCCTAGAATCAGGCGAGTATCTAGGCCTTGCTTGTGGCCACGTTAGTGTCTGAGGATTCTACAGACAGGATTTCTCCCTCACTGAGAGAACAACTAAGATGATACGATAGGTACAGGAAGAACTAAATACGTAGTATCAGACATTTCTTTTCCAACTTTTTAAGCTTCACTAATATCCCAGCTGGAGTCCTGTCAAAGATCACACCTAAAGCTAGCAGAAACAAAAGCAGTGGCAGAAGATACAGAACCCCACTGGGCTATAAAAGCAGAACAGCTCCAGTACCATTAGTGAAAATTTAACTTTTTCCCTCAGCGAGTTGCACCCATGACGCAGGTTCTCTGTTCTGCAAAGAGCAGTGTGCAAGGCTGTGAAAAACTGATTTATAGAGGTTACTGCAATGCACAAAGCAGCTCTAACTTGTTCATTATTGGAGGCCAGAAGCCATTTAGAGCTGAGTAAATACCAGGAAAAGCAGGTGCCCAGTAAAGCATAATTTACTGCGTCTCAGCCGAATTCACAGCTCAGGCTGTATTTTCAGGCAGAAGCAGGAGAGCGTGCAAAGAGCAACTCCTCCATGGCTAAAAAGCAGATGTTTGCTGCTTTGTCATTTTCTGGTTTTTAATGGAAGCTCCTGACTTGTCACGTAGTTTTAAATTCTTAGCGATGGGCTGAATAAGCAGGAAAATTTACTGCTTTTAAGCTCACAGCTCGGTTTAAACTGGGTCAGCTGTTGGTGCCTGGATTATAGTGACAGCATACAGCCAAAGGCTCTGGTTGAGAGGGAAAGTTCCTGGAAGAAAACCTCAAAGCAGAACAAGACGTTCTCCAATACTGACTTAAGAGTAATGAAAAGTGAAAATCAAAGCTGCTGGTACCATTTTGTCTCTTTCAACGTGTTATTCCAATGCCAGTAGCACAATTTCTTTATTATCTATTTTGTTTTACATCAACTAGGTGAAGAGGTTAACACAAGCTGCCCAGAAAACTTGTGTATGTCACCACACTAGAACACAAGGGTTCAACAAGCAATAGGCAGCAATACCATCTTTATTCTCCCTTCCAAGACTCAAGCTCTGATGGTGAAGTACAGGGTGAACTATAGTTTTGAGATGACGGTTCCATTTTTCACTTGAAGGAGCTCCTTTATTTTGCCAGTCACATGACATCAATCAAATCTTTTATCTCTCAAATAATCTCAAACACAGCCGTAATGGTAAGAACGCTCAGCCTCACCTTTTTCATTCTCTTTGTATTTGCATGTGCCAGCTGGAATTTCAGCTTGAAACATAGAGCCCACCATGATTTCCTGTTGTGAAAGCACAGAAACGAGAAGTTAAGCAACTACAGCCGTGATGGGTTTTGTCAGCAAACAAGAGCATGGCCACATCTTTTTTCACCCCTTCAAACTTGCACTGTTCAAATCTAAAAATACAGTTAACAAGCATTACGCGGAAATGGATTTTAGACTATTTGGGGAGCTTTTTACCACTTTGTACTATCCCAACTCTTCTATTTATGGGGAAAAACTGAAGAGGATTTGGGTGATCTATGGAGCTCAGTTACTAGGTAACAGATGAACTCATTATTCATGAAATACAGGCTTTTTCAACAGCCCTTAGTATTTACCTTTTTCCAGTCTTCCGAGGGAATATAATCTTCATCTTCTTCAGATTCCTCTTCTATTTCACTGTCTGCAAGGAATTGTTCAAACATTTACACAAAACGAGCTGTGCCGGGCCCGTGCACACCAGTGCCAGCCTCCAGCAGAGCGGGCTGAGTGAGGAGGCCGGCGACAGCAGCACCAGCTCCCAGAAGCACCGCAACGAGGGTGAGCCCAGCCGCTCACCTCACCAGCCCTGTTCTGCCTCACGGCCATCGTACCCACCACCACACAAGTGTCAAGAGCCATTTTAATGACAATACTAGTGTTTCAGTACTGACAACTTGAAAAAACGACACACCTGACGTTCACATATACCTTTGGAAAGTATTTTTAGGTGGATGTTCAGCACCCACACGTGAGTTTCAACACCATTATCGATGAGCTCCTAGCTCAGTTACTGCTGTTCCTTCTCCCTTACAGCAGCTGGCACTGAATTTAAGGTAGACAACAGCACGAGGAGCGAGAAATCTGCACGTGTGCTTTCCCCAGTCTTACTGGGATTTAGCCAGCTTGGCCGTACTGCTCAGAGATGTGCAGCAGCATTTAAAATAGATTATTTGGGATAAGAACTGACAAAAATTTTAAGCTCTTTATGATATAGGCCAGTTGCCTTTCACAACGTACCGAAAGCAAGTGCAGTATCTGTTTTATGTACAGCAAGTTAGAACAGCAGCACTACTATTACTTGTACGTTAAATTACGTTCTATAGGCAGCTGAATGTTGTCAAAAACCCAAACCTAATGCACCCCACTTGCGTTACACTAATGCTATGTTTAAAAAACAGAATTCATTCAGGGTATTTGCATCCTCTGCACAGCTACCTGCTGCGGTTCCTTGGCATTTTTGGATTAAAATAAACTGCAGGGGAGAAAATTGCATTTCTATGATGTCATGGCTAATAAATATTAAGGTCTCGTAGGGAATTTTTGCTTTAACTTCTGTTTGTTAAAACATGGAACAGAAGGAAAAGAAAGGTAAAATACCAGCTGTCCAAACGGCCATGCTGGAAGCTCAATACTAGAAGATTCAGATCCCATTCAGTAAGATTGGTGCAGGAGTAAGAGCTGTCTCAAGGGACAGCCACGTAACGTGAGCTCAAAAATGCAAACCCAAAAAAACAGAGAAAATGAGCAGTCCACAATTCTGGTGGCAGTAGCAAACGTGGAATTCTGGAAGCAAATTTTCTTCATCATTATTTCCCTTTTTGTTATTATGGAAAACTGCCTGTCCAAAAAGGCCCTAGGGGTGCTGGTGACAGCAGCTGGAGAGGAGCCAGCAGAGTGCCCAGGTGGCCAAGAAGGCAAACAGCATCCTGGCTTGTACCAGCACTGGTGTTGCCAGCAGGACCAGGGCTGGGATCATCCCCCTGGACTGGGGGCACTGGGGAGGCCACACCTCGAATTCTGGGTTCAGTTGTGGCCCCTCACCCCCAGAAGGACATTGAGGGGTTGGAGCGTGTCCAGAGAAGGGCAACGGAGCTGAGGCAGGGTCTGGAGCACAAGTGCGCTGAGAAGCAGCTGAGGGACCTGGGGGGGTTGAGCCTGGAGAGAAGGAGGCTCAGGGGAGACCTTCTGGCTCTCAACAACTCCCTGACAGGAGGTTGGAGCGAGGTGGCGATTGGTCTCTTCTCCCCAGGAACAAGCAACAGGATGAGAGGAATCGGCCTCCAGTTGTTCCGGGGGAGGTTGAGGTTGTCCCTGAGGAACCATTTCTTCCCCATTGGGGTTGTCCAGGCATGTCCCAGGCTGCCCAGGGCAGTGGTGGAGTCCCCATCCCTGGAGGGGTTTCCCAGCCATGTGGAGGTGGTGCTGAGGGACAGGGGTCAGTGGGGACCTGGCAGTGCTGGGGGAACAGTTGGACTTGATGATCTTAAAGGGCTTTTCCAACCTAAACGATCCTGTGATTCTGTTATTTCAGGGTTATCAATCTATTGGCCTGTTCAGATTTCCTTGCTTTTGTTTTCCGTATTAGTAATCTCGAAGAATCTGCACATTTCTGGTTTTCCTTTTTCCTTCACGTGGACTCTCACCTCCTTTGAAGGAGTACACAACCTGGTGCCACCAGGCCTTGCCATGACAATCACATACTCTGCAGCATTTATCTAGCTGGAACAGTGCGTTTCCTACTTGGAAATATTTTTACCTATGTTCTTAGTGCGAACTGGCAGCTGAAATGATGACGGTTAAGATAATACCATGCTAACAGTCACTCACTGCACCTGGACCCCGTGTGGAAGGGAGGTTTCTGAAGGACACACCTATACAAACCCGTTTGCAGGATCATACACTGCACTGTTACAATGCTCAGAGCAGAGTCATGACAGGATTTACCTAAACCAAAGGTCAATCATACCGAGATCACTGTGCTTAGTACTGAACTGTACATACTTGTATCAAAATATTTACATCGACGAGGGCGAATTATCTCTTGAGGATCTTGAGAAGCAACAGACGGTGCTGGGTCGTCATTAGATGACTGTGTCTCATCTTCCTGACCTGATGAATCTTTTATGGTCTCCTCCTTAAACAGAAAAAAGCAAACAGGACATCACCTATCCCTCCTAAGCGATAAACACTCTTTTTGCAGTATTTTTGCCAACACTGTCAATATAACAACCCAAATATCTTTTATCTGACTTGAAGTGACTGTGTAGATCGTGGCCTGTCCCGCCTGAGCCACAACAAACATGTAAACACATCATATGATTTATTGAGCAGGATTTTAAGCAGATCAATTTAACACTCAGGCTCTAGCACACATATTGGAAACACGAACCACAATGAAATATCAAGTCTTTAAATCAGTCAAGCAATGCCTTGCGGTTTTCCTTTAACTTCATTTAAATTTTACTTTGGTCTTTAAAAGCTTCCTTATGAATTTTCAATAAAAAGGGGACGGAATTATTTACTGGCTACATTTTTCTCCATCAGACGGAAATGGTACGTTCCATAAAAATCAATGTCAACAGTGTGGTCCAACCCCGCAGGAAAAGCCTATCAGTAAACTCGAGTACGGACATCGAGTCATTAAAAGGTCAAAAATTAGAACAAGTTTCTTTATTAGAAGATAAACCACAACTATGGGGACTATTACAATGAAGGGAAATTAAAATGATAAAGGTTAAAAAAATACATCAGTGTTTTCTGTTTCAGTGCACATTGTCCATACCTTTGGGGTGTTTTATGACTGTGCTCTGAGCACTCACGCTCACTGCTTCTAACGCAGAAGCATTAGGCACAGCACGTGTTTACGTGTACCTTTACCAGCAGCCAGAGCATTATCACGTGTGCAGCTTAAAGCAGATTAAAAATAGAAAATAGCTAAGTGCAGCAGAGCTAAATAAGCTGTAGAAAGATGAGCGCTTGCAGAGAAAGCCTGAATGATTTATAAAATGATTCCACCCCCACAGATGGGTTTCTCTGCCTCTCTGCTAGGAGCATGTGAGCATTTCAGAGCTCTCATTCCCTCACCCTGAGGCAAACAATCAACTGGCTCTCTGTGACCAGTCCTTCCCACACCTTCGGCCCAACCCCATCAAAAATGGGGCAGAACTGGGTTCTAGTCCAACCACAGGGCCAAGCCTGCGATTCGGCTGACCCCTGGTTGTATTTATGGTGTCAGGCTGCGGACCCACACGCTTCGGCAGCATGCTCCAAAGGGTTAGTGCCCCACAGAGGGACCAGGACTCCTCCTCTTGCTGCTCAGAGCCTTGACAGACACTGAGATTTTATCCATTCGGAGAAAAGACAGTATCTTCAGTATCTTAAATCACGTAGTACGGGATCTGGAGAGCTCAAAGGAGCTCACGAGAACACGAGAGGTGGAAGCTGTGCAGGAAGTCATTAAGAAGTGAGAACACTTGAAGAAAGTGAGACTTGAGGAACACATCACCATGCACAGCAAAATAAACCATTTCTGTCTCTCATTTTAATTGTGCATACTGCATGGTATGCAAGTCTCTGCCCCTCTCCAGCTCCTGGAACCTTTTTGGATGTAATTTAACTATGTACCTTCCTTCCTTTTGAACTACGCAGCCCACATAAATAACAACCTTTCACAGCATCTGGGAAAGGGAGTTTGTAAATCCTAAGATCTTCAGTTTTTGAATCAGATACATCATTCCTCATCTCCCTGTCACATTGCAGAGACTCTAAAATGGGTAAGATACCAAAACCCCCAAATGCACCCTTTTTACAGCCAGATTAGGTAATACAACTACCATTAATTCCTCAGCTTTGTCGTTACTGACAATATGACGGGTTCATATTTAATGGGATTCAGGAGGCGACTCTGAATGCTGCCTGTAACGGAGAAATTACAGCTGTGCCCAGGGCAGGACAGGACTGCTACAAAGATGTATGACACTAACAAGAGGAAAAGACTCTCTAAATCAGAAAATTTATTTTAAGAGCACGCAGAACAGGATGTTAAAGATGCTAAGTTCAAAATTTTGCAAAGATACTTGACACATTAGATTCAGTTACAATTTAAGTGCAACCAGGGCTGCCAGGCTGAAAAAACACAATTTAAAATGCTAAAGCGAGAAAACTTGCAGCCATCTCCAACACGCAGAGCCACATTTAGTTCAATCCCACCCTCACTGCCCAGTTTCAGTAGATCAGCTTTTCAGCCATGTCTATAAAGGTGTCTTCAGGCATTTAAACCCTTGGTTTTGCAGTCAGGCTGTTTCTGAAGGACACTTACAATTCCTTCTTACATGATGCTGTGTGTATACACGCACTCTAACTGGCCTCAGCAACGGTTTGGAGTGATACAGATGAAACTAAGAGCAATGAAGAGAAATACAGATGGGCAATTAAGAATAAACATTAGAGTTTGGTACACAAAGCATCTGAAATCAACTCTGTTACAGTTACTTCATCCTGAGTGGTTGTACATCCAGTACAGAACGGTGGAACAAAAATCTGTTTCAAATCAGTGTAAACACTTACTTTGTTTTCACCACTACAGCCACTGTTGTCATCGTTATCAACGTCATCATCGTCTTCTCCCTCCTCCTCTTCCTCTTCATCATCTTCCTCATCATCATCTTCTTGGAGTGGCACGGTACCATCATAGCCATAGCGGCTAAGCAGCTCCTGGATTGGCATATCACTTTCCTGACAAACAGCCAAACAGAGGTTGGGATTTTAACACAGTCATTGTACACCCCACACCTGCTCTGCAGCTTAAAGGTGTGCACTTGGAACACAACACAGCAAGAACAGATGGATGATGATGACATAGGCTACAAACAGCCACTCCAACAGGGATGGACAGACAGAGTTCAAAGATTTTGCTCCTATGAAAAATGTGTGGGCAGGGGAACTTTTTATTTCCAATCCTTTATGAATTTCCAGCAGACCTCACGTACCGACAACCCCTCAGAGGGGTCATACAGCTCATTAATGGGGCACTGAAGGGCAGCAGGGCCCATCCCTCCTTTGGTACTTGTCTACTCCTATTTTAGCAGGACACAAGCACTGCAGTGTGGCAGGTTACGCCTGGTCACATCATACCCCTGCAGTACACAGTGCCAACACACTTGGAATATATCAGAATATATAATGGGATTCCTTTTATTGCTCAAAAACTACCTGCCAAAAATTGTAGTATTTTGTATATATTTTTTTTGGGGGGAAAAAAAACCAACTGTGTCAGCAGCAATTGCTTCACACACAGAGCTAAGATACTGACAATTTTGGTGGGCAGGAACTTGTCCTAGTGCAAGGTAGGTACAGTTGGTTCTCAAATTTAGTGGCTCCCAAAGCATTACCAGTTGCATTCGCTTTATTAAAAAACATTATTAATTGCTAGGTCTGCAAATTAAGTACTTTATTACTTCTAACACCTCAGAGTCCAGCCTTCAGGGGCACTATAGGGCATCCCTAACGAGGTCTTTCAGAGCAGAAACTTTCAGAGAGCATTTTAAAATGATCTCTCACACACAATCAAGTCCCTTGTTTACTATTTAGAGGTGTCTGCTTCCTCTAAATATTTCTTCTTAGTATGGAATGTATTTCTCGGTGATAATGAGGTTTTTTAGTTACCAGCTGACCTTAGACTTCCTCCATTGAACTGCTATCCCAAGGGCCTTCGCTGATCTCAATTAAAACCCGATGGGATAGCTCGCAGAAAAATCCTATCTGTCATTATCCATAAAAATCCTATCCATTGTTATCTAGAAAAAATCCTGCCCATCATTATCCAGAAAAATCCCAGCCATCGTTATCCAGACAAATCCTGTCCATCATTAACCGAACAAATGTTCTCCAGCACCTTTTGGAAGGTGCTATACTTCCAGTAAGCATTCCTCACTGCTCTCTCATTTGTAGATACAGACTGAGAATTAAAAAGAACTTTTAGAGCAATTCACAGGTATGCATGAACTATGGAACAGGCATAAAACTTACTACATGTTACCTAGGGAACTGGTTTTGTATTTACAACATCTCTCTTAGGCAGAGCCTCTTAACTTAAGAGTAATTCAAAAAGCTCCACAGGCCAGCACCTCTCCAAGATAAAATACAAATTGTGATTTCAGTACTGTTTCAGGATATTGCAAAAATTGAAAAAGTTGGAAAAGTAACAAGGATTTTCAAAGACACAGAAATTTCTTACGTGGAAGATGTTTAATAACAAGAAATGGATTATAACTCCTGTGTCTGGAGCAGAGGCAAGGGAGGGGGAGAGACAGAACAGAAAACTGTATCACAAGGGGCAAGGAGAAGGTAAATATAAACCACTGTACCAGCTCCTATGGAAGATCTGGGGGACAACCACAGAAATTAACACGGAACAGATCTGAAATACCAGAGGCCTCCTGGACACTAAGTTTACAGAGGTTAAAAATCAACTGGACAAATCCAGAGGAGGAGGAAAAATAAAACTGACAGGCACTGCAGACAAAGAGACATCTTTTTCATCTGTGCCTGAACTGCCCCCTGCTAGAGGCTGGGAAAGTATTTGTGAGCAGCATCACACACTTCCAGGCATGGCTCACTCATTTCCAGACAAGAGGAGGCTGGTGCAGAACCCTGAGAACACCCAAGAGCCCCACCCGAAATGGAGGAACCCCGAAAGGAGAAACCAAGTGATTCTAGGGAACTGCAAATGGAAAAAGGGAGGGACTCAAAGCCTTAAAACTCTCCGAGCAGCGCAGGGAGGCACCACACACAGCACCCTGGCCCTGCTCACCACTTCCTAGATGCACCCAGGAAGCCAGCACCTAGCACCCAGCAGTACTCTGCCCACAGATGGGGCAGCGCATAGGTACAGAGCTTGGCCTCACACTTGTCAAATCCTACCAGTTGCTGGTTAGCCAGGACTTTGGTCAGATCTGGTAGAGATGCTCCTACATATGGAAAGAGTATTACTGAAACCGTGTCTGGATATGATCGAGGATAGTCTGCTGCACCACCTTGCAGAGAGCCTTCCTGCTCAGGGAACACTCTTTCCTTTCAAGAAATACCATAGAGAACCACCAAATCCAAGACTTCTGGTTCCCTTCAGGTACTCTTCTATTCTTGGGGGACTATTTTTTCCCTATACTCGAGCAGTGTAGAGGGTGACTTCATGTCTCTAGAGAAAGATACGCTACTGCCATTTAGCCACAAACGTATCCATGTACTGGCACAAATGCAGGGTGCTGCTCAACTGCAAGTACAGACTCACCAGAGCTTCAACCAGGGAGTAGAAAAGATCCTCACCCTCAGAGGAAGGTGTCGTTTTTATGAGTCAGGAGTTAAATCGTTAAGGTTCAAAAATACTTTTGCAAAACTTGACTGCTACCTTGACTCTGAAGGAGCTGAACTAGTGAATCAGGCACATTCACAGCCTGGGGGAAATCTGCACGACTACGTGTAGATGTCAGGGGAAAGGAAGAGATGGGACAGCACTTGCCTTGCCAGCAGCTTTTGAGATTGAGACTGCCTATCATCCAGGACTTACAAAAAAGAGATCAAAGTAAGCCTTGATGGGCAGCCCGAGCTAGAAGTAGCCACAGGTCTCCAGCAAGATGCTGCTGGCACAGAAGGACCTGAGACTCAGTAAAAGTCCGACCTGCCATACATGTACGCACTGACCGCGGGATTCCCGGCAGCACCATCCTGTGCAGAAGAGCAGCGCACGGAGCAACGTGAATCCAAGTTACACCATTGCTCACCATCCTGACTCTGAAAGAGCTGGAGAAACTATCACCTTCCAGCCCCGATCACTGAGATACGAGGGAATAAACTGATGGCTTAAATACCATTCTAAGCATTGGAATGTGGTGACAGAATTACACAACCAGATGTTGACTTTTCACAAAATAAGGGGAAAAAACCTCTTATTTTCAACTTAAAACCCACATGACATACACTAGAGCTAGAGTTCTCGTTTAATCTAGATGAAGCATATTTAAGTTCACAAATTATTTATCTTTATGTTTACCATTTAATATCAAACTTGAAATTACCAGAAAGAAATTATCGTTTACACCCGAAATGTAGATTAAGTGCACTAAATTAATTTAAAGTTATACTGGCATATTCTCATATACTAAAGAGGATTTGTACATCAAATATGCATCTGGGAATCATTAACGATCTGTTCTGGAAGCCTTTTCAGCCAATGAGGTCACAGATAGTAGCTAAATTACTTTGCATTTATAATGACCCTAGTTTGTAATTTAAGACTTTTATTCCTGCATGAGAAATAATTTAAGACAATACGTAAGTGAGAGCATAACCCCAAAAGGCCAAATAAATCTTATACACAATTATTTTGGAAGATACATGTTTTAAGATTTATTTATCACTGTGAACAGTGAGTTCTGATCCCAGCTCTGCTGGCAGCTCTTTGAAATATCATTCCACCTGCATCTCCATTTCCTCCCTCTTAAACATGAAGATGCTCCACTAAAGTATTATACAAATGTTTGTATAAAAATGCAAAAGAAATGTAAAACTATGGGGTACTTAAAAAAAAAATCAAAATCTATACGCACTAATCAAGTGCAAGTGGTTAGTAAATAACAGCAGTGGAATATACAGGTTTAGCTCTGGAATGTAAATCCTATGCCAGCACATATATGCAGAAGCTACTGAACAAGCACAGTGTTATACGTTATGAAATATTTATGTACCAGTTTCCTTCTCCCAGCTTTTGAGAACTGCATGTTTAGCTCAGCCCCTTTCCCCCATCTATATTATTTGCCTATTAGTGTTTTAGGGGTAGGGTTTTTTTTAAATTCCAAATATAAGGGAAAACACCTGCGCATGTTTGGTGCGAGCCTGTGGGATGTGGTTATGTTTTATGACTACTTAAGGCCACCTACCCTGTTAAGATCCTCTATTTCAGAACTGATGTTTGTTTCTCCTTCCATCATTTCCTCCTCTTCTAATGTCCGTTCATCATCAAAGTCATGCACCAGCATATCAGCTGATGGATCAAATTCATGGTCATCAGATGTTGCTGAGCCTCCTGATGGAAAACATTTTAAAGAATGTTTTTAGTTAGATCATGGCCTTGCAGAGCTTAAGTTTTTATTTTGGTGACATTTTAGTACTCAAATTATTCTAAAAAAATCAGAATCTCTTCAAAATCCCTCAACTGTTTATCTTGGGAAAGCCAATCTCACCATGCAGAGGACAGGGAAAGCTGTCCTTTGGGTGGTGAAAGAGCATGGAAAAAAGAACCAGGAAATACTGTTCAACCAGCTGGTTCTCAGAGCTCTACAAAGCTGGACCTCGGGCCCCTAGTTAAGTGTTTGTAAAACGTGCCAGTTCTGAAAATTTAATTCGTAAATAATCATAAACCTGCCTGAATCAAGAGCTTGGGATCTGAAATACTCATAAAACATGAACTCATATAAATAAAAACAACTCAGGGCAGTTGTCTCCTTTGTATTTTCTTGTTTACAACAGTCTAAAGACCTTTCCAAAATTTAAGCTCAAAGTAAGTGTCATGGTTATGCAGATTTTAGTTATGATGCAGAATCCTTAGTTAGTTTTCCCCACGCCTTTTTGTTTCTCTCACAGTTCTTTGTAAAGAAGTCTGGTTATATTTTGTGACAACAAAAAAATAAATGGATGGATGAATGGTTTGGCAGATGCAGCATTTTTCTGTAATTCAGTGCTACCCAATGCTCATTCTAACCCCAACCGTTTTTCCACTGGCCTCCGTGGACAATTTAAATTTCATTTTCCAAAGCTTCAGGAACAGAGCCACGCTAAGGGTGCGAGAGAGAGGGGTTGGCTAGAAGGGTTAAACATACTTTGAAGTGTTAAAGCAATCGATTATTTCTCTGGAAGAAATAAGAGCTCGAGAGACAACAGGCAGCCCAGTAACTACTGGAGAGCTTTCCCTCTGTAGATATGCCAGAACAGCAAGGGACAGCTGTGCCTTGAGGGATGGTAGCCACATTGCTGGGTGAAAGAGCCCCTTCCATGCCCCAGCACTTGCTCACATCGTGCTCCTTACGGCTGCATTCCCAAACGCGTCTTCATGCGGCTTTTCCAAAGACAAGAATCCTATTTCCCCATTTTATTTCACCATTTAGACACTTGTGCTGGGACAGACTGGAAGAGAGCAGCAACTACTCAAACCAGGGCTGCCACCCCCCTACTCATCACATTATACCCTTAGATTACCAGGGCAAGAGACCAGCAGAAAGAATTTTTCAAGGGAGGCCCCTGCCCTCACAAGTGTAGGAAATATTAAAGATATTTACCTGGGCTTGCAGACTCAACAGAAGGCTAAAAAAGAAAACACAGGAAATTATTTTTCTATGTTGAACCCGTACAAACTCAATTCAATAATTCATCGATATAAAGCAAGTCACTGCCAGTGATATATTTACAGACGAAGCACCACGAACAGGCTGAAGCAATTCAAGGTAAATAGTATTGATTTCCTCCTTTACATATCAGTATTGCTGCACTATTCCAGGACAAATAATTGGAAGAACTGGCCATTTTGTGATGCAGTAACTGAGCTGATGGAGGTATAAAAATAAAGCAAACCAGTTCACTCTGAAAACAGTACTACAGTCCCACCAGCAGCTTAGTGCAGCACAAACCGCTGCTGTTGCTGGATGGGGCAATGCTACCTTCCCTCCACCTCTACCTGCTCATTTCAGCTCTTCCTTTATACAAAACTCAGAGCTTAGGGTAGCGATGGATTGGTTTTTAACAGATCCAGCACCGATCTACCTCCGTGTACTAAACCCCGTTTTCCACTATCAAGGCCTGTGTCTGATCATATTGACAGTGGAAGCCTGGTTTAAGAGCAATTGCTCTTCCCATGTGAAACCACATGCTCTGCCACGCACAAATTCCCTTTCCTCTTCTAGGTAAGGGTGCACTTTTAAAAGGCAATCACAAATCATAACAAAAATTCCTCATACACAAAAGGAAAAAGCAATTTAAACTTAACCTCAAACCAAGCTGTGAGAGGAAAAAGTAAAATACAATTATTTTGCAAGCCAGACTTTCCTCCCAAGTATGTTTATAACACAGATTACTATGATTCCAGACTACAAAACAAATACATTCTTTGAAATACAGAAAAAAAAAAAAAGATTTCCACAACAACCTTTATGTGAGAGACACTCTTTTGCCTACCGTATTTGGTAACCTTACATGGAGAATCAGGACAAATTCTCCTTTCAAAAAATTCTGCTTTCCCTTGCTTAGAACTTTGCCAGTCTTCAGCCTCCTGGGATGAAATTTGCATGTCAGACACGCAAATCTCATTTGTTTGGAAAATTCAAGCAAATATTTCAACTATTTTCAGGATCAGGCTTAATGAAGTGGTTTTTTTCCAAGTCAGGAAGACAGACTTTTTACATCAGAGAACTGCAGGACCCCCTTCCCTGGCACCTTCTGGAAGCTGACATCCTGTTTGGTGCTGTGGACATTGTTATATTACATCATACACAATGCTGTCTTCAGGAGAAACCATCCGCACTGCACCAAGAAATCACTTTGAGAACTTCAATTTGCACATTAAAACAAGATATTATGTTAGAAACTGGTACATTTAAACTCAAGTAAAAACTTGTATTATTATTCCAAGATTTTCTAAAGCATTTTCCTTATCCTTCACTTCAACTGCTAAGGCCAAGCAGTCATTTGCACAAGCCACTGCCACCCAAACACCTGGTGTTGCTATGAAAACCAAAAATAAATGAATTCTGTGTAATTACCATGGTTTTTCATATTAGCAGCTCTTCAAAGTAAGAACAAATACCCCTTCTCAGGGATCAGTGACCAAAATTCACTTATATGTCTGCCTATGTTTTATTAGAGTCAACAACGTACAAATGGAAACTCAAAATACACTTGCCCGTGTCAAGCAGAAAGAGGTAAAACACGCCTTGAATACTTGCCTAAAGGGTGGATAGAAGATAATATGAGACAAGAAGTTGGGAGTGAGTCCAAAGAAGGGACAACACAGGAGCATGTCCAGAGAAGGGCAACGGAGCTGGTGCACAAGTCTGGAGCACAAGTGCGCTGAGGAGCGGCTGAGGGACCTGGGGGGGTTGAGCCTGGAGCAAAGGAGGCTCAGGGGAGACCTTCTGGCTCTCAACAACTCCCTGACAGGAGGTTGGAGCGAGGTGGGGGTCGGTCTCTTCTCCCCAGGAACAAGCGACAGAACGAGAGGAAACAGCCTCCAGTTGTTCCGGGGGAGGTTGAGGTTGTCCCTGAGGAACCATTTCTTCCCCACTGGGGTTGTGCAGGGCTGTCGCAGGCTGCCCAGGGCAGTGGTGGAGTCCCCATCCCTGGAGGGGTTTCCCAGCCATGTGGAGGTGGTGCTGAGGGACAGGGGTCAGTGGGGATCTGGCAGTGCTGGGGGAATGGGGGGACTTGAGGAGCTTAAAGGGGTTTTCCAACCAAATGATTCTGTGATTCTGTTTTACTCTCCTAACATTGTACAGCCTAAAGAAGATACAGACTGTACACACTGTCTTCAGGTGGAGACACTAATTCTAATTAATTCTAATTACTAACATCCAAATACATGTTTAGGTTATGTGCAGGATCACTACTGACTTGCCAGAAATAGCTTTTTACCTTTAAATTACAGGCGCTGCACAAAAAAAGCCAAGAGAAATCACACCTGCACAACGAAGACTAAACTCATGTTAAGCAGGTAAGCATTAAACGTATTTTTTGAAATATTGCACAACTGAGAGTTGAAAAATATTTATTTGCAAAGATTATTGTCACAAATGGAATGCACAGCATTACCGGCACATCCTGCGCTCAGGCAGAATATCAGAATCAGCCAGCAGTGACCCATCTCCATTTGGTATGTTTTGTCTGTCTGATCAACTGGCAAAACCGGGTAACTCATAATAACACAGTACATGATTATTAGCACCAATTAACAAAGTCTTAGCGTATTCATGCAGCAATCATGGGTGGGAAATCGAATTCTAACTGCTCATTTCTGGCAGACAGTACTGCGAATAAATTGATAATGCTCCATGTTTGGTGCAAGACAAAAAGCACTGGTAAGAAGTATCTTGGGAAGTTTTAAAATGAAGATTAAGTCTTCCTTAATAGTTCTCTTGTAATAAATAGGAAAGAAATGAGCATTGCAAACGCAGGCTGTAGTCACCACCAGCACCAAGAGGAGTCTTTAACACCCAGCGAGGGCACAGCAGAGACATCACTGAAGCTGAACTGCTGAGGATGCAGGTGGTGACTCCACAACGCAGACTGCTCTCACCAAAATCCAGTGACTGGAATACAGAGTTCTCCGAGGTGGAAAGAGGAAAGCAGAAGCAGTGCTGGTGAAGGTAAGAGGGAAAAAGTATCCCCATGACTTAAGATGAAAGAATACTCCAGAAATGACTCTGCCCCCACAGGAATCAAGCTGGATATCATGGCCTAGAAAGCCCCGAAGATAATCTATTGCAAGGGATAAAACATGGTACTAAACAGTAAATTCTCTAAATGCCATCTGAAAAACGTTCTTTCTGCCCAACCATTGTAATGCCTCTCTGGGCCGACCCACCTGCTTTACCCCAGCCCCAACCTGGGAAGTTCTGGGGAAAGGCCTCCAGTCAGGTGGGAGGGAAGGAAGGAAGTAGAGAACATAAGCCAGGGGTAAGAGGAGCGTGAGGGAGCTGTGCTCCCAAACTGAAGAGATCAAGTGAGAAGAGGCTCGTGGTATAACTACGCTTGTGTCTGGAAAAATAACTGTTACTCAAGGCACAAGAGCACTTGTGGAAAAGCACAAATAGCTGAGACTTCGCTTTCTTCACAGCCCCGCCAGACAGGGCAGGGCTTTCAGGGAGAGGGAGCATCCCCCTTAACCTCAGCAAAGGACAGCCAGCCACATCAAGCAAACGGAACCTTGCACAGTGTAACAGCAGGGGGCAAAAACCAACCCAACCCCAAAATCAGAGCTTTGCTTTCAACCCCTGTTCAGGATTCACCAACAACTTCTCGGTCCAGGAGTCCTGTGTAAAGGAAACAACCAACTGTCCTCCTCAATTTGGAGGAACAAGTTTCCCACGCTGAAATCCTCAACAAGCAGAACAGGGTCCACTTCAACCTCTGCCCTGAAGCCACACAGCATCTTCTGGATTCGTATGTACCTTATATGGTTTTATGTACATGTGCATAGATTTGTATGTGATTTATATATAAACACATAAATGTTGGAGCCTGTTGTTCCAGCCCCACTTGAAGTTTTTGTCACTCTTTACGAGTTTTCAGGATGGAAAAGGCTCTGCTCTCATCTTCAAGAACAAGGATCCAGAGAACTACTGGCTGGAAGGCCTCAGCCCCAACCCCGGGCAGCTGATGGAGGAGAACCCTCCTGGAAAGCATTTCCCAACATGCCCAGGAGGACAAGGAGGCGATGGGAGCAGGCAGCATGGATTTACAACAGGGAAATCATGCCTGGGCAGCCTGAGAGCCTTCCTTGATGAGATGGCTGGTGCGGTAGAAGAGTGGAGTGCAGGGGATGCTGGTTGTCTTCAGCACAGCTTTCCACGGCATCTCCCATAACACCCTCCCAGACAAACCAATGAAACACAGCCTGGACAAACAGGTATGAAAAACTAGCTGGAAGACCAGCTCAAAGGGTTGGACAGGGCCAAGGGGCAGAGCCCAAAGGTTGAGGCTCTCCAACACCTTCACTAGAGACTGCGACAATGGGACAGAGCATTCTTGGTGCATTTGCAGCCGACATGGCACTGGGAGGAGTGGTGGACACAGCAGATGAAAGACTTGACAGTCAGAGGGGTCTCAACAGGCTGCAGAAATGGGCTAGCAGGAACCTCAAGAAGTTCAGAGAAAGAGAAATTCCTTCGCCTGTGGAGGAATCACCAGGCACCTCTAAGAGGCTGCTCAGAATCTCATCCAGCCAGATTTTACACACCGCAAGGAGAGAGACTCCCCAACTTACCCAGAAAACCTGATATAGTTTCTGACTACCCTTAAAATATATTTTAAAAAGTTTTTTCTTATGTTTAACTGGAATATCCTGATATGCAATGCGAGCCCCTGGCCTCCTATCCTGTCCTTGAGCACCACTGACAGAAGTCTGGCTCTCTACATGGCTGGCTCACAGCCAGCTTGGTGTCCATGGTGTGAGCAATGGGTTGGTCTTGATGATCTCCAGTTGTCCCTTCAACAATTCCGTAACTAAAAGCTCCAATATATACTGCAACGGAGCCTGCCACGAGGAAGCACTTCTCTGTTGAAAGTGGACACAAAACCATGCTGGGGCATAAAAAGATCTCATAAAACTCACACTTTAAGAAACAAAGTTCAGCTTTCAGTATTCTGAAACAGTATGGAAAAGGCATGACAGAAAATCTACAAAAAGTCCATCATCTCCAGAAACATGGAAATCTCACACATCCCTTGAGAGGTTCTAGCTCATTCTTTGCCACAGACTTCACAGGAAGCTTTTAGGAGAACAGCGTCTGGGTCTCTATTCCTTTCTTCTAAGCTTTGTTGACCACATCCACCTAGTCTGTCCTAGTTTGTGAATTATCATCCCTGCACTTCACGTCTTCCTAGTCTAAATGATGCACTGACAATCATCTTCTGCCTTCTATTTCTAGCTGGATGCAGTGTCACATTACATCTCATCTATACTAACAGCCAGCTGCTGCCAAAAGTAGTAGCCTGACCTCTTCCCACCACCCAATGTGCTTCTGCCACTTGCGCCAGGTCCAGAAATCGGGGAGCTGCAGCACGTGCTGGTTCAGCAAAACAACCGCAAAGAAAACTCACACTAGTTTTCCATCCCATCAGTGAGCAAAAGTTCTTCATCTTGGGCCTCTGCAATCACCAGACGTTCTGCAAATGATCTTGAGTATGAGTTTGGAGGAGGCTGTGTGGCAGATCAGGAGTAACCCTTTCAGTGGCAGTCATCAGCATTGCAGCTAACGTGAAGGAGCATCCCATGATTGTTTCAAGCTAATTACTACAATGCTTGAATATTCAGTCCTATTTTCTTGCCTCCAAGCGATTGTGACTCTAGACAGGGCAGAACAGATGGTTTTGAAGGCATTTGCTTATGAAAATTTCCTGGCAAGAGTTGAAGATCACTTGGCTACACTGGTACCATCGGGTCCCAAGTCCTAAGCTATGGTGTGTCAATATAACAGGGATTCCTGGGCAAAAGGATACCCCACACTTCAGTGGCTTTTTTCTGCCGCAGCAATTTCCAGAGAAGTACAAAGCACTTTTTTGTTTCAAGGGCACTCCTGGTAACAAAGAGCTGCTACCTATAAAAAGATAATGGTACCCAGAGCCCAGCAGAAAAAAAACTATGGGGTACTGTCACGGGTTAGAGCTGGGCCACTCCCATTGTTCTATGCATAGCACCACCAGGAAAGAGAACAGTGAACGTTTGTTCTGGGCTCAAAAGAATGAAAACTCATTCCAGAACTCCCAACTCATGGAAAACGAGGTAAAACTCAAGTGATGAAGCTGCATGGATGCACCGTTGAGCACATTCGTTAATGCTCCAGAAGAGCAACTGGAAGGAAATACCAGTTCCGAGATATGAAGAATGCCATGAAACCTTGTGGTAAAGAGAAAAAGGAAAGACACTGAGCAACAAAACAGCAGGCTTGGGTGGCACTGAAAGACTCTGTCACTGGGTTTATTCCCTGGATATTTTTAGGAGTCTCGATGCAGAGTAGGTGTTTTCAGAAGGTTAGTGACACTTGCAGCCACAACTGTGCCAGAGGATCACATCCAATACACTCTCCAGCGTGTGGATGTGGGAACAAATGGATCTGAATTCAGCCAGTCTCTTCCAGCCAGCTTTGGACTGTCAAGGGATGAACCTAGCAGACAGATCAGACACAGAAAAACTACCCAGATCTACAGTGTTACTCCGACAACAAACCCTTGTTGGACTTTGGGATGTCTGGATTACTGTAATTTGTGACGGAAGTTAAATGGTAAAACTGAACTGGCATCACAACAGGGTTATTTAATGCCAGCAGCCTTCTGGAAACACCAGTTTTGCACAGCTTATTTTTGATCCCACTTCTTTGGAAGCAGGGGCACGCTTCCAGGCGAGGCCCATCGCTGCACGCTGGCAGGAGATTTTCCCGACTTATTCCAGTGCTTCACAGCTGCTTGGACTGGAATGGGATACTCCGGAATGTGAAAGCTGTGGAAGTAATGCATTGAGTTTTCTCTCTCTGCATTTCTCCTGCAGCCTGCAAAGAAGCACCTGATCAGAACTGACAGGACACTACACACTTTCGTCGCTACCCACAAATCTATTGCTGTATTTGCTAACATCTTTCATCTTGTTTAATATAATCGATTAATAATGAAACATCTTAAAATCAGGAGTATCTGCAGTCTCTACAAGACAGCGACAAATATACATCCTGTTCAAATGTACTCAGTTATCTTTAAAAGCTCTTTAAGTGTTACATAAAACAGTTCAAAACCAAAATTAAATTTGGGCTATATTGATAGCAGTAAGCCTGACAAATTCATCAAGCAGATGCTCAGGTCTTTTGAGCTCTGCTACGGGAAGGTACCCCAGTTAAATGCTGGGTTGCAGCATCTTGCTTTAGCAACTTTTGAGGCCCAGAAAACTTTAATATTAAACTGGCAACCAAACCTTAACAACATGCGGCAGCGTTGTCTGTTATGTAACGCTGCAAAGACTGAAGCGTCAGCAGTGGGTAACTCACATTTATTCCCCAAATGCAGGTACACAGTTACAGGAATAAGAGTCAAAGACGGGAGTTGTGAATACACATGATTTAGGCACTGACCCCCCAGTTCAAATGGAGCTCAACTACAAAACCTGAGGAAGAGCCATGTCTGAACTGTTGAAGGCTGAAGAAGTGACTGTGGCAGCCGTTCAACAAACTCTCTAGTGAGCTGAGCTAAGGGATGGCCTAGGGAAAATGACCAGTTAACATGGAGAAGAACATCCTTTACTCAACAGGGCACGCATCAGAGCTCAGAGCAGACCATGCTGTGAGCAGAAGCTTGCACCAGAGACCTCCTGAGGTCTCTTCCACCCCAAATTACCTCTTGAGCTTTGAGATTTTGCAGGTAGCCCTGAAAAACTATTTTTTGCTCGCTTCCCTCTCCCTGGCTGCTGCTTCTGAGAAAAATACTGGGTAAGGTTTGGTTCTGTTTATTACTATGTGATTAAAAATACGAACTAAAGAAATTCAGCCTCAGTTTTTCTGGAGACACTACCTGATAGGTTTCAGAGTGCCAAGCTGGCAAGTGCCACAGGTTGGACTTCAAGACAGCTGACTCAGTCCTGTACCCATCTACCCAAATCTGTTCACCAGGAGAAGAATGGAAAGGGGAGGCAGACACCACAGAGTATTTCACCTTCTGTGCTGCTACGCTCGCTGTAGAGGGAGAAGCCTCCAGCAAGAGGAGTCTAGGGGGACAGCATGGCAGGACAGTCAGATGACAATGACAGAAGACTGTCAGGGCAGATTCCGATTGCCCCTTAAATCTCAGAACTAGAGGGATTAACTGCCTCGCCAGCCTGAACACTCACCCCCAAGGTGAGCACAGACCTCTGCAAGAGAAGCAGATGTAGCTGCATTTTTCAGTGTTTCAAGTCAAAAGAGGAGATTTAGGGTGGTCAAGGCAGCTCCTGTCCAACGGCTCAAGATCATGCCGCTGCTGAATCACCCCTGACATCTCACACTAACAACGTATTTACAATAAAGTGGAACTGATTCTCATCCTCCTCTGCGCAGGGCAGATGACTGGAACCAGGAACCACCAATTGTATCACAATGTATTGACAATTTGTGACATCAATGGATTAGTAGTGAAATATTAATACAGACCAGGGCTTCTGGCCAGGAAACAGCTCAAAAAGAAACAACTTCTCAACAGTTCCATTAAAATTCCTCTGTTGTAATAGAAACAACTCCACGTCCCAAGCAGTCTGCCCACAAACATCAATATTCCCTCGTGCACAAAGTCCATGAAACTCTTCAATTCCGACAGAAAAAACCCAAACTCTTTTCCAAATGCAGAATGCGAAACACTCTTCTTTTCCTTTCAATAGCTTGTCAGAAAAACTAAGGGAACACAATCACTGACTTTAACCAACCACTCTGGAGGTTCTACTGAATTCCCTATTGAAACCTAAAGGTTCACAGACACCTCTGTGAAGTGTTCTACAAAAACTCCCCCCAAGTGAAACAAACAATCAAAACAATGACTGCTAGTTACAACTAAGATCAAACGAGGGGAAAAAAAAAATTCTGCTCAACAAGATGGACCGATGTGAACCACCAGCTTTAATCGTGATTTAGATCAGTCAGCAGGAAACCTTGGTTTAATCTATTGTGACCTTCTTTTGTATCCAGGCGTTCCTCAAAAGCTCTGTCCTCCTTGTCTGTTAAAACATCTCAATTTGCAACCACATTAGTGCTGGTGATAACTTTACTGCTGCTTCCTGCAGGGGAGGCTATTACACATTTATGCATATTGTTTTCAAGTAATAGAATAGCTTAATAAAAATACAAAGATGAAGGATGTAAAAGAGGTTATTAGATCATGTATTTCTTAAACGTTATGTCCTGGACTTGTTTCAAGCTGCATATGAAAACTTGAATTCAGTTACATTCCTGAAGTTTAAAACTCTGCACCTGAAAGAAGAGTTAACATTCAGAAAAAAAGGAGAATTTTACCAGACACCGGGAATTTGAAGATGACTTATTAAAGCATTGCCACACAATGTAAATAAACTGATTTTCTGGTCAAAAGTAACTAAACTTTCAGAAATCCAAACACCATGAAAAGGCACTCAAAGAAACCAGGCTGAGCCAGTTTAACTGTCCATCGACACCACAAGAGTAGTGGTCCCGCTCCTCTCCAAGAACACATGTGTTCCTTCTTCTTCCCACACTTGCCCGACACCTTTGGACACCAATTCAAATGTTTAACCCCACAGAGATTCACTCTGCAGAAGGAAAAACTTAAGCTCTTATTCCAGCAGGTCAGAAAGCTGAATAACCTCACTGAGGGGCAAAAAACACTGGGAGCTGGCATGAAGGTGGTCAACTGCCTGCCCAAGGGCTGGGAGAAGCAGGACCATAATTTTCAGCACCGGTAAACAGGCAGAGCTGCACAAGACAAGGATAACTGGGTGAGAAGCTGAGTCAACCTTGTAGCCTGATATTTTTGGGAGGAGGAGCACGTCATCCTCCCGCGGATCCCACGACAGGTTCTGCTGCCCCCAGTCATCCCTCGCACCAGCTCCAGTCTCAGTTGGATCTCTTCATTAGCCAACACAACTGGTTACGCAGCAGGAAGCTCTTCTCTTCTTTCTAAGCCAGCGAGTGAAGCAACCCACAGAAGTTCAGAAGCATCCACACAAAAGCAGCAGCAGGAGCAAGATCTCCCCTTTCAGCCAGGAGCTGTCAGACCACCTCAACCCTTGTCCATCTCCCCCTCAACCCGTAAGTAAAATCAGCTTGAAATCTAACCCAAGCCATGCCAACCAAAATCAGGGACACTATGGCGCTACCTCTCCATCCCTCCTCTGACCAAACACGACCGCCCTCTTTTCCACGCAGCAATCCTGCTACTTCTCCTCTTTTTCAAGAAGTTAGTAAAAACCAACCACCTCATCATCTCCCATTAGTTTTGCCTGTTCAGTATCCTGGCAAGTGCCTGTTGCAACCCGCCTGGTGCATCCTATCACGCAACGAACTAAAGTAACAGCAGGAACTTGGTGCTTCTGGAGACTGCAGTAGGTATTTAGCTGCCTGTCTTTTCAACGCAAAAGGCTGACCCCAGCTCTTCAAGTTTTCAGAATCAGGAGATCTCATTCTCACTTAGATTTTATTCAAACATTGTAACAGCTGAATAAACAAAAAATATTCTCTTTCAACTACTAATCACGCTTTTTGGTCAAAATCTTTTCTTCTCAATAGGCACTAAAATACATGTATTTAGAAAAAAAAAAGTTATGTATCAGCATTCACTCTGCCACAAAGACTAAATAAGCAGCCTAATGCATGATATGGTAATATTCACAAAGCTTGAGCTCATCTGAAGTTAGAGTGTTTTCTTTCCGATTTATGTCTAGAACCATCTTCTAATGTGTTGGAATAGTAGGACTCAACCCAACCATGTGAGCAAGCTTCAAAGTGAAATGAAACCCTAATACAGGTTATTAACCCCAAATCTAAAACCAGTTTAATATATATTCAAAATCTTTGGGGTTTTTTTTGTCTGTCCTGTATTCAAACTTCTAAGCTTCTAAAAAAATGAAACAGCATTTTTTGTTAATTTAGTTTCACTTTCTGGACTCATTCACTTACTAACCAACCAGGCTCAGAGCTCCTGTCTGAAGAGCCGTCCTGTCAAATTCAAAGAGTTTCATGTTTATATTGTTTATTTTTGAGGTTTGCATCTCTAGCATTAAAGCCTGGCCAATTCTCTAGACTGCAGCATTTTAGAATCTTTCCTGACTGAAGGATGAGTCCTGTGCATTCCTTCAGCAGAGCGAGCATGCAATTTTCCACTGGGGCAGGATGGGGAAGAAGAGGGCAAGCAGCACAATGGCAGTCTGACTTGCCAGCCACAAACCCCAGCTGGTCCCAGGCCCCTTGTCTGCTGAGATGGGTGAGTCCTAGGGCTGCCTGAATTACCGTCTTCCCTTGCTTGCTCTCAACATACTCACCTAGCACAGCCCTCCTGCAGCATGCCCAGCACCACCTTGTAAGAGCAGCCGTCCACAGTTCCTCCAGGCGTATGGTTGACACCGGGGCTTTGGGAGCACTGCTAAGGAGACTTCCCATCCCATCCCCTGCAGATTTCCTGAACTGTGCTAGGAACCACACTCAGGACATTGCTCCTAGCTTCAATCACCAAAAGAAAGTGTTATTTTTTTAAACTCTGTTTGTTTCCCACTGCAGAGCACAGCACAGCCACGCAAACAGTTGTCTGCACGGCGCAACGGCTGCAATCAAACGTCAGCCCGCACTGCTGCTGCCACCCCTGTGCTGCTGAACTCATCCCACGGGTGGATCAAAGCTCTCACAGCCCCTTTGTGCTGCTCCAGCCCCTTAACCTGAAATAAAGAAACCAAAATAGGGCACAGAATTTATCTCAGCTTTTCTGCAAAATGCTGAGGGGAAAAAACCCGCCTCTTTTCTTAGTAAAACATCAGGACCAACATATAACAAAAGCCTCACTCCTTGGAATAACATCCATAAAGTGAGAAACAAAACCTGCCCGACCTCCATAACCCACAGACTCTTTATTGCTCTCTGCAGCACGAGTCCCCCACAACTCTCCACGCTACCACTGCTGTAACGTCAGTGTAAGTACGTGACAATACAGACTAGGAAGTAATTCAGCGCACTGCCCGTGGCTCCTCAGCAACATGGCGAACTTCGGCTCCCACCAGAGGACAGCCTGCAGGGGTGTTTCACTGTGTTTAATTAACGAAACAGAGAAGCAATTGGTGAAACTTGAGGCAAAGATCCTAAGAATACTGGAATGCCTACATCAGCACGGGCCCCAATATGTCTCTCTGACTTTACAGATTACAGGAGTTTAGCAACCACATTTTTTCACCTCAGACCTGTGATTCTCTGCCCCTCAAGATACAGAAAAAAAACCAGACAGGCAGACTCTTCTCACTTCTAAGATTAGATTAGTACATCTCGTATCAATAACGGGAAGAATGCTTCATTATAGTTTTCAATCAGGAGTGAAAGATAAAATACATTTAAGTGAAAATACTTTTAAGTAAAAAAAATCACATATTCAGGCATTTCAAGGGAAGAGGGAAGAAACCTTGTCTGTAAAATATTCTAATCCTGATACTTCCAGCTCCCCCCATCTGGCTGGAAGAAACACCTGTCCCACAGAATATATATATTTTTTTTAATAGCATACCTTTCAAATAATCATCTCCAATTCATTTGTCAATACTGTTCAAGCAGCAAATTACCTTAAGATTGGAATCATAGGACTTGAAGAAAACTTAATGAAATATCTATTCATCTGTCCTAACTTACCACCTAAGAAGCAAGAGAGCTCCTTGTCCAGATCCTATTGGGATGGCAAATCCACACCTCGATAATAAAGCACCTATCTACCTGTGCCTCCCGCAGAAGAGAAGTCAATAAGCCTTCTCCCATTTCCTGCAACTCCCCTGAACCGTCCTTCTCCCTTTTTCAGGAGGTGTCCCTCTCAGGACACTGGAAGGGCTATAATTACCTATACAAGCAATTCCTCTTTGTCTTAGCAACTACAAAAAGATATTTAAAGAAATAAATATTTGTTTTATTCTCGAGCAACAGCTCTCCGATCAAAGCCTGGGAGAAAAGATTCTTTCGCGCTGGGACAGACGGACGGTAGGAGCTGGCACGAAGCGCATCCCTCTCCGCCCCGAAGGGATTACGCTCCCCTGTGCCACAGCAGGTAAGGCCACCCCGCTTTCCACCCCACACAGACGAACCCCGTCCCAAGGAAGGTGCAGGCCCTGCTCCACTACCCTCTCCCCTGCCCTCGCCGCTCAGGAGCAGGGCCCCGGCCCCCGATGAGCCGAGGGCTCCTCTCTAGCATCCCCCCGAGAGTGCTACTGCCGGTAAAGCCTCGGCTCCCCGGCCCGCCGCAAGGCACAGACCCCTGCCTGGCGGCGACCACCTCCCGGTGCCACCCTCCCGCCGCTTCCCGGTACCCGGCCCTCCCGTCCGGGCCGCGCTCGAGTTCCGCCCGCGCCCCGCCACCGAGGCGGGCCCGGCGCCCCGGGGCGAGGCTCCTCTTCCCGGGGCAGTAGGCCCCGGAGGGGAGCGGGCGAGGTCGCCGGGGCTGCGGTCGCGAGGCGGTGTCCCGGTACACGGCGCGGCCTCCCCCGGCCCCACAACTAACTTGCGGGACGCTCCGCCCGGCCGCGGCCCCGCGCAACAAGTTCCCGGGCAGGCCCCCGACCCGCCGCCGCGCTCTCACCTCCGCCATGTTCGCTGCGCGGACGGGCCGGCGGGCGGCGGCGGGCAGGGCGGGGAGTGGAGAAGGACCACCGGGGAGGGGTCACATCGCCGCCGCGGCGGAGGAAGCAGCGCCGGCGGGTCACGGTCTGCGCGGCGGCGGGGAGCGGCGGGAGGGGGCGGGCGGCGGGAGGGGCCACGCCGCGCAATACGTCATCCCGCACGGCCCCCCCTGCGGCGAGCGGGAAGCCTGCTGGGCGACCCCCCCCCCTGTCGCTCAGAGCGCAGGTCCCGCCCCTGCCTTGTCACTCAAGAGACAGGCTCCGCCCCGTCCTGTCAGCCGTGAGGCGCCCGCCCGCCCCTCAAGGCCCCCGAGCGGACGCGGCCATTTGCCCCGGGCAGGATCGGCTTTAAAACCGCCGGTCTGCGGCCTTTAGTAGAAGCACGGGATTGTTTGGGTTGGGAAAGCCCTTCCAGCTCCTCGAGTCCCCCCGTACCCCCAGCACTGCCAGGTCCCCACTGACCCCTGTCCCTCAGCACCACCTCCACACGGCTGGGAAACCCCTCCAGGGATGGGGACTCCACCACTGCCCTGGGCAGCCTGCGACAGCCCTGCACAACCCCAACGGGCAAGAAATGGTTCCTCAGGGACAACCTCAACCTCCCCTGCAACAACTGGAGGCCGGTTCCTCTTGTCCTGTCACTTGTTCCTAGGGAGAAGAGACTGACCCCCACCTCGCTCCAACCTCCTGTCAGGGAGTTTTGGAGAGCCAGAAGGTCTCCCCTGAGCCTCCTTTGCTCCATGCTCAACCCCCCCAGGTCCCTCAGCTGCTCCTCAGCGCACTTGTGCTCCAGACTCTGCACCAGCTCTGCTGCCCTTCTCTGGACATGCTCCAGCCCCTCCCTGTCCTTCTGGGAGTGAGGGGCCATCACTGAACCCAGGATTCGAGGTGTTGCCTCCCCAGTGCCCCCAATTCAGGGGGACGATCCCTGCCCTGGTCCTGCTGGCCACACCAGTGCTGGTACAGGCCAGGATGCTGTTGGCCTTGGCTACCTGGGCACACTGCTGGCTGCTCTTCAGATGCTGGTGACCAACACTCAGAGGTCCTTTTCCCCAGGCAGCTTCCAGCCGCTCTTCCCCCAACCTGGAGCATTGCAGGGGCGTCGCCTCCCGCCAGGCTCCTGACCCAGCAGTTGTACTCACGCGGTGAGCCGCACAGGCGTGGAAGGTGTCTCACCAACGACGGAGCACACAGTGAGGTCCTCAGGGAACGGCTCTTGACCCTCTCCTGCTGCGTGTGACACCCCTGGGTGGGATAATACCAACCATACGAGGTTGGTCCTACATAAGGGAAAAAAAATTAAAAAACCCTAAACATCCAATCCTAATTCTGCCTCCTTTCCCTGAAACCTTCCCTGCTGCTTCTCACCTGCCCAGGTTCAGTTCTGTTCTCAGGCTGGTACAGGGACACGCACAGTCCTGCAAGGCAAAGGAAGAGCTGGTCCAGCAGCCGGCATTACAACTGCTCTGAAAAGCGAGGACGCTCTCTATGCTTTGGAGACGCCTGTCTGCCTCTATCTCGGGAGGAAAGCCTGCGGCTGCTCTTCCCCTGCTTCCGATCCTTGCTGGCCTGGGAGGCTGCCCGCTCCTGCTCGTCCCCTTTCAGAGGGGCACAGGCCATCTACGATCTGCGAGCCGCTCCTCGGCCACCGAGAATCCTCAATACCGGTCCCCGCGGGGCGATGCGGAAAGGCCAGCGCCCATCCATGCAACTTTGCTGACTCAGGCAAACGAGGGGGGAAAAAACCCCAACCCCCTCAACCTCCCCCCAAAAAGCCCAGACCTGCCCCGATCCCCGCCACCGGGGCCGAGTGTTTCGGCGGGGCGGCGGACGCTCCCGTCTCCCCGGGCCGCCGCGGAGCTTTGTGCTTCAGTGACAAAGGGGGAGCGGGGACTGCCGCGGCCCTGACGGCAGGGGAGGAGCCCCGGGCTGGGCAGGGGGCGGCGGAGGGGCGAGGCGGTCCAGCGCCGCCGGGCACGGAGGGGGCCCGGGAACGGGGACAGGACAGCCGCTAGACTCCCCCCTCAAGCGGGCGACCGCCACCTGGGAGAAGAGGGCCCGCGAGCCGCGGACCGGCCTATCGGCGGCGCCGTCTTTGGCAGCCAATCGCCGCGCCGCGTCTTGGGGCGCGTCGCCATGGTTACGGCGCGACGCGCTGCCTCGGCCCGTGTGCCGCCGCCATGGAGGGCCGGGGCGGCGGCGGCGGCGGCAGCGGTGGCGGCAGGCGGAGGCCTCCCCCGTCGTGAGTAGCCCCGGGGCGGCGAGGAGGGGTGGGATCCCCGCGGGCTGCCCGAGCAAGGGCTGTCCGGGCTCGGGGCCTGCGACGCGGCTCCGGGCACGGCGGGCAGGAGCAGCCCGGGAGGAAGGACCCCGCCGGTGTCCCGGTCTGTGCAATGGGCCCCGCGGGCAACCCCAGGCTGCGTCTCTTGCTCCTTTATTGCCGCGACGGTTCCCGTTTGTGAGCTTACCCCCAGAAAACCAAACACCGGTCAAACATCTCTTAGGCTGTTAGTGTGCAGCAGCATCACCCCCACCCCCGCCCACCTCCTGGGAAGCTGAACGGAGATTTTTTGGAGGAATTGCATCATTTCGAGATTACCATCCTGAATGATTTAAATCCTTTAAGCCACTGACAGTTTAAATCCTTTAAACCACTCATGAAAGTAAAGGGACAAGTAATTTGGTGGTCGCGTTTGGCTGTTTGTATTTTGTTGATGGAAACGGAAGTTCTACGGCTGATTTCAGGGTAAGGCAGGGATCGGGAACAAGTTCTGCCAGCCACAGACGAGCGAGCATCGTGAGCGGCATCTACCCGAGCAGAGCAGCGAGCTGCAGAAGCCAATCCACGTACTGCATACGGGTGAGGAGCTGTTTACGCTATCACTATAGGGTTTTAAATGTGAGCCAATGTGGGAGCTAAAAGTTGTTGGAAAGGAATTGGGAGAGGGAGGAGGAAAGAAAAGGCATGTCTGAAGTTGAAGAGCTGTGGAGAAAGAAAGTGATCCAAGAGCTTAATCCAATGTGAAATGAAGATGATTAGAGTCCAAAACCGATCTATAATAATAATAATAATTTAAAAATTAGAGTAACAGTTCTCCTCCTAATCGGAGAATGACTCAATTAGGTCAAATCTGTGTGAGATGTTGATGCACTTGTCTGTACCTAAAAGATGGAAATTCCCATAACACAACCTGAGAGTCATACAAAGACCTTCTGAATATCTTCTAACAATACAGGATTTTGAGCAGGATAATTAAAAAAAAAAAGACGCAGAATTGTTTCTCTCATTGCTTTTGCTGAACTGTTAATTTGACATCGAATCACAGAATCATTTAGGTTGGAAGAGACCTTTCAGCTCCTCGAGTCCCCCCATTCCCCCAGCACTGCCAGGTCCCCACTGACCCCTGTCCCTCAGCACCACCTCCACATGGCTGGGAAACCCCTCCAGGGATGGGGACTCCACCACTGCCCTGGGCAGCCTGCGACAGCCCTGCACAACCCCAGTGGGGAAGAAATGGTTCCTCAGGGCCAACCTCAACCTCCCCTGCAACAACTGGAGGCTGTTTTCTCTCGTTCTGTCACTTGTTCCTGGGGAGAAGAGACCGACCCCCACCTCACTCCAACCTCCTGTCAGGGAGTTGTCGGGAGCCAGAAGGTTTCCCCCTCTCCCTGTCCGGGATGTGTTGGGCATCGTTTGCAGAGGGGTCACCTCTCTGTGCAGTCAGATCCTGTCTGGGTTGGGCTCTTTTTGTTCCAGACGAGATAAAATATTGCAAGTGTCACCACTGTTGCTTGTTTTGGGAATAGAGTGAAACTACTGTCATCATTTAAATGTTTCTTCAGGTTTTTGATGATGAAGGCAAGGACGTGACTCCCCATCCACTCTTCCACTCAGACCCAAATATGCTCGTACCAAGGCAGGGCAAGCTCTGGGCATCGAGTGATTGCTTCGGGGCCACAGGATCTGCTTTTCTTTCTTCTTTTTCCACCCATCAGACATCAGGAGCGCACATGGGTTCAGTCTCATGGTAAGTCAATACGTATCTCTTAAATCCATCACTGCCCCGCACACTCTTGCTCCTCAGAGAGGCTGGCAGTGGAGTAGTTGTACTGGTCTAATAATCACACTGGGCTGCCAAAAGTCAGAATCTCGCTGGTCATAGTCATCTTTTAAAATCTGAGGAGTAACACAACCAGTGAAGTCAGCACTGGAGAAAAATATGAGTTAAAGAAAAGTGTTATTTACTGTTTTCTTTGGCAAAGTTAATGCCATTGTGATTTCTGAGAGGAGGAGATTGCTGTTTGAGAACCACCTTTTCACACTGTGTCCTGGGGTGGTCATCATAAGGGACCATCGCAGAGGCAGGGATGTTAACCAGGAGCAAATACATGCCAAAAAAATGACTGACAAATGCAAAGTATCTCCTGAAAAATAAATGTGTCCTTTTTGGAGATGAGTGCTCTTCATTTAAAAGACAAAATGAAATTATTTAACTTTAGTTTTCAATATAGATCTTAAAAATTGCCTTTTTCAAATGCCTGTGGTATATTTAATTGCTCACACTTACCCTTTGAGGAAATCCACTCACAAACCTCCCAAGAGCAACTAAGGTTTGAGTTTTACTTCTGACTATCCCCTCTGTGAACATGACCTGTAGTTTTGAACAAGCTGATCCCTCCAGATGAGTTTATTGTGCCATTCAAAGATGTTTCAGCACACGTGAAGCCCCAGGGATCTCCACTCAGGTGGAGAACAGTGCTGTCCATGGGTACCTGCTAGCACACAGCAGGTACCAGCACTCCACACTGCTACTTAGGTGCTAAGAATGGATCTGAGAGCTCAACAGCTTCTTTTCTATCACTCTGTGCTGACAGAGGAAGCCTTTCTAAGGCTTTTGCAAACTATTTCATTATTTCCTTCCCTGTACCTACTGTGACTGCTGTAGTGCTTGGCTTGCTGCCAGCTGGACTCTCACACGCTATTTCTGTGTTCCTGAAGGCCATACAGCAGCAGTTCTCCTCTCTCAAACGCATCAACGGCGGCCACGCTAGCTGGAACAGCAGAACCTGCCTCTCGACGGGACACAACCGTTAGCTTAACTGGTAACGAACATACCTGGGCTAATTACAGACTTAAACTGTTCTTCGGAGCTCTGTGGTTTGTGAGACACTGTGGTATGTGGATAGGAGATGCCCAGCACGTCACAGGAACTCAGTCCCTCATCATTACAATACTTTTAGAATTACCGAATCACAGAGTCACTCTGGTTGTAAAAGCCCTTTCAGCTCCTCGAGTCCCCCTGTTCCCCCAGCACTGCCAGGTCCCCACTAAACCCTGTCCTGCAGCACCACCTCCACACAGCTAGGAAACCCCTCCAGGGATGGGGACTCCACCACTGCCCTGGGCAGCCTGCGACAGCCCTGCACAACCCCAGTGGGGAAGAAATGGTTCCTCAGGGCCAACCTCAACCTCCCCTGGAACAACTGGAGGCTGTTTCCTCTCGTTCTGTCGCTTGTTCCTGGGGAGAAGAGACCGACCCCCACCTCACTCCAACCTCCTGTCAGGGAGTTGTGGAGAGCCAGAAGGTCTCCCCTGAGCCTCCTTTTTTCCAGGCTCAACCCCCAGTTCCCTTAATTAATTTGTCTTCTTTTAAGTTCAGATCAGGAAAGGTCTCACGTGTAACCTGGTGTCATTGTTCAGATGTGCAGGTGAGGCAAGAGGAGATCAGAAAAGAACTGAAAAAGGAAGACTTAGACAGGACAGTGGATATTTACCTCACGGAGACAGAAACTCTCTGGATATTGGCTGTGCCGCCTGCTGTGGTGTCTGTGGAATCGGAAGATGCTGGAAGAGTTCTGTACGTATATCGGTGTCTGTGTAGGTGCAGCATGCTCAGCACACCCATCTGCTGAGTGCAAGGTTCCACACAGGCTGCTCTTACATAGCTCCAGTGTTCTGACTATGAGAATCCATCATTTCACCCTTGTTTAAAGCCATATTGGGCTCGAGTCTCTCTTTTTGACAAGAAATAAGCCTTTTGACAAGCCTAAATTCCTTCCAACTCCATCTGGTTGATCAAATTCATACTCTTTCACTGATAAATTAAGACAAATTAGCAAAGGCAGGGCATGGTGACAAGACAACACACAGGCGATGGGGGAAAGAGAAGTGTGGTGAACATGGATTACGTGCTTTAATTTTAATGAAAACCGTAAGATTTTACCAACCTCTGCATTGATTCTTGCGTGTAGCTTTACAGCTGATCATTTCACCATCTCTGGAGGGGCTTCCCAGCTGTATGGAGGTGGTGCTGCGGGACAGGGGTCAGTGGGGACCTGGCAGTGCTGGGGGAATGGGGGGACTTGAGGAGCTGAAAGGTTTTTTTCCAGTCTGAACAATTCTGTGATTCCTAATAACTAAGACTAAACAAACTAGCAGCCCTTGGCTTCCTTTGAAGCCCTTCACAGTGCTTCTAGCTAGAACACTTATCTCACCGCAAGTGACCTCACCTGTTAAAATCTCATCTCCCTTTAGTTGCATCAAATGTGTTTCCACTTCAGAGTCCCCTCCCTGGACTACCATGACCTTTGGTAGGGAGTTAACCCAGGACACTTCGGGTTTATGGCTTTCTCCCAGGAGCTGCCTGGGCCAGAGCACAGCAAAGTTCTCCCCGTGACAGGTGTCAGACTGACAGACTTTCCCACAGCTTTTGGAGGCGTAAGGCCCGAAGCCTGTGCGGCAGTGATACCGCAGCGGGCAAGCCACACAATGTCTCCAAGGGAGGTTCTTCTGCTGTTACGCACACACAGTTCATGGCAGGGCCGCAGCCCCCATCGCCTGTGAATCACACTGGTGTGATTTCGGGGAAGGGGGAAGAAGGAAGAGGAAGAGCATCCTATGATGCTGACTCCTATGAGTCACGCTTAGCTGGTCTATGCAGCACGTATTGCTGACTGTATAGTAACAGAGTGGCTCGTCCTGAGCGCGGCGACCTGTTGGTGCAGTAAGGTGGGGTCTAGTCTATGTCTGCTGTCAGAATACTGAAATCAAAACAATGGAAGAAGTTTCACTGTCTGTTCCCACAGAACCTGAGCGCTGGATGAAATAGAAATGTCCAAGGTTCACTTCTGTCTCTGGGAGGCACTGCTTTTCGCTCCCAGGTGACAAGAGCTGCTGAACTCGCTGAGTTCCACCGAAGTGCCAAGGTAGCTGGCATAGGGGTTTTTGCCGATACCAACCTCTACAGGCCATTTCTGCTTGAGAACAGCATCACACGGTCAGCAATCACTGTGGAAATACGATACATAGAGTAGAATAAAATCAGCAATCCCCCCAAGCCTGAGCAGTACTTGGGGTATCCCCTCTCCTGTTCAACTTGTGCTTAAATACACCAAGAAGTTGAATGCAAATGGTTTTCACGTAGTCAATGTACGCTTTTTTTTTTTTTTAAAGGGAGCGGAATAAGATTTATGTTGACGTTTGCAAAAACAGACCTGATAACGATCTCTTTGTAGAAAAAATGATGCAAACCCTTAATGGAGCTGCAAAGCACAAGGAAGTGCAATGTGACAAAATCATCATGGAAGATAAAGGTAAACTTTCTGAATGCCACATAGGAAATGAGTAGTTATGAGATTTAAAGGCTCGGGGTAAGCAGAAACTCTTGGCAGTCTCACAGATCAATGCAATTTTACAAACTGCTCATCCTCACTGCTCTAAAAAAAGGACAGAGGAATACATAGGTTTGAGATGTGCATGCTGAGCTTTGCCTCACTATGGACATCTTTTGCGTAGGAGGGCAAAGAAAACGATGGGCAATGCTGTTTCCAATGTTCTCCCTTTGTGTTCACTAGGGCATGTAAAATGAGTGGAAAAAAAAGAATTAAATTAGACATTAATCTCATTTGAAAACCCACTTCCCCTTTTCTGTGTGCCTTGAGCATCGGCAGGGCTCAGCTGCAACCCCCATTCGAAAAGCTGTGCACCCAGAGGGGATGTGGAGGAGCGCTGTTCCACCAGGGGACGGCCCTGCTGAGGGGAAGCCGCACACCCAGAAGACCCTGACATGGCTGCTGCTGCGACAGCCTTGGCTGACCCTCAGCTGGCTTCCAAGCCAAGCAGTTGGGAGCGTAGTACAAACAGTAGATCTTTACAATAACATACCAAAACAAGAGCCTTGTATTATAATTCATTCCTAGGGACGATGGTCACCTCCTGGGACTTACACGACTCATTTAACATATCGGAAATGGAATGTGTGTCAAGAGCAGGAGGTAGCAGAGCCACGCCTGGGCAAAGCAGCAAATCTCACACAACTAAAGAGCATGACCAGCCTGTGCCTGTCTCTTTGGACACAGGTAACATTTTTCCAGGTTTAAATTTTTGCTGCGTTTTCATCCTCCTAAACCACGGGCATCACTACGTGGTGTGGTGAAAACTGCCTGAAGGAAATGCTTGAACTGCCTGTCTGAAAGAGGGTTTGCTAAAGAATCTTGGACAGGTCTGCGCTAAGACCTTCATGAGAAATATCTCATCATACTGAGTATCTGAGTAATAAATAAGACAAATTAAAGCAAGTAAAAAATTAATAGTGGAAGTATTTTTTTATGATGATGCAGGTGGAGGAAGAGGAGGCTGCTTATCCCCTTGACTTCTATGTGCAAAATATTATCATGGTAAAACTGGCTTTCCCCATGCTATCTGTTGGCAGGCAGCACAACTTCTACAACGATTTCAGAGAGTGCTGCTCTTGCCCGAATCCACAAAGAGGAGGAACGCCGTTCAGAAGCCATATTAACATCAGAAAAGTTCCAGCAGCATTTATTTTTCATGGAGAGGAATCTCATGGAGAATATTTTTCAACCCCAACTTGCAGCTTATCGGCAGCTTCCTGTCCTTAGAGGTTTGTTTATTCTTGGCTACCCTGTTTCCAGCCCAAGGCCTTGCACACTATTATTGCTCTTATTTTGCTAACAGTGATCTGAGATCAATTGACAAATTGCATGTTACACTAAATAAAGGAGTGTGTGAACAAAAAAATACTCAGCAGGCTAAAGAGATGCTCTACAATTAATTTTCCCAAGTAATGTTACAGCACCAATGCCTAAGCGTGGCTCTTTAAAATGGGGCACTGAAAAAATCCCTGTTTGAACAAATTTTTAAATACAAGAGATTAGGAACATTCCTGGTGGGGGTGGACATAGATTCATAACTTGTTGCTTAGTAGCTAAATCCAGGCATTAAACACCCAGAGCACAACTGGCACACCACAGCCTGGTGCAGCCATTTCCTACGCCCTATCGCATTGTAGCCACAGTTTTAGAAGTTTGGATGCCTTAATTACCTGAATCTTCATTCAACTTATTTTTGCTGCAAAACATTCGCTGAAAGGGCAATTTTTTCTTCTGTTGTGAATGACTGGAGTTAGACAAGTAAGATGTTACTACTCAGACTCTCCCATATTTGTGCTTTTAAGATCCTGCTGTCCCATCAGACACTAGTGGTATGGTAGCAGCCGTCAAAGAAGGTGAACAGGAAGAGCTCAACAAGGAAAAGAAGGATAAGGAAGAGCAGAAGGAAACGTTGGTTGACCCATCAATTCAGTCAGAGCTAAATAAAACCCCAGCAGAAACTGCACCTCCCAGCTTGGAGCAGCTGTGGTCATACACGTGCGATTTAACGAACGGTCACAGCGTGAGCAGCATGGCTTGGAGCAAAGTAAACCCCGTGAGTTAACAAACCGCTGCTCCTGAGCTCTTTACAAAATGCTGTAAGCAACTGGGGTAAATAAACCCTGATTCTGACATCCTGTATTGGGAGGGATCTCGGAGAGGGGGATTCCTCCCTCCAGTCAGGTGTGTTGTCTTTGCATCCCGCCCTGAGAACCCTGACCTTCCATATAGGAAGAGCGTGACAGGCTGGACGGCTGTGCTAGGCTTTACCTCCATGAGCTGTATCACAACAGCTTTAATTGCTCCCGAATTTAGTTGGTCCAGTTTACCACGGGCAGGCACCTGAACGACAACGTTAAGATACTTGGTCTGTTATAGAATTGGAAGTTGAAATTTATTCCTCTACTACTAAACGTTATCACCATTGATGGAGTCTGTTCATGACAGTTAGATACCCCATCTTTGCTCCTAACGGCAACCTCCCAACTTCTGACTTTAAGCTGCGTAATAACAGGCACAAGTTTAATTCAGTTCCAGTGGAGGATGACTCAGCCAGCTCCACTTTCACAGTAATGAAAGGCTCATTTTTTCCAGCAGAGCTCTCTGATGGCCTCAGCAAAAATAACGAATGGGAGGAAGGTAAAAAGCAGGTGAGGCTGAGAAACATAAAACCAGTAAGATTGCCCCAAGGGGAAAAAAAGAGAAAATAAAGACCATATCATGCTGTTGGGACACCAGATCCCCAGACATCATAAAGCTGGACACATTTACAGACTTCAGTCTTACAGGGCAAACAAATACCTACTTCTGAAGCGTTAGTTTCACGAACTACTTGTGTGTAGGAAAAAGGGAGCTGAAGACTAAAGTCTTGCCGCTGTTTCTTACTTCTGCTTATGGCAAGGAATGAACGGAATTGATTGGGCCCCACTGCAGAGAGCTAAAAGCCGAACTTCAAGTGGAACTGAGCAATACCTGTTACCTGTGCTTTCAGGATCTTCTAGCTGTCGGTTACGGAGCGTTTGATTTTAAAGAGCAGAAGAAAGGCTTGGCTTGCTGCTGGTCACTGAAGAACCCCAGGGTAATGAGCAGCCACTTTGTTTTCTTTCTTTTTTCTTCACTACATTTTTCTGCTATACTACTTCTGCTTTCTTTATTTCCCTCCTCCCATTTCACAAAGCCAGACCTAGCCCAAATCTGCTAGCCCGAACCACACATTTCTGGAAAACAGACTGGAAAACTCTTGAGCACAGCAAAGGTGAAAATAAATCCCTTTATCTTCTGTTCTTCAAAATCTACGGACCATTTGTTCAATACTTCCAAACTCTCATTATAGAGAATTTAAGGATTTAAAATTTAAGGATTATCCTTTCCACGCCATTTTTTTGTAGTACCATGGAATTTTGTTAGTCTGAAGATAAAAATTAAAAAGGCTATAACAAAATTATCAAATCTAACTTCTCATAACACTGTCAAAAAGACAGTAGATTTCATAGATGTAACATTTACATCTTTATATATCTATCTGAAAAGTGACCCTGTGGAAACTAGCCATTTCTTAAAGAAATCTTGGAAATCTCCATGACAAAGTGACACAGTAAAAATCATCCAATTGCCACCAAAATACACCACCTCACTTTGAGCTGTTCCACAAACCTCGCTTGGCCAAAATTGTGTATTAGACTAATTGAAATCATGCAAAGTCTTTGATGCATATTTATCACGTCAGCATTTTATCAGTTGCAGGAAGAAATAAACAGAACCATTTAGACCGTGGTACCTAATTTCTGTCTAGATTAGTCACTGTGGTCACCAACACTTGAATGTGCCAGCAGAGCCTGGCAGTTTAGCATCCAGCACTAAGAAGACCAAGATAAATTAAGAAACTAACTGAAAACATTCTCATATTGTTCTGCTGGTCAGTGGCCCGAGCGTATTTTCCAGTGCGAGCAGGGTGTTACAGCTTTGGATTTTTCTACATCAAGCCCGAAGCTTTTAGCAGTTGGAATGTATGATGGTTCTGTCACAATCTTTGATGTACAGAGTCGTAACACCACCGCATTTTTGGACAGCAGGTAAGGCTATGACTTCCACCCCCTCCCACCTTGGTCACCTCTTAGCAAATAACAAATAAAAGAATATTCACAACTGAGAAGCTGAGGGAAAAGGAACAGTCATGATAAGGAAAGCTTGTGAATGCTCAGGGATGTTGCACAATATTTTCATTTCCAGCTTCTGTCAGTATCTTCCAGTTTTGACTGGAAACGCCTACATAAACGATACTCAGTACCACTCAAGGTTTCTGGAGAAAAACTGCAGACACAAAAATTTATGATAGTGCATAACTGCCTGGAGGGGCCACAATGGGCCAGCCAGACTTATCCTGCCCACCTCCTCCCACTGCTACGGCCAACCCCTCGGGCATTGCTGTCCCCCCTCGGCACTGGCATCAGTCTCTAGTCTTAGTATCACAGAACCGTTTTGACTGGAAGAGACCTTTCAGCTCCTCGAGTCCCCCTGTTCCCCCAGCACTGCCAGCTCCCCACTGACCCCCGTCCCGCAGCACCACCTCCACATGGCTGGGAAACCCCTCCAGGGATGGGGACTCCACCACTGCCCTGGGCAGCCTGCGACAGCCCTGGACAACCCCAACGGGGAAGAAATTGTTCCTCAGGGCCAACATCAACCTCTTTTATTTCTGCTGATGAATGCTCACATTAACACCGCTCATCCTTATTTGGGGTATGACCCTCTCTGTGCTGTTGCTGTGCATACGAAGAGGGTTCCCAATGTTGGAAACATGGAACAAATGAGTGCTACGCTCTCACTTCTTAAGAAAATGCAGCAAGTTACCACCACGTATCATTTTATACTCCGTGTACTAACCAGGACAATTCTGCCCCAGATAATAAATCCTTATGGGAGACCAGTGGTGGCCAATGTTCACATTTCTTTTTTTTTTTTTTAAGGAATAGCTAAACAACATTTCTGCCATAAGATATGCCTTTTACAAAGGGGAAGGTTAATTATTTTTCAAATAGATTGTCTTGTCTTTGTTCATTTATGATTTATTTGTCCAGAGACTCCTTGAATAACCACACAGGTCCTGTATGGCAACTGAGGTGGGTGGCACAGGACCGAGGCGCAACAGCAGACAGCAGAAAGGAGAGACTGCTCTGTATCTCAGCCGACGGCCGGATAACCGAGTGGCTCATACAGACCAGGCTAGACTGCATTGGTAAGCGTTTCCCCTGCAGCTTTTCTGCAGAGGGACAATACCCCAAATTGCAATTGCTTCATTTCATTTCAGATGACGTTCTTTATGCCAGTTATCATACACAAAACATTTAAGAGCTGGTGAGCGTTCCAAAGAAGCCTGAGTTACTCATGGCACCCTCACATACCCATTTGACAAAAACTCTTGCTATTTGCACAGATCTGATGAAAATAAAGCGAACAGAAAGCGAGAAGAAAAATTTACCAGGTGAAGCTCTGATATCTCGACAGGCAGCTGGAATGTGCTTTGACTTCCATCCAAAGGTAGGCTCAGGCGGTCCTCCCTGTCTAAAGCGTTATCCAGGGTGGGGATATGCAGCAGCGGGGAGATCCACAGCTGGAGCTGCTTCAATACGCACTTGCCTGGGACACTGGTTTTAAAACATCTAGTTCTAAAATAAATCGCTTCTTAGCTAGTAACAGTTCTACCCAAAATGGAGGATAAGGAGGAATTAATCCCTGCATGGGAACAGCTCTCATTCCAGCCCATTCCTCACGTTTGCTTTGGGCAGGTCCCAGGGCAACACGCTTTCCTCTGCATGCTGGTCAAATCTGTGAGGATGTGACTGTTCAGCACTTCCCCAGCCCAGGACTCGGATGGCTGTGCTTCTCCTGATCCAGCCAGGGACTCTGTCCACAGAGTGTTTGAAGAATTCATGCATTTGCCCAACGTGGATCACAGAATTTTCATCCAGTCCTTTACAGACTCTCAGATGAGTGATAAACAGGTTAATCCAACTTAGGCTACTCTCACCTTTCTTTCAGGATACTAATTTCTATCTTGCTGGAACAGAAGAGGGTCTCATCCACCGGTGTTCCTGTTTGTGCAATGAGCAGTTTCTAGAGACATACAGAGGCCATACGGTGAGTGACACACAGAAAAAGTGATGACAGCAGAAACTGCTCAATCAGGTTCACGAATGTGAGAGTTTCTTTGCTGACATTTACTAAACACCTGCAACAAAAGAAACCTGAACTTCTTTTCCTATATTAGGAATGAATTCCCATAGCATAAAGCATCCCAGTCATACAGGATTACTTTTTACACCATAAGGATTAAGTAATTTATTAAAACTTGTACTATCAACTTGTTTTAGAGCTTTAGTTCTGGCTTTCTTTTAAGAAAAACACTAATCTGATTGTCCTGCAAACCACGGTTAAATAGTCTTACCGCTGACAGAAAGTCAGCAGGACTTTAACAGCTCCTCTTTTCTGAAGTCTCTGCTTAACCCTTTCAGCTTCTCCTGACAGCTGCTGAAGGGACAGAACCTGCTGAACGCTCTTTGCTCCTAAGCTCTCTCTGTCTCATCCTCATTTCCTCTGGGTACACGTAACACAATGCTGGGGTTGCCGCTCAGCTCAGAGGACAGTCAGGGCTCTCCATGAAAGGTCATGATTAAAATCCATCCCGTGAGGCTGTAGCTCTGGAATAACATAAAGCTCTTTATTGCTTCTTCCCAAACACCCAGGGTCCTGTGTACAAAGTTGCTTGGAATCCATTCAGCATGGACATGTTCCTAAGCTGCTCCGCAGACTGGAGCATTATTTTATGGCACCAGGATTCACAGACACCCATTTTAACTTTCCATTCCACCACCGCTTTTGTTCACGACATTATGTGGTCTCCAAAATCCGCCTTCGTATTTGCTGCAGTGAATGAGAGTAGAGCAGAAATCTGGGATCTCAGTGCCAGCACGTAAGTAACAACTTTTCTCAGAGAGGATTCTAAGATGTAATGGCATGAGGGCTACACCTTATTTCCTGACCAGTGTCATGACCGGAACTCGACAGCTCCACGCTACTGGCTTGCTTAGTTATTGATAGCCATAGTTGAAAAATAACAAAACTGAGCTACTTTTATGGAGATGAGAAGTTCAGACACCTCTCACATTCTCCCACTACTGTAAAGTAGGTGCACATCTCACATACAGCTCAGTTCATCCATGGCCTTGTGCTGCTGGTCTGTACTAATTAGGACTAATGATCGCACGAAGCTGAGTGGAGTAGGACCCTGCCAAATCCTGTGGCGGCAGAAAGCAAATCATTCATAAAATATTCATCACCACCCCCCATACTAGGCAACAGGGCAGATTTTAGGCTATCAGGATATTTTAGTTACTAGCAGGTGGGATTTTTGTTCTGGTAGAGACCAAACAAACCACCTCCTCACTTCTTAGGCTTTGAGTTAATCTAGAACATGAAAAGTAAAACACACAGCATTTCTCAGCGCTGCATTAGGAACAGACTTTACATGACAGCACACTCAGGTAAATGCACCGTTAACCTGTTAACTCCTACCTCTGCTGGGTTGCAGCTTGAACCCCACTGTCTCCTGCTTTGCCAGCCCCGGGGTGACCTTCACGTCTGTGCTCTTTGCTAAGAACACCGACTGCCTTCTGGTAGGAGACAGCAAAGGAGAAGTTAGCGTGTTTGAGCTGCAGAACGTGGCTGTGACCAGCAGTGCTCAGGTACCATTGACTGGGAGAGGTGGTGGTGGTCCTCGGAGCCTGCCTGCTCCTCTGGCACTCAATTCCTCAGGAAGGGGGTTCTGTTAACACTGGCATAGGGGAAATCAGACACAATTCCATAGCCAGGCTAAACCTGAGTGGTTCCTGCATTCACTTGATTGTAAACCCAGAGGTTGGCCACAGGTGGATTTGGGCAGGACACTGGGGGCCAGGGCAGGAAGGTGGAGCTTCCTCTAAATGCATTCGGGAGAGGGCCCTTACCTGCCGCCAACGCAGGAACGACGTGCCCTCTCCTGGCCACCACCAAGACAGTCTCGCTTTGTGGGTGTCAGCGAAGCCGTTAGCCCTTTGCCCTGACGTTAATCTAACCTTCGTTCTTAGGGTATTACGCATTAATAATTCGCAACTGTCAGCGCTGCATTTAGAAATTCTGGTAATTACCAGCCTCATTTGCCAACTGCTGCAAACCACAGATATTTCCCTTAAAAACTAAAAGGGAGGTCACTTGGTGTTAAACTTAGAAAATAAAATTAGTGGGGGGTTTCCTACAAATCACCACAAAGCAGCCCAAGTCCTCTGAGCAGAGAAGTTCTTCAGGTAATAAAGAGTATAGGAATAATTTTCTGGATCTAAGAGCATAGGAATAAATTTTTTTTTTTAACCAGAACAGGACTAAAAATACCAGCACTTAATTTCCCAGACTTTGGGCATGTGGCATGATGGGTCACCAAGCCACAGAGCCTCACTAGCAGAAGGAGCCCCGCTTTCCAGTGTCAACCACTGCATTCACTCCCTTTTCCAGTAACACCAAGGTCTTCCTACACTTAGGTAGGTCCAAGGCTTAGCACGACAGGGTCCAGACGACAACTAGCATTGGAGCAATCACACCTAAGTACTGCTCCCATCCACGTATCCTCTTGAGATTAATTTCCTTTATAAACAAGACTCCTGTTTGTGTGCCGCTAAGTACAATGCGACAAACGTGATCCAAACAGCGCTGCATTCCAGGAGCGCTGGCAGAGGTAAGCGTGGTGTTAAGAGAGTTCCAAAGACGCAGCAGCTGACGTAATGCAGCTGCCTCAGCCGGCTTTCTGGGGGCTCGCTGCACAAGCACTTCTGTTCTCGGGGTGTAAGTAGGAATTTTGGATCACTGCACGTCTCATACTGCAATCGCACTGTCACACAGCTCTTTATTTCCCTCTTGTTTTGCAGGTTGGTACCTTACACGATGTAATTGCTCCTGCTGTAGCTGTCAAACAGTAGCTAAATGACACCCCGTTCAGCTGGGAAGCAGAAGACGGTAGTACTAACAGAAACTGTTTATTCATTTTTCAAATCATTAAAATTTCTCTTTGAAACCATATTGGCTAGAAACGTCTAAACTTTCCCCTGGAAGTCCCCCTCAGCAGACAGACAGTGTTATCACACCAACAGCCGTCCCTATAACATGGATAAGGTAATAAAAAGGGCTATGATGTCTTTTCTCCTTGCTTTTTTTTCCTCCTTGTTTTTTTCCTCCTTTTTTTGTTTTCTCCTTGGGTCACTCAAAAAGCAAAAACACCACTCCACCTCCTGCAGAGGCCAGTCCATAATGCATCCCAAGCCCTCACCCGATGTGTCCTCCCTGTGAAATCACACAGTAAATTAACAGACTTTTCGTCACATCCACCTCGTCCATCACCCCACAAACCACTGCGGAGGGCGTGAGCTGAGCTTCGAGTGGCCCCGGCTGCTCCTGCAGCTGCAGATCCCCACACTAGGCAAACGCAGAGACCCATGACAAGTGAGGACACAGGAAAATTGGAATTCACTCTGTCCCACACCGACACTTTTCTGAAAGCCCCTCGTGCGAGGGAACAGTGTGGTCCTAGAGCAAGGCCTGATTCTGGCAGCTCGGGATGCCAGATCTGTGTTTTCTGCAACCCCATCACCTCCCCCAGCCCAGTCCCAGCAGCTGGAGAGCCGAAAGCTGTTGGGAACAGTTGCTCTTGAAAGCATGATGCAGCGAGATGCGAATTTTATAGATACAGGCCCTTCAGGCTCACGCATTAGCCCCACAATAAATGTCCCACATTTAAACACATCACGGAAGTTAAAGCTCATTTGTGATGCATTAAGATTCACTTCCTCCCGTGTTCTGCACAGTTTGTGGTGAACGTTCAAGCTCACCCCGACATAAATTAATCCTTGTGCATTTCAAAGAAAGACACTCATTAAGGTCAATCATGTGTTAATCATTATTACCCATCTCAACAAAATACATCATGTCTTTTCCATGGGTGGTCAGGACTGTTTACTTACTGAGGCTACTGGTAAAAACCGAGCTGTAACACATCGTAATTCACCCTGCACACTGAGTAAAGTAATCAACTGTAACATCATGGTGTTGGAGAACCCTCGTGGTGCTAGGAAATGCTAAAGATCTCCAAAGCTCCTCATGTAGTTTGTTCTTAAACATGGAACTTCTGACCTCGTAATGGCCAAATTTTCTCCTCAAGGTATTTTATTGCAAGAATTTTTTATAGGAGCTTACAGCACCTGCCGCCAACACCCCCCAAAGCACTAGGAAGGGCTCACTCGTAAGCCATCTGCCAAACCCTGGTCCCAGAGCACAGCGACACTGCTCCGCGCTGCTTCAGTGAATGCACAGCTGCCTCTCAAACACGACCAAAAGGAAAAGGACGGCCAGGACACCTATCTGTAGGTGTTCTGTGCTTTGTTCAGAGCCTCCCTCTCTTTACCTCAGAAACAGCAGCCAGCTTGACAAGGGGATGCTTGGCAAGGGAACAAGGGAGGGGTGAAGAAGGGGGATGCAACTGCAGGCATCGCCGGGAGAAGTCAATTCCGTCATAGTTTGAGATCACTAACAAAGAGCTGATGGTGCTCAAACCATGATAATAGGAACCCCTGAGCAACAGGCTGGGGTGGGAGAACCATGTGGGAAGCACAGAGACAACACCCATTACCTACAAATCATGTAATAAACACCCTTTCGTTTTCACAGAACACACACACATTAAGGTTATTGATCTACGCCCAAACCCTATAAACACGTTATAGCACCCGTGTTCCTACAGTAAAGCGGTGACGCAGCCTCAAGAAGTCTTTAACACCTGACCAAAATCCCAGCACAAATCCCAAAGCACTTAAAACACCTCCGGAAACAAGTGATTATCTCGTTTTCAGCAAACATTAAATCATCCTCAGAAGGAGCCGTTACTCAGTGGAGCGGACAGGCTGCCAGTATAAACGAGGGGATGTCAGCAGAGCACCTCACCTCGGCCCCACGGACCCCTCCGCCAGCCAGCCAGGCAGCTCGGTGCTGCAGGATGAGGGGCACGGCGCTGGCCTTGCTGGCTCTCCTGATCATGGCAGGCGAAGGAAGGGGCGAAGGGAACACTGTGAAGCTCTGCGGGAGGGACTTCGTCAGAGCTGTCGTCTTCACCTGCGGTGGCTCGCGGTGGAAAAGGCATTTGACTGATTATCCCTACCTGTTTGGTAAGTACCAATTAACACTTCCAGGCTAATCATCCCTATATATTCGGGACAATCCCCAGCAGGCTGCACCTCTGGGCTTGCTCAGCTTAGCGTGCTATTTTGCTAAATAAAACCATTTAGATCAAGATTTTCCAAGAGAGAAGCCCGAGGCTCTCACTGAAAACCTCTATCTTAAATGTCACAGACCAGCTTTGCTGCAGTCAACACGAGTTGTCTTCAGCTAGATGCACCACTTTCCCCACCAGAAACTTTATTATACCTTCAGAATATTTAAGTATGTTGAATCTATACTCTGCAATTTCAGTACCTTCACATGGGGCTGTGTACATTTATATTTAGTAGCACATTTTCAGAGAGAGACAGAAAATTCAGCCATTACGTGAACTGCTAGAAATTTGTACTCTGAGCAGTTAAAATAACTAGAGAAAATAAATGAGGCAGATGACAGGAACAGTGGCTTTCTATTCTTGCCCTGCAGTAACACCTGCCTTTTTTTGAGAATTCTATTGTAGCAGCAGCTTCAAATGAACATAAAAAGCAACACCCTACCCAAGAGCCTGTTAAAGCAGCAGAAACCCGCTGCTGAACGAAGCGAGAGCACTACTACACCTTTACAAACCCCACGAGGCAGTGCCGGGCTGTACCGGCGTATTTACAATGCACAGGAATCGCGAGTGTAGTTTAAGTGGGACCACCCAAAAGCTGCAAAGCTGGGGGGTGTCTGATGCCTTAGCAGAGTGTCTGCATTTCAGGAACCCCACAAGCTGTACCGGGTTAACGTGCTGGTCAAGTGCCACTGGCACATCAAACCACGAGTTTAACCCCTCGAAGCAAATATTGATAAATTCATAAATTGCTGGGTTTTAACATGTTAGTCACATGTCGCTCACAGATCGATTTACTGCCCTGGTGAGAAGTCAGCAGTTTGGTACATCTCGGTTGTTCACATCCGAAACACAGAGGATACTATTTCCAGCTCCCCGGCTGCAGGCTGCTCTGTCTTTCTAGTAAAGATAAACATTATAAACTATTCATGATTCCATGACTTCTAATTTTTCGCTTCTAATTTTTATGTGACAGAGAGTGAAAACCCCCCGCCTTTCTCACAAGAGAACAACGGTTACGCTGACTCCTCCACGTCCACAGAGCAGGGGCTGGAGACGGACAGCGAAGAAATCCGCCGTGTCCCACCCAAGATGGAGCGAGGTTGGCAGCGCCCCAGCAAAACGTCCGTGCTAACAAAGCGCGAGGCAGCCAAGCTGCTGACCACATCCTGCTGCAGCGTGGGCTGCAGCGAGAGAGAGATCAGCTCCCTGTGCTAAATGACGCGGAGGAGGGTCAATGTCATGGCTTTCACGTATTAAAGTACTCATGACATAAACCATCTGTGTGAGTGATCGTGACACAAACCACACTTTATGAATCAGAATAAAACCAAGGCAGGACGGATAGCTCCATGCTGGCAAAAAGCCCCTGACTCTGGCAGTCTCGGCTGCCCTCTTGCCACGGAGCCCACCCAGGGCACCCCGGGAAGGTTTAGTGTGACTCCTCCGTCCCCCAGGCAGGGTAACCCACAGGACCCAGCTGCTGCAGCTCAGTGGGATGCAGCGTCTGCCACACAGCTGGGGCCTGGCATACGCTCCACCACCCGCGAATGCCATTTAACAGGTTGTTTTAAAAAGATTCTGTTTTACTTTCCAAAAACACCCCTGTGTTTTCTACATGGGGATCATGTAGTGAGGATGAATTCAGGGAGAAATTACAGGGACACCTGGTTCTGACAGCAGCTAGAAACAGGCACAAAACATGTCACAGAGAATCGCTTTCCAGAGAAAGCTCTGGGAAATACAATAAACACAACATTCACCACCAAAACTCTTACGGTAACTGTCCACATTTAGCCTGTAACCAGGGCTAAACTGCAGCAGCTGCTCTGTCACCTGGTGACCCCTCCCCAGAGAAAGGGGAATGGGAAAAGGAGGGCAGAGCCACGGGTTGAAATGAAAAGGACTTTAATGAAACAGCAAAACTAATATTAATGCAAATATAAAGTCTAGGAAGGGATACTCAGCCCCACGGATATCCGGTGGTCACAGTAAAGGGGAAAGCAGCCCTCGGGAGCAGAATGAAGAGTGAGTCCCTCCAGAGATGGAGACCCTTGAGAGGAAGAGCAGAAGCAGGAGGAAGAGGAGCTGCTGTCCTTAGCAAACTTCCCCCTTTACAATGAGAGTGATGTTTCTGGGATGGGATACACCTGCAGCCAGCTCGGGGGCAGCTGCCCTGGCTTTTGCCCCTCCCAGTTTATGCTCCTGGGTGACTGGAAACTGCTAACTGGCTGCACACCACAGCCAGCCTGCGATTCCATCCCAGCGAAACCAGTTCGTAACAGGAAGAGTTAGGCTGAATGTTCAGTTCTCCTGCTGCTGGACTCAGCTACCTCCTCATTCAAAATACACAGCGTAGACATTTGCGAGAGCGAACAGTGAGGTGTTCTTGAACACGTATGACGAAAAGGTATCGCTCGCAGGATCCCACAGGCACCTGCTTCCGATCTGCATGCTCTGCTCATTCAGCTGCCCAATGTGAGTCACCACAATGATCTTGTACCTCGGTACCATAAGCTCCTTCACCCGAGCTTTGATAACCTACAAGAGAAGAACCCGTTTAGAGGTCAGCAGTGAGCCCTCTTTACAAGGCCTGCTCAGGGGGTTGGTTTTCTGCGGCAAAAAAGTGCAAGCGTCACACACTGCACTTGCCCTTGCGACAATCCTGAGGCCACTCTTTGAACCATCTAACAACCCCCCCAGATGTTACGTAAGGAGTTACTGTACGTGACTACCCCACTCTCACAGAATCGTTTTGGTTGGAAGAGACCTTGAAGGTGTGTTCACAGTTACCTGTACAGGGGAAAGGAAGAGCTTTTTAATGCTGGTGAACTCTTCTGGGCCAAATCAGCAGGAAGTCTAACGGGTCAGGACCGTCTTTTCTCAGCACCAAGAACGGATTTAACCGAGGAGGAGCTGGCACACGTGTCACTGTGTGGAATTCAGCCACTGTCACAACAGGCCTTCTCAATTCAAACTTATCAATGGCATTTCTGGACAGGGCAACCACAGTGTGGAGGTGTTCCTGAACCGTCTGCTTGGCCAGAGCCGCTGCTGGTCAAACCAGCCTCATCACTCGCCCATATAGGCCCCTGCCCGTCTCACAGCAACCCTTGGTGCACCTTGATGGCCTCCTCCAGCCTTCAACTTTCACTCTTTCTACCTGGGACCTCCCCACCCCGCCGGCCACCTCCCTGACACCCGGCCGAGGCGTGGCGCAGCCGTTCCGCCCTCACGCCTCGATCGCAGCGCTACCTCCGCGATGTCCTTCGCCATGTCCCTGCACCGGGCCGGCTCGTAGGGCTGCTCCCCCAGGCAGCTCCCCAGCACATCCTTCAGGATCTCCCGCACCGCTGCCACCGGGAAGCGCCTGGCGGCACCTGTGGGGCAAGCGGTGAGGGTAAGCGCGGCTTTCTGGGGGAAAACCCACGGCCATGAAGCCAGAGGAAGGCGCCTCGCAGGTCCCCCTCGTCCCGCCGCGAACCGCCCGGCCCCGGGACCTACCCGAGCGGGGCTCTCTGCCGGCCGCGCCGCCATCCATCCCGACCCGCCGCGGAGGGAGGCGGGAGGCCTGGACCCGACTCCCGGCGGCCGCGGGGCGGCGCTGGCCGCCGCCCTCCTGCCCCCGCGCGTCCCCGCCCCCGCGCGTCCCCGCCCCGGCCCGTTCCCGCTCAGCCCGGGGCCGTGTCAGCGGTGCAGGCCGCACTGGGTCCGCACAGCGGCCGTAGGTCCCCGCCGTGTCCTCACTCCGGGGCCCCCGTGCGTCCGCACGTCTCCCGAGGTCCCCGCAGCCTCCACAGGTCCCCCTGGCTCCCGCGGGTTCACAGAGCCCCCACACGCCTCCACGGCCCCCGCGGGTCCCCCCCGCGGTCCCCTTGGCCCACAGCCCGTGTGTCCCTATGGCCTCCACGGGGGTCCCTACGTGCCCCTCAAGTCCCCACGCCCGCCCGTGGATGCGCGCACCCCGGCGGTCCCCACCCGCCAGCCCTCAGCTCTGCCCACGGCGGGCCGCTGCCCGGGCTGCAGCAGCAGCGGCGTTTGGGGCCGGGGACACGCAGCCCCCTCGCGCTGCCCGGCTCCCGCGGGTGCAAGCAAAGCTCACTCGGAAAAAAACAGCGTTTTATCGGTTTTGTTTATTTTTAAGAGGGGGAAAAAAAAAAAATCCCATTTAAATTGCAACTCAGTGGGGTGTTTAACGTGGTTCTCATGTACAGAATGACTAAACTCTGTCCCGACGTGGGGATTTATTTGCCGCAACGTTCTGCGTGGTAAATAATTGCATATTTGAGGTTTTGTGCGACGGGTGGCGGCGAGCATGGAGGAGGGACACGTATAAAAACCCAGTATTTACAAAGATGATCTCCACATCGTCGTCTGCTAACCTATAAGGCAAGTAACGTTTAAAATATGTCGTTTCGTGATTATCTTCAACAAGTCGATACAACACATTCGTAGTACCAGTGGCCACATAGGAAGCTCTGCTGCGACAGTCCGCGTGCAGCAAACCCGTACGTCTTTTACAGGGGTTTTTCCTCTGAGAACAGTAGGTAAGCAGCAAAGTTTCCGTCACAGACTAAGCAGTACCTCGGCCATCGTCGACTAAAGGTATAATATATCTCATTGCACGTTTAGGTGAAAAAGGCCAGCCATTAATTAACTTATTTAACTTAAATCTGAAAAATAGACCTGTGTATCTTAATCCACAAATATTTATAAACATTTTATTATACACGAGGGAGTTCAGAAGATGAGACCGGGCGATACCCGGGGGAATCCGATTCGCTTTTGGGGCTTCCTCTTGGTCCAGAGGCGTCACAGCGAGGGTCTCCTGTGCCCTGTGCCCTCGCCCACCGGTGTGGCCGCGGGACCGGAGCTTCAAACCACAACATGACTCGATTCCTCTCTCGCACCACGACTAACGTCTCCGTACGGTTTATGCCATCAGAGAAACTGGGCGATTTCATCGGCCTTAGAGCGTTTCAGAGCGGAACACCCCTCCTGCGTGGATAACAAACCCGACAGCCAGACCCACATCCGCAGAAATCTCTCGCCATCCAGAAAGACAGAGATCTCAAATAGAGGGAGAAGATTTCCTGAAGGCCACGCTAAAACCTGGCGGGTTTTGTCACACGCTGCTTGGCCCGTAGCGAAGTCCTGCTTGTGTGCAAACCTCGGGGGAGCATCGCCACCCCAGCGCTCGCGATGTTGAGAACAATCGTTGGCAGCAGCATCTGCAGCCCCTCCTAAAGTCACAGGGGAGCCCACGCCGGGGCATGTTTCTGCAGGTCTTTTTCTAGCCTTGCAGTGAAATAAGAATTAAAACACTGATGATCACAAAACCTCCCTGGCTCTGCAAGAGTTACTTTCCTTGGGAAATGGTGAGAAAAAGAAAAAAAATAGGAATTCTGGTTATGAAATTAAATCTTTGAGACAGTGATTTCTTACCAGGGAAGTACAACGTGGTGATGTTACATATTTGGGTCACAACCAGCTGAAAAACTAAATTTTTTAACCAAGGCATAAAACAACAAAAGGGTAGGGAAAAAACCTCTCTGTATTCAGTATATCGAAGGGGCTTTCTCAGGTTGGGAGTTCGGGTAACAGACCCGTGGGTTGTATTTTAAAAATAAAACCAGGTGAAAACTCGCGCTCGTGTGACAAAGCTTTTGTGGGTGAAGCCACATGTACACACTGAGGACTCACCCCAGGGCAGGAACCGGAGTTTAACGGACAGTGGCCTCACAGCAAAAAAAAAGAAGCAGCTTTTTAACAGGGGAGTGATATTTAAGAATAAATGCAAACCCCGAATGAAAAGCTTAGTATTTGGTGGTATTGCATACTATCGAGTAATTCTGTAGTTATTAAGAATTACTGTTAAAGTAGAAAATTGGTCTGAAACGTCTCCTGCGAGGAGCACCTTAAGCTGGCCGAGAATCGTGAATATTTGCAACAAACTGGAGAAGAAAAGCTGAAAACGCCCCCAAAACTTGCCGCTCCTAACATCTAAAGAGCCAAGTCTGCAGGTGTCCGTGGGGAAAAAACCCTCCCGACATGCTGGTGTGGGCTGCTGGTCCCACTGGGGACCCCGGAGGAGAACCCCTCCGGGGTGAGGCGGCTGAGGACACAGGCTAAAGCGAAAGGTCCCCGCACAGAACCGAGCTAAAGCCTTTCCATGCACGCATCACACCGAGTTATCATTCGAACACCTCCTTTATTTATCCTTATTTCTGCTCGGACAGTTAGAGCTAAGAGCTGCTGAGTTAAGGGGTGCCAGCGTGGGGCGGGGCGGGGCTGGGGAGCTGAGCCCCCTTTTCAGCCTCAGCAGAAGACCTGCAGGACCTCCTGCTCCGAAACCTTGCACTGATGTTCAGCTCTAGAAACGCAGGTGAGTTCCGGGCGACTGAATCACCACCTTTTCAACTCCCTGCTGCCGCAGCTGCTCTCTGATAGCGAGCAGGGAGTACCAAACCGATGCATTCCCTGCAGGTATGCGGATTTTCCTGCCTAAAAGCAGAGGTGAAGCCTGCAGAGCCCCCACATGCAACCGGGCAGCGCATCCCCCGTGCCCTCTCTGCAGCCAGGGGCTCTCGCCACTACTACAGAAGCCAGAACTGGGGATAAACATCCCTATATGTGCCCTTATTTGGTACTCTAAATTTAAGTCTGATACATCCCAAGCTGCTGCCCATAATCTTTTCTCTGCTGACACCTTCTCAAAGCCAGGCAGAAAGATGACCAGGCTCCTCCGCTTCAGACTTGGAAACGCCACTGGCGTGTCCCCGCTCCCCACACGGGGCAATGCCGGGGCGCCACGCTCGTACGGCACGTGGGAAGACAAACGGCTGACAACATACACACCCCTGGGGCACTCGCTCTGCCCCGACACCAACAGGGCAGGGACACCAAACCATCGACGCGGAGCGGCATCTCCTCACCAAGGTCATGCCGGGAGGGAAAGCTCCTGAGAACACACCGGTGAACTAAAAAGCTATGCAAAAAATTGTCAAAAGCGGTAAACAACCAACCTGTCCCAACCCGCTGGGTTTGCTGCAGTGTTGCGGGCTGGGAGTCGCCGGCCGGTGGCTGGAAGGGGACAGTGACCCCAGGGGGCTGCCAGGCAATTCGCCCCAGCAAGGGTGCAGGCCGTGGGAGCTGCATCCCAGCACCGCCACGTACCCAGCAAAAGTCCCCTCTGTTCCATGGGACAGCACAAATGAGCTTGGGAGCTTTGGGTTATGGGTTTTTTTGTTTAAAAAGCGGTTAAAAACCCAATGCTAATGTAAACATCTTGTCTTTCAAAGGAAATACAAAGTAAAATATCTTCGTTCTGGTAATATTTACATTATAAAATCCTTATTTTCAGGACTACGACACAGATCTCTTTTGGAAGTGTGAGTGTCTAACAAGTGCACGCAGCATGAACCACTTAGGCAAAACCCATTTCGTAGATGTTCCCCTATACTGGTATGTCAGAAAGGGGGGGGGGGGGTTTACACCATTTATACATATTCCCACTTCAGGGGAAGAATTATGGCATCTCTCCCATTTCTGGAGTCCCCAGCACCCCGTTCAGTGGGTGCCCCTGTGCTTCTCTGTGCACCCGAACAGCGGCTGCACTCCATGTCGAAAAGACCCGTTCTTTTTTCCCTCATATCACCAAATTCTCCCGTTAAAACAAGCTCTCCCCTTGGCAGACGCCGTGCAGTTAATGCCACGGCCGCTCTCACCGTGTTGCCAGCAGCAGGCTGAGACTAACGTCAACCACAAACCAAACGCTGCCCAGGCGACGCACACAGAGGAGCATCACAGGAGCCCGGCTCCGAGTCCGCGTCAGCTCGGGGAAAACACGGCGGAACAATTTCCTCCCTACCGCAGCCTCCGGTTTAGCACTTCTACATGTTTTCCCATCTCCACAAATGATGCTCTCGGCAGCCCCCATGCTGCTCCGGGTACCCTGTCCCCATCCCCAGCCGGCGCTGGGTGTCCCTTGGGCTGCGTTTGTTTTCCCAGTGGGGCTTTCAAAAATGGGAGTTAAAAACCAGGAAAAGCAAGCAAAGGAATGTAGAAACGCAACCAAAAATCTGGAGATGGCTCGGGAAAAGCATCCTTAAAATAACAACAACATTTCTAGACAGTGCTGTAAGCTCTGGTTTACTACCCAGCCTCTTGGCTTGGAACAACACGATCTTTAAGGTCCCTTCCAACCCAAACCACTCCGTGGTTCTGTGATCTCTGCAGAACGTAAGGACCTGGGGCGCAGCGCTCGCCGCCTGCGCACGCACTGCTGGGTCTCCAGTCGCATCATCCGCGGCCGCGAGAGAACCCCGGCGCGCTCCCGGAGGTGTCTTGCAATGGAAATTTGAAGTAAATACTCCTTGTAGAAGTGACTTTTTCCCCCTGCGTTTTGCTGGGAGATTGTATGAGGAACGTCCACATTTACAACAATATTTTTTCGGAGTTAAATCAGCTAAACCTGAAGATGGAGCTTTTTATTCATCACCGTGAAGACATACTAAGGACTGAGAAAAAGTAAATCAGCACGTCGGTTCTACTTAACTCTCTTTTTTTATGAGGCACCCCCTTCATGACAGCTATCGGTATTGTATTTAAATCGTATATATCGACAAAATGTAATCTACCTCTGTAAGCGTTGTGCCATTCAACAGGACTACTATTAAATTTATATACCACAGTTTAAATTACATCCATTTCATGAATGGTAAAATGCTAAAACTCAAGTGTCTAACTGCCAAAATACAGCCTTACGGGAATGAGTACCATTTACAAATACAATAATTACATTTTAAAACCATTAACAATGTTACATCTAGAAGTAAATACTGTAGGACTGGTCAAGACGGTGTTTTCCAAGGAAAAAAAAATGCTGAAAGTTGTTGACACTTCCAACAGAAATGTCCCGAGTGCAGGATTTAGTTCATTTTCCTTAAACTGTAATTAAAACCCGCTCCACGCACAGCAGTCCTTGGGTATTTTCCACATTATTTTCCACGGACTTGCATAAGCTTCCATCAGTTATCGGCCAAGTATTTACCTGGAAACGGGATCAGAAATCAGCCGCGGGCAGGGAGCAGCCCCGGTTCCCGAGGGATGGCCGCCCGCCTCCGCGCCCGTGGCCACGCTGCTGCCACGCACGAGCCACGCACGGAAAAATACTTGTATTTCTCTGCAGGAACAGGGCAAAAGCTCTTCCTGGAGGTCCCCGCACCCTGCCTGTCGTGCAGGACCCATGAGCAGCAGCGAGTCTGTGGAATTCAAGGCTCTCGTAGCTCAGCAGGATTTATTTCAAGCAAAGGAGCTTTTGCCCCTCTGCCACCAGCCCCGCCACGCCGTGCTTGAACCGTTAACAAATACACAGCAAGGGCAGTCCGCGGCGTGCCAGCCCAGCCGCAGGGGACCGTCAGGGACACTGCCACCCCGAGAGGAGCCGCCGGCGAGGCACCTACCTGCCGCAAACCTCTTCTTGATGAGGGAGAAGCGGTAGCCGGCGCCGACGAGCTCGATGTCGCAGCTGGACAGCGTGCTCCCCTCGCTGGTGAACTGCACGGCCAGGGGGGCCGGGGTGCTGGGCCCCTCCGAGAGCTGGAATCGGGCCAGCAGAGACCCCACACCTGCGATTTAAAAGTCCCTCATGAAAGCCTTACAAGCCAGGGCCAGATTTGCCAGCAAAGGCAAAGAGATGCCCAATAAAACCCACTGCCATGGTGGCACCCAGCCAGGCATCATCCCCGGAGGGGAGCCAGGAGCAGACCCCCTCATGCTCCCAGCAGGTTTTTCCTTTTCAGACAGCCCAGCGATACAAAGCTCTGTGGGTGACACGTGGAGGGGCTGCGGTCCCCACAGCGGGGATGCCTTCGAACTCAGTGAGGGGCAACGGAGCAAAGGACTCGGCAAACGACCGCACCCAAACCCAGGGTGTTAATACCTTCCCCGATGCCAAAGCAGTTGGCAAAACAGCCCCTGTGGCACGTAGCCCTGCTTTTTTAAAGCTCTTTGCTCCCAGCTTTAAATAGCATCCTCCCCCGGCAAGCGCCGGCGGGAATCGGTGTGTCCGGGCTTGCGTGCGGGCGTGATAACCGAGGCAGTGTCTGGTTTAGGAATTCAGTTAATAACATGCGTGTTTGCAGGGTTACCTCCATTTTCTGACTTCTGAGAGATGTCAGGGATCTTCCACAATATCCTTTGCTGCTCGGCATTCCTAAAAACACAGGAAGAAGAGCATTTCTGTAGGAAACAAGAAATCACGTAGCAGCCATTGGAATTTTGCTAAAGGGCGTTTGGGCTGGAGGGAGGGAGCAGCTCCGGTGCCGCTCTTCAGAGCTGCAATTCCAGGATCTTGGGTTTGACCCAAGCAGGGAGACTCTGCTCTCGCATTGCAGGTGAGCGGCAGCGGGGCTGTGCCATGCCCTGCTGCAAATGTTCACGTTCACGGCGGCGGTGGCCACGCAACCCTCTGAGCCCCAGATGAAAACAGCCAAAATATGAAATAAGGGCTGTTATTCTGCTGCCTGCCCGTGGCCGTTCAGCTCTGACCGCTTGCTTGTGGGAATGGCAAGACCCAAGTGGGGTTGCATCCTCCTCCTGCAAGAGGAGGGCAGGTTTGGGTCCCCAGCGTGCCCTCAGCTCCCACCCATAGACACGTCCCCGGAGCGATCCCGCTCCTGCAGCCAGCACGGCGGGTTCGGGCAGGGATGTGGCAGAGAGAGCAAACGAGCTCTTTGTCGGGTGAGCGATTCCTACCAGACAGCAGGAGGAAGCACAGCTTGAGGTTTGGTTACTCCTCCGTCGACGGGGACGAGGAACTGGACGTTGTTTAGAGCTACCGGTGTGGTCATTGCCTCTGTATTGTATTTGTAGTCAATGCGGAGGTCAGTGCTTGCAGGGTCACACCGCCAGCTCACTGCAAGGTTTAATGGAGTAGACTGAATACCCTGGGCAGATACCTTCCAAAATGACAGAAAAAACATTTAGTTTCCGTAGGGGTGAAGGGCGAAATCCCATGTTACAGACGCGGTAATCGCATTTGGTTCCAGAGGAGCCAATACCTTGTATTCGCACAGAAAGTTTGTACCGGGCTCAAAATCAGGCAGTCTAGTGACATACAGAAAGGGACTAGCGGGATAGCATGCCCCCACCTCGCCTCATCTCCTCTCTGCCCTCGGGAAATACCAACTTTTACGTCTCTAAGTCAAGCACACGTTTTCGGCACGGTTTTATCTTACAAAAAGCCCCTACCTGGTACTTGAGCATGTCCACATTGTAATAGGTGGCTTGCGGTTTCTGGTCCGATACCTTCTTTAGGTGTGTCATCAGATTTGGCATGTTGACCCAGAACTCCTTCGCGTTGGCGTCGCTCTGCGTGTTGTCGCTGCGCAGAGGGAGAATTAACCCTTCACGGGAGCCGCCTCGGCGGAGAAAAGCTTTTCCACAAAGCATGCGGGGCAGCGGTGCTGGCCGCCGGCTGGGACCACGTTTCACCCCGCTTTCAGAGAGATACCACCTCCCTCCCCTGCTTCTCTGCCTTGCCCTCGGGTACCTCCGGGGAGGCACAGCAGATGCGACCTGGAGGTCATCTCGTTTTGCAAGCAGGAGGTCTAACGAGCAGAGCGAGGCACCAAACCCCATCAAAGCACTCGCTCCTCTCTGCTGATGCTCTTCTGCCTGGCAAAGGGGCTGCTCCCAGAGGGAAAGCATTTAGGGGCTTGAGAATTTCCCTCCCAAAATCAGGGCAGGCTTCCAAGTAAGGTACCCTGGGCCATGTGGTTTTTTGCAAAGCACCCTGCTTTTCTGGAAACCCGCCTTCCTTTGGGGTGCTGGTGGGGCGGGGGCTTACCAGCAGAGGAGCTGGGGGTTTGGCAGGACGTGCTCCAGTCTGTTGTAGTTCAGCACGCGAAAGGTGAGCACCGCCGGAGCGGGGTTGTTGGCAAAGTGTCGGGTGATGCCCGCTGGAAACGACAGCACCATCTCCCCCGTGATCTTCACGATGCACCTGCAGCACCCAACACAGAGACCCAGGAGGGAGGAAATGAGGTGTGGGGCTCAAATCGCAGCAGGAGGGGAGGGTTTGCAGCGGGGATGGTGTGGTGACAGCCCCTCACTTCCCACCCGCTGCGCCAGGGAAATGAGCCTCTTGAGGTCCTAAACCAGAGCGAGCTGAAATGCTGGCAGCCTGCTAGGGATGGGGACTGGTGCTCGTGGGGATGTCCCAGGAGCATCCTGAACCTGGCCCCCCACCTGATGCTATGCCCTGACACCCCAACATGCATATGCCGAGCCCGGAGCACCTCCTTTCCTCCCTCCCCATCCCTCGAGATGCTTGCCAAAGCCTGTGCTGGCCCCAGGACACCCCCGTATCGACATGGGTCAGCACCTACTTGCTCGGGTCAGCCCCTTTGAAGTATGCATTGACGGTTTCGGTGAAGGCGGCGGCGACGGGCAGCGTGTCCTGTGCCCCCATGGTGAGGGGGCTGGGTCCCCGTGATGAGCCTGCAACAGAGCAAAAACCTCCACTTCTTACGTGCAGAGAGAGACGGCACCGCTCCCCCGCCGGAGCTGGGTGAGGGGGTGCTCACCAAGAGCTCCAGCCCAGCTTTACAGGCAAATATTAAGAAAAAGTCCCCCCCCAGCTTTGCATGAGGCTTTAAAAACATTTAAATACTATTCCCCACCACCCCCACCCCCCCCAAAAAAAAAAAAAATAAAAGCAAGCAAAGAAAATAACGGAGGAGCCCCAGCCACAAGCAGCATGCGGGGCAGCGGCACCCCCCCGGCACGGCTCCGGAGGGGCTGCCACACGGCAGGCTTTGCATGACAGTTTTTGCAGCAGGTTTCTTGTCACTTGGCCAGAGAGCTCAGGATGCCCACAGGAAAGCGGGGTGGTGGCAGTCTCCCCCCTGACCTCCTGCCTGCCTGCGGGGACCTCTGCGGTCCCGGCGCGCTCCTTTCTCCTGGCAAACCCCCGCATGGCTGCTCACCCCACAAAGCCAATCTGCAAAGTGTCAGAAATGGGGAACTACGGAGGAGAACGTGGTTCTCTGGGTGGGAGAGCTCGAGCAATCAGTCCATGGGTTAATTAGATGGTAAAAAAAAAGGGGAAAAGTTTGCTTCAGGCATGCTGGACACTAGCCAGCCTCTACAGTATCTCAGCCTGCACGGTCACACACGGGTTTCCCTTTGCTGGGAAGGTCTGTCTCCAAAAAATATTTGAGGATGAAAGCGTCACTGCAAGAGTATGCCAGACCCCGGCAGTGCTGGAAACCCTGCCTAGGGGGCAACGTCCCGCTCCCCGCGCCCGTCACCGAGAGGTGAGTGAGCGGGGGCTGTTGGCACGGCAAAGCTGTCGCCCGTCCCCCAGGGACAGTGACAGGAGATCAGTCCGGGACTAGTGTCTGGTCACCCACCCAATGTACAAGGTGCTGGTCCCCCCTGGGTGACAGAAAAAGCCCTCGAGAGGTACCACCGCTGCCCTGGCACCCCCAGTTCAGCCTTACCGAATTCTCTGCAGTGCAGAACCTTTATTTTCTATCGCGGTCTGTACCTCAGGTTAAACTCAAGGATTATTTTGCCCCAAACAAACTAAAAAGGAATGGCAGAGGTCTGCGGAGGGGCAGCTTACCCAGGGACCCCGACACCCCCTGACTCTGTTACCTTCAGGGGAGGTGAAACGGGCCGTTACTTCAGCCCAGGGGTTTGTTTCGAGCATGCAAGAGTGTGCCAGGGTCAGCCGAAGCCGTCCGGGGTTAAACGCCGGCCTGGGGCAGGGCAGCACCTCGCAGGCAGCAGGGCGAGGGACAAGCAAAGTGACTGGGCGAAATGCAGCGTGTTTCTGGCGAGCTCTTGCCCTTCTGCTCAGGCTGACTTCAAAAATAACCCCGTCCCTTCTTCATCTGCTGCTTCCCACCGCTGCCCCCTTGCCTGCGGCTTTTTGCCCCGCGTTGAAGCGATGTGCCGGGGGCGTTGTGTGAGATCCTAGCTGGCTGCTGCAAATTTTGTGTGAGCAAACAACAGGGTTGGGGTGCAGGAAACCAGGACTCGTCACGTCTGCTGGGGAAAGCTGTCACTGAAATGACACTTTGAGTTTTGGTACATGGAAGGTGAAAAATCGTGGCGTTGGCAGACGAGGAGGGTTCCTCGTGCCGTACAGGTGCACCCGTGCGGGCAGTGCGTTAATGTGTAAAACCAAAGCTGCTCCCTCCAAGGGGCACGGATGACCCTCCCCGGTGCTGGGGTTTTCCCCTCAAATATCTAACGTAGCCTAAAAGGGTGTGAAAAATGACTGGAGCCACGCGCCTGCCCTTGGTCACAGGGCTGGAGAGACTCGGGGCTAAGCGAGGTCACAGCCGCAGCCCCGAGTATGGATGCTCAGTAAGTGCAGCGCGCCCGGCTGTCCCAGCGCTCGGCACAGCGAGCAGCTCGCCTGCACGAGACAGAGCCATCACTGCGCGCACGTTCATTGCCCTAACGACCCCAGCGAGGCAGCGTGTCTGCTGCTGGGCCACAGCCCTGAGCCATGCGTCACAGACTGGCAAACGTGCCCTTCAAGAGCACGCTTCGTGTCAGTGCCAGCCGCGGGCGACGGCACAGGCGGCTCCCCAGAGCCACTGATTATTGCAGCCGTGCTGCGGTACCCGGCTACGTGGCAGAGGGGACCGGCAGGGCCATGGCGCGGCACCGCGGGCTGGTGGGGTAACCTATTTTTTCATCAATCCTTCCCATAGACACCACTGCTGGGTTATCAGAGAGCACAGGGAGTGCAGCCTCGTGCCCCACACCCAGAGCAATGACCCCCCAGCGTGTCGACTCCAGCCGAACGTAGTGGGGTGGTCTCACCACATCCACCCAGAAATACAGATGAGATTCAAGAGCATCAACGCACGCTGGCTACAGAGGGGTGAGAACCGGAGCTATCACCCAGCAGAGGACATCAGGCTTCTCTCAGCAGGGAAGGCGAGAGGAAGGTCTTTAGCCATCCAGCAGCAGCACAGCCATGATCCATGGCAATATAATCACTATTCTTTGCGAGAGAAAAAAACCCAACGCCTCCCAAACATACATGCTCTGACTGCAGCCGAGTTTAGCCTAGACCCGGCTCTGGAGCGTCAGACGAGCGGTGGACTCTCATTCCAACATGCCTTTTCCCTGATTTACAGTCTCTCATTTCTTCCACCATTTCTCTCTACATATATGAGATTTCTTCATTCTTCAGCACGGAAATCACACGTGCAAGAATAAACCAGCTCATCTCACGTGTCTCCATTACCAGGCTCAGCTGGTCCTTGAATATCTGAGTTCGGCTGAACAGCAGCAGCCACACAACATCCTGCATGTCTCTAATCTGACTTTGAATACCAATCATGTGGATGTAATTGGCTTCTCAGTTTCCTCCACTCTTCCATCATGAACCTCTACATTCTTCTCTGAACAGCTTCAGAGACCTAACAACTTCTATAAGAAAAAATTAATGGGAAAAAAACCAAGTATAATCTATTTTTAGCCCTAAAATTCTTTTCCAGAAACACGAGAGACAAGTCTGGTTACTGTGGCCCAACTCCACCAAAGACCCAGCTTTTCAGTGACTGCTTCAGAAGTCACAGAACCAGAGAACCGTTTGGGTTGGAAAAGTCCCTTCAGCAAATCAAGTCCCCCTGTTCCCCCAGCACTGCCAGGTCCCCACTGACCCCTGTCCCTCAGCACCACCTCCACACGGCTGGGAAACCCCTCCAGGGATGGGGACTCCACCACTGCCCTGGGCAGCCTGCGACAGCCCTGCACAACCCCAACGGGCAAGAAATGGTTCCTCAGGGACAACCTCAACCTCCCCCGGAGCAACTGGAGGCCGGTTCCTCTTGTCCTGTTGCTTGTTCCTGGGAAGAAGAGACTGACCCCCACCTCGCTCCGACCTCCTGTCAGGGAGTTGTCAGAGCCAGAAGGTCTCCCCTGAGCCTCCTTTGCTCCAGGCTCAACCCCTCCAGGTCCCTCAGCCGCTCCTCAGCGCACTTGTGCTCCAGACCCTGCCCCAGCTCCGTTGCCCTTCTCCGGACACGCTCCAGCCCCTCAATGTCCTTCTGGCAGTGAGGGGCCAACACTGAACCCAGGATTCGAGGGGTGGCCTCCCCAGTGCCCCCAGTCCAGGGGGACGATCCCTGCCCTGGTCCTGCTGACCACACCAGTGCTGGTACAAGCCAGGATGCCGTTGGCCTTCTTGGCCACCTGGGCACTCTGCTGGCTCCTCTTGAGCCACTGTCACCAACACCCCCAGGTCCTTTTCCCTGGGCAGTTTCCAGCAGCTCTTTCCCCAGCCTGGAGCATTGCAGGGGGTTGTTGTGACCCAAGGGCAGGACCTGGCACTTGGCCTGGTTGAAGCCCAGACCATTGACCTCAGCCCATCGATCCAGCCTGTCCAGACCCCTCTGGGGAACTTCCCGACCTTCAAGCAGATCAACACGCCCGTCCAACTTGGTGCCTTCTGCAAACCGACTGAGGGTGCCCTCAGTTCCCTCATCCAAATCATTGATGAAATGTCATTCCTAGGAACTTCTCGTTTTGGCAAAATAACCCGAAAATATTGGAGAGAAAGAATCCCTTTTATGGATCTTTGGATCCAGCCCTAAGCAGTGCACAAGGTTCATTTGCTTTACTTTTCCCTACACAAAGGTGCAAAACACAGATGTGGTGTGAGGACAGCTGAGTACCAGGGATCCTGGCATCCAGGAGAGCATTGCCAAAGCTCCGTGTCTTTCACACATGAACAAAGTACCCCGTGTTCTGCAAATGCACGGATCTTAGCACAAAGAAAACTCAAACCCAGAAATAAAAGGTCATTTATCTTCTGGCATTTCACTGAGTTACAGACACCAAATTCAGCAGATCTTCCACTTCCCTGGAGAGGAGCATCAAAGTTTAGCATTTTGTTTTAAGCTGGACTCTAAGGTTTAGAGCTAGATCAGGAAATGCAGTGTGGGACGAGGCTGGAGGCAATGCCACGCTCCTGCAGCCCTGCCCTAGACAGACCTACCCCCCTGCTCTAGACCACGCACACTACCAGAACAACGCGCAGGAGGTCAGATATACCATTCAAAACCAGTAATAGGCAAAACCACAAGAAAACCCCAAATGCTCACGGTGCTGGTGCCAGACTGAGTGAGGAGGAGGAGGAAGCACAGAGCAGGGGGTATGCGTAGTGCCAGGGTACACGGACCGAGGGATAATGCTTGGAGACAGCTGCTTTGCCACAGTGATCAGCCAGCAAAGCCCTCTCCAGCCCCTACCCTGCCGTCTTCAGCTCATCCCGAAGCTCTGGCAGGAAAGGAAACTCAAGAAGGGTTTGTTTTTTTTTTTGCTGGAATCAGTAAAACTGCAATGAGGGTTGGGAAGAAGAAGTTCCACCCCCAGTCTCCTCCCGGGTCTAAGCTGGGAGCTGCTGTTGGAGTGGGAACCAGCAGCTGTGGCCAACGAAAAGGCAAAAAGGAGGCAAAGAAGAAACTGAGCCCCCTGGTCACCACCATATCCGATCCTGCCTTCTGCAGCTTCTAGAGCATCACGCTCACCAAAACGGGGCTCGCTCTGTAAAGATCAACACCCTGTGCTCTGCCGCCGGGCAGCGCGATCCCAGACCACTCGGCTGTTTGCTGGAGGGGACACGGATCTCACACTTCACAGAGAGTGAGACCCCCGGGAACCGTGCTCCAGCACGGATGTGTTGGCTGCATCCCCCAGCAAGCCCCAGCCCAGCTGTGCCTGCAAGCACCACAACGCGCTGCCTTCAGGTTTTAAAGCACCTACTCCTGCCGGTGGCAAACCTCCCTTATATCTAAGAAAAATAGAGGTGCGATGTTTGCGAGATGAGGCTTCCTCCAAAGCCTTTGGCTCTTGGAGCGGAGCTGGCCATCCACACACCCATGCCTCTGCCCTCTCCAAGACATGATGCTCAGAGAAGCTGCCATCCACCCCCAAACCAGCTCTTCTCCCCCTGCATCGTCCCCAGTGCGCCTTCTCATCAAGGAGGGACCCCAAAACCCACAACGGCTCTGAACAGCAGCCCTGGCAGCACAATCCGGTGGCATTTCAGCTACTCCTGACCCCTCAGCGTGGAAAAATCCGGTGGGGAGAGGACCCCAGCTTGGTGGAGAACCTGTCACCCTTTGGTTTTTAATTAACCGCCCCATGCCACAGCCCGCTCAGGGGAACGAGCAGCTCGCGAGGGAGAGTAGAAAGAAGCCCTGGTTGACAGAGTCAAGTTCCTCGGCAGTGCAAGTGGTTTCGCTCTCTGCTTTTCACCGCTGTCTCGCTACGAGAACGTTCTTTTGGGTTTTGGTTTGTTTGGGTTTTGGTTTGTTTGGGTTTGGTGGTTTGTTTGGTTTTTTTCTTAATGAATAAAGAGGGAAACAGATCATCGGGATAAATGGTACAAATCAAATCCAAATTATTCTGGTCGATCTTGCGACGTCATCTAAGTAGCCATAGCATTTCGCACGGAAAGCCAGACTGGAGCCTTTGAAGGAAACCCCGGGAGTCAGAGAGCAAGAGCGAGGGGAGCGAGTGGTTACCGGGTATGCTATGCACTACTTACCTTCGAAAGTCAAATAAAACTTTCCTCTGTCAAACCAAACGAGGGAAGGCTGTTCATTCTCTGTATGGCCAGGAGTTGAAGCGGGATGGGAAAGGTTAAGGAGAGGGAGAGAGAAGGACACAGTGTGAGTCAAAGAGCAGGTCATTTATCTCGCTACGGGGAGGGGACGAGGCGCTGCAAGCCGTTCACGTGCAAGGGAAGGGGGGGCTGTTAAACTCTGGTTTTGGCTCAGGAAACAGAAAGCAGAAAGCAAAGCTATGGAAGCCCAGATGGAAGAGTAGTTTTGCCCGCTTGGTAAGGATTTTGGAGGGGTTTCTCTTTTTTTTTCGTCTAGAGTAGAAGAGGCTACTTGGCTTCTGGACTCCGTCGGCATATTCTAACTGTGCTGGTTTGGGCAAACACGCCTTATCCTCTTCACCTCCGGCGACGTCTCTGCCGTGCTACGACAGCAGCGGCGAGCGCATCCCCGTCGGGATGCTGCAACCGCACGCCACGCCGGTGTGCAAAACGAGAGACAGCGAAACGTAGGTGTCTTCTGTAGCATTTCAGGACACAAAACTTGCCGATAAACAGACACACGCACACAGAGCAGGAACTGCCTAGCTGGAATGTTTCCTTTCCCGTTACAACCGCCAGCTCCCTGCACTCACACCGCCTCAAAAGCCACCTTAGACACTGGGTACGTTGGAACAACTGAGGACAGCAGGGAAAAAATGGCTTTTTGAGCTGTTCGATCAACCCTTTTGAGTTCAGGAGGTGAAAGCCTTTCACCTCGCAGTCCTTTTTGTCACTGAGAAACTGTCATGCAAGGTGCTGTGAGCGGTGGGTGCCGGGGGCACGGGGCGCCCGCAGCCGCCCGCTCCGAAGCCAGAGGTCTCGACCGTGCCCTGCTAGTACGATACCTGCAGGCGTTTCACAGCGCCTTTCAAACGCGGGCGGTTTGTCAATAAAAGCATCATCTTCTGATAACATAAGCAGAAGAAACGCAAAGGAAAGAAAACAAAAACACAAAAATAAAAAGAATGAAGAAACGAATCCCAAATGAAATCAAGCTGCGCGCTGTGTCAACGAAAACAAGACAGAGAAGGCTTTTAACGAGGAAAATAACGGAAGGGGCGCTGACACAGAAATAACAGCTCCTTTCTCTGCACTAAGTTGTTCACATGCCACCACAACGAAAGCAAACCAGAGCAGCACGGAGCACAAACACACGGAATAACTTCCACATGCTGTCGGACAAACTCCGCTGGACTTTGCCACAGGGAACAAGAGACGGAGAGCGTGGTGGAGACGGACCCAGCGGCAAGCCGAGGGTTGTGGGCAGCCCCAGCAAGGCCCCCCAGCACCCTCAGGGGTCCCCGACCCGCTGCCGTGCCCACAGACCTGCCCAGGCAGCCTGCTCCCAGCCCTGCTCGCCTTTCACCTCACCTTTTCCTCTTTTTGCGTGAAAACCCCGGGAATTAGCAGCGCTCTTGCTTCCGCTACGGGCTTGCAGCCTGGTACGTGGATGCTCGCCCAGCGCCAGTGCCCACCCTCACCCCCAGCTGCCCCTGTGAGGATGACAGGGAGATGCTTGGGATTTCCCGGAGCAGCTCCCAAACCCCATCTGCCCCTGCCTGCTCCCCTGTCCGGCTCTTCCCAGGTCAAATCCTGGCAACACGGCACCCACCATTTGGTTTGCATAGAGCTGGAAATGAAAAACCTGCGATCTGGGGGCGCTTCTCCTGGCTGCCCCATTCAGCGTCCCCCGGCCGAGGGCTGACCCCAGAGCCCTGGTTTCGTGTCGCTTTCAAGAAAAGCCCCTGCAGAGGGGGTGGGAGCCACTGGGGCCAGTGGGCAGAGCTTCTGCCCCTCCACGGCCACTTCAGCCCCCGCTGCTCAGGGTGGGTAGGCAATTAAAAACATCAAGCAACAACTTTTGGTTACAAAAATATACGTTAGAGAGAAAAATAAATGCATTTTAAAACGAGAGCCTAAGGGACCCATCGCCTGCCCATCCCGCAGGACAACCGCACAGCCCCCATTTCATAGCCACTTCTCCCAGGCTCCTGAAACCCCCACAACTGTCCCTGTCCTCAGCCTGGCTGCTCCCTGCCACCAAAATCATCTTTCCCCCCTGTGGTCCCGGGTGCCCCGTGGCCACTGACCCCACAGGCACTGGCCGAGGCCACTGACAGCAGCTCACTGCCAAAGCTGCAGGACAGCGGGCACAGACAGGACCGACAGCCGACACACCGGGGATGCTCGGGGCTGGCTGGCTCCTCGCTGGAGATGTGGGATATTTTCAGCATGCTGTGACAGTGACCGACAGCCGGCGAACAGGTACAAGCATCTACGACACCTCAAGAGTGAAGCAAACAACAGGACGAAGATGCAGGTTGGAGACTCCAGCAAACCTACGGGAGGGCTTGGGTAGAAACACGTGGCCACCAGCATCACGGGGACGGTGCCCGCTGCACGGCTCAGGCCACCCCACCGTCTTCCAGCCATCAAAGATGGCGTTAGGGTGGCGATGCTGCTGCTCCTCATGGCTCATAAGGTGATGAAACGCTGCAGCCAGGACCACGGCCGAGCGCACATGAACACCAGCCGGGTTTGGGTTTTCAGGGGGTTGAGGTTTCACAGCTCCCTCGGCAGAGCCCATCTGCCAGCCTAGGCCAGCCATGGCCTGCAAAGCTCCTTCCCCACCACGCAAACCAGGCGTGCTCGTCACAAAAAACACAGAAAGGGAAGGAAAAAGGAGAAGGAGTGATCCTGGGGGAAGATGGAGCAGCAGGAAGCAAAGGGCGGTGGAGCCAGTAGCTGAGCGGGATGGCAGGGATGGCCATGGAGGAACTGCCGGCAGCCGGGACAGAAAGAACGGAGGGGCAGAGGTGCAGGGGGACCCGTGCGTGGAGCCTGGGAGCTGCCAGCCAGACTGTCTTTACATTTCTTGTCTCAGTCCCTGGGGGGTTGGGCAAAACTATGTTTTTCAGGACATTCCTCCAAAAGAAAACTGCAGCACTTTGTTCTGGTTTAGGACAAGTCCAGCTAATAGCTTGGAAGAGCCTTTTCCAAGACCCTGTTTTCTACTACTGCTTCAAGGGGAAATGTGAAATTAAGGCGTTCAAAGAGATTTTATATTAGTTGTCTCCTGGAACCCAAGGTCTGGCTCCCAGCCCCCCTCCCCTCCAGGTACAAGCATTCCCTGCAAAAAAAAGCTAATTTTGACCAAATTTACAGACCATAAGCACGCTTCATATTATATCTCACTTGGTGATAACCTCAACCTTCACCAAACATTCATTTTCCACAACACTTGGAGCTGCCGCAAAGAAAGCTTCCCTAGCAGCGCGATGTTCATGATCCATCGCCCCCCCTCAAATCCCTTCCGGCATTAAAAAACCTGATGAAAATCGATGAATGTGAACCCCAGCAGCAATCGAGCAAATGAAAATGTTTCAGGAATCTTTTACGGATGCTCAGAGGAAGGAAAGGTGAAAGAACAGCAGTGCTGTATGTTTTTACCAACGGTGGGAGTGGTGGCTGCACTCAGGGAATTGGTGGAAGATATGGAAGAAGTACTTTCAGCACGGGCTAAAGGTGCTATCGGAGGAGGGCTGGATGAGTGAATAGGAGGGCTAAAAGGCCTGGACTGTAGAAAAACATAAAACAACAAAAGGTTAAAGAAAATACGCACAGTGACATTTGCATTGAACAAACAGAAGATTTCACCTGAAGCCGTCACCCTCTGTACCTCCAGGCCAGCCCCACCAAGGGAATGCAAAACCAAGCAACTTCAGTCCTTTCAGCACCAACGGTATTTAGGCTGGAGCTAGGAAAGCGGTAGATGATTCCCACCATCATGTGGGTGTGGGCGTGTGACGTCCCCATCCGTGGGCAGGAGCTCCAGGGGCCATGGGGTGGATTTAATGCACCTGTGGGCATTGGGTATTGGGAAGGGAGCGGTGCCCATTTTGTGCCAGCTCACTGGGGAGCAGCTCGTTGGGTGTTTGCAGATCCTTCGGGGATAATTTTGTATTGTAGAACCACAGACTGGTTTGGGCTGAAGGGACCTTCGAGGCTCCCCCAGCCCAACACCCTGCAGGGAGCAGGGACATCTGCAACCAGAGCAGGGGGCTCAGAGCCCCAAGGGCCAACCTGACCTGCAATGGGGCCAGGGATGGGGCTTCTCCCACCTCTCGGGGCACCCTGGGCCAGGGTCTCACCCCCCTCAGCACAAACAATCTCTCCCTTCTCTCTGCTCTGAATCTTCCTCTGTCAGTCGAACCCATCAGCCCTTGTCCTACCCCAACAGCCCCTACCAGGAGAACAGAAAGATTGTCCCCATCCATCTTTCTGACAGCTCCCCGTTAAGCATATCCATAACATCAATCTAAAAATTCTCTACAACTTACCTGAAGCAGCCTGAGGTGATGGGGCAGAGCCCAGCTGACGCTGTACAGCCATGGGGAGCCCCACAAATGATTGCCAGGCATTCTCCCCCCAAGGCAGACCCCCTTCCCAGGACAGCCAGACCCACACTGCTTCACCTGCTGGGCACAGCCAGACCCTTCCCATGGGCATGCTCCCTTTTCACACCGATTTTCTGCCGTTATAGTGAATGTGAACCACCGTGGTTGGCATCGCCGGGTGCCCCAGCGAGCAGAGCAGGAGGCATTCACAGCCACGTCTCCACATGTAATTTATCTCGGTGAACAAATTGTAGAAAACTCCAACCCCCCCAGGCAGCACCCACTCGTTACTGCTCTTAATAACATGCTCCGCTCCATCAATCTGTCTCACCAGACTGGAAATGCAGCCCTTCCCCACCCCACGTGCATCCCCCCTGCACGCCACGCTCCCGTGCCACAGCACCTACCACGTCGGCGACGGTGGGCTTGCCGGGGGGCAGCTTGGGCCGGGAGGGGGGCCGGGGCGGGGGTGGTGGTGGGGTGCTGCAGGCGGCCAGCGGCGTGCCAGGGCGAGCCGGCGACGAGGAACCTGCAACAAAGGGGATTCGTGAGTGTGCCGCGGGCTGGCCCCCACGGCTGCCCACCCCCAGACCCCTGTGCCCACCCATGCCCTGTTCCAAAGCAAAGGCTTCCCCGCCAGGAGCTGGTGTGGGTGCCCACAGATGCCCTGCACGAGCTCCTCTTGACCAGTGCTCCACAGCAGCAGCTTTGCGCTGGAGAAGAGCGTTTCGGGATGGCTGATGCCAATGCATCTCTTGTAGGGGCTGCCCATCTGTGTCGGGTACCTGTCTCCCTCAGCCAGGAGCAAAACCGTTATCAGAGGAGTCTTACAGCTTTCCTGAAAACCAGACGTGGGCAGGAGAAAAACGGAGCTTAACGTGATGCTGGTGCCACAGCAAACAGGGCTCCACGAGCCCCTGGGGCGACACCCCCACCAAGAGGGTCCTGGCAAGAGGGGCAAAGCTTTGCTAGAGGCAAAGAAGAGCAGAAGAGCAAGATTATCATGTTTTCTGGGAGCATAGTGGGCTTTCCAGCCCCTTTGGAAGAGTGTCAGAGAACAAGAGGGTGTTGTGGTGCCCAGCGCTGCTGCCTTGCTGCGAAGGGGAACAATTTGCAATCAAATCAAAATTTTAAGAGATGCTTCAGAGGCAACCCAGCAGACTGCGTGGTTCCGTGGACAGAACTTCCTTCCAGGGTAAATTCAGCAATAACTGGTGCTGTACAGAGGGGGGGGGTGGGGGGGGTGGGCAGCAGGAGCAGGGAGGGGGAGTGTGGACCCCATTTTGGAGGACGGCCGGGCTGGCATTTGCTCCCAGCCTCCGTGGAGCACAGCAGCGCGTTCCCATCCGCAGGGCAGCATCTTTTGCTCAGGCTGACAGTAAGATGATGTCTTCAGCTTTATTTTCCCCGCTTACAGGCGAATCAGTTTATTCTTTTTTAGGTGATAGCTCAGATTAAGGAAATGTCAAAGCTGGATCTGTCGACAGGAGACTGAGGTAACTGGCAGGAGGCTGAGACAGGAGATGGGCTCTTTTCAAGAGAGTAAATCCAGGCCATTCAGTTGCATGACTCCAAAACTCAAACCATTTTTATTTAGAAGCCTGATTTAAGAGCCAAAGTTGGAATTTTTCCTTCCTTATCCCAATGCAAGGCTGACAAAATAGGAATTTTTCAGGGAAAGTGACCTAGCAGCACTGAACGAGTGTCACAAGACAGAGACTTCGTGGATGCACCCTGCCCTGGCTCAGGAGCAGCCACCAGCCAGCCACAGCCCTGCCAGACATCAGCTTTTTTCCAGGGAACTTTATCCTTCAGGTATTTAAGGTTCCGAAGAAACCAATGTACCTCTAGATATTTTCTACAACAAGAAACTGTGGCACCGTGTGGTAAATCAGCATGAAATCAGAAGCCTGTTGGGGTGCTGGACCCCAGCCCTGTCTTGGTGACACCCACAAGCCCAGGGTCTCATGGCATGCAATGACAGGAGAGTGTCCTGGCATGGCTCTGCTCCATGACATCCCAAAGCTGGACACCCCTGGGGCCTCGGAACGGTGAAGAGGGCAGGGTGGTGGATCCGCACCACGCAGCCAGACCAGCTGCCATGGGATGAGGCTTGCTGAAGATTTATATGATTTTTGTGTGCGTATTTTTACAGCTCGCTGGGCTGGGTAAGGCTGAGGCATCAGCGAGCTGCAGAGCTCGTTGAACTGAGACAGGAGATTATTCCGGGGAAGAGACGTGGTTCTTCCCAAACAGGCAGTGCTGCCTCACCAAGCAGGGCTTCTCCCTTCATCCCCACATGCAGGGCCATCGGCGTATCCCCATCCTGCGGATCTCCACTCACGCCAGACAGTTGGCATTGAGGTGGAGAGCAGTGTAGGAAGAAGCTTGTTGGTTCCTGCTGGCGATCTCCTGGAGAAGCCCCAAATCCAGCCAGTGCCACTGGCAGCGGGATGCTGTGAACCCCCATCCACCCACCCACCTCACCGGCACAGAAAAGCCACCACCACTGAAGCAAAGCCACACTCACGGCAACAGCCACGCTTGGGGGAACATCCCCAGAAGCCCCCCTACGCACACACCACCCAAAGCAGATGGTTTTCAAGCTCACAGGAGGCCGCATACAAGGCTGAGGAAGCCACTCACCCAACACACCCATCATCTCCCACTACTGCTCACACGGGCTGAGGTGCCTACAAGGCTCTGCAGGCATAACACTCTCAGAAGTAATTTTTCATGGATGCAGGATGGCAGCACAGCGGCCAGCAGGAACGGGAATGTGCACATCACGGCTGCACCGGTGCAGTCACTGCCCTGGGGTCAGCCTCTAAAATAACACACTCAGGTTGCACCTTCTCAAGCACCGTGGAAGAGCTTGTGTAAACTGACCTCTGACGAGCTTGTTTGCCCTAATGGGTACCCAGACATTTATAATTAAGCAGGTGGAGGCAGGCAGCCAGAACATGCCAGACACACCTATCAGGTTCTGCCCTTGTGAGAGGTTCACCCCAGAAGCCATTTCTCCAGACCCAGCTGAGCATCCACCTTCTCACAACCAAGAGGGACCAAGTGTCATTCAGAGCTGAGCTGTGAGTGATTTGGTCTTGGCAACCCTGGGGTGACCGTGTGCTGTGACCTGTCTGTCTAAAACAGTGAAACTCTCCTGGTTCTGAGGCTTGCTCAGGTCATTTGCCTGAAATCTCTCCACCTGTGTTCACTCTGAAGCCTACCGAGGGCAGAGCTGCAGCAATGGCCATCCTATGCCCAATTTTACATCGGGGTGGGGGGTGGGTGTGCGCATAGTGGAGATGGGAAGGGGAAAGGCTGTCAGACCCATCAGACACTCAGCAAGGAGCAGGGGAGAGGACACAGGAGGCTGAGGACAGACGCTGGACGTGGAAGCACAAGACGGCCGGGTAGGAGCGCGGGTGCCGGGCACAGGCACAACCAGGCGGGAGGGGACGGCAGATGCGGTCACGGCCACACCGAAGCACACCCAATGCCACGGGACGTACCGCTGGTGCTTCCCGTGCCGCTGCTGGCGCCCGGTCCAGGTGAGGAGACCACCGTGCGGTAGGTGGGCGGTGGAGGGGGAGGCGGGGTCGCTCTTTGTCCCAGCCCAAAATCTTTGGGAGAGGCGACTGGCTCCAAGTTATCATCCTTAAGGTGAGGCTGCTCAGAAAACTTCTTGTGAACCTCTTCCAGGTGGAGCGGCGAGGGGAGCGGGCGGGAGGGCTCGGCCACTGGAGGAGCATCGGCCGGGCTGCCCGCTGCCGCCGGCGGGGACCCTGCTTTTTCCTGGGGCGTCAACTCTGGAGTAGCATTTTCCGGGGACTGATCGGAAAAATTGACCCACTTGTTTTCCGCATTAACAGCAGCAGACTTGGGGGAAAGCACGGGGCCAAAAATGCTGTCCAAGTCATTGATGGACGGAAGTTTGTCCCTTTTGAGCTCTGCTGCTGCCTGGTCCCCTCCTGTGGTCAAAGTAGTTTATTTTACACTTAGCATTAACCAAGAGAGCTGCAGTCGCACTATTCACTACGGGGCTCTACATCAGCTACTTTCTAAAGGAGATGCTTTAAAATCCTGTTTTCTTATAAGCTGCCAGGAAATATAATTCATGTGCAAGAAATTTTCTACACCAGGTCACGTGCGATGTATAATGAACAGCCCTGGATCGAAATCCACACAGTGTGCGAGAGCCAGCATGCGCCACGAGCCAAGCCTGTCTCCTCCTCCTCATCATCACCTCATCCACAACGGTCCTGAAGTCTCCCAAAATTTACAGCTCAGCCTTTGTCTAACTAATACCACGATGCCATAAGCATCACTCTGGATTATCAGCAGATGTTAAACTTACGCACCCAGCTCTCCCGCACGCTCCACTATATATATTTATAAGCACATAAATATATATATTTAAACATGCTTGACCCTCTCAGGAGCCGGTGCTGGGTGTGCGGGACAGGAAAGCAAACAGGGTGTATGTGATCCGGTTGCAAGCAGCCGCAGCAAAGAATATTTTAGGTATTTCACCCAGAAGAGGGTATTTTAGGGGCTGACTGAGGTACCACACATCAACGCTCACATCTGACTCCATAACCAACATGGAGACAGGATTCATCAGCACAGCGTTACACACCCAAAGGAGGGACATCCTCTACCCTTCCCCTCGTGCCCTGGTTTCTTGTGTTTCTCTTCCCCGAGGGCCCCTGCTACAGCCACATGCGTACGGCTAAAACGAATGTGTCCTCTGGGCTCCCCGTGTCGGCATCCCACCCCTCGTCCTGCGCTAGGGGCAGCCGCCTGCCCGTCTAGATTTAGGGGATAAAATGCAGTTTTGCAAAAATGGAAGGAAATAAACCTCTGCCTCTTGCTTTAGTTGATGCATAGGCTGAAGGCTGCGGCAAGCCAGACCCCAGCAAGTAAACCATCTCACGCGGCTGAGCATCGTGTTTGCTCTGGTTGATGAATCTACGTGTGTAGGTGGATGCTGCCAGCCTGGCTGCTCAGCGAAACAGAAAAATCGAGATATGGGATCATGAATGAAACGCTGATGGATGGAGCAGTAAGCTCAGGGCAGGGGATTTCTTCATGGGGATGTTAATGACGCCCTGAGGGACTCTGTATGCGTGTGCAGTGAGATGGTCTGTCCCATGCAGCACCCTGGAGCAGGGACTGCCCTTCCTTCCTCAAATCCTGCACCTCCCCAGGCAGCACCCTGCCAGCACCATGAATTATACGCTTATAAGCGCTTTCTGTCCTCTGGCTGCGCTCAACAACATCCTTCAATCCCTCCCTTCAGGTTGCCCTTTACTCTGGGTACCTGCCCCTCTGCATCCCAGGCTAAGGGACTGGGGCAGGGGGCGCTTTTCCCACCTTCCCCACAGCAGGAGGAATTTGGGAGGGCAGGAGCAGCTCCCCTGACCAGGCAGGAGCTGCATGCCCTGTTATTTCATAAGCACAGACTGTGCAGTGCTGCTTCGGGCGGTAATAGTGGTCTATTCCCAATTTTGAGCAGGACCTTAAGGCTAATGCTGTCTTTCAGTTCAAGAAGTGACTGAGAGCATTAACGTCACCCGGGTGACACTGACTCGGGAGTCAAAGGCATCTTTGCACCACTTCTAAAGCATCCCCCTGACTGCAGCATCCACAGAAGCACCACGATGCAAAGGATGGCCAAGGGCTGAAACTGTGTCCAAAATACAACCACAGGGACCCGACCCCCAGCGCAGCCCCCGCGGGCTCCGGATCAATCTACCAGGGCTGGGCAACAGCACGCGCGCAGAGGTGTGACACCGAGCTTTTACCTATTCCCACCGTCAGAGGAGAGCCGGTGCGCGGCGGCGTGGCCGGGATGTTTTTTGGTGGGAGCGGTGGAGGTGCTGCAAAACAGAGCAGAGAGAGGGGAAAATTCAGTTGCGGTGGGTTCGGGAACACGCTCGGCTTTCTCCTGTGCCCGTCCCACACAGATACGGGGCTAATTAACCCAGCGCTGCTTTACAGGGGCATTTTTGCAAAGCAGATGTAAATAGCACCCGAGTCAGAACCTCCTGGAGGAGCAGCCCGTGGCACTCCACAACCGTCTCAGTCACGAGTGTTCCACTCCCCTCTGCAAGCTCGTGACGTGGCCAGAGGTTGCCTTGACCTTGGCCCATCAGCAGTGACAGGGCTGAGGCTGCATTTGGCATGAACTAGGTTGTGCTGATGGCTACAGAGGCAGGGAAAGGAGCATGTTGTCTCTCCCACCCTGGGTATCATCCATCCCATCCCTTACCACAGAAACATTTTGGTTGGAAAAGACCTTTCAGCTCCTCGCGTCACCCCGTTCCCCCAGCACTGCCAGGTCCCCACTGACCCCTGTCCCTCAGCACCACCTCCACACGGCTGGGAAACCCCTCCAGGGATGGGGACTCCACCACTGCCCTGGGCAGCCTGGAAAAACCCTCAGACTTGGTACACAATTAAGCTATTACAGAATTCACAGTACCAGGAATCTGGGTGAGGAAGAGTAAAAGGTTTGATTTCTTTGTATATTAATTTATTTTCAGTTGAGAACCTGCACAGTCACTTACTTCCAGTTGGAAAAGGTCTCGGTAGCTTTGGGGACTCTACGCTGGGGTTGACGGGCTGTACTGAACCCCATATCTCAGACTGATCCAGAGGAGCTGAAATAGCCAAAATAAATAAATACACATGTAAAGGCAACGATAAACCCGACTGTCATCTTACAAACACCACAACACGCAGAGGAGCCGTGTTCATCCGAGGTTTGTAAAGAGAGGAGACACCACAGTGACAGAAACCTCTCGTTAATTAGAGATGGGGGTTCTGTGATGTCAGGTAATTACGAGCTTGCCCGGTTTTTAAACGGGCCACGCAATTAGTTTGACACTCATGCTGCTTGACAAACAAAACAATGCATTTACTGTATTTGGAGGCTCATGGAGTGAAACGCTGCATTAATTGCAAAAATTGTCTGGAATTTTAAGCATCGCAGAAAAAAACCCAGGTATTAAAATAAAAAGATCCAATTATATTCACAGAGGTTGTAGGGGAAAAAAAACCCTTTTCTGTATCTCATTCAAACTTTTTGCTCCTTTTTTTGGGCTACGTGTAGAGAACTGCACGCAAACATACCTTTGATTAAAAGAATTAACCAGAGTTGTTAATTACAAGACATAACTAGGCTAACAAGAGGCAGCGGCGGGAGAAGGAGACCTCTCCGGGAACCGACGGCTCCGGAGGGTGAATGGGGTTTGTCTTTGGGGAGAACAAGCCTTGTGAGATCCCTGCACTTGGGGAAGGCTGTAAAAACACCAGGCTTGGCGGGGAGCACAGTGTCCTTAAACTCCTGCCCAGGAGTATAAGGGTCCCAACCCCACGCCGCCCTTCGCCTTCTGCTTTAGTTTGGTTTTCTTCCCCTCCCAGGGCTGCCCGGCTGCTGGCAGAGCCGGGTGCCATGAGCCATCCCCAGGGCACAACACAGCCAGGGGGCACTGCCAGGAGATGCCGCCCATGTCCCCCAACCCACCGTCCAGCTTCTGCTCCTCGAACGCCGACTCCAGTGGGGGCCCAAAGAGCGGTGCCAGCGCTGCAGGGTCCTCCCCGGCTTTCTTGCTGCAGGATGAGACAAACAGAATCACAGAATCACTTTGACTGGAAGAGCCCTTTCAGCTCCTCGAGTCCCCCCGTTCCCCCAGCACTGCCAGGTCCCCACTGACCCCTGTCCCGCAGCACCACCTCCACAAGGCTGGGAACCCCCTCCAGGGATGGGGACTCCACCACTGCCCTGGGCAGCCTGCGACAGCCCTGGACAGCCCCAACGGGCAAGAAATGGTTCCTCAGGGACAACCTCAACCTCTCCTGGAACAACTTCAGGCTATTTTCTCCTGTCACTTGTTCCTGGGGACCAGAGACCGACCCCCACCTCGCTCCAACCTCCTGTTAGGGAGCTGTCGAGAGGGATAATGTTTAAAAACCACATCAGGATGACGTCCCTGAATGCTGGATAATTATCCTGACAGACTCCATACTGACCTGGCAGGGTCTGGCGTTGGCGTGGAGCGCCGGGGCCGCGCAATCTCCTCACCTGCAGCACAGGACGGATGGCGCAGGGTTAGAACCATTCCCCTGCTCACCCTCAGCATCACCCCCAGCCTACCCAGACCCTGTGCTGGCAGGAGGCTCACACCAGGCCCCCACACTGGCACAGCACGTGTCCCATCTCATGCCTGCTATGGAGATGCTGGCAGAAAAAGGTCTGGATTTTAATTCAGATTTTATACCCATAGAGAGCTGGAGTGGGGAGCTGCACTGTTGCTGTAGGGCACCCCAAGGATGTCCCATGTGGCCTTCTTTAAGGATGACATTTGGGTGCCATCATTTCTGCCAGGACCACTTTAAAGCAAACCTAACCCGCTGCCTTTTTTCTCCTTCCCCAAAACACCACCCACCACCACCCCACCGTAACCACTGTTCTCGAAGGCTGCAGAACATACTTACTGGATAGATTCCTTTTAATTGTCCCCTGGAATTAGAAACACATGAGGTAAGTGGGATGTAGCGGGATGCAGGCGCATGGCAATTGTCACCCAAGGAGGGACACAGCAGGAGCAAAGCAGCCCAGTGGATGAGGCAGGAGTTGCCTCTCTAAGGTGATGTTTACTGTACGCGGCTGAAATAGAGCCAGCTGCACGTGTGCATCGTGAAATCCCATTTACTCCCAGCATCAAGGAGCAGGAAAACCCTACCGAGCCACGTAAAGCCGTCACCTGGCAGCGTTGCTGTCACAGCCAGCCTGATGCCAGTAGCTTTTGGGGGTCACTGACACCCCATTTAGAAGTGGCATCAAACCAAAATAAAGCCAAATAATGTGTTTTCAGCAAACTCAATCCTCGTTCTCTCCGCACAATACACACGTGCTGGCACACAGCAAAAGCCAAACCCCCACCCCAGACCACGGGAGCTGGGGCTGCGGGGCAGATAGGGGAGCAGGAGCCCCGCCAAAGGGGGATGGACAGTGGGGTACCCCTGGACCATGAGCAGAGTCTCCAAGGGGTTTGCAAGGATGAAGGTTGAGCTGTGGAGGATGCACCTTCACATTGTTGGGGGGTCACAAAGCCTCACCATCACCTGGGGTCACACAGTGGGGTGGATAATGGCACTGACACCCTGCTCCCCTTCCCCTGCGCTCACTGCGTAACCCCGGCACAGCCTGAGACCCTCCCAGCGCCCCCATTCCTCGAGCGGCAGCAGTGGGCAAGGTGCTTACCGGGCTGCGCCGCTGCGGTCAGCAAGAAGGAAGAGAGAAGAGACACCTGGTCAGAGAGCAACAGGTCAGCGCCCCACGTCCCCCAGCGCCCATCACACCCCTCCATCATGGCTTCACAGGGCGCAGGAGCACAACGCCTTGCTCCCACGGGCTGGTGGGACACAAGGCAGGGGGGAACAGTGACCCCAGAGGGAACCCAAACCCCAAGGAATGGGTGAATTTCCCCATTTTGGGCTCAGAGCAGCCTGAAGCCCAGTCCTCTCGGGGCAACCATCATCAACCACCAACGGTTTTTGCCATTTTCTCATACCTTTCCATGTGCAACGTTGTACATCAAACGTGCCCAGATAAAACCGTGCCCTTACACATCTTGTCCAAAACCACCAGCTTTGTCACCCAAACGACACCCCCCAGACTAGGTACATGCCAAGCAAAGGCAGCCTGGCTCTATTTTAAAATGCTCTAAGTTAAATCAAGAGAGAAGGAAAATAATACCCAACACGCCTTCCCAAACGGGAAGATTTGTTATTGCATTTTACGTTTCAGCTCTAGAGACATGCAGAACAAGGACCGTGCAAACAAGGGAACACAAGACTGTGTTAAAAAGTTACAAGAGAGAAAAAAAATTTATTTCTTACCGGACTTTTCCTCTAAAAGAATGCAGAAAAATAAGAGAAGAAAATGAGAATAGAAGATATTTTCTATGAAGGGATAATACAGAAATAAAAGACATGCATTGTGACCAGAAGCCTCAGGTGTTTGAAGCACACAGCAAAGCCGAGTCGGAGCGCATCCAGCCAGGGGAGGAAGGTGGAGTGAGAGAGTGCAGAGAAATAAAACCACCTTATGGACAGGATTCACAAGCTTTGTGGTCAGCAGACCCTGCCAGCTATAGACAAAGGCCGTCTCCCAGCCTGTCTCACTGCTTGGAAGGGTCCGTATCAGAAGACAGTCAAAAGCACCATTTCTACCCCTAATTACTTTAATTTAAGGCTATTACTCCTCAGCTTGGCTCAGTGACTGGTTTTTTTTGCAAAGCCCCCACTCCTGAGGCTGAGGTTTCCTGGTGCAAAGAGCAAAGCACGGAGGAGCTGCCGGGAGGAAGGAGCGGGGAAGAGGATGGGTGCTCTGAAGATGCTGGGTTGTTGCTGGTATGGCTCATGGCATGGGCCGGTTGTACCACCACATCCACAGTTCTCCGCAAGAAATGAGAGCTGAGCTACTGGGCTTCAGACAGAGGGTGCAGCTGACACCAGTTGACAGCAGCACCCCCAGTTTTCTTCTTGTCCTCGAGTGAGACTCCATAATTTACACCCCATAGGGGCGGGGAGGGCAGGGCGTATGGACACAGCACCTCCCATCCCACTGCTCTCTTCCAGGAGAGGCCAGCACACAGGAGGGACGGAGCAGGACTTTGGTTTTGGAGAGGAGACAGGGCCAGGACAAGGGCAGGGACACAGACAGCAAAGCATGGATCTCCCATGGATGCAAAACTCCTTCAGCCAGCTCCTGCCCAGGGCACTGGTGCTTTTCTGGACATCAGTGCTGCTTGCCAGGATCCGCTGTGCCGGGGAGCATCCAGCTGCTCGACGGTGGCACCGCTCACCTCCCCATCTGCGCCCTTTGGCTCCGTACACCGGATTTTGGATCCCAGCATGGGGAAGCAGCATGGTTCCTTCTGTTCAGCCTGGCACAGGGTTTTTCCCCGAGCCCCTCAGGTTGAGCAGAGCATGGCTGTGCTGCTTTGCAGGGAGGCATCGGCTGCAGCCCCAGGCTGGTGCTGGGCACAGGAGTTTCCCTGAAGCAAAGCCTGGAGCAAACCAACGCAGCGCCCAAAGGGCAGGATCCAGCCCACACCACACTGGCACCCACAGGGGCTAAACTCCTCCTAAACAATGGCAAAACTGCCCCCGACCTCAGCAGGAAAAACACCATGGGAAAGAGGAGAGACAGAGCCCCATCTAGCAAAAGGCACATCTTGTGGGGTTGTGTTCTCCTGGGAAAGGCGAGGTGTGGCACCACCACCCACCACATCGGCCTGAGCCTCGTATACCACTGCAAAACTACCCAGGTAATTCATCAGTAAGAATAAAAATATCCAAAACACCTGCTAGGAGCCGAGCGTGACCGTTCGGTACTTTCTTAATAGATCTTTATTTATTGCTAGAGACGAAGGTGCTTTATATCCGTTGGCTAAATTCACCGAAATCCCTACCTATCGGGATCGATGCCAGAGCCACCAGCTACACCCCGGGATGGGCGAGTCCCCCACGGTGCCACCCCCAGGGCAGGAGCCCGCTGCCAGCAAGGGATGCAGAGAGAAAAGCCATGAAGGAAGGAGAATACTCCAAATATAGACTTGGCCCCTTAAAGAAATTCCTAGGGCTTTCCCTACCCCATTTTTAAAGCGTTGCACTGTTTTCTCTCTCCTCCCAAAATAACGTTGTCTCCTACATTATATATATATATAAAAACACGTGTGTGCGCCAAGCTGCTGGGGCCATCACTTCGCCTGGTTTAACAATAAGAAATTCTGGGGGGGGGGGGGTTTATCTCCCTTGATCAAAATTATCAAATATCTGCCAGTCTCCAAACCTCCTCTCCTTTTTTTTTTTTTTTTCCCCTTAATTTTGATGGGGTTTTTTTGTTGTTGGTTTTGGGGGTGTTTTTTCTCTTTTTTTTTTTAACCCCCAGAAGCTTCCATTAAAATCAGCGACATTGCGTTGGTTTGGAAAGCAGAAATAAACTGCAGTGATTTTATTTCCTCTTCAAGTTTGAGGTTCATTCACACTTCAGAGACAGGCTATTTATAAACCATAGAAAGCTTCGTCTGAAGAGACACTAGAGCCCACACGAAAACCCACTGAAAGGCAAAAACCAAATCGTCTCATCCCAATCTGTTCAGCCATGAAACATCAGAAATCATGACAAGACTTAGGAAAACCAGAGGGTGATGCTATTTATAGCGGGAGGGACTAAGGAGAGACAAGCTTTCCTTCCAGAAGCCCCACATTCACCCCTGGGGTGAGAAATGCCCTCTCACAACCCATAGGAGCGGTGTGGAAAACCCCCAAGTGCTTTCCCTGTCCCAGGAGTCAGGGCAAGACTCATCCCATTTATGTCCCAAATGATGACTACATTGAAAAAATGAGGAAAAAGGGAGAAAATGAGGGAATAGTATATCCTGATCTCAGTTTTATGAGCAGGAAAGGGAATTTCCATGACATTTTGAAATGGAAATATCACTGCGATACATCTGAGCTCGCCCTGCAGTGTCATTATTAGCTCCATATAGACTAGAGCCTACAGATAAGGACACAAATGACACTTCACCACTGGCACATAAGGAAGAGCCCCTGCACACTTGGGATGATCCCTGCAGAACATCAACCAGAAGAAAGAGACGGGAACACCGAGGACTCACCACGGGGGATGGAGAAAGTGCAATGTTGCCTATCGAGGCCTTCAGCTCATCCACCGTCGCTGCGCTCTTCAGGATGTCCTTAGCCTGCAGAGGCTTGATCTTAATGTTGAACTTCTTGTGCGCCTCCTCTTCCTCTTCGGATTCGCTGGAGGAGTAGAAGTGCTTTCCTTTGGTAGGTAGAGCACAGTTAAAGAAGGTTTCCTTCTGCTGCGAGGGCAGAGCCTCGGTGTTCAAAGGCTTAAGCACCTCTGAAGGGCAGGAATTAAATGTCCCCAAAATGCTTATCCCAAGGGCAGGAGTAGCGTACAGGGGCAAATCCTCTTCCTGTGCCTCTCACTGCTGCGATGTTTCACTAGTTTATCTGTGTGTGGACAGAGGATGTGGGAACAGGTGCTCACAGCAATAAATCCAGCCCTGGGTTAGCCCAGCAGGGATTTGCATTGGTGCCCAGGTTCCCTCCCCATGGTGATGGGGCTGGCTCGTCGTCCGCAGAGAAACAGCATTTTCCAGCAGTGGTAGAGGAAGAAATTCCCCTTTTCCATGAATTGTAGAATGGTTTGGGTGGGGAGGGACCTTCCCAGCTCCCCCAGTCCAACCCCCTGCAGGGAGCAGGGACATCTGCACCCAGAGCAGGGGGCTCAGAGCCCCAAGGGCCAACCTGACCTGCAATGGGGCCAGGGATGGGGCTTCTGCCACCTCTTGGGGCACCCTGGGCCAGGCTCTCACCACCCTCAGTGTAAAACAATTCCTCCCTTCTCTCTCGTCCGAATCTCCCTCTTTTAGTTTAACCCGTCACCCCTTGCACCCCAATTAAAATCACCTTCTGCTCACCTGCCCCTGGGAACTCCCCCTGGGAGCCAGTTTTAGCTGTGGAGTGACAGCTCACAAGGAAAACAAAAAAGGGGGAAAATAAATAATAATAATAAATAAAAACGGTCAGTGGGCCTGCCTGTGCACCCCAGCTCATCCTACAGTTCGTAAACTGAGAGGCAAAGCCAGCAAGAAAGGATATAGCCTGGTTCCTCAGGTCGGATGCTGTATCCCTCCTCATCAAGCTCAGGAGAATTCTGAATAGAGCGTAAAAAAACCCAAAAATAATTAGGAATGTTAATCCTATTCCTGAAAAGCTGGAACAGCTCTTTTCTCCCGGGGGAAGCGATGCCCAGCGAAGACCCATGCAGTCCAAACTCACTGGTGTGGTCCTGGGGTTGGACGGAGCAAACGGCACCCACTGGGGATTCGGCGGGGGCTGAGCACCCAGCCCTGCCACAGGGTGAGTTTTGCGGGGCTCGATTTTCATACATAAAATTTTACAACACTCAATTTTTGCAGAAAATTGGTTGCAACCCAAGGCTTTTGGAACATTGCGCGTGCCTGGGCAGTGCTCTCCTCATCTGCAGGGCATCAGAGGAGCCACCCGGTTTCCGGGCAGTTTGATGCTGTTTAATTAACATGCAGATACGAAATAGGTATCTGGACACAACTAACATCTGGACGGCACCCAAAACAGCCACCCAGAAAGCCGAAAGGCAGCGTGTGAGCGCAGCCCGAGTCCCCCATCGGGAGCTGCGTGGGGGCTGGACGGAGGGGAGGCTCTGCGGAACACTTACGTATCTGTCCCAGTCGATCTCCGCGTAAAATCCATTCGGGGCGCCATTTGTTTTCTTCTGCGACACAACGGAAAACAGAATTTCCACATTTTAAACAAAGGAAACAAGGACACAGCATTGCTTACGCGTGTGCGCTGACCCAGCTGGGCTGCCGCTGGCTATGGCTGCGGCTGCAGGCGCTGCCGAGAACGGCTGTGCACCGGCACATCAGCCATACCCAACAGCATTCCCCATTTCTGGAATCACCAGAGAGCTAAAAGGCTTTTTTTTTTTTTTGAACATTCATAACAATTAAGGAGGAGAAATGAAACGGCCATCTCTCCGCGTGCCGGGGTGTTCCAGCCCATGGGCAGAGCTGGCAGCAGCGGGGGCTCCCGATGCCCATCGAGCCCAGTAGCACCGCTATTTATCAGGAGATAAACACCGTCCCCAGAACACACTGAAAGAAGGATTCTGTTTCGGTTATTCAGTAGCCAAACCGTCCACAGAACGAGCCCAGTGTTACCGGTTCAGCCCATGGTGATGCCGGGTTGCAGCAGTGAGAAGTGTCCGGGCTGACCTGGCTGGGATGTGGTGTTAGTGCATGTCATGACACATTGACAAGACACGTGGGTTATTGCTGCTTCGGACCAAGGGGGCTGGTTTGGAAGGAGGCTTTGGGCACCCATCGCCTGTGGGACCCTTTGCTGGTCTGCCCTGGGCTTCCAAAACACACCCAAAGCTCCTGCTGGCCACCATCCAGCTCCAGGACTGAGGTTCAGCTGGGTTCTCTATTTTGGGCACCTAAATTAGATAATCCGGTTGCCTTTGGCTGCCAGAGGTAGCATCCCCCACCCCAGCACCCTGCCAAGGGTCTTACACACCATCTCAGGGGCTAGATGAGGCCAGCAGCACTCTCACCCTCCCTGTTTCACCCCACGGTGCTCACGATGCTGCCAAGAACGGAACAGCCTCATTAAAGTTACGAGGGTGAAAAATCAGACACGGGATGCAGTTATGTGGGTCTCCTGCTTTTCCCCCAGTCCATCTGCATCTAGCCCCATTTCTATCCAACTCATACACATACCTGACTGAACCCAAGTGGTATTTTCCTAGAGTTTGGATTTCAAAACCAGAACTACTCACTGATTTTAACAACCCTTAGCTGTAGCCAGCTCCGTTTTCCTTACCGAATTGTTTTTTCCTCCTTCGCGCACACTCTCGGGTTTGCTATTGCAAGGTGCCTCATTGGGCTGAGGGCTGGGCGGCTGGAAGGGATTGGGGTTTGGCAGAAAAAGGGTTAAAGCACCAGTTGGTTGGTTTTTTTTTTTAAAAAAAAACACGAAAATAAGTTACAAGGGATTAGCAAACACACTACACGGTTTTATAAGAAATGGAGGGGCTCAGCTGTGGCTCCAATAAGGCTAAGCATGGTTTTTACTGGGGGCTCTATTCAGTAGCCACAGGATTTGCCTCTTGGCCACTCCAGTGGCTGCAAATATGGTGAGAACACAGTGTAGGAAGAAAAGTTATGCTAAATGTCTTCATCCTTGAATTTCCCTACCTCCAATAGTCAGTGGCTTCATTGTACCCTCCTAAAACTGCATTTCTACATCCCAGGGGCTGGAGCGTGTCCAGGGAAGGGCGGCGAAGCTGGGGCAGGGTCTGGAGCACAAGTGCGCTGAGGAGCAGCTGAGGGACCTGGGGGGGTTGAGCCTGGAGCAAAGGAGGCTCCGGGGAGACCTTCTGGCTCTGACAACTCCCTGACAGGAGGTTGGAGCGAGGTGGGAGTTGGTCTCTTCTCCCATATAACAAGTGACAGGAGGAGAGGAACCAGCCTTAAGTTGCCCCAGGGGAGATCTAGGTTAGATATCAGGAAGAACTTCTTTACAGAGAGGGTTGTGAAGCACTGGAACGGGCTGCCCAGGGAAGTGGTGGAGTCCCCATCCCTGGAGGGGTTTAACAGATGTGTGGATGTGGTGCTGAGGGACATGGTTTAGGGACCCTGGCAGTGCAGGGGGAACGGTTGGACTCGATGATCTTAAAGCTCTCTGCCAACCAGATGATTCCATGATTAAAAAAGAAAAAAAAAGAAATCACCTCTCTCAAAGAGCATTGTGGCAGCCCAATTTTTGTATGGCTTTGTAAAAGTCACCTCAGCAGTGCTCTCCCTGCTGAGCCACCCAGTGGGGTCTCACTTTTGTTTCAAGGTGGGCTTCTAATGTCTGAATTTGCTCAAGAAATAACAACCTGCACAGTCCCAGGCTGAACCCAACACACTTATTTGCAAAATCAACATCAAATGGCTAGAGGAGTCACGGTCCACCTACTGCTGGGATCTAACGGGGGCGTTTCTAACACGGTAAAGCAGCAATAACTCAAACCCAAGGATCTCCTTGTTTTCAGTTTAATATAGAAAATAAAAATAGATATTGGAAGCAGCTGCTCTGGCCGTTTCCCCTTCACTCCTCGCACGGAAATTCTGACCCAAGCCAATTAGCAGGAGTGGAAACGAGGATGCAGAGCCGGGGATTTGAGCAGGACACCTGGTCCCTCTGCCCCCGGCGCTCTGCGGGTGTGTCCCTATTGTTATTGTCTGTATGCGAATTTGGTGGAAAACCCGGAATACACCATTATTTTAGACAGCTTCTAACTGAAAGTTATTTTCTATATTAAACAGAGAGGAAGAGATGGTTGACAAAGTGCTGGCGGTGGTTGATGGAGGAACGAGGCAGGAGAGGGGAGCAGGAGCCGTGTAATACTTACGATGCCGTCCCTGTCTGGCGACCCTCTGCAAAGGACAGAAGACAGCACGTTAGCTCCCAAACCGCACCGCCAGCCCGCTGACTTGTGGAAACACTTGTCTCAACGAATCCACAGCAGCAATGGGTTTAATTATGAAATTGTCAGCGAATCTGAATTACCCGCCACCTGAATTACCTGAAACCCTCACAACGGTCCCAGAACTGTGGCTCTCATCGGATGACAAATTTTATATTTTTTAGTAAATAAAGTGCTCCTGCCGATGACCGCACTCTCCCGGCTGAGGAGAGACACCTCGCTCCTCCTCACGCCCATGCTGTGGGCACGGCCCTACCCTGGGTGTGCACCTTCTTGCAGAAGACAATAAAGAAATCACAGATAGAGTAATTTAGAGATTTTGCTTCTGCCAGAAGCACAACAGATTCTTTTGAATGGCTTTGAAAATGGATGAGACTCCTCAGAGATCCTAATCCCCAGCTGGCTTATGGGATTTGGACCTCGGTCACAGCCAACAGCACGGCAGGCTCAGCAGCCACACTTAAACACTGTCTAAGAATGCCAAGTTATTTAGTGAAAAGACAAATATGTTTATGGAAACCAGACGGGCTCCTCCACCTCCCACACGCTCCCGAGTTTTCTGCATTGCCAGAGATTTGCCACCAATTAACATCGGACTTGGGGCATCAGAGGAACCCTGCGGGGCGCTGCTGCCCGGCCGGCTCTGGTTGAGCAGAGAATAACACCTTTCATTGAACTCCTCCAATCACAAGCATCTGCCCCCCATCTGTTTTCTCATTTTTAATGTCTTTGCACAAACGACTCCAAAATTCTTTGGAAGTAACAGAGATCTTCTCTGCTCCCACATTTCCCTTTCGCTTCTGCCCATCTCCCGAGCCTGGCAGTGGAGACCCTCAGCTGGTGGAGGGAAGGGGTGGCAGATCCTTCACCACTGCAGCTCCAGCACATCCCACACGTCCCTTGAACCCAGGCAGCAGCTCCAGAGACCCCCCCACCGCAGAGCCCACCATCAGGTCCTGGGGCTGTGCTGGCCCAGCTGGGGCAGGGACAGACCCGAGGTTCTGCCCAAGCCCACCACCCACTGCTGCTTCTCCCACCCTCACACCGGCTGCCAACAGGGCATTCGGAGAGCGCTCAGAGCCGTTCGGGACGATGACCGCGATGTGACCCCACAGCATGCTAATCACTGCGGCTTGCTAATTGCAGCGTCTCCTCCACAGTGGCCTTTCTGCGAGCTTGTTACCCTCACAAACACCCCGGCATTCCTTATCTCCGTGTGCCACCAGCTGCCCCAGCCTCTGGGAAGGGCAGGCTGCTGCAAGCAAGCGCGGAAATCACGGCACTGGCTAACGGCAGGACCTAGACCTGGCTCCATTGATTTTCTATGAGCAGAAGAGGATGATGCAAAGCAGCCTATTTCCTGCCTGTCCTTCCAATAAATTATAAATGAAGCTGTACACTGCTGGAGCAGGAGCTCCTAGCTTTCCCACCATTCAGTGCTGCTCTTTTGGGATGTGCTCCGTGTTCCCCCATATTTTTGGGCCCCTTTTTGCAGCAGACAAAAGCCCAGAGGCACCAGTGCAGCTGGGCTCGCTGTGGCCCTGGGAAGCATGGCCCGACCAGCAGCAGCTGTCCCTTCACACAGAAAACCTCACCAATCCCTGCCGAGATACGAAATAGCTCAGGAAAACAAATCCAAACAAAATAAAAGAAAAACCCCACAGGGTTTCTGCTGTGCCAGCGCCTGGATGGTGCTGCAGGTGCAGGAGCCCCAAAAGCCACCTCAGTGACAGCCCCGGGCTGGGCTCAGCACCCCGCCAGCGGTTCTGCACCCATGCACAGCCTACCCTGCCAGCTGTGGGGAGAATTCATGCCAGCTGCAGGCGGAAATCCCCACCAGATGTTTTCCCAGGAAGCAAAAGCATCTCTCGCAGCAAAGCCGAAAGAGCGCGCGTGCTTCACGAGCCCCGTCCGCCCTCGCCATCCCCAGCCTTCGCTCCACCAACAGCCTCGCTGCCTGCACCGGCATCTGTTTAAATGGAATTTGCATCTACTGCGATCTCAGCAGATGGGCAAATCAGTAGTTTGGGCAGAGATTAATCTGCTGAAACTCTCAGAGGAGTAATTTTCTTCTGATCACCGCTAACTGTCACCGTAAATTGCGAACACGTGGAGAACCGGCTTCACTATCGCTGCAGCACCAAGAAAATACCTTATTTGTTGGCCACTGGGTGTACAAGGGGAAACAGCTTAAACATATTTGTTGTTATAAGACTCGATCAAGGATGACAAATGCCTGTGATGCACCGACATCCTTCCTGTCCTGGCACGCCGGCATCAACTTCTCCCCAGGATCATCATTTATTAATGTGGTTGGTATCTCATCGACTTACGTAGAATCAGTATCCTTTTCTTTCTTGCGTATACCAAAGGCCTTCCTTGTACGTTTTTTCAATCCTGGGGACAGAAGGAATATAAGTAAGAATGCGATATTAATATTACGCTTCAAATAAATCCTCCAAAAGGTCCCTTATTCCCTCGTCAGCCATAATTCATAAATAAGGTTAAAAAAATAAAGACCCAAAGCCCAAGAAACTGCCAGCAGGACGTTGCAGGTAGTGTGTACATTTGCTTACGCCTTTTATTTGTTCACTTAACACTTATTAACTCGCTCTCAGCGAGCGTGACTACGTATTTCACTGTTATATTTCTAAGCTTACTGTCTCAATTACACACTCCTTTGCCGAGCTGCATGGGGGTACTAGTGCACAGTGGGTGGGAAAACCCTTCTTTGGTGTAAAAAACCCAGTTTAAACCACGACGTTGGTTAGCTTCTGCACTGATCCTTGACCTGCACAGTGCTTAATACAGTCCCTGGTACCGACGGAGCTGGCAGGGGAGTGGGACGCCCAGGGAGCCCCAGAGCCCATCGGGGCAGCAGCCACCGCCACATCGCTTCTAAAGACAGATGGAGGAGAATGGGCTTCTGCGAGCTTCTTCCTCTTTCCCAGGCTAAGAGCTATCCAGGAGAGGGATTTTTAATAGCCAGGGAAGGGACGTGGAGCATTTTAAACCACCACATTTCACTTGGGTGGCTGATCTTACATAGGTGATTTTCTACTGCCCAGCCCCACTGCTGAGACCCAGCTGCGGCTGGAAGCTGCTGTCACGCTGGACACTGCCCGACACGGTTGTTGTGCAATCGCTGCCAGCAGCACAATAGCAATTAATTTAGGTCAGGGTGTAATTTAGAGATCCTGGTGGCCTAATGAGCTGATACAAACCCCGGACCTCGAGTCTAGAACAGCTGTTCCCAGCCTCTTCCTTTCAGAGCTCCAGGGACTTTTGCTTTGGTCTGGATGTTACCCAGACGTGAAGCACTGTGGGTCAGACACATCTGTATGAGGAACCACCATGAGAGCCCTGCTCAGCACTAGAGCCTTCACAGAACCACAGACTGGTTTGGGGTGAAGGGACCTTCCCAGCTCCCCCAGTCCAACCCCCTGCAGGGAGCAGGGACATCTGCAACCAGAGCAGGGGGCTCAGAGCCCCAGGGGCCAACCTGACCTGCAATGGGGCCAGGGATGGGGCTTCTGCCACCTCTCGGGGCACCCTGGGCCAGGGGCTCACCACCCTCAGCACAAACAATCTCTCCCTTCTCTCTGCTCTGAATCTCCCTCTGTCAGTTGAACCCATCAGCCCTTGTCCTGTCCCAACAGCCCCTGCTGAACAGCCCCTCCCCAGCTTTCGGACAGCCCCTTGAAGCACTGACAGGCTGCACTAAGGTCTCCCCGGAGCCTTCTCCTCTGCAGGCTGAACACCCCCAGCTCTCTCCCTTCTCCTCCCAGCAGAGGGGTTCAACCCTCGGGTCATTGCTGTGTCCTCCTCTGGCCCCGCTCCAGCAGCTCCCTGTCTCTGCTGTGCTGAGGGAAAAAAAAAAACATCCCAGAAAACAGTCGAGCCACCACCCAGCAAACAGGGACCACCACTACCCACAGCCCAGGGCCTGCTGGCAGGTACGGAGGGGAGGAGAGGCAGGTCTGGCTCTCATACTGCCCATACTGCCCTGCTACCTTCTCACTGGGTGTCGAGCCAAGAAGCCATGGTCACCTTCTCTGAGTCCAGCTGTGCAGCCAGGAGACAGCTGTAGGGCAAATTGGCTGGGGAGATGAACCCTCTGCCATGAGGGGTCCCGTTGGCTGCCCACCTGCCTGCACAGCCCCACTGCTGCCAGCCTTCCTTTCCCCAACACGGTGAGCAAGGACTGTCCCCTTGCTTGACACTGTCAAAGGTGCAGACGAGGCTCAGCGGAACAAACTGGGATTGCCACGACTGGCACACGGCTCACACCACGTGCACCGTACCAGCAGCACACAGCTATACCTGTGCTGGAACCTGCTTTCTTAAAAAATACCATCTACGATCCAAGGAAATAAAACCTCCAGCTTCTACCTTGCGTGATGTGCTGAAAGAGTCAAACGCCCTGTGACTCCCTTGAAATCAGCCCTGGACACCCCAGGAACACGGGACCACTCATCCTGGGAGCTGTCTGCGTCATTCCAGTGATACTTCTAGGGGAGACAGGGTTTCTCTTTGGTCTGCCTCCTGCTTTGAGCATGCCCTTGAATTGAAATTAATTTCCATTTTCCCAGGAACATCCTACTCTTTTGGGAATTGGCCGAAAGATGCAACAAGCGCTACAAACACCAGCTTTCTGCAGCACATCAAAAAAACTGTTAAAAAATTGCTGGATTTAAATTATATTATCGAAATACAGAGTAGATAGATTTTTTTTTTTTTGGAGCCAGCCCTAGGTCCAAGCCAGCCAGGGTCGGACGAGGAAAGGCTCCAGCAGGTCTCCTTAGTGTTGCTCATGGAGCTTTGGGTCAGATATTTCACCTGTGAAATGGGAAACTAAGGGGCTCTGCCCAAAGCAAGAATTGCATGGTCCAGGATGAAGGAACTCCTTGTAGGATCCCGTACACCCCGGGCCTACGGGATCCATGTGCCCCTAGCTGCTAAGTGCAGCACAAGCAGCTGGGAGCGATGCTCAGCTCCACGGGCTCATCCTGCAACCCTGTGTGGACAGCTTTGGTTTTACTACCTCATGCCTTTCAGCTTCCCTCAAGCAAGATATTAATAACCAAAGAAAGTTTCCATTGATCTCACCCCCTGGAATATCTTCATCCTCCTAACTCAAAGTAGAACAGGGAGGGCCGAAAACCCCAGAAATGAGTTGTTGTTTAGTCTTCTCTGAAGAAGCACCCAATTTGGCTAAATTCTGTAACGAAGCCTTCTGCTCCGTTATATAATAGGCCCACCATCTGCTTCAGATGGTGAGGACTGAGGGGGAAAAGGGATAGTTAGGAAAGGCAGAACAAAAATTAAAGCCTCCTGTAGAGATGGTTGTCAAGAGCCGGTGGGAATGGGTCCTCTGCTGAAGCCCACTGCATGCACTCCTGATGGTGATGTCAGAACGGTTCATGGTTTGGTGGGGGACAACATGGTGATTTCCAGGACAGCTCTGCTTTTGGGTGGCTGAAGCTTATATCTCCCTTGACATGGTCAACCCCAGCCCAGACAACTGTTAAAAATACCCATCTGATGGTGCAGGAGCAGAGTTGAGGGTTGTGCACAGAAGGGGACTGCACGCTCTGGTCCTCTAGTCTCATTTCAGTTGGTTTTAGGAGCTGAAGCAGCATAAAACCTGTCCTGGCACGAGTCATCCATATAAAAATTAAAAATAAGACCTTGCCCACAGAGGGAATGCTACATGGAAGCACTCTGGGTTCAGGGGAACCTCACAGGATGACACAGAGGTACTGCTGGAAGAGAAAAGGTGATGGTAAGTGGGAGAGAAAGCTGAGAAGCAGCAGCGAGGCAGCAGAAAGGCAGGCATGAGAGAAGCAAATAGAGCGTATTCATGTGGGGCATCAAAGGATGGCTCAGAGCAGGGAGGAGCTGAAATCACCCCTCAGGTGATGCTCTCCAAAGCATCACCTAGCATGGAGATTAAAGCCCAACTCTCCCCTTCAAGGAGCACTGGATCCAAACTGCTCTCCAGTGGGAAGACCTGGAGAGCAGCATCACCTTGTGATGGCACCACTGGGTGACACCATTGCAAAGGGCTGTATGCGGCATGTGAAGACACAGCCCACTCCTTCAGCTGTCCCCACCCTGTGCCCAACACCTCCGGGGGCACCTGGGCAAGTCACCCAGCTTCTCCTTCTCCCTCCAGACCCCAGTCTCAGGCTGGATGCCTGCTTGCTGCTGAGCCTGGGAAGGGTGTCCCAAAGCCCTGAGGCACCCCACCTCACTGCACAGGTCATACTGGGCGTGCTGGGAACACATCTCCTTTGACCCGTACTAACTCTGCCCAGCAGTGCCACAGCCTTCAGCCACCAAAATCCCATCAGCTACAGGACAACCAGCAGTGTCAGAAAACCAGGGATGAGGCGTCAGACCACTGTAAGTACCACGGCGATGAAGATGGGGGGTACCCACAGCTAACGTCAGCATCGGAGCAGGATTTAAATCCCCGCACCTACAGCTACCCTCATCTTCTCGTCATCCATTCCCCCTGGGGATCTCCTACCTTAGAAGGATCCCAATAATTCTCACAGAGGGAATGTTAATGCACTCAAACATACAACAGTAAGAGTTACAAAAGCCCCCACCTCCATTCCTGTAGCCTTCTTCCTTCTCATACCCAAAATACGAGGGAGGACCCACCTCCACGGGCTGCCCAGCGCTGTGGGGCAGGCAGCACTTCCCTGTTTTAATCTCAGCTTAAAACTGCATCTTGAGTTGGACAAAGCTCGAGCTTTACTGCTGGTTTCATAGCACCGGAGAAGGGCAACAGGCGTGAACTTCCCACCAGCAGCTACTGCATTTCTCACCACCGTTTTGAGGATTAACAGCTGATTTCATTCTGTACAGTTGTTTTGTGGCTAAAGCAGCGGCGGGCTGTCCCCATCTCCAAGCTGGAAAGGCCATATATTACCCTCAGCAGTGGTTTAGTTTATGCTCTTTGAAGGGGCCACGGTAGCACCAGTAAGAGCTCCCACCACACACACGAGCTGGAGAAAACACCGGCAACGGCAGCACCGATACCACACCCCTGCGTCCTGCTCAAGGACTAGCGGGACACCCTTCTTTGGGAGCAGAGATTAGATCAAAATATTTGTGGATGGACATCTTTGACATCTCTGCTGCCTCCTGCAGTGGGTTTTCCTCAAGGAGCCTCAGGCACCATCCTCATCCATGTGCTATTACCCACACAGCAGCCTAAAACCACATCAATGGCCACCAACCCAGCCTTGCCCACAGAGGCCAAGCACAGAGAAAGCCACCGGCCCCTCCAAGGTCCAACAACTTCTGCTGCAATCAGTCCTCATCAAGCCAAATGGCTTCGAATGCTCTTACTCAAAGACTCAGAGCAGCCAGCAGCCAAGGCTGAACTAACCGCTGTGTGCTGGGGATCCCATTTCTCAATCACTCTCTGAATCAGGGGGCATTACTCACATTTTATTTACTATTATATTCTTTTTCCTGGGACACCTGAGAATTGGCATCTGAGAAACAGGAATTCATATTTAACACTATGAAACTTCCCATATTTTTGTTCTTAGGAACTACCAACAGCTTATTTTCTACACCAAAGGCTTAATTCCGCTAGAAGGAAAACAACCCTGTCCTCCCAACCCCAGGCCCTCGCCCTCCATCCCCAGGCAGTGGGAGCAGCTCCTGCTTCTGGACCCCCAAATATCAAGTGGGGTCCCTGGAGGAAGGACTACTCACGCTGGAGGATGGGCCCCATCAAAGCAACACACACCTCAAACAGGAGAGACATCGACGAGAATATCTGTGTCTGAAACGCTCTTTTGTGATGACTAAAAAAGGGATTGAAATTAGTTCTACTTTGTGTGTGAAGATAAGTGTTATCTGTTGCCACGCCAGAGACTCCAGACCAAAGAACCAGCAGGGAGAAGAAGGAAGAAGAGGGAGAAATAAGAAATAATCACTACTAAGTTTGGTTTTTTTGGTTTGGTTGTGTGGATTTTTTTTGCACATAGCTGGGAGTTGGGTTTGAGCCACCTGCCTTCCGCACCGCACACAAACCTGCGCGCTCTTACTGAATTACTGCGCCGGGCCCGCAGACGTGGAACCTGCTGCTGTTTCATAGCCAAAAGGCTTCGTGTTTGGTTGGCTCGCTTTAAAGAAATGATAATCCTCCCTTTGCTCAGCAAGTCAAAACCAAAGGCAAGACAAAACTACTGAGTCCCACCCAGAGGAAGAAGTTGAATGGTAACTCAAGGTTTAAGCACCAAGGGTGTAAACATATCAAGCCCCAAATAAACAACCCAAAGAACAGGATCTCAAATGCTCTGCGAGCCAGCCCAGGAGTTTCCCCTGGTTGGACCAGCAGCACCCTGCACCAATGACACATTTTACAGGAAAATGGGCACGTTTGGTCCATTACAAAACCAGAGGTTCTCAACTACTTCATTGTTGGTAGCAGAAAAGTCAAGTCTCAGTGACCACGCTGCCTCAGTCCATGTTCTTTTTGCTTTTGTCCACTTCAGATGTAATTAAATTAATATACATCTTCATAACTTTTAAAATGCTTTACCTACAGCAGCCTTTGCAGTAGAGCTCATTACCAGCCTTCCAGCAGGCTTAATAACGCAGCGAGGAACCGAGCCCTCCGCACCCCGCCTCCATACGGTCATTAATATTTTAACCGCCTTCATTTACAAGTCTAAGTGCCGACATTACTCCAGAGACGAGAGGATGGACCATCAGCGAGAGATGGCACTGCTCGTGTCGGCAGCCTGAAGGGTTCATTCTGCAGCAACCTGGCCCTGCAGACCATGGCCAGGGGTGACAACGTGAATCCTTCAGGAGACAACCTTGTCTTCTGCTCCTCGCACCTGCCATGGTGTCACTGCAGGCACCAGGCTCCAGCCACATACCCATCACCACTGAAGGTCACACAGGCACCATTGCCTCCTCCATTACCTGGTTTCTTTCCCAATTCAAAACGCCGCATCTCAGCTACTGCAGTAGACAAAGTTGTAGTGAACGTTCAGTTCTTAACCAGCAGCACCTGTATTTCCCAACCTCACACCAGGCTCCAGCCCAGCCCAGCCCACCGTCTTCCCAGGCTCCTGGTATCACAAATAGTTCTGTTTGTTCTGCTGTGGTCACCCTCTGTTTTGCCCCTGTCAAGGGTATTTATTTCCATCATTACCCTCCCATCCTCTGTGCAAAGCGATTTAAATAATGCATTCTTGGGTCTTTTTACCAAATGTCTGTCTTCTCACTCAATAAATTACCCTTCTTATACCCTTGAGGAAATAATTTTAAAACACTTCTCTATTTCAGGTTGACTGGTTGTTCTTCTTTCCCCTCAATTCTCAAGGTTTCCTTTCCCCGGTAGGAAAAAAATTACACTTCCTGACAACACACTCTGCAGCCTGTCCCCAGCAAGCACTGTGGTTCACCCCTCTCCCCCAGCCTCTCCTATGGGTCTGCTGGGACCATCCTGCTCAAGCACTTTGCTCCATCAGCCAAGACGTCCCATCCTTCACCGCACAGGTAAGTTCTTCAGGACCATATCTCTCAGGAAATACACAATGAAGATACTCCTACCAATTTAACAACCACAAAACCCATTTCTTACAGCTCAGCTCTTCTTGTATCAAAAAAAAGAAAATAACCCTGAACTTTTGTAAAAAGAAATCTTTCCCGAGGTCAGATCAGTTGATTTTTCTCCACATCAACTACAACCACCACGCATTCACACTTGGGACAGAGCCCCGATGAAGGATGGAGGTGCCACAGCAGAGGATCATCCATTCTCTGGGCTTTAACAGCACCAGATACAGCAGTTTTTATCTCAAGTCCCACTGATGGAAACCAGCAACCTCCACTCAGGGAGGGGACCACCACCAGACCCTTGGAGATGGGACAGCTGTCCTTCCCAGTAAGAACAGGAATCCCCAGTGTGAAGGACATTTGACCCATGCACAAGCCTTGGTTTCAAATGAGAAGGTTTTCCTAGAATTGAAGATTTATTATCAAAATGAGTTCTGAGAAGTTAGCTCCTTATCAGGAATTTCAGTTGGAAGACACCGAAGGAGTCAGTGCTTGAGAACCTAAACAAAAATCACAGGTAAATCTGAATAAATCAAATCATTGCAAGGTACTGCTTTGGGATCATTTTCTCCTACAGCAGGAGTGGTTGCTGGTGGCTCCAGGTCCCAGGTTGCGGAGCACTTAAATAATGTTAATGTTTTGAGAAGTGGCACACATCACCTTTCACTGGGGGTGGGGGTCCAGCGATGACGCTCTTGGTCACCATCAAGGAGATCAAAAGTTTTGTACTAAACCCAAGACCCACCATCAAGCAGAGACCTGCCGAAGAGGTGGCATCACACCCGGGCTTAGTCCTGCTCAGCTTCTGTGCCCAGCCCCAGCACTTTTGGAGCAACCCCAGAGCTGGCACGTGGCTGATGGGAGAGTGATCAGGGCAGCTGAAAGGCTGGAGGAGCAGGAGATGGGCACCCACGGGAGCTTCGTCTGTTCAGCACAGCACCAAAACCATGCTGGGATCCAAGCACCTCCCCTGGGAATGGAAGTGTAGCGATGAAGGATCTCCAACAGCAGAGGTAAAACAAGATCCCATGGCTGATTCAGAAGCACAGCCACGTTTTCAACCAGGAGGGTAATTAAGTCTCTGAACAGGTTGCGGTGAACTCTGCCTAAGGAGATTTTGAATTAACATTCAGCACCTTTCTAAAAATACTCATCTTATTCCAGTGACTAGACAGGAAGGACGAGTTAGAGAAAGTCCTATGGACAAGTGGCTACCTCTGGCGTTGTGGCTGCTGACACACGTGTCCCACACCAGGCTCTGTTCCTGCCCCAGGGCAGCGAGCATCCATCTACACATACCCAGAGGGGTCTGGGCTCCCTGGACCTTCACCCTTCTTTCCCCTTCCCTTTGCAAATGCCTAAATGTTCATCACAGCAGTCGGAGTCAGGAGCTCCAAGGGCTGGGAAACAAGCTGAAACCTCCGCTTTGCACGCTCGAGCACGGCGAGGGAGCACATACGGGCTTATTTAAATACACCCGGAGATAAAACCTGCATCTGGGCATTCGACTGGCCCCTTTGCAGGAGCAATTCAGCTCAAATAACTTCTGTGCCTGCAGCCCCCAGCCTGTAACTGCAGCCCCAGCATGTGAGAATATACCCCAAGCTCCAGAAATATATTTCTATTCCATATAAATACAAATGTATTCCAACTAAATACAAATGTATTACATCTAAATACAAATTCCATATAAATACACGTCCAATCTCTCCCCATGGCAAGACCCAGCGCAAAAACCAGCATCGCTGCAGCGGGGTGCGGACAGCAGCACAAACATTTCCCTCTCATCACACAGAGGCTCGGCGGAGCCGGTCCCAGCCCCAACCCCAAAGCAGAGCTTGGGGGACCAGGCCAGCGGCTACGGGTTGTCCTTAAAGGGCAGCATCAGCAGGATGCGTCCCACCACCCAGGACATGCATTCATTTTTCTTTTGCATCGGGGCGGAGCGTCTAAGGACTATTTAACAGCAGAAAGATGTAAATGGTTGCTCGTAGGTTATTCACCAACCTCAGCAGAGCAGCTGCAGGAAGCGCTCACCACCTGCTTTCCCCAGAAATCAGAAAATTTTTAAATATCGACATTTAGAGACCGGGCGTGCGGCAGCCGAGGGGTGCGGGACACGAGCGTCTCCACCGATATCGTCGGTAAATTAGATCTGGGTACAGTTGTGGCTTTCATTCACGGCTGGCACACGCACAGAAACGCCAGATGCGTTCTGAAGGTTGCTGTGCTCTTTAAGAAGCTGCCCAGGACAGGCTCTCCCTCCCAAATGACACCCAGGGCTCTATTTTTAGGGGGCTTTAGGTTTTTGGTGTATCAGGAAAGGGAGACGGTGCTCCCACGTGCCTGCCCCGGCGCCAAGCCGCTGCAGGAGGGCGCTGGGCCCGGTGGGGCGGCTCCCTGCAGACAGCGCATCCAGGGGAGACCCTCACGCGTTATGTCCCCCGTGCTGGCATTCCCCACCCCTCCAAAAAACAAACCCCGTTGCAAACCTCTCCTTTCCTTTGCAAGGCGTTGCCGTCCCCTCTGCTCCTCAGCTGGAGCCACGGTCAGCAGGGCCATCTCACAGCCCTGTTTTAAAGGCATCTCCTTAAGCCATCGCCCCCACGCACGCCCCAGGCTCCCAGCAGCCGCTCAGACCGTTTTCTATGAAAAACACACCGATCTTGCAGTCATACTGTTTACACAGAACCTAAGGACCTACGAAAACCCACCAAAATCCTTCCATCACCTCATGACTTATCAACCACGGCCACCCCGCTGCAGCCGACATCCACGCGACCCTCCACGAACTCCCACTCCCTATTTCCCGGGAGGAGAAAGCGACACCTGGGCTGGTGGGGCGGCTTTGTCACCTGCACGACGCAGGAACCGCTTCCTTGGGGACAAGGTACAACTCTGGGCAAACCGCCAGGGAAAAGCATCACTTGCTCTCGATTTGGTCATCACCAAAAAAAGTCGCAGCGTTCCCATTTGCGTGTGATGAAGATTCACACCCAAAATAAAGCGTAACGAGACACTTCTTCCCAATTCCTCTCACCGTCCCATTCCCCTCGTGGTCCGTCAAACGAATACCGTGATTTTAAAGCTGCGGTTAATCATGGCAATGGCGTAACTAAAAATAAGAGCAGGAGACCTGACCCAAAACACGGCTTCATTCCAAACAGCGTTTAACAAAACCGACGGAGCTTCTTCCGCCCATCTGTCTCCCCACAGAGGAACTGTGAGGCATGAAGGAACTCGGGGGCCGCAGCTCAAAGGAGCCAGGTAATAAAGGAGCCAGGTTACTTCTGCTGCGTGTTTAACAACGTACACACCTTCTTTCGCACCTTCTGCTAACGCCCAAACCAGGCCAAACCCCAAGAAACCATATAAAAAATAAAGTCCTCCTCTGACATTTGGAAAAGCACCTTAAGAGTGACCTAAAAGCGTCCCAGATGAGCTCATCATCAGGCGTATTTACCAACGCCACCGGCTCCCAGCACCACCACCTCCCCCCCGCCCAGTAACGAGGTGGCTACAGGACTGTTCCCAGCAGCATCGCATTTATTAATTTATTTGCTGACAGCAGAATACTTGGGGAAGACTATTTTTAATCACCCTGCTCTCCCAGCAATATTGGATCAAAAAATAACCCCTGGAGAAGCATGCAGATCTGGGTCAGCATCCATCCACCGACTGCTCCAAGCCTGGTCCTGGGGAGGGGGTTCGGAACTTTAGGGGATTTTTTTTGTACTGTCTCATGACACCCAAGTTTATTTTCAGCTGATACAAAAGTTTCAGGTTAAGCCATCCAAAAACTCACCCAGGCTGATGTTCTAGACTCGAGCTTGTTCTTGCAGCTGATCGTCTTTGTATCAGGAGCGGGGCAGGGATACAGCCCATCTTGCCCGCACCCCCTGGGTGATGGGTGGGATGCTGGGTGATGTTGTAAGGGGATCACAAAACACCCACGTGCCCACTGACACGCACACGCTCATTTAAAACCTGACACCCATTAATTGTCTCTAATGACAAGGTGCATCTTTAATGATTTCTGTAGATCCTTGGCAGTGCTGGGGGAATGAATGGACTCAGCGACCTTAAAGCTCTTGTCCAGCCTAAACGATTCCGTGATTCTTCTATGGTAACTTTAGAAAACCAATATATTTGTGGGGTTGAACAAAATCCTCCAGGTCCTTGAACCGGTCGCTGCAGCCGGGTGGTGAGGGCAGGCTGCGAAACCTGCCCGCAGCATCACGGCTGCTCCCATCCTCCTCGGCTCAACCTGCCCCAAACCTCCCTGCAAGATTATTTCCACACATCCTACGCGTGAAGACATTAAGCTCAAGCTGATGTTTTAATTTCCCTGCAACACGTAGGTGGAGAATTCTAAGAGATTTTTTTTTTCCTCAATAACTCTCCTAAAAACAAAAGAAAAACCACATTGAAAAACTCGTAATTTAAATACAAAGAAAGATGTGGCAAAGTGAGGGGTGCTTTTCCAAGGCTGGGATTGGTAAGGAAGAGCTCCCAGATAATACAGGCTGCAAAGTGTGATTTCCAGTCACTGGATTCAAGCCACGTTATCGCTGTCAGCACTAATCCAGTGTAAATAGGGATGTGGTGGGGACTCTCCCCTTCCCACCTCTGCGGTGAAGCCCACCAGTGTGCAGGAGAGGAGATGGGGCTTTGGAGGACAGGCTGGGAGCTCCGTGCCTGCTCCCGAAGGACATGCCCAAAATCCCAGGCCGCTGGCTCCCAGGAAAGCCACGTGCACCCCGGGCAGCCGTGTGGTACCAGCACCTGCTTGGTGACCATCTATGGAATTAAAAAACACTTGAAACTCAACTGAAAATTAAGATAAGCCATTCTGAGAGGCTGGAAGTGCAGAAAAACCAGTAGCTGTAAGCACGGCGAGCCTCCCTCCTCTTTCATTCACACGGATAAAGCAAAACAACCCTTCAAAAGCCCCCAGAACCACCAGCCTGCAACTGAACTTCTATGAGAAACAAATAGCCGAGGCGGTTCAATGGCTGGCAAGGCAAACAGGGCTGCGCTTTGTGCTACCCAACGACCGCTCCGCTAACAAACAAACTGCCTGGCAGCCAGGTGTTCGCCTTTTCCCTCCTGTAGAAACTCAAATATACCGTCTTAAAGCTAAGGAAACCCCCACCAGCAGCACTGAGGGGAGGGTGTTTCCACACACAGCCAGGGTTTTCCACCTTCCGCCGCTCAAGACCCTGTGGTGGAGGGCCAGGAGGAACAGACACCTGATTTAATCTGTAAATTTTTTTCTAAAGCACCTTCACAATTGGAATAAGGCCAATGAATCGGGCAGAAACTTTCTGCCTCGGCAGAGAAACCCAAATCGCTCAGTTTGGGCACCGGTTTGAGATGGCCAAGGGCACGGTTTAAACCGGGGCTCACTCCAAGGAGGGGTTTTGCAGACCTGCATCAGGTACAGTTCTTGAGTTTTGCCATGTTTTCTATCCTTTCTACCCAAAAACCAAACCCTGTTTGGGTTTTGCTTCAGCCGCTACATCCCATTGATCCTCTCAGGTGGGAGGTTTTGCTGCCCCGCTCGTATTTTGGTTTCGGTCCTCAACGCCACCACGTCAGCCACCGCATCGGTTTTAACTGGCCGGTACCACCAGCCCCAATCCACCGCGTTTCCCTGATTTCCAGGCTTTGGTGGGGCTTTCACTCGGTGGTTGTTGGTTTTGAGCTGGAGCCATTTATCCCTTCCCTCCCGTACCATGGAGAAAGACGCTGCCAGTGGACTAGAGCTGGAAAAACCCAAACCAGCTCAGTGGGAAGGGTTTGATCTCCTTCAAACAAGGGAAATTTTTGTCATTTCTACAACTAGAGGTTGCTACTGCACCCCCTTCATCTACATAAATTCAACCCACGTTGATGGAGATGCTCTTTAGGTCCAGTTTTGCAGCCCAGCCCTAACCCTGCGGATGAGACATTGATGGAAGCACCACGGTGGAGCGTGGGAGCACAGCACTCTCTTCTGAGCAGCTCCGGGCTGGACACACTAACCACATCCCCTCCTTTGGAACCCACAAAACCAAGAGCTAAAGAGGTCCTTGCTGTTTCTCTTGCAAACCTTTCGCCTCCCAAGCCCCCGTTTTCACTTGCCTCATCCTCAGCAGCTCAGAACCTCGGTCTTCCCCTGCGGGACCACCCCTCCAAACACAGCCCAAAAGGCTTTACGCACGGCTTGGAACCTGAGAAGTGGTGGAACGGCCCCAGCCCTGCGCCCACCCGGAGCTACGAGGGGAGCCAAGCCTCTGGCTTAGTCACAGCGTCACCCTGTGCAGGGCATGACAGAAGGCTCGCACAATCTTCTCTTCTGTTCATTAAAAAAAAAAAAAAAAAAAAAAATTTCCTCACCAGTATCAGGCCTCTCGGTGAGGCAGCAGGTTCCAGCAGGTCTGAGAAAATCCCCCTTGCATCTCAGTGGACGCGGCTGGAGATGTTCCTGCAAGCCAAATCCCTGAGCCTCTTTGCAAGCCCGAGCGCAGTCATGGGTTGCTGCTGAAACAACGCAGTGGAAAATACGGGTCCTAATTTATGGTCCTCATGTATTTTCTGGGATGGTTTTGCCTGAATTTATGTAAATTGCCTCAAACGCGCTATTTGCTTTCTCAAATAAAACCCGAGTGTTTCTACCAGGTCATTTCCTTGCCGAGTCACACGGCCAACACTAAGCACATTTAAATACACCATTTACCGAACGAGACCACCTAAAATATAATTTGACCAAACTCCTCAGAAACAGGCGGAAAAAAAAACCAACCAAAAAATAGAGAACAGAATTACAGAAAAATTTCCACTCTGAGAAAGCTTCTACCCAGCAAACATCTGGTTTGGGCTCTGGAGAAACGCCGATACTGACTCCAGCGGAAGAAGAAATGACCTCCTCCAACATAACCACGGCTGCTCCCATCAGCCAAACATCTAATCTTGCCGAACATCACAGAGCTTCTGGCTTGAATGACGTGTTCCAGCAGCAATTTCAAAACTTAATTAAGCTGCACAAAATACCTTCAGCACGTTGGAGATGCAACAGATGGATTAAAAAAAAGGAGATAAACTCGTTCCTGTGCACGGATGGTTACCTTAACGACGTGCCCGGCACATTTCTGAGTACTGAGGAGTTATTTTACAATGGGAACATCTAAACACCTCTTGTATCTACAGCCCCCCCCCCCCCCAGACCTTTCCAGCAAGAGGTGGGACCTTTCCAGCAGCAGTTTGCGTCCCAGATCCAGCCCTGACACGCCAGACATTTTTGCTGCACGTTATTTTTCTCAAGTTAAGGTTGGGGGGAGGTTTAGTCCCCATCCCCAACATCTCCTTTCCACTTGAGTGAGGCAAAACCATCCCCAACGTGGATGGTGAGCAACGGCAACGCTTGGGCACACCATGGAGGTGGAGGATGATCCACTTCTGGTGGCTGAGACACCATGTGACATGTGTCCAGCTCTCCTCCCAGCAAGGACTGGTTTCTTGAGACAGTGTCCACCCTTAGGTTTTTTTTGATATTGTGATTTTTAATCACACAGTGAAAAATACACACTTTGAACGAGAAAATGTTCCATATTGGGTTCAGAGCAAACCGGTACAAATTGTACATCCTGCATCATTCCCAAGGAGCCTAGTTCTCCTGTTCACAAAGAAGATCCAAAACCACCAACCGAGCCTGGTCCGTCCCACCAGCCACGGGTGATGCCGGGTGGCCCCGTGCTCTGCACCCCAGGGTCCTCAGCTCCTCCCTGAGCTCCACCCGCAGCTTCCAACACAGTGTCCAAAGTTTTGGTGAGATTTAAATAGTAAGAACAACCCTTTCCAGGTTTACTGGAGGGAACGGTAGGTATTTTGGGTGGGTTTAAAAGTTTCAGATCAAATTCAACTAAGCACATTCCTGTATTGGAATAAAGCACCTCTGCAAGGTGCCGGTGTTCCAGTAGGATATTGGTCAGAAAAGTTTCACTCTTCCACAAACAGAGCCAGTTTCCAACTATTTAAAAATTCAGCAAAAGCAGTAATTATCCCTTCTCATTTTCTCACCTCCATTCAAGGTTCTCAGATGCTTTAGCTAGTTGAGGAACAACACCTTAAGCAGTTTAAGAAGTCACAGATAATGGGGAAACTTTATGGCCAGTATTTTTTTCATTTTTAGGGTTTTTTTTTAAATTCAAAACTGGCTCATGAACAGTGATTCCGCCTCTGCCTGAGCCCGATGGTGCCCCAGGCAGGGCAGGGCAACCTGTGCCAGCTCCTTGCCTGCACCCATCTGCCTCGGCCACGGTGGCTGAGGCTCCCGCGCGGCAACATGCCGTGGGCATCTCACAAGCAAAGCAAAAAACCTCAAGGAAAAACAAAAACGAAACAAAAAAATCCCCCAAAACGCAACTGCCTTCCCCCAAACCAACCTCAAAACTAGTCGAAGGACCCAACCCAAGAGTCCCAGCAGGCCAACATCCATTTATCTGCATTAAGTCCTTCACAAACGTAGGAGCTTTTGAGAGAAACCGCGGGATGTGGTGCTGAGGGACATGGTTTAGAGACCCTGGCGGTGCAGGGGGAACGGCTGGACTTGATGATCTTAAAGGTCTCTGCCAAGCGGATGATTCCATGATCTTCTCTAAAATTACCTGTTCTTCACGGGCTGTGTGCCTGGTTCCCCACGTGTCACGTATGTCAGCATGGTGTGATGAGTTTGATATCATGGCCTATAATTAAAATCTCTTTTGCCTGTGACTATCGGCAATGTTAGAGAAGACGTTGAAGACATCTCCTCATATCAAAGGACAAGGATGTTCATTAGCACCAAGGAATCAAGAAAAATATCGAGAAGTAATTCCTGTGTGTTCACACACGGCCATGACAGAACCCGAATCCCCAAGGTTAGACAAATATTTCAAGTCAAGACACAAAGTCTCGGTTACGCGGAGCCTGATGCCTCTCTGGGTTCATTTGGCCAGGGTGGCAGCCCGTGGTTTACAGGTACACACCTCCAGCAGCCCGATTTCTGCCTGTCATCTCCGGGAAGGCCGGGAGCTGCCTGGTTAACGTGCCGGCAGCGCCGCGAGCCCGGCGCTGGATGCGGCTCCGCACAGCTCTGGCTGAGATGGGCCCTCTGCCTCGGCCAATTAAAAACGAAAAAAAAAAAAAAGAGAGAATATTTTGATCTTGTCAGCCCTGAAGTAATTATTCTGCTAAGAAAAAAAAATTAACAAGTCTTCCTTTTCCTGCATCTTGCTCCAGAAGGCGTTAAAATAAATTAAAATAAAGGCAGCTTTACATACGGCCGAGACAAACCGACATAGGTTAAAATGTCTTTAATCCCCAGGGGCTTTTCCCACACGCGATCAGACGCACCGTCTCGCAACGTTCCCTCAAGTACCTTGTGCCTGGAGCCCATATTTCATTCTCATTTCCTTTTTTATTCCAATAAGCCTCGATCCAGCATCCCCCCCACCTCTTCCCCAGACCCTGCATCTTCAAATCAGTGACACTACACGGCAAAAATTACCTTAAACTCAAATATCCTCGTTTCTGACTGAAAAGGTGCTCGTCCACACCATAAAACCGCAGAACCCCATGCCTCACGGACAGGATGCGCGTACCAGTAACGCTTAAATTCATCCTCCCAGCACCATGTCGGGTTGGGAAAGCGGCTTTCCAAGCAGAGGATAAAATAATGCTCGAAGGACACAAATGCCAAGAACGCCCCCCCGGCCCTGGCTCCCTCTCGGCAGCCGGAGGAACCAGCAGCTCCGTCGGGTAAGCGGGTGTTGCACACCCCGAGCCGCCGACACAGGGCTGGCAGTGGAACTGCAAATAATCTCATGGGCTGGATATTATATCACCATCCGCCAGCTCGGCAGGCGCTTCGGGCGGATCGGGATTAGGGCGAGAGGAGGATTTTATTATTGTTATTTATGATTATTTTATTTTTTTAAGAAGGAAAAGGATTTACACACGCAGGTTGAGTGCATCCTCCTTCCTCCACCGTTGCTTTTAAAACCGTCGCGATCCTGAAAGACATGCTCAGCTCATCACCTACCTTCCATCATGGTGGCAGAATTGCATTCCTCAATTTCCAAGGAGCCTGAAAGAACACAGGAGAATACGGTCCCAGTTACCAGACGCTTCAATCGGAACGCTCCCGAGCCCCGGCTCCCTTCGCTGGGAGGATAACGCGGAGGAGAAACCACCCGGCAGCGGCGAGGCTAAGGGCAGGCCATGGATGCTGCTGTGCCTGCATCACCTCCAGGATCACCGGAGGATGCTGAGAGAAAGGGAGGACGAGCCGCGCTCGGCTCCGGCGCAGCCCATCGCTCCCGCCCCGCACCTCCTCACATGCGCGCTCGCTCCCGACACACACACCCCCCCCCCGGGAACACACCAACCTATTTCCCACTTTCCGCACCCCCCCCCACCTCCACTTTCACCAAACCCATCGCCCCGCTCGCTCCTCCTGACGCACTTCCCCTCCCTCCGACCCGCTGGCGGGGCCGGCGGAGCCCGAGCGGCGGCCGGGCGCTGCCGGGGCCGGAGCGGGCGGAGGGGCGGCGGGGAGAGAAACCGAGCCCGACCGGGGGGAGGCGGCGGAGCTCGCTGCGGGAGCTCGGCCGGCGGAAGGGCTGCGCATCCGCGGCCGCCGGGCCCTGCCGGCCGCTCCCGCAGCCCTTCGGGAGAGGAACCCACCGGCTGACGTCAGAGCCCCGCAATTCGCCCCGACCGGCGGGTGCGGGCACCGCGCTCGCCCCGCTCCCGAGGGCGCCCGCAGCACCGCACGAAAGAGGCCGGGAGGGAGCGGGGGCGCCGCAGGGGCTGCCCCCCAGCCTGGGACAGCCCGTCCCCTGTCACCGCAGCCCTCCGAGGTGCCGCCCGAACCGGGCGCGACGGACGCGTCCCAGCGAACGCCGCGTCCCCCGCTTTCTCTCGGTCTCCGCAGAACCCCCCCCAGCCCCCGACGGGGTGGGCAACCCTCGGCGGCGCTTGGGAAGCGGTTCGCAGAGCTGCTGCAAGAGCGGGGCGGGCGCTGGCTGGGGGTGACAGGCGATGCCAGCGAAGGAGTTACGGGGGACACCCTTAGGGTCACCCCAGTAAATAGGTGAGACACAAAACTCTGGCAAAATTGGCTTTAACCAGCGCCAAAAGTTCAGCATATTAATGTTTTTGCGGGCAGGGAGAATGCTTTAAACCCCTTCACCCTGCGCTCGGCTGCGAGAACAGGAGCCCCATCCCTGGCGTCACCATCTGAGCCAGCCCGCAGCGCTGCCGGGGACAGCCCCGGGGTGGGGGACACCCCGGCCGGGCACACGCGTGGGTCCGTCCCCGAGGCCACCACAGCAAAGCCGGGGATTAACGACAAGCAGCGGCGGCGGAGCTGCCTCCCCGCTCCCGGCCCAGCTCGGCGCTGCCAACCGCGGCCGCTCAGCGGGACCTGGGGACCGCGCTGGAACCCGAGCTGCTGCCTCTCAGCAGCCCGGACCGGCGGCGCTAGCACCATCCCAGCCAGCCACCCGCATTTCTCAGGACTTCACCCTGCCCACGAGCAGGGGGAGCAACACCTGCAGCATCTTACCCCACTTCAAAAAAAAACCAACCAAAACATTTTCCCTCCTTTAAAAAAAAAAATTCCCATTTCCTCCCTCCTTTAAAAAAATTAAGAAATCCCATTTTCCCCTCCTTTAGAATATAAAAAAATCCCATTTTTCCCCATTTAAACACTCCCCCCCTCCCCCCCCCCTTTTTTTTTTCTTTCCCCATTTAAAAATAAAATCCCAAAGCCAAGCACCTCTGGGGGTTTGGATAAACCAGCAGGGAAACGAGCTTCAACACCACAACAAAGTCTCCGGCATCAAGTGTCCCCAGCCCCGAAGCGTCCTAGCCGCAGCCCCCACCCGGGGAAAAGGGACAGGGTTATTGAGCAGATGGTTGGGTTAATCCCCCCGGAGCCCCCACGACCTGCCTCAGCTGCCTGCACTTCCTGCACGGGCAGCAGGGTCTCTGGGAAGGGTGCCCAGCACCTCCAGGAGAGCTGTGGGTAACCCCAGGGCGAGCGCAGACCAGCCCGAAGCACCCCGAGGAACCGGGCTGGCCCACGTGGCAGGATGCCCAGGAGATGGGCACACTCCAGCCGCGTCCAAACCCCTCCTCCACACACCAAAATAACATTTATCCTCTGAAATTCATATGGCTGTTGCACCGTGGGGACCACTGCTGCCGGAGCCATCCCAGTGACTCTCGTGATGCTCCTCGGCAGGACTTATATTGCTTAAACCAGTGAGAAGAGCTGTATCCTGCCCTGTTTATTTACCCAAGCTGGGCCAGGGGTAAATAAGTTCTTTCCACCAAATTCCTCCACTTCAGCATGGAGTTACAGCAGATTCCACCTTGCACTGGCATTGGCAGAGCTGGGAAACTCAGGGGTTGTTGCTACCCACCACAGAGCTCCAGCTTCGATCAGCTCTGTGGGACATCCTGACCTCATGAAATAACTCCTGCTATGAGGCAAGACCAAAACCCACCTTCCCCAGGGCCAAATTAACCCCACGCTATCGACACTCGGGTGGTTTGGACTCAGCAGTGTTGGGTTTATGGTTGGACTCGATGATCTTAAAGGTCTTTTCCAACCTCAATGATTCCATGACACCAAGAACCTGCTTCCTCCATGGGCTCTTCCCCAATCCAGGAGGTACTGGGAGACCTGGGTCGCTGCTGGAGCTCCCCCATCTCCCCGGGCAGGGCTGCCCCTCTCATTTCACGGTAAAAATCGGTATTTACAGATTTCCAGATTATTTCCAAGGGCACGAGCTGGGACATGGCTGTTTCTCAGCACAAGCGCTGGAAACCTCCAGCAGCTCCTGAAGAATACGCGTTAGGAAGCTGCAAGTCAACGTCAACAGACGAAGTCAACGGGCTTAAAAAAAATAAATAAGGCAGAAAATGACTCACCGGAGTGAATTACTCATATCCGAGCAGAGTCATGCTGTAGGTACATGTGACAGGCACCGCGGCAGTGGAGGAGCCCGGCTCGTCCCCTGGCCGGCTGGGGACGCGGTGGCCCCGGGGCGGGCGAGGACCATGGGATGCAGCACGGCCGGGGATTTGCTAAATAAAGCCCAAATCCTCCAGCCTCATCCCCAGGCAGGATCTGGCACTGGCAAATCCCCCGGCATTAGCAGGGGGATTGTTTACATCTCCGCGTACGCGGCTCCACAACCCTTTTGCTAAACCGTAATTAAACCTTCACTAAAAATAAGCTCATCCTTTATCTGCTCCTGGTGGAAAGGTGGCGGGTGAGGCCAGATCCCCTCATCGCCAGTAGCTCCCATCTCCAGCCAGCGCTGGGGATTTCTCCCGCATCACCTGCAAAGCAGATTGGCCAACACAGTTCAACCCTTTGCCCCTTCCCCTATACCACGATTTTCTCCCGCGCAGGGTGCTGGAGGTTGGGGGCGTTCGCTGGCGGTTATAGCTCCCGGGCTGCCGGAGTCTCGCTGTGAATGTGGACATCTGAGATTTGCTGTTGCGCAGCTAAAGACAAACCCAAGCGCAGGCTGCCGTTTGGGCTCTGATAAAGCGAGGCACGTCCAAGATTCTTTGCTTAAAAGGCTTCTCCCTGCCAGGGAGGGAGGCTGGGTCCCACCAGGAGCATCTCGCCCAAGTCTCCAGTGAGCTCAGGAGGGCGCAGGCAGAGCTCAGCCCATCAGCCGGGTCTCGAGCACCCGATGCCCTCACAGAGTCTTCTCAGAAATGCTGCTGCCTCTGAAGCTGGACCGAAAAATGCTGCGCCCTGAGGTGTGACGGGGCCTGACCACCGCGTTTTGCACAACCAAGGCGTTCCACAGTGCCCCAGCGGGAGCAGGACCAGCCCACAGAGCTGGGGATCGAGCCCTGCCAGCCCCCAGCTCATCCCTTCCTGCCCATCACAGGGACCTCATTGCCACCACCCCGGGCGGGAGCAGCAGGGGCTGCCCTGGAAGGAGAGGAGCAGCATCCCCAGGCGTGGGGCCCCTTGCTGGACGTGGCTGTTCCCCGCTCCACAATAGAGCCCGTTACCTTCTGCTCTATTAGTTTTTTGCTCCATTCATCCCGGGTTTTCCCAGGCACAAAGAGCTGCCAAGCCTCTTCCATCTCAGTGAGCTGCTCCGAGGAGCGACGCGGCAGCGAGCCCTCGCTCGCGGAGCCATCACCCTTCGGGGACGTGTGCTCCGCGGGGCAGGAGAGCCGGCTGGGTGCCTGCTTTCCCGGCAGCACTGGGGACACCCAGTTATCGGCTCTCCTCTGGATGTGGAGAACAGCAGATCTTTGGCACGGAGGAGGCTCCCTGGAGACGCAACGGGAGCGGAGCGCGGCACAGGCGCGCACCGCAACCCCCTCTGCCCACGTTTCTCCACGTGCTGCCTCTTGCCTTCCCCCAACGGCACACAGGGAAACAGCCCTGAGGAGCACCCAGCAAGCTGCTCTGCACCCTGCCAAGCACCTCCCAAAGCACCCAGCCCAGGCTGAGAACCAGTACCCAGGACTCCCAACCACCCTCAGGGCGAGCAACCCCCTAACCTCCACCACGGCGCAAGTCACAACAGGGTTGGAAACGGGCAGCGGTTCCCCCAAAACCGAACAGGGCGTCTCGTGGGACCGACCGCCCCCATCACCAGGCACAAGTGGGATGGAGGGTGGGTGCTGGAGCCCTCAGCCCTGCGTGCTGCCCCCCAAACTCACATTTTGCCGCAAGGGGCCGCTCCGCCGAGCGGCAACCAGGTGCCCCCGTGGCACAGGGGTGTTGGCAGAGCGGAGGCACAACGTGCACGCTCCAGGAGTGATTTAAGGCTGCCAGGGCCAGCTCTGCCTTACTTAATAGCTGTCGTGTAAGCAGAGGTAACCAGGCTACGCCCTGGGCTGCAAAGGCAGGACACAGCCCCACACACGCCCCGCAAGCTGCTCCTGCCAGCACAGCTGGGATTCCTGCTCCGGATCGCTGTGAACGTAAAGGTCTTTTCCAACCTAAACAATTCTGCACTGCTGTGAAATCACACTGCCAAGAGGCACCTCGCTCAGAACCACCCGTTTACCAGCACCACCACCAACACCCACCGCTGCCCAGCCAAGAGGGACGCGTTCGGCATGCACTCCCACCAAAACCCACCTGCCTCTGCTCTCTCCTCCTCTTCCTCTCAGCACCCTCCTCTGCCCCAGGAGCTCCTCCCGGCCCCCACCCACACCCCATGCTAATCAGGGGCTAATGAGGTTAATCACACACCCCAGCACCACACCCCGATGGGGATGAGGCACAGCTGAAGTTCTGCCCCAGGGATGCTCCAGACACAGCTCTGAGACCAAACCCTGCCCCTGGCACCTCTGCAGACCAGGTTATCACCACCCCTGGCCCTCGAAGGGACAATCCACCCAACTGTTCAGAAAAGAGGAGGCAGAGGGAATATTGTTAATTGTGCTTTTTTAATTTTTACTAGAAATAAGGCTTTCAGGACCACTAAACAACCCCTCGTGTGCCCAACGGGCGTGGGGTCTCAATGGTCCTAAATGTTATTAAGCCCATTTTGGATTTGATCGCTGAGGGCTTCAGCCCCGAGCACATATCCAGGATGGGAACGACCCTCCCCATGTGCCCCTGAGCCCGGGCGGGGGGTCAGTGCTGCACCCCAGCTACCGATGCCTCACTGGGTGGTGGGCATCCCACCACCCCGTGTCACAGCCAGTGTCCCCATCGGGCACAGGAAAGGGGGACCCCAATGCATATCCCCGGGTATACACCAGAGGGGAGCCCCAAAAATACCATTTCATCCAATTCTGCCCCAAAAAGCATTAATTTCCCGCAAGGGTGGAAAAGGGGCTCAGCAGCATGCGGGGGCAAAGCAGGCGTCAAATGTAAAATCAACTCGACGGGAATGTGGGTGTTCCAAAGACACTCCATGGGCTCGGACAATGTTCCCTCGCGAGCCACGAGTCCCTGCGAAGGGTCCCCTCTTCCCGTAGTTTAAGCATTCCCTTAATGAAAGCATTAATTATCAAGGGGAAAAAGTATCAGGGATCAAGATGGGGGTTACCTGTGATCCGCAGCCAAACAAAACAAAGCCAGCCAAGGGTGCGCTGCCTCACACCTGGATTCTGCCCCGGCGCCAGCCTGGGAGCTCCCCGTGGGGGAGCACAGCCCCAGGAACCCCCAGTTCTGGGATGGGAAAGTCCATTAGAAGATGAACCGTGAATTCTTGCCCTGGTCCAAATCCAACAATATTTCAAAGGTGTTTTTCCCTCTAGGCGTGATGGCTCGTTAACGTTAAACAGTTAAAAACCCCGAGAGCCTTGACCACGTGGGAGCAAACTTGAGCTCCCTGGGAGCAACAGGACTCTGCTGCACCCTCACAGGAGCCAAACCAGCACAACCCACCCAGGACCAGCACAACCCAGTGCAGGAGGGAGCCCCGCTTCCCCCAGCCAGGCACCACCCCATCACACTGTTGCTTTCTGAGAGTTCCCCATCTCAGGCTGATTTTTTTCTTGGCTTTTTTGGGAGAAGGAAGGTTTAAACCCAAATAGCTCAGCTGAGAACAAAGTTATGGGGCTGCAGGGGCCCTGAGGCAGAGGCTGCTCATGATGAAGACCCACGGGGCCCTGGGCAGGCAGGAGGGAAAGCGTTTTCCCCCCACCAGTTTCCAAAGCCCCGAGAAGATGCACTCTGACCCCCTGCAAAGGGCACGGACCTTTCTGGTGTCTCCTTCACCCTTGGAGGCTGTTAGCAGACGTCTGCCACAGGCTAGCTGGGAGCACCTTTGCATGACTGTGTCCTCCAACTACCAGCGATGTGGCCCACATTACCAGGGAGGAATTATTTATCCCTCCCTTGTAAAAAAAAGGATTTTTCAGCAAGATCCATGTCGTCAGACCCTATGAAAGAAGTCTGGGGGCTGGAGGCGGTGTTAGATGGGAGGAACAGAAAGTGGGAGATGGAGAAGCCGGGCCATGGCTGGGCGATGGGTCTGACAGGTTGGTTTGGTCCCACCAGCTGCTCTCGCATGTCAGCGCAGTGAACACAAAGCCGAGAGCTGCTGTGGGGCAAGAGGGAGCGATGCTGGAGCACGTCGGAGCGGGGAGAGGGCAGGGAGCTGTCGCTGCAGCCTGGCAGGAAAGGCAGAGACATCCCCAGAGGAGAGCACCCCGAAGCAGGCCTGTGGCCACTGCCTCCAGCTGTGCGTGCATCCAGCTGTGCAGAGATACAGCTGTGTGGACATCCAGATATTTGGGGGTCCAGCTGTGCAGGATCCTACCTGTGCATGGTTCCAGCTCTTCAGGAATCCAGCTGTGTTCAAGAACCAGCTATGCTCAGTCTCCAGCTGTGTGAGGATCCAGCTGTACTCAGTCTCCAGCTAGGCAGGACTCCAGCTGTGATCTGCTCCAGCTGTGTGTGGGGGCCCAGTTGTGCACCCTGCCAGCAGTACCCCATCCCAGCCGTGCATTGCTCCAGCTGTGCACAGTCTTGGCTGTGTGTGCGAGCAGCTGGCCATGTCTCCAGCTGTTTGGGGCCCTGCCATGCACTGCTCCATCTGTGCAGGGCCTCCAGCTGTGCAGGGCTACAGCTGTGCTGGACCCCTACTGTGTGTGTCCCTGCAGCAAATGTCCCAGCTGTGTCCCCCGCCCTGGACAGCCCAGCTGTGCAGTGTCCCGCAGTGCGCACTGCACTGTGCAGTGGCCTGGGGCCTCGGCAGGTGGAGCTGTGCAGCTGTGCAGGCAGCTGTGTGCGGGCAGGATGGAGCTGTACAGCTGTGTGCAGGCAGCTCTGTCCAGGCAGCTGTGTGCAGGCAGGATAGAGCTGTGCAGCTGTGTAGGCAGCTGAGTGTGGGCAGGATTGGGCTGTACAGCTGTGCAGGCAGCTGTGCAGGCAGGATGGAGCTGTGCAGCTGTGCAGGCAGCTGTGTGCAGGCAGCTGTGTGCAGGCAGGATGGGGCTGTACAGCAGTGTGGGCAGCTGCATGTGGGCAGGATGGGGCTGTGCAGCTGTGCAGGCAGGATGGAGCTGTGCAGCTGTGTAGGCAGCTGAGTGTGGGCAGGATTGCGCTGTACAGCTGTGCAGGCAGCTGTGCAGGCAGGATGGAGCTGTGCAGCTGTGCAGGCAGCTGTGTGCAGGCAGGATGGGGCTGTACAGCAGTGTGGGCAGCTGCATGTGGGCAGGATGGGGCTGTGCAGCTGTGCAGGCAGGATGGAGCTGTGCAGCTGTGCAGGCAGCTGTGTGTGGGCATCAACTGGGCCAAGCAGCCTGCCCCATCCTTCCCGACCAGCCCAGGGACCCCAGCAGTGTCCCCACTGCCGGACTGGGAGCCCCACCTCCCCTTTGCATGGAATCTACCGGTGCCGTGAGCCCCCGGGCTCCGTTCTGGCACCGCAGACTCGATAAAATCTGCGCTTCACACGCCAGCCCCCAGCTGCTTCCTGTTTTCGACTACGAAACTGTCAGCGCTTCAGATTTTCATTTCTCTTTTTCATCCGTAGGACTTCCAGGTGAACTCTAAGCCAGCGGCACCTAAATCTCCTGGGCTAGCAGAGCCGCTTCCAGCGCTTTGCGAATCCTTACGGCTGGATTATAACCTGGGAAATGCTCCGTCCCGCTGGTCGGCATCCAGAGGGACACAGGGCCGGTGTGACAGGGACACGGGGCATCCCCCACGCGCACGTGAGGGACATGACGCAAACCTTGGTGGGGACGAAACGTGAACAAAAGCAGTCGGCTCCCAGGCACCAAGCACCCGTTGCACTAAAATCATGTTTCTAAAGGGGTTTTATGCAAACTGGAAGGGATTGCTGTGGCTTTGGCCGCCTGGATGTTTAGTGTCTGGTGGCCCCAGCGCAGGGATCCACATCCCTGTCCCCAGCCAGGCCCACAGCGAGGGGCACGGGACACCCACAAAGGCTGCTGGCACAAAGCTGCCGCTGCGGGTCGTTATTCAGACAAGAAATCCGCACTCTCAAAGTGTTTTTTCAGAAGAAACCCAGGATTTCTTCAACACTTTTCACCGGCGGCGAACACCGTGGCAGGGACCAGCACTGGCTTGGAGCGGGGATGATGTCCTTGCTCGTCCCTAACTCCTACGGACCAGGGTGGGGAAAGGAACGTGGAAAACCCTCCCCACATCCCGGAGCGCAGGCGCAGCCCTCTGTGCCATGGGAAAAAGCCACGGAGCTGGTTTATTATTTTATGTCTTTGCACCGCGGTTTCCATTAACAAGGCTGACCTCCGGGTCAGAAGTTTCCTGGCAGCGGTGGGGGCTTCGCAGGACCCTTGTCCCCGCGCCCCGGGGCAGCCGGGAAGGGCTGGGTCTGCTCCCGGCGCAGAGCGAACAGCAGCTCATCCCCAGGATTGATGCCCACGGGTGGGTTTAAAGCTGGTGGAAAACCCCCCTGAAACCCCAGCGGGGAACTACATCCTCAAGGATGGCTGCCACTCGGCCGCTGCTGAGGTCGAGGCTGTCGGGGACATCCAGCGAGGAGGGGACAGTGTGTGTTCCCCCCATCCCCATGCCCCGAGGCTGGAGGTCCCGAGCCCCTCCGGCTGCGCTGGGGTCCTGCACCAGCAACCTGTGCACGCCCCAGCCCCTCCAGGTCTTGGTTTTCATCCTGCTTTTCCCCCCAGACCTGAGCAGCGGCGATTCGCAGCCCCCCTGAGCCCAGCCAGGACCTGCTGGGGGGGCGCTGGAGGCAGCATGGCTGCACCCATGGGGTGACCGCCCCCAGGCACCCATCGGCACCCTCCATCCAAGCGAGGAGGAGGTATAAGCGAGGAGGAAGCACTGCGGAGGTGCTTCCAATGCTGAAGGAAACCACACACACCCCGCAGGATGATCGGGGCCAGCGGGAGTTTTGGACGTGAGGACGGTAGAGCAGAGCCAAGAGTCCTCATCCCCCGAGGAAAGGAGGAGAATGGAGCCAGCCAGCACCTGAACTGGGATTTCCCACCACACAAAGGGAAGGAAACCAGAAGGGATTTGGGTTAGTTTTGCAGCAGAGCTGCCACTGGAGCGTCCCCGCTGCTGCTGCTGCTGCTGCTGCTGCTGCGCAGTGAAAGGAGGCCGTTAGCGCCAGAGCAGCGGCACCGCGGCCGCGCGGCCTCGCGATGCAGCAGCTGCCTGGCAGAACTGGGTCATCAGAAGGGAAGGAATAAAGCGAGCGAAGGCTGGCGGAGGGGAAGGGGGCCAGCGCGCAGCACCCCTGCAGCCAGGCACGCTGCCTCCCCCCAGCACGTCCGCTGGCTGGGGGGTGGTTGGTCACCTGCAGCTTCAGCTCTTGGCTCTCTGTCCTTTCTCCACCCAAACCCGCGATCTTCCAGCCCCGGAACCCGTTCCCCAGTGTCCACGTCAGCTGCCAGGGTCGGGGTCAGGGCCCTTCCCCCTGGCCGGGAGGTGTTTGCGTGAGGGGCGGTTGGTATCGCTGCTCCCACGAGGCGCTGGGTGGGAAGGCAGGAGCGGGACTGGGGACACGCGCTCCCACGCAGCTCCATTTCGGAGCCTGGGAAAAGCCTGCAGAGACCCACGTGGTGCTGCCGCAGGGTCTCCTCCAGGCGCCGCTGGCATCACCCGCAGCGAGGGTGGCCCGGGGTCCCCGCCGTCCCCTCTCATCACCTGCCAACGGGATGTTGTTTTACTGGAAATGCCGTCGGTTTGGGTCAGGCCAGGACATGAAAGCATCCCGCGAGCTGGAGCCCGGTGCCGCCCCGTGCTGAGCGAAGGCCGCGCTGCCGGCCACGGCCATCGCCTTCCTGTCTGCAACGCCTTCCTGTCGCCGCTGCCACCGGCCCCGGCACCGCTCCGGAAGGCAAAGGTCTGGCAGGCGGGCGGTGGAGAGGCCGGCCGTGCCCTCTTCCCGTGCGTAAGCCGAGGGCTCCGCGCGCCCGCTGGGTTTTGGTCACGGGAGGGTTTAGTTCTACCGTGGCGCGGCCCCGGTGCCAGGCGGGTCCCGCCTTCGCCTGCGCTCGAGACACCGACCGGTTCAAAAAGGACGGCGAAGAGCCGCAGGCAGGGTCATGCTGTCATTTATTCACTTCATATAAAAATCTCTTAAGAATGCATCTGAACACAATATATAATACTCTAACATACATCGTGTGAAACTTTGGGGAACGATAAAATAACCACCTGGAACAACGCGGTGTTCAACAGACAGACAAACCCACGGATCATGCACGACTGTGCTATTGTCGTTAACTAGTTAGTCACGAGCTGGACCAAAAGCTTGAGACGTATTTTACAAGGTGAGATCGCCGCCGCTCACGATGCCAGACAAGCTTTGTCAGAAGAAGTTTCACAGCACAACTATTACATCAGTTCACATTTCCGTCATAGAAATTCACATTGGGTTGTTCAGAAATTGGAAGGTGACATTTAAAAGCCGGCCCGTTGGCGGGGGGTGGAGGTGGTCTCTGGTTTCTCGGTTCCCCCTCTCTGGGTTTTCAGCGCTTCCGATGGCTCGCCCGCTGCTCCGGGGTCTGGGTGTCCCCCCGCCGCCGCGGGCGGCTGCCCCCCGAATGCCCTTCCTGGGTTGCGTCTGTCTCTTCAGCTATGTTCAGGTTCTTGTATTTTATGCAATACAAAAGGTTACAAGAAAAAAAGGCAACTCTTATTCCGAGTTTTCTACGCCATTAACATCGCCGCCGACGGGCCATGTTAATTCATATAAATTAATAACTTACAAAACATTACAGTATATACAGTACGTAATAAATACACTGTTATAAACAGTAATGGAGGTGTTAGAGCTCAAGGCAGTGCAGGAGGAGGACGGTGGACCTAACCCTAGGGAACGTCAACGACAGGCGAGGGAAACACCAATACCCGAGCGTGCAAATCCACTGAGCCAAGGAGCTGCCGAGGGGGATCGCGCTGCCTCACCACGCTGACTGCTACAGGAAACTGCGCTGTGCCGGGGAAAGGGTCGGCAGAAACAGAACGCCGCGGAGGAGAAAACGCGGTCAGTCCTAGCGAGCGAGCGGAGATGGTGGCGCCAAGTGACTTCAAGCGGGTCGCCTGGGGCGCGGAGAAGACGATGGAAGGTGCGGGAAGGCGGAACGGAGGGTCTCCCTTCCGCCCGGTCTGCAGAAGCGGTGAACGGCGCTAAGGAGGCGGGTATTGCCCGTGAGAGAAGGAAGACTGCTGCTCGGAACGGGAAGGATCGAAAGGGATCCGTCGAGTTGGGAACGGGTTGTGCCGCGGTTCATAGGAAACTCCGCGTCGCCAATTCAGAGACTCTCGAAAAGACATGGAAGTGTTTACAAAGAAGGCACACAGGTCTGCGGGCGGGGGCCAGCGGGACAGCTGGGGCACGGGCAGTTGGCGATCAGTAGTTTCGATCAGTCTAGCCGGTATGAATTCCAAAACGAACGGTATAAAATCTCTCAGTTGCGTGTCGTCTCCTCTTCGGTGGCGACTCAAGCCAGCTGCGGGACAAGACGATGCTCTGAGCTGACGACGATGCTCTGAGCTGACGAGGCCTAAACCGCCGTGCCAATCACCTGTCCATTTCCTGAGCAATCAGTCGCTCCCTCCGCCATCCTGAAGCCTGACTCCAATCTCAAGTAGCTGGGAAGATCTTTCAGCCGGTGTCAGACACAGGCCGCAGCCCTGGCTGCAGGCTGGTCCGTGAGGCCGCCCGCACGCTCATCACGTGTTGAAAATCCACTCACACAGGGACGGGACATTATGTGTCGACCGGAGACGTATCCTCTGTCACAATTTCTATGTTCGCCTCCCGCTGCGCATCCTCCTCCCCAGGGTCGGCCACGCAGAGCGTCTTGGTGTTGCTGAAGTAGCCGACGCTCTCGCCGTCCTTCTCCGGTCCGTCCGAATCCTCCTCCTCCAGCGTCAGTTCAAACTGGAACTTCTCCATCAGGCTCTGACAGTCCCGGCCCCGCTCTTCCAGCGGAGGAGACGGGCTCTGAGGTATCATGCTCTGGTACCAGTTCCTGTTGTCCTCCAGCGTGTCCAGGATGTCCTGGGCGTCGGGCTGCACCAGGTCTGCCCACGTCTCCCAGAGCGGGTGGACGATGTAGTCGATGAATCCCACCTGAGAAACAGAGGAACACGCACGTTTAGGGGGAGGGAACGGCTGGGAGCAGACAGGTGTCTAAACACTTCAAGAGGTGTTAACGCAGGATTTCTGCCAGAGAAACACCCACCCCGGAGCAAGCCCCCAGACCAGCCCAGTCTAATGGCAGGCAAAACCATGTGCTAACCAAAGCTGCTCCTACAGCACTGGGCTTGGTTCACGTCTTGTCCAAAATCAAACTGTGCACGGGAGTTTAACTAAAAGCAGAAGCACCAGGAAACTTGGTGATGGAGCTGCCAATCCTCTCCCTGGCTGCATGTGTGATTTTAAATACCACAGAGGCATAAAATCACAGAATCATTTTGGCTGGAAAAGCCCTTTAAGCTCCTCAAGTCCAATCGCTTCCCCAGCAGTGCCAGGTCCCCACTGACCCCTGTCCCTCAGCACCACCTCCACATGGCTGGGAAACCCCTCCAGGGATGGGGACTCCACCACTGCCCTGGGCAGCCTGCGACAGCCCTGCACAACCCCAACGGCACAGAAATGGTTCCTCAGGGACAACCTCAACCTCCCCTGCAACAACTGGAGGCCGGTTCCTCTCGTCCTGTCACTTGTTCCTGGGGAGAAGAGACCGACCCCCACCTCGCTCCAACCTCCTGTCAGGGAGTTGTGGAGAGCCAGAAGGTCTCCCCTGAAGATGTCCCTCCTTGACCTGCAGAAGCTGGGCTAGAGCCATTGCTCTGAAGACAGAATATCTCACTGAGGGATGGATGGCTCCTCATGCAGAGAGACATTTCAGATGACCACTGCCTTCACCCTGAGCACTGAGGAAGTTTGCTGCCTCTCAGGCGTATTTTACTACGAGGTGTAGTTTGCACCTATTCTGAACTGTCTCGTGGTCCTGCACCTTTAACCGTTTCAGCATTTCTCCTCTACTCTGCCAAAGCAGCCACCGTGTTTCTCTGCAGAGCCGCTCCTGCTAGAGCATTTGGTGTTGGAAAGAGTGCAGAACATGGGTCAGCTCCTCCCAAGAAACGCTCCTCCTGCGCGGAGGTGGCCAGGCCGCTGTTGGGGTGACGTGCCAGCGGTGGAAAGAGTGAGGGCTGCGGCCGAGCTCGTCACTCCTTCCGCTGGTTGGCGCGTAAGCTCTGAGCTAAATCATTTTTCAATTGTCTGACTAAGAGGACGTACGTCCAGGATGGAGAAAACCAAATGGCCATAAAGAGGATCGAAATTCTTCCGTCTTGGCAGAGTGTGTCACTCCTCTCCTCGCTCCGCTGGACAACATTTCTGTGCAGCAGGAAAACGGCTCTCAGAGGGGCCAGGCTCAACGTGCAGCTGTTTGCTTTGGAAATCACACGTGCCTCCTCCAGACACAACAGGATGTCAACAGAACCGTTCACGTTCAATTGTAACATGCTTAAACAAAAAGGTGATGAAAACTTCCTGCAGCACAGGTTCCGGAGAGCTCTTCAAGTGGTAAAAAAAAGGAGTAATTCGGTACGGTTCGCTGACGGCTGCGCTGCCACCCAAAACACTCAAGGGCTCTACAGCGCCAGCGGTGGAGATGACTTCGTCACCACGTCATCGCTTCTTTAAACACCCCAAACCTCAGAACAGCTGGCTGAGCACTGAGCTTAAAATATCTGGATGTAAAGAGGAAACGCTTGCACACCATCCTCCGGTCGGGCTGACTCCAGAAGGGCGGTGCCACCTCCCGGTCTCCTTCGCCACCAGTTGGGCTGCCCATGGCAGCCATTTCGTGCCAGTCCTGCTCTTTCTGCGCAGCAAAAATGCCATTCTGAAACCTCCGCGAAGGGCAGATGGGAAACCAGAAAAATCAACTGGAGCTCACATGCGGAGCACATGGGCATTTGCTGGCCAAGCCGGGCCGAAGGATTCATTTCTTGTTAGGTTAACAAATAAAACAGATTTTTCCAACGAAATCACCATGCGGTTGAGTGAGTAATTTTGAAACCACTTGGCTTAGCCCAGAGGACATGTGGAAATAATTATCATCAATTTTGGTACTTATTCAAGCTGAAAACCCTCGATGATGACTTGCTCGAGTCATTTAAAAACAACAAGCAAGACACCATTATATAACGATTGGAATATGTTGAGGCAAACAGAAATTACCGGCTTCTATTACAGCCCAATGGGGTGAAGTTTTACAGCCTGTGCTGCACGGGTCAGGACAAAATCTGACCTTGAAACCGTTTCATCTATGAATCAGAACGAGGGATGAGCCAGTTAATCTCAAAAAAAAAAAAAAAAAAAAAGACATATCCAGCTCTTTTAAGGTTTGTATTGACATAACTAAACATTTCTTTGACTTCAGCTGGCGCTCCAACTTAACCGGCCAGATCCCGCCCTGTTCTGCACGAATAACGACTGACTCCCAGACCTTCCCAGTGTCCCCAAGTGGATCTCAGCTGGGAGAAGCTCCTAACCCTGCAGTTCAGCAGGGCCGGCACTGCTGGGAACGTCTCACATGATGTCAGGAGGTTTTGGAGGCGCTCGTTAAGGAGGCTGGAGGGCGTGAAGGCAGAAGAGACCAGGCAGAAGGAAGGGGAGATCAGAACGGCACTTCTCCAGCCTGGGCAACAAAGGGAAACCAACGCGCTCTGGAAACTGGGGCACGAAGAGGGCGAGATGAGCAGGCATTTGGAAATGCGGAGATGCCAGAGGGTATGCGAAGGAGTCTGAGCGGCCTCGCCAGCCTGGGAGAGCTTCGGGCACAGCTGCATGTCAGGGTCGATCAGAACCAGCCCTCTGAACCGCTGGCTCTTCGCCTAGTTGTGCTAGAGAAAGCAGATGACTTCTGTCTCCGCTTTAAAAACACGAGCTTAGGCCGTGCAGAACTGCAGCTTGTGGCCAATTACCTGCGACTTTTCCACCGACGCCGTGTGTTTGTCGCACATCGGGCTGATTTCCATGCCTCTTTCTCGCTCTTTGTCTCCCTGCTGGAAGAACTCCTCCATGATGCGGTCCGTCCACTGCCGGTACAGCTCCAGCGACTTGGTGGGGTTACTCAGGTCTGCACAATGTACCATGTTTCGGAGAACCTGCAATTACATTAATCAGAAAACTCATAAAATCAAATGGAAAAAGAGGATGGTTTCGAGCTGTATCGACTTGCTTAATTCAGAACATCTAACCACAAGACCCTTCGATTATGCAACAGCCTATAAAAACACGGAGGTGGGAACATCTCCGCGTGTGACACTGGCTGCTATGACCTGCTTCGCATGCAGCACGAGCTGCGCGTTTTTCAGACGACTCGACACTCGCAGGGGCTGCAGCTGGGGCAACGTTAAATTGCATCATACGGGGCTGGTTTCGAATGCGGTGCTTCCCACCATTCAAAACGGATTTCCATGCTCTCAGATGGTTAAATGCTCCTGCTCTATTAATGAGTAATATCCCTTCCACGCACGCCACAAACGTTCCTGAGTGACTGTGGCCACAAGGATTAGCCAGCAGCGGGGTGACCTGTTCTAACATCAGCACTCTTACATAAAAATGTAAGGGGAGTTTTCCCATGAGCCTGTCCTTAAGAAGTTTGCCATCAAAGTGGAGAGAAGATCGGGATGTCTCTTGTCCTACTAACTACGTAACCCTGTTCCAGTTCTACTGTGTCATTTCTGTACATCGAGGATTGGACGCTGGAGGCAACAGACTGTACCTCACCGATTTCAGTGCGCTGTGAGAGTTGTGTTAGGGATGGAGTTACACACTGAATTCCGGCCATCTCGCAAGGCTGCACCAACCTCGCTACACTTTTTCAACAGGACAAAGGGGAGAAAGCAGGAAGGAGAGTCAGCAGCCCTCACAACTTCAGCCTTACAGATGAAAGTCAGGAGAACGTGCATGTTTGTGGCTCCGTGCTCTGAAAACACAACGCCTTTTCCTAAGAGATTCGGGACCGCCTTGTACCTCTTTGTGGCGCAGCACAGAAGAAAATGATCACTGGAAAATGAGGCCAGGAGCGTCTATATTTGGTCCATTTAAAAGCCACAGGAACAACGGGAGCGTGGTCGTGAAAATACATCAAACCTGGGAAGCGTGGCCAACGTACCTGTATCCTGTCGGTGTAGTTGTCCAGGAGGAGGACTCCTGAACTGGTCACTTTCTTCGTTTCCACCATCGTCTTCAGATCCGCCAACAGACTCATATGCTTGGACATATCTGTTGCCAATACCTTTAGAGGAGTGAAAACAGGATCTCAGTACGGGCAACCACACGAAGCAGCCAAGTTTTTAGTTGACAAGAGGAGGGAGCTCATACCATGTCGATCACCATCTTCCTGAGCGTCTGACGCTGCTTCTTGGTCAGGTTCTGGAAGATGTCGCAGTGCTCCTCTTGAAGCAGTTTGAAACCCACAGCGAGATGGTGGTTCTCCAAGACGGATTCGTCGTTGTACATCAGGGCTAGTTCGGAATCTAGCAAAGCAACACAAAGATGTGAGTCCAGCGTGCGAAAGGCGTGACTTCAGACAGCAGAGGCTGGTCCTGGGCACTGACGTTTCTCTGTATGCCATAAATTGGGAAAAGTTTTGTCTCTTTTGCTGCGTGCTTGCCACGAGCGTGCTGCTTTCTAAGCTGAGCACACGTTTACATAACACAAACAGCCCTTTGCTGGGTTCTGATGAACAAAATAGCGCTCGGTTGACTTAGTTACGGGCTTCAGAATCACTGACAGCAGAGAGCATGAATCCTGCAAACGCACTTTCCAACAGAGAACAATACCCACATTTTGGAAGCCAGACACAGGCTCAGCCCGTCACAGAGCACAATAGGAACCACAAAATTTAGCTTTATTGTTGTCAATAGCAATAGCTTCATTTATCTTATAGTAACGATAAAATTTGCACGCGGGGCTGGAAGAATGACTGTGCGTTAGCAAGTAGTAATATGGACACGATTCGAGGGCCCTTTGTGAATTGCACGACAATAGCTTCCCTCCGTCAGGAGTCTCAGCTGAACTACCGCTCTCTTTCCAAACGTCAAACTGGTTTTACTGCACAATATTTTGCGAAGGCAACGCAGCCTGGAAGCCATCCTGTGCGACCTCGCTGGAAGGGAAAACGCGTTTCCATGTCGCAGATGAAGTTACGACGGTATTTGAAACAAAACTCACTCGTGTTAATCAGAAACTGGTTGGAGACCCCGGGGTGATCCACGTCGTGAATCGCAGCTGCAAAAATCGCAGCAAGGATTTCCAAATCGGTGAAGACGGCCTAGGGAGGGGGAAAGGAATTCGTCAGGAAAGTTTCACCTCTCAGTGGTTTGGGAGGCTCATTTAGAGAAACAAACTGTGCTTGTTACATCAGTTTGCTGAGTACAAGGCATTTAGTTGGAAGAAAAGTCTACAAACAGCGTGTGCTCTTTAAGATGAAGCAGCGACAACAGGCAAAGCCGCTGCTGCAGCTTCTGAACGGTGCTTTCCCTGGCCGTCGGCTGAGCCCTCAGAGGAGCACAGGGCTCTTCTCAAGCCTGAGTGCTACCGGCGATGGCCTCAGCTTAGGGTTTTCCTCCCACGTTCACACGGGCGACGCGGAGCTTTTAAGCCGCCATCCCACCGTTAAGCGCGACACAAAGCACCGAGCTCAAACGAGGGAACTCACATCCAGCGCGGGGGTGGAGAGCAGAACGTGCGTGGACTGGGCGACGTCAGCAGCGTGGAGGCTGTTGTGGTAAGCCACGTCCGAATGGTAGTGGTCCTCCAGCGTCATCATGTACGTCACGAAAGTGTCCGATGAGATCTTGAAGGTTTTCAGCAGATCTCGCTCCTGTGCAATAAAAGGCACAAGCACACGTGCACACATCAGATAAGGATGTCACACCGTAGAAGGTGACAGAGCGGAAAGCACCGAGGAACTGAAGCCGTGTCTAAAAGAGCAGGAAATGGGATCAGAAAATCACGCACCTGAAAGATGGCGTACATGATGCAGGTGAGCGGCCTGTTGTGGGAATACCTCGCGACGTTAAATATGTTGAGACCCCACTTATTGAGATCTTCCAGCTCCTGTTGGAAGGACAAGAAGAGAAGGGTTACGATACGGTTCAAGGCAACGCTGCCGTTATCACCTGCACCGTGCCGTTTGCATCTTCCCCAAGTTTAAAAGGATGCAAACTCCATCCTCACTGCGGCAATGAGGTACTTAATGAAGCACGTGGACACCGAGTAACGGCGAAGGGCCGAGCCCAAAGCACTTGTCCGAGGAGATGACGTTTCTCTGTGTGGCAGGGGAATTATTTGTGATGTGTGTTTCCAGGCAGCGAGGAGAAATGCCCTGACAAAGGCCCCACCGCCAGTTTGCTGGACACAGCGTTACTGTACGTTCCCGTGGTTGAGAATTGCTCTCCTCAGCCTTCGTCGCATGTTTTTAATTATTTTAGGGCTATTTTCAAGGAATTTATGAACAGAATATGCTGTTAGGGCCTGGTACTATTAATTACAGCATTTGTAACGGCCACGTCCCTTCAGGGATACTGATTCCAGTTTTGCAAGGGGGAGGGAGTGCAGCCAGCCAGTCCACCCCTCACTTCCGGACAATACCAATTCCCCCAGAACTGCAAGACCCTGCCATACCTTGGCCAGATGCTCTTCCTTCTCTGTTTTCACCCCAAATCGTGAAATACTGGTGTTGTTTAAGCTTGAGCTATGCATTAATTTTTTCACTCCACTGATCTGTGTCATGAGCTGCTGTTTTTTCTTCTTCTCTCTGTCCTTCTGGGTGGGAGAAGGAATCTCCACGTCGTTCTGCTTGTCTGGAACAAAGAAAGGTGAAACGAGTCAACATCGTTTGCCGTGCGCACACCCATCGCACCCCTCAAAACCAACCCTGAGCTTTGCTGATTGAGTAGCTCTGCACACCAGTTCCAACCCGTGTGTTTCTGCTGGGGGCCTTCGCTCGTTCTGGGACTGAACTGAAGCAAAATCAAAGCAGAACAGTCACACAACCTCTGTTTGCCCTCTGCGAGACTGAACCGTCCCCCTGAGCCCTGCTGGGACACGCAGCGCCAGGCTGCTTCATCGTGGCCACAGTCAAGCTGCATCGCTTGGGGACACGGCACATGTCCAGGAGCTAATTCTCCACGCCTGAAGGGCACCAGGTTCTGCCTATGGCTAGAGCTGAATTGATTTTTATTAGCTATTTTCAGGAAAGTAGAATATATATTCAAACAACACATTTTTCTGCAATGAAGTACATGAGCATACATTTTCACATTCACTCTGTTGATACCTAATAGGGCCAAACCCATCTCCACACCTTCTGCTCTTAAAACACGGAGCTGGTAACAGATTGGTGTCACTGGTTTATTAACATTTATTACAAATACTTATAGAATAACACAGGATGCACAGGCCACGTCGTCGTGCTCAGAGACAGCAACAGTATTAGTGCACGTTAAGCTGGCACCTAGTGGGGCACAAGGTTGGCTGTGGAGATGCGTGTGATAAATAAATCTATCCACACGTGCTACTCACTGCCTTTCCAGCTGACCTATTCGCTGCTTTAAAATGGAGGTACAGTGGAGATACTATTTCTTGATGAACTTCTAGCAAAGGCTGCTCTAATCTCCCTGCACCTTTGCATCTCCGAGGACCTCTGGAGGGACCAGGCATCGAGGCATTAGTTACTTTTGCCTTGGCTTAATTAAAAATCTCTGAAAGAAGAACTACCGGTGTGTCTGCAACGCTGCAATTAAGAAGGAAGCCCTTATTCACAGCCGCAGCCAGGCTGACATCAGTGGATGTCCCCCTTGTGTGTTTTTGCTGCACAGCAGAAGGACTTTCCTCCACATCATCTCCTTAGCAATGACGAACGCTACGGCAGCGTAAAATGGACATTCTCCCACAGAAACCTCTCATTCCTTAAATCACGTGGTGGTGGCGGCAGCAACACCCCTTAGGGAAGGGCACGAGCTGAAAGGCCATCATGATCTTCCCCGTTTACGTGAGGCGGCTGGCGATAAAGCCACCGATTTTATCTCTGTCCTTCACAGGGTGTAAAGCGGGTGGCCCTGCTCTGGCATGGTGACCGGCCCCTCGGCAGAGGACGTCGCTTCTTGGTGCCTTCCTCAGCTTATTTAACACAGTCAAGGGACTGAATGAACTCACAAGACCTGGTTTTAGTATCTCCAAGTTATGCCCATCTAACCATCACTGTTTGGAGAGAAATTAATGTCCTATCCACTCGTTTCTGGTTTTGTTGGTGTTGTTCCTTCAACTCAGTTGTAGACTCCTGTTATTTCGTGCGTTCATTTAATATTAAAACAAATTTTAGAGGGGAAAAAACGTAATTCATAAAAATGTAACGGCATGACTTCCCAAAAAAGCTTTAGCATCCTTTTAAAAGCTTTACTCATTTTTTTTAATGGGAGCAATCAAGCTGCAGTCTGGCCCAATCTGGAGAGCCGGCACCACGCGGCATTAACGTGGCCCTATGTGGCTGAGGGACCGCCGCTACACGGCGAGGATGTCCCCGTCACAGAATATGTGAGGAGAAGCGGAACAGGAATGAAGAAGATCATTGACAAGACCGATGAGGGGCAGTTCAGTTCCTTGACCCAGCCAGAGCACGGGGAATAACAATAATCCAGCCCCATCGTGACTGAGCTGAGCGATGAGACAGGACCGATGGATTCCCCCAGAGCAGCTACTGCCCTATATGGATTATTACTGGTGAGAAGTGTCCTAAATGCATCCAGTGGTTCCAGCTGCAGCTGGCTATTGAAATCACTTTAAAATCCCTCAATGGAAATAACTGTGTGTCATACCAGTGACTGCGTTCTGGGCTGTCTTAACTGCAGGGCACGAGTGCCCCGCGAGCTCCGGCATCCCGCGTCCACTCAGCATGTGAAGCTGTGGGGCTCAGAGACACGTATAGGAGGGCCCTGTGCTAAGCTTCGCTTTATATGCAAATGGTCACACATTTTAGAATTAGAATAGTTGCTTGAAAACACAGAAGGTGACATTTTTCCTAACGAGTATATTGTGGAAACCCAGAGGATTAATTCATGCTGGTAACCCTGTGAGCTCCAACAAAACTAATGACATGCAAAATATTCTCTTTGCTCTTTATGCTGGCTTCCAGTGCAACCCGAGCAGCTCCAGAATATATAAAGCGTCTGGGCTGAAGGGGCTTGTCTGGACCCTCTCTCTGAAGGGGACGACGCAGCTCTCGGAGGCAGCAGTTGCAAAGGTGAGAGAGTGCAGTTGGGCTCGTGTGACTTTGTCCTTCACCTAAGGTCAACACAAAAATCACATCTTGCACAACGCAGCCACCAGTAGCTTAATGCAATCCCGACAGCAAAATCTTTGGACTTGGAGCAGGAATTCTGCTGTGGATAGAGTTACTAACACACGGTATCATTTTCCTCCCCGTATCCATTTTGAAAGTGAAAAATCAGAACACTTAAATGACGCTCTGTCCTAAAGGAAAACTGGGCACAAATAATTGACCGGTGGGTATTAATCGTTCTCTCTCCGTCACTCGAAAGCTCGGGGTGTGATGTCTTACCCAGGAAAGTGTTGGAAATGTACTCGGACACCTGGTTGCCGGAACGGCTCATCTCGGAGAGGTGTGTCAGCTCCCGGTTCAGCATCCTCTTGAACTGGGAGGGGAAGAGCAGAGAGACAAAGATGGCATTTTTCTGAATGCTTTTCCACGTTAAAGCAGCTTTGTCACAAGCAAGTCCACGAGCAAGATGTTAAAAGCAAAGTGCTGGAGGTATTTGGAATGGAGTCAGCAACACACGATTTCATTTAGATGCTGCTCAGCATCATCATGACTAGGTATTTCTTTTCAGTGCACAAAACTACGGAATTCATTTCCTCCGAAGACGCATACTGGGTTGTACTGTAACAATAAGACACCATTTCAGGGAATCTCTCCAAAAGATCAAATTCTCGCAGTGGTTTTAAATGCCACATCCTATAACCCTCTTTTGTTCTGAATTTTCTAAGTTTGCTCCATTTTGAATTATGCAAGTAAGACAGTTCAGAGCAGAGCAGAGAAGGATGCTGTAAATCTGCAGATCTGCTCGCATCATTACAGTAAAACGCAGGATTCGAGCATTTCTCCCCAGATATACGTGCTACGACCCTCCTCATCATCTAACCACCCATCTTCCTTGCTGCCATCATTTTATCCTCTAACAGTGAATTCCCAAAGGAGAAAGAAAACCTACAGCCACGAACGCCGCATGCAGAGCACACAGGTCTGTGCACCTCTCTCCACGCAGCACACACAAATAACCATTTTAAAAGCAGCTCCCTTACAGAGGTTCAGCCGAGCACAGAAAACCGGTCGTTCATAAGCCTGCGGGATTTAAACCCACCTTAATATAACCCCAAGATACAGATAGCAAATAGTTCGCTTCAGGCATTTTGGAAAGCTCCGCGGCACCGTCCACAAATCCTCCAGGAGAAATCGCCGGTCAGGCAGGAGAGCTCCTCGGGCGCCCGGACACCCCCTTCCCCGGCCAATAAAATAAATCAGCGTTCATCAAAGCCAGAGATCCCCCAAAGCCCGGCAGTTGCTAATCCCAGACAAAGCCCGGCTGGGCAGAGCATCTTTGCAGGGAGCTGAACGTGGGTGTACTTGCTCGCCGGCGAGAATAATGAAATCAGGGACCGCACAAAGGAGCGAGCACTAATCCGAACGCATTCAGCTGGGTGGCTGGAAGCACTTATGAATTATGAATCGTCGTGGTTGCTTAGCTGGCTGAAGGGGGTCCCCGCTCCGCGGCAGCCTCGCTCAGCGGAACTGCACGACACGGGGAGGATGCTGGTTTCTGGGGGGTTGCCAGCTTTAGGAACACAGCCATCTTTTTATGAGGGACATGAAAATGGAGGAAGCTCTGTGCATACTTAAATAAGTCAAAAGTAGGCGGCTAGCTCTTCTCCTTTTCTGCTTTGTTTTAATCCTCTTCGCTACAGACACTGAGGATTTTCAAAGCATAGTTTTTCACATTTTCAGTGTGATCATGAATTTTTTCCCCCTACATGGTACACAGGGCAAAATGCAGCAATGTAGCAAAATGTGCCCTTACAAACTGGAAATATTTTTCAGGTAAAAGGTATAGACTAACAATAACCTTAAATCTGTAACGTCAGTCTGCAATTAATAAACTCTTTCTTACAAGAACACAGTCACAATGCACATTTTGAGATTCGATGATTAATTTCTATTTTACACCGAAATGCCAAGACTTCATTAGGAAGCTGGAGCTGTCCTTTTAGCACGGCATCACAAGAAAGTCACACTGTACTGTGAGTGATAGAGATCCCAGCAAGGAATCACCGCTGATGGGCGGCACTCACGCCACTTTAGGACGTCCTTGGAGATGGCTGGCTGCAGCACGCCGCACCACAGCAGCCAGGATTCCTCAAATAAAAGTACAGTCTTTGGTCTCAACTGATTTCCTTTCTCCTTTGTGAAAGGTTATCAGCCTCGCTTGCCATGACGACACGAGGCTTCCTCACGTGCTGTGGGATGAGCAGGGCGTGGGGGGCAGCCTGTGCTGGGGCAGGGAGATGCAGAGCCTGCAGCTTGCTGCTGGCCCAGCACTAAGCACCAGGAAAAATCATGCCTGGCTGGCCAGGCATGGCTCCAGCCGTCAGCACCGTCCAGATGGGACTCCCGCTCAGCCTTCTGGCCATCAGAACCACGCAGAGAAAATGAAGTTGTGAAGCCACCTTCTTCTCTCCTTAAATCCATCATTATCAGAGGAGGAAAGCTGATGCCACCTCCCTTTTACCCTGTGGCGCTCTGCACCGTCCAAAGTGACCTGCCAGCGTGAACGTCACACAGCGAGGCCTCACTTTCCTGGTTAGTCAACCAGATTAAACACAGTCTCATGGGATACGGGCAGGAGTGGGATGTGAAGGATGGCATCTCATGGGATACGGGCAGGAGTGGGATGTGAAGGATGCCATCTCATGGGATACGGGCAGGAACGGGATGTGAAAGATGCCATCTCATGGGATACGGGCAGGAGTGGGATGTGAAAGATGCCATCTCATGGGATACGGGCAGGAGTGGGATGTGAAGGATGGCATCTCATGGGACACGGGCAGGAACGGGATGTGAAGGATGGCATCTCATGGGATACGGGCAGGAACGGGATGTGAAGGATGGTGGCTGCCCAGGAGGACACTCCACAGTGCTGGGGCATTTGGCTCACAGGGTCTCCACTAAACGTCACGCCAACTAAGATAGACAAAAGCCTTTTTGAAACTCCTAAGAGTAACCTTAGTGATGGAGAACGAGCGGTAGCAAGAATGAAAACCGAGGGAAAGGCTGTGGGAGGAGAGGAGAGCTCTGACCCCGTCATTCCTCCCAGTGACGTATTTTTGCCGGTCACAAGCACCAGCCGCCAACATGTGAGCGCTCCCACAGACTCGCAGTGAAGCGTGTGCTGAAACATTTCTCTGGATGGAGGCCTTTATCTTTACAAGGAAAACACCATCACCAGATGATCACGCAAACAGCTTTCAAGCACCGTTGAATCACTCGGGTTCTCTATACAATCGCCCCTTTCAGACAAATAATCCCAAGTGGTGGACGAACATTGGAAAAAAAGCCTTTACCTCACACAAGGGTTGGCTGCTGCCTTTTCACAGAGGCGCAAAGCAATTGAACGGCCTCCACAAGGTCACCCGAGCCATCTGCAGCAGTGATGGGGACAGACAAAAGACCTTGGGATTCTCATCTACCTGATCTTTAACCAGAAACCTTCATGTCCTCCAACAGCCTTCATCTTGCTCACTTTTCAGACTTTAATCAGCGACCTTTGACGAATGCAGAGAGCGGGATTACAGCGCTGCTGAAAGGATGCTTGGGGCCAAACCCTGCCGGGACACCCACGGTGCTCCAAGAATACCCACACGCTTTGCCAAGTTGACTGCAAGTTACCGTCTGAACCACGCTGGCACCTGAGCAGCGTTTACTGAACAACACGACACCCTCTGAAAACCCCCACAGCTCAGCCCGGACCGAGGCGGGCGGGTGGTGCCCTCGGTAATCCCAACGCCTCCGCCACTCCTGGAGGCTATTGGGGATTTTTCCTGAGCTTCCCTTGATGTCAGGATGCTCTGGAGCGACGCCGCTTCCTCTGAGCCGCTTTGCCATTTGCCTGCGGGGAGAACGCCCGTTCGCTGCCTCTCTGCACAGATCAATGACTGATGCCATGTGCAAACCTCCGTAAGGATCCCGCCGTTAAATCGATCTGACGGCAAAGGGTAAAAACAAACAGACTGCGGGCGAGCGATGAGAAAAGACCAACCGCTCTGCCGTTAAGCAAACAGAAGCGTCGTGGCTTTCACGAGCTCATGCATGAGCGCGGCTCGGCTCGGCAACTGCGGTGACGCCTCTCAGCAACACCTGGACGTGTGCTGTTATGTTCGTAATTAATAAGCATCTCGGTGCCTTTTACCAAGGAAATGAGCACCAATAACCGTGCTGGGGAGCTGAGGCACACGGAAGGGTACACGTGTGCGCACACAAGGATGTACACGGGAGGGGATGCCCACCCCAAACGGGCTTGGGGCTCCCTTCTCTCTCCCCCAAACTCCGATGGCAGGACCTAACACATTCAGCCGATGGAAAGAGTGCAGATCACGTCAATAAGGCGAAGCCCCAAGTGAAATTTTTCATAACCAGATACACATGGCGGCACAGCTGACCCTGCCAGCAAGTCACAGAGCTCCGAAACCATCTGGAGGGTTGTGTGAGAAGAAGCCATCGCGTGGAGTCTTCCTGTTCTGCCTGCTCTGAAGCAACCGCACGAGTCATCTGAACCGAATTAAGTCTCCCAGAAACTGAATCATTCTCTGCTGACCAGCAGTGACCCTGTTGCATGTGTTCTCTGGTAGAGGGAATCACAGTTTCTTTCCAGCGTCCCAGTCGTGCGTGTGTGCAGTGATTTCCCCGATTACCGTTGGGGAAGTTCACTCGCAGTTCCCCTCCTGGCTGCCCACACCGCTCCCTCGCTGCTCACGTCTTCTCTGCGCTATTTGCTTTTACTTCCTCAGCTGCAGCGTGTGGCTAAGGACACGACCACGGGGAGCTCCGCGGGCGCGCGGTGGCATCGGCACTGAGTGCGGGGCAGCTCCTTCAGCCGCTCGGCAGCTGGTCCTTCACCCCACCCTGACCCAACGCTCTGCAGGAGAAGCTCGCTCGCCTTTGGCTTTGTGCAGAGCAAGAAAATTTGGCCTAATCTACAATAGGATTTGCCAGGATAGCCCGGCAATGCTGGGAGCGTGCTGGCTCCGGGGCCACTGCGTGCGATACGGGGTGGAGGCCAGGGAAGCATCCACCACACGTGGGAAACCTCCCCGGTGCTTCAGGGTGGAAAATCCCACCTTTCTGGCTCATTTTGGAAGAAACGTGTCTCTTCCTTTCCTCGGAAGGTCAGGGAGAGCCATGCAGAGGCACAGGCAGCTCTTGGCCTCTCCAGCCCCACGCCTGCTGCAGCCATAGTGCTGTTGTTAGCCCAGTTCCTATTCCCTTCTGCAGTACAGCATCAGAGGTGTTCTCCCTGCTTTACGGGGGAGAATAAAGACAGCAGGATGTATCTGCTGCTGATGTAAAGCCTTTGAAGTCGATTTACACCAGCTGGGGTTCCCTGAGGCCAAGAGTCCTTATGCAAAGAGGCTGCTTAAAAAAAGTTTTAGTCATGCACAGGAGCTGAGGGCAATTGCGAGATAAAAGAGCTGCTGAGATGCTGTGGGGCTCTGGAGTACCGAGAGTGGGGTCCCACCCCGCACTTTGATGGAGGAATCTCAGTGCAGATCTCCAGCATGTAGAAATGTTTATAAATGCTGCTGCTGGCGACCCACCCTTCTGACGCAAACGCCACATCCCTCGCTCCTCCACCGCTCCTGGAGATCCTGAGAACAAGAGGGGCTGGGGCAGGAGGGCTGCTTTCGCCTTTGATTTCCACGCACAGGCAGCTGGGCTGAATCCTCCTCGGCTTCATTGCCTGGGTAAATCACTGCGGGTCCAGGGGCGCGATTAAAACCTTGGTGTAAGTCCATTGGTTTCAGCAGCTCTTCTGGGAGTAACTGGATGCCCAGCACTGGTTGCTGGGAAGAGCTCATGCTCACCTGCCCGCGTGACGGAGCGGGAACGAGAGTCCAGCCGGAAACTCTTGACACGCAGGAGGGAAATCACTCATGCGCACGTACGCCAACCAGCCAACGTGTAACGCTTTCGTGGGGATCTCCGGTCGCTCCAAGGGAAGGGATGCGACGCTCCTGTGCTACTGCGGAAGTTTAGCAAAATGAGATTAATCTCATCGCCCGTGTTTGAGAAGCTAGAAGAAGAGAGATCTGTAACCTGGCTCACAGAGACCTCGAGCCCTTTGGTGGACAAACCTCCCGGAGCTGGGGTTCAGCCTGAGCCCAGGCGGAGCGAGGCTCATGGGGCGTAATCCTGGGTACCAAGCCTGGACAAACCCTGCTCGCTCCCAAGACGGGCAGGGAAGCAGATCTCAGGCACGTGAGCACTGAGGGCAATTTTCCATTACTCTGTTTTTTCCCCAAACTGCATTTGGAAAAACTGCTGATTCTGCAGTGCCGGAGCATTTTTTTGTTTGTTTCTTAAAAAGTCTGTGAGTCAAAAGAGTTAAAATACTTCAGTTTCTAGGAGCCATCAGCGTTTATCTGTGCTTTCTGATGTTACATCACTTACAGAAAGGACCGTGTCAAGCAAATTTGCAGCTGTCCTTGTTACTTCAGGATTTCTATCGATTTTCCTTTTTCAGCACTCACACCAAGGATGACGGGAAGGTGCATTTAAATGCTTGAAGCAAAAAAACGAGCCCGTTTCGCACTGATCGGGACTAAAGGAGGAAGTTTGCAGACATACTTCAGGGCCTGCAGAGAAGTGGAATGCTTGCAGTCAGCTTTCAGTCATTAAAAAAAATCAAATACTTTTGCAACTTTCTAGTCCTTATTTCCTAAAACAATATAGTTTTTAATGTGCTAGAAACTATTTTTAATGAGATACAAAGTACTATTTGTTTTGGGGGTTGTTTTGTTTTGTTTTGTTTTCCCTTCAGCTTATTTTTCAAACCAAAAGTAAACACACGGTTATGAAATCTCCAATTTCACATCAAAGGCGAGTTGATTTATATGTATGTTCAAAGGAAGACTTTAAAGGAGTAACATCATGACCAACTTGTTGGCCTTATGTTATTAGAATAATTTAAAAATCCACAATGTACATGTTGATAAATAAACAGCGTGTTGCCATAAATCAGCGTGTGGCTGCTCATGAAAGCAGTAACGTATATCTGATGTAGACAGAACAATATTGGGATTTTAGCCATCAAGTTTAGCACTTCAGAAAGCAGCAGAACCTCCCTTGGGTGGGACGTACTTATGCAACACGGTGCTTAAAAAGCGATGAAGAGGAACCTGGAGCAGGAGTGTTATCGCCGGTCAGTACCTTTCCAGCTCATTTCCAGACAAATAAGACTTGAAATATGCAAATTGCATTGAAATGCCGGAAAGGAAAAACTCCCTACAGAGCCCTGCCCAAGGAAAAGGCGATGAATTAACACCCCGTACAGAAACGATACTGAATTTCCTTATTTAAAAGCAGGCTCGGGGCACGTTACTCACTTGCTGGGAACTGGTGAAGGCAGCAGCAAATGCCCCTCCAGCTGCTGCTGGGGAAGCGGTAAGGTCATGGAGAAACCTCCCCGTTGACTTTCCTGAAGGTGGATGTGTCATGTGTTTATAAGGTGTGCCCGCCTGAGCGGTGGCTGGCACACGGGGAAGCTAAAATGCCCGCTGGACCCTGCAGAGCCTAACGATCAAGTCTCGGTCCACCCCAGACCGTTCTGTTGGTACCCAACAGCCCTTGGTTTAGATTTCTGTGTGTTTGGATTGATAGGAAACACCAGGACTGAGCGAGCTGAAGATCTCACGCTGCGTGGTGTGATAAAGCACGTACGGCGTGTCTCCTTGGCCAGCGGGGCAGAGCCCAGTCTGCTGCCTGGACTGGAGCTTTGGGTTCCTTTGGAAGAGGCTCAGGTCAGTTTCTGCTTCACCCAAGATGCTCTTAAGAGCATTAAGAACAGGTCTCTTCTAGGCAATTCATACACGCAACTCTCTCTGGAGTTCACGTGTTGGCTTAGTAGATTTTGGATGGGTTTCTCCTCACCAATAAGTACCAAGCTGCACGTGGCAAGAGCTCTCAACCAGACAATGATCCCCCGGGACTGCGCTTGCTCTCCAGCACCGAAAGGTGTGTTTTAGAACATAAAACAAATTGCGCCGTAGGGAGGAAGGACACACAAATGGCACGTTACAGGCAAAGGGGTAACTCCCGAGACTAGTAGCCTCTTTCTACAGCAGCCAAGCGCAGTGCACTGAGCATCCCCACCAGCTCTTCACGCCTGCGCTGCTTTTCACCTTCACGTGAACGAGAGGCGGGTCAGTAAAACCAGGAACAAGCAAAAACGCTTGTTCTGCAAAATCAGGTTTCAGAGTTTTACCAGGTGGAAAAACATTTATTGTGTTAATTGCAAAAGGAAAATCAGGAAGAAGACACGAAGATTACCAGCCCGAGGTGAAGGAACAGCAAAATTAAAACCTACACCAGCTTGTTTGTTGACATGAAGTTGATTAAAAGAAAGACCTGATGGAGCTGACAACATCTGTGGTCTTGAGAGCAGATCGAGCTCCAGAAGGCTGCAGATCTCAGAGCAAAATCTCCTGTCAGTCACACCCATGCAAACCACACTGCTGAAGCCTCGAGCGCCAAAGGAAGCTGAACAACTACGTAAAGAGAGCCCACAAACCAAGAAAGAGCCTCCCCAGCCACTCGTCCCTGCCAGGGCAGGCAGGGAGCAGGCAGGGAGCCGGCAGGGAGCCGGCAGGGAGCAGGCAGGGAGCAGGCAGGGAGCAGGCAGGGAGCAGGCAGGGGCGTACTTGCTCCTTCCCGCAGGGCTCGGGGGTGAACCATGAGGAGATGCTGGACATTTGGATGAAACGTGCCCAGATTATATTCTCAATCTTCAGCAAAAAATAATAACCAACTGAGAGGGAAGAGCATCTGTCATTTAACAAGGGAGCGATGCAATTAAACATGGGATTTTGTTAATCGTATGAAGCAGCAATTTAAATTTCATTTAAATTCGAGTCAGGCTCCACAGTCATCACTTAGGCAAAACCAGCTGGGGTTTTACCTGAGTCGGAGAACAGGCTTTGGAACATTCAAGTAACTCTGTGCCCCCAGATGACTTTTCCAAGATGCCCGTGATGAGAAAAACTCTGGCAACTTTAGAAATCTCTTTGCTTCAGAAAACACGGGATGAAGAGTAAGCCCTGGGAAGAAGTCAGCGTAGCTCTACAATACAGTATATCCCCCCCAAACGAGGTGTAAGGTGGTCCTGCCAAAATGGAAATGAGCCTAATGCAAGCACCAAAACCATACGGAAGGCTCTAATTAATGTAAATGTATTTCAGTGAAAAATCCCTCTCACCCAGAGACAGGCAAATGCTTTGCAGAACCATTTCTGTGGAGCGTTTGCCCAGCTAAACCAGCAGCAAGGTGAGGCCCTTGGCGGCTCTTTGCTTTGAACACAGAGCAAAGGCTTTAATCAGAGGGATCTCTAAGAGCTCTGACGGATGAGCCTTCAACCCGACACATCTCCACAACATGTTCTGGCTTTGATAGCACAACATCGTTCAATTAAGTTGCACTTAGTGGGAATATTTCGCTCACCAGCTTGCCCCACCGAGGGCAGTTGCTCTGCAATGAGTGAAAAACAAGGAGCTGGGAGTCAGGCTGTGGAAACTGGTCCCCAAAATCAGGGTCAGGATTAGGACTGCTCCTTGGATTAAATCCTACTTTGAAATCCTTCGCAGCTCACCCTCCTCCTAAGTGATGTTTCTCCTCTGAGATTTCATGTGTCTCCAGGATTCTCTCTCTCCTGCCAGAGAGGTCACTGCTCTGAACAGTTAGTCACTCTCTAGTCCTGCCCTCAAATCGTGATTCATTTTGAACCTGCCTTTGAGCTATTATTTATTTAAGCCCCACCCTAATGTGTTATAACGTAAAAGTCTGAGAATGCAGAACTTTAAACCCCATCATATCCCCGTACAAGCAGAAATGCTTAAAGGACATGCCTGAAGGTCCTTGGGCACCGTCGTGTCCCGGAGGACGGCAGCTCCCCAGAAAAGCTGCTGGCAATACAGATTTGAACCCAAACTCAAAGCCCAAAGTCCTCATCTCTGCTGTGGCTCCCTAGACGTGCACCAGCGGCACGTAGCGTGTGTGGCCATGGGATCTCCCGCCTCTGAGCTTCTCCCACCCAATTCCCACAACAGTCCCAGAGGATTCTCTTTGCTCTAGGAGAGCAGCAGCTTGCAACAGTGGCTCCAGCTCCTAATACTGGACCAACACATTCCACAGCCAATGGCGCAGCTTTCCGATATTTTGGTTTTTTCATAGCTGACTCAGTTTGACACAGACACCTGGAGAGGGACAGCCCAGAGGACCTGCAAATCCAAAATATCAGACTGTTAAATAAGCCCACCTACGGCTCCGCTATTCCACGCCACTCTCAGGACACGTTCGATATAGTCAAAGTGATTTATTTCAGAGGCCAAAGAGCAAGGGAGGAGGAATAAGACGGATGCAGAGACAGCTACCCTAAAAGTCCATTTATGACAGTGATGAGAACTGATACAGGAGGTGACTTGGATACAGGAGGTGTCTCGGACCCAGCTCCCCAAGTCTTGAACATCCATACGAGGAACTTTGAGGGGTTTCACAGCCCGGGGCAGAGCCACTGCCCGGAGCTGGCTCCTCCTCACCCAGCAGCTTCCCTGCGACCTCACGTTCACCACTCCCAAGTGTCTCAGTTAAAAAACCTGGCTCCCACGTCACACATAGCTTTGCCTTAAGACAGTGCCCTGCCCTCTAGAGCAAGGACATCCTCAACACACATGAAAAGCCAACAAAGATGGAGTGAATGTTCCTGACCTCAGATATAAACAGCTCCTACCGCAGTTCTCATCGAGCACAACGACCGTCTAGACTCCTGCTCTGCCGACAGCAGCCGTACGTCTAAGAAACGGTTAACCGCCGTGGAGCACGCCGACGTCAAACCCACAACGAAGTGCGTTAGGGCTCTGCGGGGACCAGCTCTGCAGGGACCTGCATGGAGCAATGCCAGGGGTTGCTCCCACCTCTCCCAGGCGCTTGGTCACAGATCCCTGTTTCCGTAACGTGAGTGCCCAGGCGAGGGGAATACCAGCGTGCGGCCGGGGAACCGTGTGTGGAGCTCAGTGATTCATCCCGGCTTGTAAAAACAGGAGACGTGGAAGTCTCTTTGTTTCGCTGGCTGCTGCACAAGCGAACAAGCCTCTCTTTGTGCGGCGCTCGGCTATTTTAAAGCATATTAAACAAAGGAAGTTACGGCAAAAGCAAGCGAAAGACTAAACAGCTCGGCACCACTTAAGGGAAACATCACGTACGAAGGGGACACGATTCGGGGCTGAGGGACTGGCAGAAGACAGGCGAGCGAGTGCGGAGGCTGTGCAGCCCGGCACATACGCTGCTGGCACTTGGCCTCGTGCCGTGCTCGACCTCCACCACCGACCTCAAGAGTTTACATTAGTGTCCAGATGTTTATTCAGCCGCTCTCTCCTGAAAGCTAGGTGTGGCCTCGCTCCTCTTTTCTGTCCGAAATGCCCTTTGAAATACAAGCAAAATGAAATGGGTTATGTTTATCTTAGCGGCTTCTGGCTCGAGAGCAACCAAGATAGGAGTGCGGAGCCGCGCCGTGCTACCGGCCTGAGCCGCTGGCTGGAAACCGCCTTGGGTGGCAAGATCTGAGTTGCGTTAATGCAGCACTTGGGAGTATGGAGAAGTCTTTAAGAGCTGAAAGAAAGAGAGTTGAAGGATTTGCTCTGCAGTGTTTGTAGGTGCATGGGCAGTGCTGGCAGTGCCCCAGGGGAAGAGAAGCAAGCGGGTTTTGAAAGCTGCGGGAGCCCAAGGCGGGTGCCCTGATGCCAACGCCTCTGTCCACTCCCAATCAGAATGTCCCCACAGACCACAGATGACGTTACCAGTCCTTGCTCTAAATAAGGCTGGTCTAATTTCAGGAGACGGAAAAGTGCTGCTTAGGGCCATTCAGGTAGCTCCGTTTGAGGCGTGACCTGGGCTGCATCCTGCACAGGCAGGCAAGAGGCTCTGAGAAACATCTTCTCCATCCCTCATTTCTATGATATTATGGCCCCATAAAAACTTGGAGCTGACAAGACCAAGCTGGGAAAAATACTTGCTCCTTTTTATGATTTGGAGGATGCACCGAGCGTGTCCTCCCCTGGATCCCGAATGCTGTATTAGGTAATGGGTGCGTGGGACCCTCCCCCCGGCTTCATCGGCAGGGCAAGCGAGGCTGTGGACAGCTGCCTAACGCCACACACAACATTACAGGGTGGCCACAAAGAGAGAATATACCCCCTTCTTTATCAGCAGGCCCGTGACTCACAAATCCTTCTGAGACACAGCGGCTGCCTGAGCTGGAAGCTGAGCAGGGTGGTAAGTGCAGAAAAAAAAGAATATAGAGGTCACAATAATGTATAAAACATGTGCGGTCTGCTTCTGCAGGCAGCACCCAGTGAGCGCCCGCAGAACTTCACAGGTACTTCTGTTTCATTGCAAAGCTGCAGTGCTGCAGTGGAAGGTGAGTGTAACTCAGGAAAATAAAACCCTTCACGTCGGCTGCATTCCCTGCAACCGGGTAGTTCTTTTCTCTAATTTAGAACTTTAAAGGTGTGCGGATAGTCGGTTGTTCTGCAGCAGAAGCTCACAGCTGGAGCAGCGAGAGGCTCGGGTTGGTTTGCGGATCAAGCGCTGCTCTGGTCATGCCCCAGGACTGACAGACGCCCAGGACAGCACACCCGGGGAGCAGAGCTCCCCTCTTTGCCACTTTGACGTCTGATCCCCACTCGCAGGACTGGAGGGTCCCGCTGTGCCGCCACGGCTCACACTGATGTCAGCGCAATCAGTAGTGCACAGTAAGATTAGCTGCTCATTTCCTCACTTCTCCTGTAATTAACTCACGTCTTAAAAGAGTATACGCACATGCTGCTTTCTGCACACCGTCAGCTTGAGGGCAGGATGCCGTCCTGCACGGCGCTCCCCCACAGCGGTCCATTTTGGTGCAGCGCTTCTGAGAATCACCCCGCGCACACGTATGCCGAGATCCTCCCTCTCTCTGCCCGCCGTTGTTGCAACTCTGGAATTTTCTAAACTACGTCTGTCAGGAAGGAGACAGGAAATTCGAGTCACACTTGCAACAGCTGTGCCGTGCCTACTATCGGGCTCCAGTGACGTAGTTTGGCTGGGGTGGGTGCGGGGCCAGGAACTCGGCGAGAGCGGAGGTCAGGAAGATAGGTCACTGTTTACACTGCTCTGGCGCGCGGCAGCACGCTGAGCCTATTTGCTTTCTTCCTATCTATGCCGTTTCTCCTTCCGTTTTTCTTTAATAACGGGGAGCCCAAGCATCCTGTTTTCAAAACATCAGACTGTTTTGCTATTTATCGGTGACGAATTTAAATGCCTTTGGCCGAAGCGGGGCGATAGTTGGTGCAGGGTAAAACCTGACCAGCTCGGGATGGGTGCAGCCTCCTCCTGAAGACCCACGTTTCCAACCCAACGGCTTCTCGCGCTGTAAGATCGCTCTGCAGATTGGGCATCTGCCAGCGAAACCCGAAAGCCACAAACCCCCCGACCTCATTTGTGACAGTATTTACTGCTGATGAGGAAGTGAAAGCGAGGTGTGAGGCCATTTTAGGCTTTTCTTTCACTGATGAAAACGATACTGGAAGTTGACCAAAAACACAGACGTTTCAGAAACTGATTATGAAAGACCAAAGTTTCGAGAACCTTTTGCTTAATGCAGCTGTAAGGCATTTGCACACAGAGGGGTCACAACTTTGAACTACTGTGATACGCAATTTAGTGTTTCACCTTCACGAGTCCAGATTTGGCACTCGGTTAAAAAAAATACTCTCAAAATGAAAGGCATCAGCGTCCACATTGGAGGTGCAGCCTTCTCTGCAGCCTAAAGCTTTCTCAACTTTCACCCTGGCTTCCCTCAACTCAACTCAAAAAAAAAAAAAAAAGAAAAAAGAAAAATTCCTTTCTTGAAAGCTCATCTATAAAACTTTTATTGCTTCCTTTGCCCCTGCACGTCGTGGATCACTGACAGAGAAGGAAGCTGAAATAGCATGGCACTTCTTCACTCAACAGTTTCTGTAAAATCAGTTTATGATTCAGCATTTCTGATTTCATTAATTTCAAATTAGGAAAATAATAATAATAAGCTCGGGTTCACGAATATGGCTCAGAACCATGGCAACCGGCCCAAGGCACACGGATGCAGCGGACACAGCCCTCATCCCGAGTCCGAGCAAGCCGAGCCTGGGACTGTCTGAAAAGCCCCCGAGGTCGGGGGTGGGGAGCAGCAGCCGCGGCCGGGGGTGCGGAGGCTCCGCTGGCAGCCAAGCGCTGCCCGGGGCAGCGGCCGCGATCAGAGCGGGGAGGCGGCCCCGGCCCCGGGGCGAGGGAGTGCCTGCACCCGGCAGCGGCCACCTCGGAGAACGAAGGGCTGGCCGGGGAGATGCTGAAGCGCAGGGCCTCGGTGATGGGGCGGCTCGGCAGGACGGGGGCTGGGGAGCCCGGCTGCCCTGCGGGGAGGGCTTGAGGCGGCAACACCAGCTTCCCAAAGTTGCCCAAAGGCGTCCAGCCCTGGCGTTTCGCTGGCTTCCCTCGAGCTGCTGCTCGGTACGCTCCGGGGACTCACATGCTCTCTCCCTCCCGCTTCCCCGACTTCTAGCACAAAGTACTTTTCTCACGTTATTTTAGCACCTCACTCCTCGTAGAAAAACTCAGAACTCCCCGTTGGACACGGGGCAAAAACCAAGGGTCCCGGGAGGCGGAGCAGCCCCTCGGAGCTCGGTCGCCGGGCTCCTCTCTGCCTCCGCGCCCTCCTCCAGCGCTGGCAAGCGGTGCCGAGCCAGCCCACCACATTAAAACCGACACGAAACGCTCCCCGAAAGGCAACCAGCGATCAAATAGCGTACACAGAGTTTTAGAGTTTGCCACTGTTACGAACAGACAACACCGAAGATAAGCTGACTTTTTCAAGTGATGGTTTGTTAAAATGCGGGCGTTTTCACGGCGTTTTCTGGTAACCTCGGCTCGGAAGGGACCGGCGCGAATTGAAACCTCTTTCACTCCTCCGCAATGCGCCCGGCGGGAGGGATCGCTCTCCCCCACGCCGTCCCACGGCCGTGCCTCCCTCCTCGGGAGGTAACGCGGAGTTGCTCTCCCGTACCGAGGCGCAGACGGGCCCGGGCATCACGCTGCCGTGCACCGGCGCCGCTCCGCATCCCCGCTCCGCATCCCCTCGCCCCGCATCCCCGCTCCGCATCCCTCGCTCCGCATCCCCGGCCGCTTAGCTCACCTTGTTGGATGCCATCTCGCTGACTGAGGCGGTAGGTCTGAATGGTCTCCAGCTGATCCAGGCACCAGTCGAGCTCCTCCAGCGTCTCCATGGCCAGTTTCTGGTAGGGCTCCTCTGCGAAGAGGCAGACGGACATGAGGTCGGGCTGACGCTGCGGCAGCCTGTCCATGCCGGGGCCGCCCCGCCCCGCCGCCAGCTTCCGCCGGAGGTGCCGCACCGCTCCCTCATCATGCGGCCACCGCTGCGCTCCCCTGGCCGCCGGCGAGCAAATCCCCGCCCGCCGCTGGCACCCGGCACGGCCCCTGTCCGGCCGCCCGCCCCGGCCCGCCCGCCCCGGCCCGCCCCGGCCCCGCAGCCCGGCCCCTGCCCTCGCGGGACGGGGACCGGGCGCCCCCCGGGCAGGGCAGGGCAGGGCCCGGCTGCGGCTCCGGGAGTGCCGGTCCCCCCAGCCTCTCCCCGCCCCGGCTGCCGCGGGGGCCGGGGGCCGCTCGGCGCTGCCCGCGCCCGGGATGCTGGTCCCGCGCCAGTCCCGCTCCCTGCCCGGCCGGGCCCCTGCGCCCCGCCGCAGCCCGATCCCCGGGCCTTCTCCCCAGCGCCGAAGAGCCTGCTCCCCCACCAGCCCTGCTCCCCACCAGCCTGCTCCCACTCCTCACCAGCCAGCTCTCCAGCCCCACCAGCCCAGCTGCCCAGCTCCACCAACCCTGCTCCGCTCCCCAACCCCACCAGCTGTTCCCCAACCCAGCCATCCCCGCTCCCTAATCGTGCCTGGTCCTGCTCCCTGACAACCCCTCTTCCCACCACCAAGGTCCTGCTCCTTACTCCACCAACCCCTGCTCCTTGCCAGCCCCTGCTCCCTGTAGGGTCCTGGCTCTCCAGCTCTGCTGGCTCTGCTCCCTACCAACCCTCACCACCAACTCCACCAGCCCCATACCTGCTGGTCCCACTCTCCAGGGCCATGCCCAGCAGGCCCCACTCCCCAGCCTCGCCAGCTCCCACCCAGCTCTGCTCCTTGACCCTGCCAGCAGGACAACGTGCTCCTGAGCGGCTCTCAGCATCAAAGTTGAGGTTTACATAAGCGGATACAGTGAATCATAAAACCTCCCCATGAATGTAACCGCTTCTCATGACACCAGTGACATACGCTTACCCCATAAATCTGTCAAAGTTAATAATTCAGCGTTTCTCACGGCACTGCTGAGCAGGTAACCAGTGACATCAGAGGCCAGCATTGCTGTGACATACACTCAGCAAAGGAGCTGCCGGGTAGCGCGTACGCTGCCTGCACGTATGGCCCCTGCACGTGTCCGCCGCTGCCCTCCTGACTCGATACCAGCAGGGACTCCCGCGGGGCTGCCACCCTCTGTGGCCCCCCACGGCCCCGGGCGCTGTTGGTATCTGCCTCCTCTTCATCCTGCACCATATCCATAAAGCAACGAATGGCATTCACCAGTACGGCATCAAGACCCTACGTCCAATGTTCACAGAAAATAAACGCTGCCAAAGCGGAATTCAGCCACGATCTCGCAGGGCACTTGGCACGGGCACGTTCTAAAGATTCAGTAGATCTGACTCGTTGTGGCATTGCAAGTTCATGTTTTTTCTCCAAACGTGGCCAAGTAATCTGGTTCTTGCATACTTTGGTGATCCACACAACAAACAGGTAGAAACAGCCAGAGCACACAGAACTGGGTCTGGTTTCCTTTCTAACATGAATATTCTCTGCTAACTACTTTATCATGTAAATGAGTTGACCTGGAAGGGCTCAAATCCCTCCTAACAGAAAATGTTTGCGTGGATAAACTAACACAGGTGAACTCGTGATTTTAGGAATAGGAGAAAACTCTCCTCAAACTCAAGAGGAGCTGACCCTGTGTCTAAAGAATGAAGCCCACGGTGCTCCTGTTCCATGTTCCCCTGCTCCAAGGCTTCTCGGGAAGCAGGACCACGACAAACGTGTGGCAGGAGGAGGAACAGGCTCACGGAGGAGTGAGACCGTGGCACCGGACCCTCGTTCAGCCCTTTGGGGGACTTCCAGCCTGGCCCAGGGCTGGGGCTGCAGGACCTGCTGTCGCTATAGCTTCACGTCGAGCTTTGCCTCCAGAAGAACCATCAGGGCAACAGAAATCTACACTTGGTAGTGGAGGATTTCTTTGCCCCAGAGCTGAGGAAGGGTGCAGGCTACTCCCTTACTTTGTAATCTGAATTTTGTGTAATAAAAGAAAGAAAAAACTTAACGGAAGGTGTTACCTATTATGGGGAGTGATGTGAATTAGGAAACTTGAAGGCTTAGGTACAGAGCAAGAGGGCTGGGTACTGGGCTACTGCCACCTCTGAGTTCTTCAATATTCTGGTTTTAGAAGGTGGGATAAAAATGCAAGGAATGTTTTACACATTCTAGATGTTTCTCAGAATGTGTGGCAGGGACTATCCGGACAGTGGTGCCCAGTTCCTTCCTGCTGCTGAGCCTTCCTGCCCAGTTCAGGCAGCCTGTGGCCAGGCGTTGAGGCTGCAGCCTGGTTCACTCCTGTAAGACACCAGTTATCACTTCCTCAGGCCTTTTCAACCACAACACTGGAGGACAAGAGATTACCCATTTAAATGCAGGCATTTTGAAAACCGCCGCTTAGAACATTTCTAGACATTTCGACGGCAAAGCCGGTCCTTTCCACCGGGCTGCTCCAGCGAGGCCCTGGACCCAGGAGAAGACCATCCCCGCAGGCTTGGCTAGCTCTGCTGAAACTCTTACGGTTTCTTTTTGGGGTTGACTAACCGCGCTATCTTTTTCACTCATTTTCTGAAGGAAGTGAGACTGGTGATGGGAGCTCTGATGGCTGCCCTCCCTCCAGGTGTCTGCGTGGCTTTCAGCCTCTCCTCCTTCCTCAGTCACTTCTGAACCTGCTGCGGAGTTTTAGCTCAGTTGCCTTGGCCACTAAGTACGTCAAAGATACCACATTCCCACCAGTTTCAAGAAATGAGACAGTCAAGTAGAAGAAAAGACACTATCTTCCTCCACAGAAGGCAGAGAGCCCGAGCTCAGCCCTTCTCAGAAACTTGGTAACTGTCTCCTAGGCTAATTGCAGACCCAGTCTGAGACCCATCACCCTGGAACCCCCAGGTCTTATCAAACCAGCCCTCCCTGGGTAGGTGCGATGCTGCAAACTCCCCACTGGTTAACTTGTTGTGACTATTTACAAGCGACCTGTGAAACCACTGGCTACGATTCCATGGAGGAGGCTAAATTTGGACCGCGTGTTCTGGAAATCGGCATGTAAAATGAAAATACACCCTCCAAGGTAAGATACACACCTATCCACAAATAACAGGCAGAGGTAAAGCCACTCAGAAGTTGTTCTACAAATGTACTCATTTTCTGAGTTCTGGCTCTATACACCACATTAATCACATTTGAATACTTTATAATTAACAGAACGTTTTGATATTGATAAGGGAAAACACACGTTAGAGTAGAGCCCAAGGCAGACGCTCAGAGAAGCAGCAGCTCCTCCCTTCCTGCCCAGGGTCCCGTAGCCCCAGTCCCTGGCGACGGCAGAGCCCGTGCTGTGTCAAACACAGCACGGTACACCACAGCACGGTACACCACAGCACGACACGCTCTCGGTAGCCCGTGACTCTTCGGTGCCAGCGCTGCCTGCAGCAGCGTTTGCTTTTGCACAGGTGGCAGTGCAGGGGCACAGGGTGGGACTGGAAGGGATGGTGGGGTTAAAATGCAGGTGGGAGCACAGGGAGCCCCATAGGAGCAAGGGGAGAAAGAAGAAGTGTCAGAGGAGAAGGGTGCATGGGGATTCTCTTGCTGAGCCGTATCCAGGTCACCACAGGGACTCAAACAAACAGTAAACAGTTTAGATGCTACATGACACGTTCTTTCCCTGAAACCAACGTGAGCGTCCCGCTGACATCAGGAGTGCAACACCCTCTGCCAGAAACGCTCCGCAACCTTCTCCCCTCACCGGCTCCGGTAACCTTCCCGGTGCAGCTGGTGCCCATGGTCACTGACGGAAACAGCCCTGCCATTTCTGGGTCTCCTGGAACACGGCATGACGTGTCCTCAGCTGTATCGTGTTTCGGTTTATATTTGGGTGTTGTCGCAGGACCAAGCCCTGACCCAGAAAATTCTAACTGGCATTTCCATCACTTCTGCTGGTGCCCCATGTGAAATCATCCCTGAGCAGAATAAGAACTAATTCACAAAAGGGGTTTGTTTCAGTTTTCGGATATTACACTGGGTTTGGGCACGGCTTTTGATCCCGGGCTGCAGTTGAACAGAACTGAGGTGACATTTCGGTCACAAGACTTGACCTGCTGCCAGTCCACCCGGGGACGGCCTGGCCGCCCTTCCGAAGCAGCACAGGAGATTTTCCGTTGGCACTGGGAGAGGCTCTAACGCACTGAAATGCTATTTCCTCTTCTGTGCCAGCATTGGTGCAACACCTGCGGTTTTGTGGGTTTTGGCCACCTCTGTCTGTTGGGTCTCTGTAAGGTGACGGACACGCAGGATCTCACTGCAGAAGGGTCTCAGCAGCCCGTTTTCGAAGCTTTCCCCCCTGACTTGGCTGTGCTAACCGTGTTTCTCGCAGGGACAGGCGCTAATGAATACGGACTTGAGGCTTCTTTTCTCCTTGAACACAAGAAGTGAAAGGTTTTAGAGATGATCCTCTTCGTGGGAGTGGTTTGGCATAAGAGCAAATAGGCTCTTCATCAGAAGGCCTCTGAAGTGTCGCCGATGAGAAGGGGGCTTAACATGACCAACTCTTGGCTGATGCTCCCCCCCCAACCCTGTCTGTGGCCCCCTGTAACCCCGTTCCTCCGCAGCACGTAGCCGCAGCCCCTCGCTGCTGCACGGCTCTGCATGCAAGCCCCGCGCTCGCCCCAACCGCTGGCCGGGGCTTCTCTGAGCATGAGGCCAACGTTATCAGCAGCTGCAGCCACGCGGTCTGGTTCCTCTCTCAAGCCACAACCCGCTGTTACAAGCCCCCATCCTGTTAGCCAAAGGCACTCAGTCCCACCAGGCAGCGAGGCAGGACGGTGGGGCACAGACCCTCCCTCTCCAGGCTGTAGGAGTGAGTTCTCTTCACGGCAGGTGCCAGACACTGAAGTTTTCCGTGCTCTGGCAGGCTGCTGTTACCATCTTCTGAACAGACTGTCCAGGCGAGGAATGCTGAGTGCAAGAATATACAGACATCGTGACAAACTCGGCTCTCCTCACTCTTCAAGATCAAGTTCTGGACTTAAGTTAAAAGGCTTAATGCCGAATTCTGCAAAGAAAATAAATAGTTACTTCTAGTGGATTGTGACTTTGCTCGTAAACCTCAGGCATGTGGCGTTTAAGAGTCAGAAAACACTCAATAGTCTCTCTCAAAAAGGGCTGCTGGAAAATTCACAGAGCAGCTTTTCAACGAAGGTTAAAAGCAGGGCACTGCCCGCGCAGACCAGTCGTCCAGCTTTCACCCAGTCTCTCCTATTCCGCTTGGTTACAGTGGCCAGTGAGACCGGCACACACCACGCTTCAGGTTGTGTGCTTTTAATTGCATCCGGCTGCAATAAATTGCAGCTATTTGTAATTATAAACTTCTTCAGCAGTTGAGGCCGTCCTTCCCACAAGCTCTCGGCTCAGCTCCCGCCTGCCCGCCCCGCAGCACATCATCCGAGGCTCGAGGTCCCCAAAGCGCCCATTTTCCAGTGATTCCAGTTGGTTTAATAAATAAATGTTGTCGCTCTATGTGAACAGTTCAGACTCAGGCTCAAATCTGTTCATTTAAAAAGTCAAATTAGTAAGAGCAGTTGCTCATTTTTGCCTTGGAAAGGCTTTAACACTGAGCGGTTCCCAAATCCCAGCATGTACAGCTGTTCCCAAATCCAGCGGTGAGGGCAGGCACCAAAATGTTCCCCCGATGTTTCACAAACGGTAAAATTCAACAAAACCTGAAGCAGACAAACCCTCGTAAGAAACAAAAGACTAAAATCAAGAAAATGCTTCCAAACTCCCACCAGTGACAGGAAAACCAAGGTACTGGGTAGATTTTGCTAAGCCGAGCTCCCTGGCAGCTCTTCGGTGAGCCGGAGCTTTGGAAGTCCTCGTGTCCTTGTAGGGAATGTGGGAATGTTTATCCCGGTGCCTGCAGGCACTGAAAACTCCTTTAGGAAACGCTGGAGCACAAGCTGCCAGGCTCCTGACTTGAAAAGAACGTTAGGGGTGCGATGTTAAACTGCTCGTGGTTCTCAGCATGAATCCAGAGGACGCAGCCCCTGTGCCAGAGGTTTTAGGCTCATTTGAGTAGTTTGCTTATTTACAGGTATTTAAAGTATTTACGATGCAGTAAAAAAAGAAATAAAATTGAAGGCATGTTCAATATGGACATTCGTTAAAATCTTAACGATACACGTTATGAGTCTTTATTACTGAGAATTCACCAGAGGACTTGAAGCCAATCCATTGTTCATTATGTACACACTACATTTATTCTAGGTTATCCTCATTGTTGTCATTATTATCGATGACAAAAAGATCGAGAAGGGAGAATCCTCTAGTTAATGACTTGAATGACAGCTTATTATTGTCAGCTGTATAGAGTCTCCTTGATTTTATGGAAGGCCTCATTTACATTTCTCTGTCCCCGACTACCAATGCCTAAGAGCTTGCATCTAAGCGAGCCGCGGAAGCCCTCTCTGTGTGATCCTCACCACCAACACCGATCCATGAAGACTGACCCACCAGCTGAACTCCCCTGTGCTTTAGCCAAGACCTTTTTGATTTGAAGTCCTGAGTGCAGGTTAGAGGAGAGAAAAAGGAAGGAAAGGAGGAGGAGGAGAAGGAGGAGGAGGAGGAGGAGAAGGAGAAGGGAGAAAGGAGAATGGAGAAGGAGAAGGAGGAGGAAGGAGGAGGAGAGAGGAGGAGAAGGAGAGAGAGGGAGAGAAGGAGGAGAGAAGGAGGAGGAGGAGGAGAAGGAAGAGGAGGAGGAGAAGGAAAAGGAGAGGAAGGAGGAGAGGGAGGAGAGGAAGAGAGAGAAAGAGAAATAGAAAGAGAAAGAGAAAGAGAAAGAGAAAGAGAAAGAGAAAGAGTAATAGAGAAAGAGAAAGAGAAAGAGAAAGAGAAAGAAAGAGAAAGAGAGAAAGAGAAAGAGAAAGAGAAAGAGAGAAAGAGAAAGAGAAAGAGAAAGAGAAAGGAGAAAAAAAAAGGAAGGGTGGCCAGTGTGATTTAACAAGGTACTCGTGTCATGGCTTAGGTAGGTCACATAGACACCAAAGGTGCCCCCTCCCGTTCCCTTCGACATCAGAACACGGCTACTTTAACTTCAGAACGCCAGATTCGATACATGGCCTGCAATAACTAGTAGCCAGTGCCTGGCAAGTCACTCTAAAACCTGGGGAGCACGGGGCACGTTCAGCCAAACAGGTTTATCAACAAGGGACGTGCCAAAACCTGACAGGAGAGGGCCTTGCGCAGGCTGTCGGCCGTTCACACCTTTGCCTTCCCTGATGTACCTGTGGCTGCCTACAGATCGTGTGGACGGTTTTACCGATTTACCCCTGGCAATGGCGAGCGAACAGCCGACACCAGCTCATTTCTGTTCGATGCATCCTGTTGGGGGCATTCCTGACTGCCCCGGGCAGAGAGCTATTTCCTGGAATTAAACCATGTTCTAACAGGTCAACAAATGTATCGGAGAAAATTGTTCTGTAGATGGGTTTGAAAAACTCACAGGAAACAAGTCAAAGGCTCAGAGCCCGAAGTGAATCATCTACAACCTCCAATGAAAATGTCCAAGGCTGATAGCACCATCCTACAAACTGCAAGTGCTGAAAACACGCTGTATGCCCAAATTACAGGGTCCTTTTAAATCGATCTTTTCCAGTATTTGGGGAGCCCACGGAGCAGATTCCAGCTTCTTCCCTGGCACAAAAGCTGGACCTGTACCTAGAGAAGGTTTTATTTCAAAGCAAGTTGTAACCAGCAGGGCTTCGCAACGCCACACGTGCCGAACAATGCGCCAGTGCCCAAACGTGCTCCTCTTGTAGGTTTAGGGCCACTTGCACACTTCCCAGTCCGCTGGACCACAGGGCTGGAGTTACAGACCAATCTGAAACCATGGGAACGACCGAGGAGGATTCAGCTGCAACCTCCCCTCCTCCCCAGCACTTCATTGTCTGCGATGAAACTAATTATATCTTCTGCAAAGATAAGTGCAGATGTGCTAAGAAAGGCACAAAGCCCCCGCACCTGTGGAACAGGTGGACCAGCCACGTTCTTGAGCAACTCCCCGAACAAATGGGACAATCCTGCCCTTCCTCCCCCACCTGCCCTGAGGTATTTTTGGGACTCCAGTTTGACCAGTAACTCTAGCGTGTGCCCCATCTCACATTTCTGACACCTGCAGATAAACCGCAGCTTCTCCTCTGGTGGTGGGGAGGGAGGTGGAGAAAGAGCGATGGCTCGGTCGGTTGCTCCCCGGCACGAAGCGCTGCGCTGGGCACCAGGAAAGCCGTGGAGAGGGCCAGCGGGTGCCGTGCTCGGCCAGGCTGCAGCCGGAGGGGCACAGGCACCCGCACGCCAATGACCAGAGCAGCGTGTTGCGAAGAAATGCCTTTACCAAAAAGCTCGTTTAGAAACGTGGACTTTCCTGTAACCCTGAGATGGTGGTAAGGGAGGCAAAGAGAGCACTGGGATGAACGGGCAACGCCACTGCCTGCCAAAGCTGCTGCTGGGGGTACCAGCTGAAGAGGTGGCGCTGGGGCAGATCCAGCGGGGGGGAACGCAGACGAAATCCTCCGTAGGCTCCAACAGCGGCAGAAACAATGGAGTCTGTATTCAGAGGTGATAGAGGAAGAGAGAGGACAAAAACCAAAAGGCGAAAGCTCTCGACTTCTAATTGTGACAAAACGCCAGGAAATGAGAGAGAAGCTGCTGCCGAGAATAACGCTGGTGATACTGGAATTGTTGATCAAAGTGTTTGACAAGTGCTACAACCTCAGGCAAAACAAGGCCAAGAGTTTGGGGGGATTTTGGGGGGTATTGTTCGTTTTGGTTTTTGTTCGTTGTTGTTTTCCTTCAAAACACCATGGAGCAGAAGTGAACTCTCCCGTTAGGGCTGCTGAGGAGTCTGGCATTCTAAGTTCCCTAATTAAGACAGGTCCTTTCTTGGGACGCACCAACAGCTGCCCAGAAAAGCGGCTGGGAAAACTCAGCCCCTAGAAAAACGGCTCCCAAATTGCTGAAGGCGCCAAGGCCGTGATGAAGACAAGCACCCGCTGAGAACGTCGGGGACACATCCAGGCTCAGCCATCCCAAGGAGGGAGAAGCCACAGCTCATTTAACCAGTGACGGGACGTGACTCAGCCACGACGCAAAGCACCGGAGACGTCTGCCATAGCAGCAGCGATGGTTCTGAGTCAACAGCCACGGCGCTGGCTGGCCAGCCGGCCGGCCACGGAGCCAGCTGCAGCATAATCCGAGCAACGCCGATAAGCAGGAATATCAGCCAGGAGAAATGTCACTGGGGAGAAGGGGGGCCTCATCCGAGCTATCTTAGTCATCTCCAAGTTAATCATCTAAGCTCTCCTCACGGTCTGTGGAAAGCGACTGGGACCTCCGAGGGGTGATCCTGGTCTATTCTCAGCATGACGGCTGTGATGGGCTGAAAATCACCCTCCGGAGGTGCCTGTCCTTCTTCCTTAGCCACAGAAGGCACCTCTCTACCATAGTCACAGAAAGTGGCTGGAAAGGACCTCCGGAGGTCATCTGCTCCAGCCTCCCACCCACAACAGGACCACTCCCAGCTAATCACCAACATCACCCAGATGCTCCAGTAGCTGTAGGGCACTGTTAGACCCCCCCCACCCTTCCTGCCATCGGCCATGCAACTTTCATCACCCCTCTTAGAGCCTGGTGGTCCAGCAAGATCCAACCCTGTCAACAGTCCGTCTCTGTGGCCAACGCTGCTTCAGCTTCCACGCGGGAACGCTGTGGGAATAGTGCCAAAGGGCTTGTTGCAGCAGGTATATCCCCCCATGGCCCCACAGCCAGGCCATCCCCTAGCCCTTGCACAAGGAGGTTGGGGCTTTCAAGCACAATGTGCCCTCTCTGGTGACCAAGAAGAGTCCGATAGTCCCTATTTCCCCAGGTCCCCTTCACCCTTCTCAAAGATGTACCTTTTTGCTCTTGGCACAGATCCTCCCAAGCACCACAGGTTTTCACGAATGACACACGCTGACCTTGCAGTCACATCAGCAGGCTCTTGCAGCCTGAACCCTGGCCAACACCATTCCCTTGAACACATCTACCTCCTCTAGGCTGCCCCCAACCTCTGCTGCTGCTCCCACATTGCTCTCCATCCCTCTCCTTCCCAAGCAGGTTGGGGCGTGCTGGGGCCTGGGGGATGTCGCTGTCTGTGAAGACTGAGACAAAAAAAGACACTGAGTACTTAAGCCTTTCTTGCACTAGTTGTCACTAAGCTGTTTCCCTCCACAGATTAACCTTTTTCTGAACTTTCTTTCCCTGCTCCATACTCACGCTGGAGTCCCCTCGCTAGTCACAGCCTTTGGTTGCCCAACTTCACCCCACATGCCCAAGCTGCGCTTTCCACATCCCTCCCTGGTCACCAGCCCTTTTCAGTCTTCATCTGCTCTCTTTTTGCACTTGGACTTGCTAAGAAGCTCCTCGCTTCAACCGAGTTGGCTTCTGCTGAAATTCCTGATCTTCCTGCACAACAGGATGGTTTGCTCCTGAGCTCCCAATAAGGTCTTCTTCAAGAACCAGCCACTACTTAAGAACGGTCTATAACTTTTAGGTGGCTGAAATTAGGTGAGAAATTAAGCTTATGACAGTGACAGAGTCTTGAGACCAAGCAGTGAATGGAAGCCTTCAGCATCAAACAGAGGAGGTTTTGCAGAGCGCAAGTGCTGCGCAGTCCGTCTTCCCCCAGCCTTGCTTTGACCTCATTCCTGCAACCTGCCCAAGGAGATCAGTCATGGGGCCCAGCCACTGTTCTGAGGCAAAACTGCAGCATTTCAATGAACTTCGTTCCAAGAGGTCACCCTGAAGCAAGAGCCAAGCCCTCAGGAAGCCAGTTAGGGCTGCAAAAGACCTGAGTATACCCACCAGTAGTGGTGCACACGCTGGTTGGGGTGGAATCACCAGCCAAGTCATGAGAATTAGGTCCACCAAGGACCCACACGGGCTGGCAACTCACTGACCAGCCCACTGACTGTAGCAGGAACTAGGCAATTGCTCAGCAATCGGTCTAGAGGAGGGTGATAGCGGTTTATTATCACGGGAGCAGAAGTCCCTCAATTGCCAGGCTTTGTGGCAATAACTGCGGGTGCCCACAAGCAGCACTTATTAATTCTGTCCTCTAATGCCCGTGTCCAGTGTCCCCTGGGTTGGGCAGCAGGTACTGAGAGCACTAAGACTATCACTCACTCTTCTAAGAGAGGATGATGATGTGGAGGAGGCAACCAGCAGCCAAGACGCCCACATGGGGCAATCTCCGCAGTCCAGCCTGGGTGTAGCGGGCAGCTGAGCACAAGAAGCTGAAGCTCTGAACTGAAGGAGGAGTCCGTTGGGGGGTACAGCTGTATTTTTTCAGGGACTGCTGCCAGGAGAGCCTGTGATATCCCCAAGACAAACCTTAAAAACAGACTGAAAAAAATGAACAAAATGGGGAGAGGACGCTACTCAAGTATTGCCTCGCAAAGAACTGGATTTAACCAAATTCCCAGAGAGGCTGTGGACTCTCCTGCTCTAGAGAGATTCCAAACCATCTGGATGCCATCCTGGGCACCCTGCTCGGGGTGACTCTTACCTTTATTTTTGTGTTTACACACGTCACGTGCTCCACAACAGCTCTGTGAACCTCAACTTGAAAAGGCCATGGTAATAAAGATCAAGCGTCCCAAGCAAAGGTAACACTGCACCTTTTGATGACAATGATGTGCAAAAATGAGGCGTCAACACTCAGAACACCCGACAGAACTTAGGAAGCTTCCCAGAGAGGTAATTTCTGATCTGAAGATAAGCCTAAAGGTTTAATCTGAAATGCTAACGCGCGAGGCAAACTGGAGAAGTTCTGAAGGATTTAGACTGGAGACACACCGCCTCAACCTGCGTGGGATGGAGTGTTTTACCACCAGCAGTCCCTGTTTTTCTGCGGTGTCCTTCCACCCCACGGCAGCCGCTTGACACGAACAAGACAGCATAGCTGCCACAAATCAAGAAGGGTAGTGACGTGCTTTTCTGGTGCCAAATGGAAGTAACAAAATGCAGGGAAGCATCTCGTTAGATGTCACTTAGCAGCGATATCGTTGGGGGAATCTGGAACGGGACTTGCCTGCGTAGTAGGAATTCCTCAGTCCATTGAGAGGGACAGGCAGAAATGGCAAGGGGGGCAGAATCTAATCTTGGCCTGTCGAATGGACGGAAAAGATTGCTCAGTTCCAACTTTATCTCAGGGAGCAAACACATGGTGTGGCACATTATCATTTTACTGACCGGGCTTGGTTCCTCGTTGCCCTGTAAGATTCCGGCCTTAATCACAAAACGGGAGGAAAAATACAACGCGAGAGAGTGCCTGTCCTACCCAGGGTCTAATGGAACAAGTGCAGAAGCCTGGCAGTGCGCTTAAAGGAGAGAGCTGCAAGGAGAACGCTGAAAAGGGTTTTTCAGACGATGTTTTGTAACATTTCTGAAGACAGATCACAATTACCAAGGTCATGAGGAATTTTTAAACTAAGGGAAACCCCATCACATCTTTACTCAACACGCCTCCTGCAAGCGCAGTGCAAACAGCCCAGCGAGCTGCGGGCAGGGGACGGAGATGCCCATCGGTTTCGATGGGCTGCAGGAGGAAGCCTCCAGCCTAGAGCTAGAGCTAAGCCTGGGGATGGAAATCCCAACCCAACTCCCTGTAAGCCCTGGGGAGCCCGGACCGTGGTTTTGACCCTCTAGTTAGACAAGGAGAGGCCAGACTGCAGCAAGATGAACGTTTTACGGGGGGACTAGAAATGTTTTCTTCCTGAGCACACGGCGAGCATGTGAATGCACGAGTGAGAGAAAGACACTGAAAAACCAGGATGCGATTATGAAATTACCAAGCTACCCACTTGGGGTTTATCTGTGCCACGCAGTCTATTATCTCACTTGCTTGGAGAGGGCTGCTAAGGCTCCACGTGCAGGGAAACCAACCTGGATCCTGGAAGCAACCTCGTTGTGCTAACAAGGTGTTCCACCTAAGCTAATTAGCCCTGCCTTTCAACAGGCTTAATTAGGTGGGGCACCATCCTGCACTGTTGTGGCGAGACGCCTTCCGGTCCTGGAGCTGGCTCACCCACAGGCTGAGGACTGCGGCACCGAGGACGCGTGCGTCGGAGCAGGGGCTCTTGCCATTTTAATTCAACAGAGGGATAAAATATCAAACCCTGAAAGACGTAAGGGACTGACCATGCTCTCTTTCACTGCTGCAGAAGGGTGTCTGCAAACCACAGACCAAAATGTCTACGGACTGCTACGGAATTTGGATGGTGCTCTCATCCACGTACCCATCTGCAGCTGTTAAGTCAGGTTTTGAACTGGTTAACCTGGAGATAACAAAACTTCTGGTCTAAATGTTCTGTCAAGAGTGAAGTCCTTTGGCTGTGGTGAAACAACTGCTGGAGCAGGAAATGGAAGAGGCACCTCAGGAATGAGCCCTGCCAGTACAACCTCAAAAGCTCCACCGGGCCACTGGCATTCGATGTAAAGACTAGGTTTATTAATAATCCTCAGCTCTTCCTGAGGAAAATTATTCAGAAATTTTAAGCGAGGGTCAGCACAAGGCTACCCACGTCACCACGGCACTGAGGGACAGGCTATTGTAAAAGGTGAGACCTGTTTGAGTCGGTTTCCTGGGCTCTTTAACACAAAAACTGTCCCGCATTTCCTCTCAATTTAATTTCCTTAAGGTCTTCAACAGAAAAGCTCAGAATGTGGCTCCTGGAATCATCCCAACCGCCATTCGTAGGAATTCTTGAAGGCATGTATCAACCTCTGTGTCCACGTGCCCCGCTCCCAGCCTTGGGAAGACATCCGTTACGCTTTGAGCCACCATGCCAGCTGTTTAAATGACATTAATTATAAAATATAATCAAACGGGTTTATTTTTCATGGCTAAATGTAATCTCGTGAAAGCATTATCCTTGAGATGAAGCTTAAAAACCTGATTTAGTTTGGAATTTTAATCTGTTTTCCTACAATAGATATTTACGTACCCAGAGGGTAATAACGTCAACTTCGCCGATTTACCTCATCTGAACTTTCTGCCCTTATTTAGCCTCTCAAAATAAAGGAACATGAGTTATTGTGACTCCGCACTGGGCAGAGCCACTCGAGCACGCAGCACGTTGCCAAAAATGACCTGTTTTGACATATTTGCTTTTCAAGTGATACTGTGAGTAAGCCCTATCGAGGGATCTGTAATTGTGCCACCGTGGGACGGCAGGGTGTTGCTCACTGCAGACCGTGGGTCGGGCACTGAGCAGAACCAGCAGAGAAAGCTTCGACACCCTGAAAGCACTCGCAATTTAAGAAGCTGTTTCTTCATCCGCTGTCCTGCAGCTTTGGAAAACGCAGAATGTTTTGCATGTTAAGCTCATGTTAACTCTGTGGTGGCATCCTGAGACGTACGGAGACGCTTGCTGCACGTCCACAGGCTGGAACTCTGAACACTTGGAGTGAGCCCTCAAGTCGCAAAACAAAAAATCTTCAGACCTGCTGTAGCTGACAACAGAGGTAAAATATTCCCCGTGCTAATCACGGGTATTAATCTGCCCCAGCGAACAATTTCAGCTGTTTGTCGCTGTGACTCAGTGTGCGTTATGTTTACTGAGCTGCACGTACAGCCTTTGAGAATGATCTGTTTAAAATCACAGAGTAGGTCCCACGGGTGAAAGGGTGGGGAGGAAGAGGGAGATGGCAGTATCCTACAAACCCGCATCATCTGTTTGACAGCTTTTAATATTCCATATTAATCCTTCCACGTGCTGATCTCCACTGAGCCTCTGTGTCACCTCCCAACTGAGGCCACCATACCCTGGTCACTGGCTTTTTAACAGACGGGTTTGGGACATGGGTCGGAACTGGCTCCATTCTGAAGCGTGTCCAGAGAAGGGCAACGGTGCTGGGGCAGGGTCTGGAGCACAAGTGCGCTGAGGAGCGGCTGAGGGACCTGGGGGGTTGAGCCTGGAGAAAAGGAGGCTCAGGGGAGACCTTCTGGCTCTTCACAACTCCCTGACAGGAGGTTGGAGTGAGGTGGGGGTCGGTCTCTTCTCCCCAGGAACAAGTGACAGGACAAGAGGAAACAGCCTCCAGTTGTGCCAGAGGAGGTTGAGGTTGTCCCTGAGGAACCATTTCTTCCCCATTGGGGTTGTGCAGGGCTGTCGCAGGCTGCCCAGAGCAGTGGTGGAGTCCCCATCCCTGGAGGGGTTTCCCAGCCGTGTGGAGGTGGTGCTGAGGGACAGGGGTCAGTGGGGACCTGGCAGTGCTGGGGGAACGGGGGGACTCTGTGCTCTTAAAGGGCTTCTCCAACCAAAAGGATTCTGTGATTGTGTGGTATTTTCCCCAACATTGCCAGGATACAGCATCAGATTCACGCAGAGGTTATCCATCACCAGAAATGCCAGATAACCATTTATTGGTGTTTTTTCCTTACATTTGGATCACTTTAGCCAGGAGGTGATTAAACGTGGAGGTCCGAGTCCTCTCTTCAAAGCTGGGGTCTCAGCCCTGCCCTGAATCAGGCTGTTACGCCAGAGCGAAGCAGAGAGCGGCCCTGAGGGGCAGACGGAGGATCAACTCGAAGCCAGGCAGCCTTGGAAGCGTAAGCGCTCGCCAAATCCCTACAGCCAGGACTGGTAAGAACAGCCTTGCACTCTCAAAATACATTTAATTAAAGCCCTCAAAATATATTTATTTAAGCACCTCAAACCGAGTTCAAGGAAATCAGAATGTCAGCTCTACTGAAGGCACCTTTATGAACAACCTCCATCAAATGATCAGATTAAATGGTCGTGGAAATGGAAATGTCCCCCAGTGAAGGTCGAATACGGGTTGGTCAGCTGCAGATTATTGCAGTGGTCACTTTTCACGCTTTTAAAATTTTATTGCTGTGCGGTGCCTTTCAGCATTTCTTACGTTCAGCAGCGTCACAGAGGCACCTCACGGGAGCCTTGGCCAAGGGCTCTGCTCTGCCATTCACGCTGCTTCTCTGAAGTCGTTAATTCTGTGAAATCAGTTCCGGGAAACTCATACAATTTCTGTGAAACACCCGATTTTCAGCTGCACATGACTTTCCATTTCAGGCGCTTTGCAGAAAGAGCCATCGCAGCTCAATCGACCACATTTGGACTCGTTACAAAGGCAGGCTCAGACCCAGCAGCTGCTGCTGAAAAATGGGGTGTCAGCATCGTCTCCTCTGGACTTTTCATTTTTGGCTTCCTGATCTCTAAAGTGCGGTAACAGACTTTTGGCTTACACCTGGACAGTACATTCCCGGTGTGAGGGGGTGGAAATACTTCAAAGCTTCACGCAATATCGTTGGAACCCAGGAAGCCGCAAAGCGTGACATTTCGGTCAAGAGGAATTTCGGCAAGTTCCCTCACCAATGAGCGTGCGTTGGGACGAAGGCCCAGCATCCGCATTTGACTGGGACCTGGAAGTGAGCCATGTCCCACAAAGCATTACTGCTAAACCAGAGGATACTCCGGTTAGACTGGAAACTTGTGTCTGGATTTCTGTTCTTCAAGAAGTGACTTTGGGAAGAAAGGGAGGAAAACATTCCACGACCGCCAAACACCAGCGAGGTCCGTTATCGACGAACCCTGCGCGTGTGTTTGCTCGCTTCTGAACGTTCGGTTCTTTGAGCCTTCACTGGCAGGATTGGCCCCATGCTGCGCTGAACGCAGTGGATGACCGTCCCCGCGGAGCAGACGGTGACGCCACGTCCTCCGGGGCTGCCCCAGACCGGCGCGATCCAAAAGTCCTGCACCCGAGTCCGTAACAGCGGGGCCGCAATTTCGGGTCACTTCTCAGAAACCTTGGTGAGGGAAGGAGGCTGGGAGCGAGGGGAGCAGGAAGACGGGCTGGCACTTCCAATGCTCAGGAAAGCACACTGCTTTTTCCAGTGGACACCACCAGTGCTCTAACCGCGTCCCGCTTTTGTCCACCTAATCGACGGCGTTTAAAGAAAAAATGCGCTGCGTGTTAGATGTGTCAGTTTAGAACCACTTTGGTATGAAGCACTAAGCTCATAAAACCTCCCTAAACAGACGCCAGCAGCAGGAAAGGCCTGAACTGATTCAACCATTGTAAATGGAAATGTTGGGGTGACTGCAATACGCTCTAAGGGCCCTGGGCGAGCTGGACCCCGAGCTGTGCTCTGACTCCTGCAACCCGGAGCCTTTTAGGTACAAGGCAAAAATGTCCGTTCCAGAACTCTTTTGGAGAGTGTGGAAGTGCAGTAGAGGAGCTTTCACAGGCACAGGTGTTGAATTTCCTCTTGGAAAGGTGCGTTTCTGACAGCAGGATATTTATACTGGACTATCTGAACAGCTCTTTGAAAATGAAATCTAACTACGTAGGTATTTAGTACAGAACAATGGGCACTGACCATGGCCCCTAGCAAACACCAGCGTCTAACCTTGGGTTAGATCCTGCTCCTCCCTGGCTGGCGACAGGCTGCTCACCACCGGCCTTCGACAGACTGAACGCAAAATCGAAAGACATTAACTGTCAAATCGACACACTGCTGGAGTTCGGAGGGGTTGGTGGGGGGGTTGTTACCGTCTGAATTCCTGAAGTGATTGAGTGCCTGAACGCACTACATAGTCCGTCAATACCTTTAGACATGAAAATACATCCCACAGGGATGGGTGTATCTAGATGTTCTTTTGAGTCTACTGCAATCTTTGCAAGCACACATATTTTTCCGGTGAACCGAATTCACTTAAGAACCTGGCATGTTTTATTAATAACCCTAAATAATTAACAGTTGTTTCCTTTCTGTCGAAAAATATCGCAATTATACAATACTGGAGGCTGCCGTTTACAGGCGCTTCTTGCAGAGAAGATGGTATTACAATAAAACGTTTCATTCACTGTGAGCGTAACATTCTCTGCCGGTTGCACAAGGAATTATGCTCTGTGTTAATGAGCGTGCTGTGCTTAACTACAGGAATCTTCGTTGGTCAATCAGCAGATAAGAAGATACCGATAATAAACCCGGAGCACTGTGGGGTGATTTGGACCCTGAAAACAGTCAAGCCATTCATCGTTCGGTATCACGGTTTGGGTGAGTCTAAACTATGTCGCAGAACGGATGCAATGCCGCAACTGAATGGAGGGAGAAGTTTTAATCTTTGTAATTGTTATTCTCTAAGTGCAGAGTTAACTTTTGGGGGCAAAATGTGTTCCCTGCAGAGGACAATGGGCGAATTCAAATCCTGTGCATCTCTGCGAACGCCCTATGGACCAGAATCCAGCACTGCTCCCACCGAGACCAACCAACCCGGAGCAGCCAGCCGGAGTTCCTGCCCAACGACGCACTGAGCGGTTTGGCCACTGACAACCAAAACACAGAGCTAGAAATAGTCTGTAAAACACAACAAGAAAGCACCTCACACCCGGAGCGGGACCCCGCAGGAGGACAGGGTTTTGAGCACTGGGACTGCCCGAGGACAGCCTGGCGGCTCCAGGATCTGTGTGGGGCATTACCCTGGGAAGGGCTCTGCTCGGAGCCTCGCCTGCAGCCCCTCACACTCCCATGGCCGGCTGTGTCCAGGACAAGACGCTGCAGCACTGAGCTCATCCTCAGTGCTGCAGGAGGAAGGAGAAGGAGGGAGGAAGGAGAAACTTATCTATAGCTGCTGCGGGGATGAGCTGGTGGGTGCTTTCGGGAGTCTGTTTCAGGTCCCACTGGCTGGGAAACGCTGAGGACATGCAAGTTGAAGAGGCTCAAATCAGTGGGACAATGAAGCACCCTACTCATCACTAAGGCATCTGCAAATTGTGTCCCACGACCTAAAAAAAAAAAAATCAAACCTCGGCCTGCCAGAAGTTTGGTTTGGGCCGTTTGCGTTTGGTTTGGTTTGGGTGTTGCTCAGATCAAGCACACGTTTCCCAAACTCATATGGAAACGATTCAGTACGCTGGAGACTGCGACGTCCAAAGCGCACCCACAGCAACCATCATCCTTCTACGCAGAAAACAAAGGGAACACAGATCTTATCAACTGCGATAACAGCCACGGCAAAGGCTCGTTGTCTCCGCAGAGGCCTTAAGCAACCCGCCGCGAATGGAGCTGGGTAAGGCCATAGCGGGCTCTCAGGGCTGGAGCAGTGCTCAGAGAGCAGAGGGGATACGCGGGTGCAATGGGAACAGCCTCCACAAAGATCTCCTCCTCGCCACCTTGGGTGCACAGTTGCCGGGATCGTTCAGAGAGAAACCATCCAGCCAAGAGAAGCCCCTGGAGAGAACCTATGGCTATGGTTTTACCTTATGTGACAGAGTGAAATGGTGACCTCAACAAAAAACCCAGTGGTGGCTCCTCGGCTGCTCCTCAAACACGCAATGCTGCTGTCCATGACAACATACCTGCTTCTCTTGCCACAGGAAAGGTGCTCCCTCCACCTGGGTGAGGATGCCAACTAGATATATCCTTAGGCTTTCAGCTCGCGGCCCCTTCGGAGCCCCTGTCTGGCGGCCAGAGCCATTCCTGACACGGGGCACAGAGAACTGCCCAACCCGGAGCTGCCTTCGGCGACAGGCAGCTCCGGGATGTAGGGCTGTCCCCGGCCACAGTCGTCTCAGCCAGCCCAGGAGAGCCCAGCCCGGCTCAGAAATACAGCAGGACGGCGTGAGTGCACGCAGGGAGTCCCGCTGGCATCGCGGCCGCTCACCCCATGGCCGCAGAGGGCAGCTGGGCCCCGGGGGAGTGACAGGCTCCTGATGGCAGCAGCACGTGTAGCGTCTTCATGTGACATCCACAGGTGGGGCGGGGGGGGAAACAGTTTTTATCCGTTGCTATGGAGTCGTGATTAGCTTGTACGTCTTCAGAGCCTGCCGAGGAGAAACGAAGGCTATTTTCTTATACAGATGTCATGGAATCAATCCTTGCAGAATTTCTGGAGTCAAAGGCTAAGCAGGTTTGCCCAAATACCTTCTGTTACTCGATACACAAATGCATCTAGCCGGGGGACCTAAAACCAGTGTCATTTTTCAGCTGGAGCTGTTGGCACCCCCCGACTCTTTAGTCTCCTTTGGAGTTGTTTATGTGCGCAGTAACGTAACAGCAGTGTGCGAAATAAAATGCAGCAACGACCTGGGCAGAAAACGAGTCTTAGAACATCAAGCAAAGAAACCCTCCCTGACTGCGAAGTGTGGCGACTTGAGAAGAAACTTTTCCCTTATTCTCTCCAAACGCTAAAAGAAAACCTGATGTTCTTCTTTTACACTGTGTCTGCCTCTAGGTCTTTGGCACAGGTTTGCTGCTGGGAGGGCCGGCAATCTATTTAATGACTGCATTGACGTCAATAGCATAACTGAAATACTTACTAAGATGCATGAGTCCAACTTTCGGGGGGGGGGTGGTGGTGTTCGCAGGCAGGCGCAACACACGGAACGGACTCTCTGCGGGAATGAACTACCCCCGAGCAGCAAGAAACATCCCCCGGATGACCCCGGAGTGGGCTGGGGCTTGGTCAGCTGCGTCTGCTTCTTCTGCAGGTGACTTTTGAAGTTCGCTTGGAAAAATTTCTCCAAGGAGCGAGACTCAATTCACTGTTTGACAGCCTTAATTTTACTCAGTCACGTCGTTACGCTGCCATCTCTATGATTTCTTCTCCAGTTTTGATTAGTTTCTAAATAATCTGCACCGTCACAGCACTGCATCCCTTAAAAATAATGTGTGTGGGTAAGCTGACAGCACCACTGAATTCCCTGCGCACAACCAGTGACTCTCAGCTCAGCGCTTCGGGAATACCTGGCTCCTCCTGCCCGCTCGCTACAATCCTGAAACACAACATCAACTCGTCCAATTGTCTCAAAACCAAAAGGCCAAACTCACAGCAGACCCACAGAGTTTCTAGTTCATGAACAGCCAGAGCCAAGCAGAGGAACACGGTGCAAGCGCACCAGCTCCGCGGTAATTACTGGGGGTTTAGAGAGCGTCACAACCGAGAGCCGACTGGGATGCGCGGGGCTTGTTAACTCCCACAGAAAGTTGGACGCTCATGAGCACAAGCAGCAGTGTTATCCAGTCTTTTGTTTATGCTTGATACAAAAGTTCGTGCACGAGGCTGTGTACATCGTACACCCACAGAAAGAAATGAAAGAGCGCAAGTTTTGGGTTCGTGTAAAGGCATGCGAGCAGCGCGGGGAAACGTGCAGATGTACAGGGAAGCAGCGGCAACGGCACAAGTAAGAAAAATACCCATCCCTCCCACCCCCAGAGAGGAATTTAACACAGCTGTGCTCCCTGAAAAGCCTGTGTGTGACATACCCCAGAGCGCTGCACTCCCAAAGCCTCGGGTTGTGCAGCAAATCAGCTATCGATAGTGCTCGATATCAATATCGATACCGGTCTTTCAGCAGAAATCTGCCACTACTCCCCCATACCCCTGCTTGTCCTCGCTCCCTGTTTCGTCACGACGGGTGCAGCGCTCTCTCCACAGCCTCTGCAGTGGGGAGGAGGGGGCTCACGTACAGCAGCACCCACAGGTAACGCACAGGCTTGGACATGTGCACGGCAAAGGGGATGGCACAAGAGCCTGAGCTAGTGCAGGCAGGCAAAGACCACTGTCAAGTGGTGAGGGAGAAGCCTTGACAACTGGGAACCTCAGCAAACAGCCCCGACCCTGTGCTGAGCCGAGAGAAAGGATGCAGTAAAATACAGAATCACAGAATCACTCTGGTTAGAAAAGACCTTTAAACTCCTCAAGTCCCCCCGTTCCCCCAGCACTGCCAGGTCCCCACTGACCCCTGTCCCTCAGCACCACCTCCACGCGGCTGGGAAACCCCTCCAGGGATGGGGACTCCACCACTGCCCTGGGCAGCCTGCGTCAGCCCTGCACAGCCCCAATGGGCAAGAAACGGTTCCTCGGGGACAACCTCAGCCTCCCCTGGAACAACTGGCAGCTGTTTCCTCTTGTCCTGTCACTTGATCCTGGGGAGAAGAGACTGACCCTCACCTCGCTCCAGCCTCCTGTCAGGGAGTTGTCAGAGCCAGAAGGTCTCCCCTGAGCCTCCTTTGCTCCAGGCTCAACCCCCCCAGGTCCCTCAGCTGCTCCTCAGCGCACTTGTGCTCCAGACCCTGCCCCAGCTCCGTTGCCCTTCTCTGGACACGCTCCAGCCCCTCCATGTCCTTCTGGGAGTGAGGGGCCAACACTGAACCCAGGATTTGAGGAGTGGCCTCCCCAGTGTCCCCAGTCCAGGGGGACGATCCCTGCCCTGGTCCTGCTGGCCACACCAGTGCTGGTACAAGCCAGGATGCCGTTGGCCTTCTTGGGCACCTGGGCACAGTGCTGGCTCCTCTCCAGCCGCTGTCACCAACACTGCCAGGTCCTTTCCCTGGGCAGTTTCCAGCCACTCTTCCCCCAGCCCGGAGCATTGCAGGGGGTTGGTGTGACCCCAGGGCAGGACCCAGCACTTGGCCTCAAATATGAAAAAGTCCTGGGAAAAATACAAAGGAAACAAAACAGATGGAGAAAATGGGTGGAAGAATGCGAGGCTTAGACTGAATGTGGCAGCCAGTGAAAGATGATTTAATTCAGAGGGGATTAGGGCCAGTGAAATAAATAGATATGGAGGAAGGAACAAAACTGAGCAGGAGCTGCCAGACTTGTTGCTGGTTAAAGATTTTATGAGTTGAACCAATTGGGTAGGAATTAAAGACCTTTCACTGATGCCAGGAGAGGGATGAGCTGCATCAAGAAGAGAAAGCCCTGACGGATTCGCTGAGCTCAAGGCAGCACAGAGGACAACGGGATTAAACATGGCAGAGGCCGCATTTAAAAAACAAAAGAAAGGCGAATAGGTGACAGAAATGCCACAGACACTCGTGTGACAATGTGCTTGTATCACTGGTTCTGTAAATCCAGAGAAGGCAGCAGGGTAACACCCGTTCCTGCCCCTGGCCCTGCAGCACTGCACTCTGCAGGGGGACCTCCTGCTCTGGACCGTTCCCATTACCCTCCCCGGCTCTGGAGTACCCCAGCTCATTTCAGCTTTATGTACTTTTTGCTATGGCTTCACATTTCCCTTCTATGGTTTCTCAGTTAATTCATAAAAGCCGTTTTGCTCGTTCCTGTGATCTGCCGTTGCAACAAAACAACAGGAAAAATCTGCCAGATTGACTTAAGCTGATACCAAGGACAAAACACAGGATGTTCGATACATATTCCTCTTCCTTTTACGGCTCGTGGTTATAAGGTGAGGAAAGCTCTGAAATTCACAGCCACATCTGCTCTGAGAGCACTCTGTCCCATGAAAAACTCGGCCAGAGTTTCAAGAAAACGAAAGCAAAAAAGAAACCCAGAACTTTGTGATTTCAACAGAGCTCAGGCATTTCGCCATGGGCCTGGGTCCTCAAGCACGCAACTCCTCCGGGAGCAGCGGCTTTGGCTCCTCGCGGTTGGAAAGGAGTGACAAACCCTGCAGTGTTGCAGCTGGGGTAAACAGCTGGCGCGTCTTCCTTCCAGAGCAAGCGCTGGCTGCAATTTGTCTCCCTCTGGGGTAATTTTATTCATGTACGTTCGTTTGCTTGAACCCCCCAGTTCTGCGCTTCTCATAACAGGATATAAATCACTCTGCTAATGACAAATAAGAGGAGACATATACGAGGTGCTCGCACTGATGTCAGTTGATGGCGGTAAATCTATGAATCAACGCGGTGACATGGGAGAGCTAAAATAAAATTCCCAGCTTTGCCGACGAACTGACCTGGAGAACATAAACATGTTTCAGTTCAAAACACATTCTTTTATCTAGAGGGATGTAACGCAGCCTGGTCCCAATCAAAACATCGCTGCTTCCTTCGCCAAAACTTTCAGGAAAAACACTCCGCATCCTTTCAGACACAGGAGCCAGTGGCACATAACTGGAAACGGTCTGATAGGAAAATCTCTCCTTCCTTTAGTCATTTCCAAATCAGAAGACATCTAGGGGGGCAAAAAGCTGAAAACACTGAAAAAAAAAAATCTCCTGATGAGGGGAACCACTGCACAGAGTGACTACAGCCTTCCCGGGAAACGGGAGAGGCTTCACGGGAACCTGGGCTGCACTTTGGGGACACCAAATTCAACAAGTAAAGAAGGTCAGAAATGCAGAATGGTCCCAGCTTACGTGCTAGAATGGCACAAACCAAGAAAACAAGTCACTGCCGGAGAGCATAACCTGGAGAAGCCAGATCCCCTCTCTCGGCAGCCACTGGGAGCCCTGTGAACTGCCCGATGGTTTGCGAGCCGCTCACGGCAGCTCGCTCAGGCGGGTCCTTCCAGAGCCTTCCCTCCACGTGTCAGCGCTGCTGGCCCTTCGCTCCAGCACAGGGCTGTGACAGCGCGGCAGATGCAGTGCCTCGGGCTGGCCGGGAAGGGGTTGCTTCAGCCTAGAGACTGGATCCTGTGAGAGCTGCTAAAATTCATCCGCGAAAACAACCTGAGACTGAATCTAACTACGGACTAACCAAGGCTTCTCCACTAATAACGTCAAAATCAGCTTCTTTCACATCGGAAATAACACCATTTCCTATCGACCTCAAAAATATTTCTTCATCTACAAACTGTCACAATTCCCTTAAGTTGCAATGACCTGTTTTCTGTTTCATTTGAAGACTTCACCTAAAATTACATCGTTAGGGACTCATTTACTCAAGGGGCCACGGGTCCAGCCGGTACTTCTCGACTTTTCACACGTTGCACAGGGTGCTGAGCTGCAGTCCTCTTCCACAATCCTTTCGTTACCAAATGACTCTGCAGTCCAGAAGGAAGCTGCAATCCTCCCGCCTTCCCAGCATTAGAAACCCGCGTTAGCTAAAACGTAACGAGCATCCTACAGCTCGTCTTGGAAATACGGCAGAAAAACACCCACCAAGCGTTAAAAAGTTGAAAGCAACTTTTCCACAGCCAGTGTTAAGCAAATTAACCTAAATATTCCTGGAAGGGAATCCTCTCCTCTTTATTAGATTCTGCAACTTATATAAACAGATCTATGGAAAGCTGATGAAATTTTCCATGGGTTTTTTCGCCCAGGCCACAAAATCCAAGTCTTGCTAGAACAGATTTTCAAACAGGGTGACGTGTTACATTCCTGCTGGCTCTGACTCGACGCTGCTCACGGAGGGGGAGTGAAGGAGAAGGCGTTTGAGATTGCGATGTCCAGTTCTCTTTCTACATCAGAGCTTTCCACATCCCATTAACAAGCGTTGAGGGACCTACTCTGGAATCTCCAGGACTGGCCATGTCCCCAGACAGTAAATACTACACAGGTCCCACGAGCTCTCAGTTCTTCGCCCTACCCACACAGCCCCCTGCTCCCACCGCAGCCGCTCCCTGCCTGCCCTGGCCGGGCTCATGGCGCTGCCCACCCCGCCTTGCCTTGGCAGCCCCGGCAGACGCCGAGCCCCCTCGGGGCTCCCTCGCCTCCGTCCAGAGGCTTTCCTTGAGGTTATTGTCCTCCACGATCACGAGTTTGCGGTGATGCGACGCGGGGGCGAGGACAAGGTGACTGAGGGACGCTGTGTGCAGAGGGCGAAGCAGACAGGAGAGAAGCTGCGATCAGCCACACTCACTGACTCCTGCCCTCCTTCGATTGCTAAACGGAGATTTCAAAAGACCGCAAGCAAACAGCGAAACAGAAAAAAACCGCCGTTGCAGGGCAGCCTCATAAAAGCAGAGGAAGTTTCACCTGAGAAAGGCTTTTGAGATCGCAATTTTTACATAGATCACATGGAAACAAACCGAAATAAACAGGACAAAAAAAATCCAGCTGTGTCTGAGCCTGTTCAAGGCTTGTAGGCTGGGGCTTGTCCAGGCGTGCGCAGCACAGGGGCTCGGGAGAGCAGCAGTCCCTGTGGCCACGGCTATCAAACCAAGATCGTGTTCGTCTTTTACGCTCAACATACGAGGATAAACCCAAACCCCAAACTAGTGAAATACCGGTGTTCTGGGCCCGATGGCTCTCTCGTGTTGGTTTTGCATGAGTAACTCAGAACCGGCTCCGCGAGCCCCGAGTTGCAGCAGGGGGAGAGGGCAGAGAAGCAGCTCTTAGTAAAATGATGTGCAAGAAGCGTCGTCTGCCCTTGGCCTGGCAGGTGATCACCGAAGTCACACACGTACCTTGCAGGTTGACTCTGGAGACAGGCGGCTGACTCGTTGCTGGAGATCTCCTGGGAGGCAGAAAGAATGATCGGTAAACAGGTATTGTTTTACCATTTCAAACCCATTTCATCACTTCCAACCCTGTTGGCAGTGCAAACCGCCAACTCCCACCATTAAAAATCCTTTTTCCCACTCACAAAGAAGCCCGAAACACTTTAAAACGGCTTGGCAGTTACCGAGCAGTATCGACGGATCTGCTGGGAAAACCCCAAACCCTGGCGGGGCACACACACATGCTGGGAAGAAGGGTTACCAGGAAAGCTGTGCCACCCCCCGCACCACCTTCGCAACGTTCTGCTCAAAATACGCCTGGGAGGCAGCACGGGCCGGTCCCGGTGCCTGAAGGGGCCAGTGGGATGCCCAGACTGGTCTGGACTGGACCCTGAAGTCATGCGGAATGCCACACCAGCGCGTTGGCCGTGAGGCGATGCCATAGGAGAGGTGGGTCGGCTCTGACCCACAGTCAACAGTCTGGACTGTGCCTGGAAGCAAGTAAGGCGCTGCAGTCACTAGGGAAAGCTCGGAAACAGCTAAAGGACGTTGTTTTTTTTTTTTGACCAGGAGCAACAACTTCATCAGGGAAGTCTGGCTTTCAGAAGGACCAAAAGCTGTTTGAGAACCTGGTTCAAGTCAAGCAAACAGGGTCTGACTGGAAAAAAAGGGCGCAGTGTTTCTCCAAACGTCAAATATTTCACTGCGGGTTTTGCCAAATAAAACTGTTAATTTTTCAAGCTGAAACCATAATTCACTTGGGAAAAATGAGACTTCTTTTTGACAGAAGTTACCAAGAGTGGGCACCAAAAGCCAGGGACTCCATTTGGGGTTGAATGCAGGACTTCAGGCTAACCAAAACCGAAACCTGGGGCTTTTGCTTCCCCTAAGAAGTGTCTGATGCATTTTAACTGCAGCCAGATTTCCCCACACTCTCTCCCAGCCAACCTCCTAACCCCAATTTTTTTGAGTCAGCCGCCAAGCTGAAGCATCCATTATTTGCCATCTCTCCTTTGAAGTTAAATTCAAAGCGAGCGGCTCAATTCTGCAGCAACTGTAGCTCGGGGGGGTTCTTCAGAAGTGCTCCGGGAAGGCCTCGCTACCCAGGTAGGATCTGCAGTCCTGCCCAAACCCTCGGCCCCCGCCTCCTGATGCGCCAGCAGCGCGCGGGCCGGCGGGGTCCAACGCTGCTCCTCGGCAGCAGGATCAGGGGATCTTGATCCCGACCCCGCTGCTCCCGGGGCGCAGCACCCGCTCGCCGCCTGCCTTTTCAAAGGCTCGGCTTTCCCGGAGGGAGCCGCGGGACCCAGATTCTTCGAAGGGTTCAGCACAGGGCGCGCACGTTGGGTGCCGACTTCTCTGAAAATCTGCCCCGACCTGCCTCTGCTGAGCCTTTGAAACGGCAAATCTTGAGATCTCTCAGAAACTCCCCACCAGGGACACCGCGCCGTGGCGGCGGCGCTTCCAGTACGTGGGCAGACGTGCTGCAGGGATCTCCAAACCCCGCGCTGAGCTGCACAGACATGTCTTGGGGGGGCGGGGAGCGCTGTTCAGCAGGGTATTCCCCGCTGCAGAGCCCGAAGAGGGAACGGCACCGCTCCCGGCACCCTGGGATCACGTCCTGGCCGTGCCCAGCCCGGTTTCTGGGGCAGCCAGGGCGCAGCAGAGAGAGACCCAGAGGTCTGGGTTCTGCCAGCACTGTCCCCTCTCAGATGCCCCCGCGCTCAAGCGTACATGGCTCCCGCTTTGCGCTCCTTCTCTCTCGCCGGCGGGTGTAAAGGGGAGCAGGCGCCAGATGCTTTCTGACCGTGTCCTGGGCCGCTCCTGCCAAGCTCAGGCACTCCAAAACCATTAATCACACTCTCCTCTTTTCCAATCAGGAAACTGCCTTAAAACCCCTGACGTTAAAGGCCAAAAAATATGACAGCTAGTTGTTTTTTTTTCCTCCAGCCCTTAACATTCACATTTTCCAGCATTTCTGTAAATACATGGGACAGCATCCTCTTTTTCTTTCTCGGGCCAGGAGGGGTGGAGTACGAGGAAAAAACAGGGGAGAGGAGGGGCTACAGAAAAGCCGAGTTTCTCATGGTCTCCAGAGCAGAAGTTTAAGTAAAATACCACATATCATGAGACAAATGATAAAATCATGAGCTGGCAGCACGGCTGAGCTGTTTGGAAACGGCGCGGGAAGCTCCGCAGCGCCTGGAAGCACATTCCGCCACGGACTTGGACGTTTGGTATATAAACGGTTTAAACATTTAACGACTTTTACTTTGGCTGGGCAAATGCCTTTGCACCTCCATCAAATCTGGGAACGTTTTCAAAAGGACACTGCGAGATGCCTGTGTGTCCTACAGGTTACGCCCTCGCTTCCTTCCGGCCCCGTCCAATTTCAGATCCCTCCTTAGGAACTGCTGAAAGGCTCGAGCTGTTCGAAAAGAGCAAAGCTTAAAGAAATTCACTTATTTCAGCCATCTGTTTTTCTATTCACCTCCACCTTGGAACGCGGCGGCTCCTTCCCATCGGAGCTGGCAAATGGCAATCAACGGGAGGAAAACCTCGCGCCCGGATAAAACGCTGGGCTTTATGCGGAACGCAAGACTGCACTGGAAGGCAGAAAGCAGAGCCCACGGCGGGCACCCAGGCGATGCCGGTCACGCGTGCGGCGGCGAAGCAAGCCCGGGGCATCCGTTTTCGCGCCTCATCCTTCGCCAGCGGGATGCAGCGCCTGCCAGCCCCGGGGTGGGATGGGTGGGAGGGTACACAACCGACGCCGCCAGGAATGAATGATGCCGGTTTCAGGCAAAACGGCTCTCTTGGGGCAAAACAGGCCAGCAAATGACGATGAGTGGCTCAGTATAAATAGCTAAAGGGAAACGGTGGTTCCGGACGAAGGCGTAAAAAGGACTTTGTTTGGTTTCTCCTGCTCGGCAGGTACAAAAAACAACATCCTCCTCCTCGATTCGGTGCATCACCTTCCCCACTCAGCGCCATGAGAGCGCCACACGAAGCGACGTGGGACCCCCGGTTCTCTGGGCAGCCCCCGGGGCCTGGGGCATCCTCACTGTCCCCTCAGCCTCATGCCTGGGGCTGCCCTCCTTGGCATCTCCCCTTTGCGAAACAAGGGTGGAGGCGCAGGGCAGCACCCCAGCTGGACCGCGCGCCCACGTGGCGCCCAGCAAACGCCTGGGACAGCCAAGGCGGTGATGCGAGGAAGAGTAACGCAGAAACACATGGTGCCCCGTCCCCAAGCAGAACTCCCTCGCTCCCTCCTCGGGCACGCCACTTCCAGCCTCTCCACCCAGACGCCACGACTGAGCAGCGAGGGCACTTCAAGAGCCCCTCTCGGGGGCTGAAAGGGGGAACAGGGGCCGAGAGGCTCCCTTGGGGCTGACAGGGGTTTGAGGAACGGGGGAACCCACGGGCGCTCCCTGAGTGCGACAACGCAAAAAACGACGGGCTTACTTGTTGGAGGTGCTGTGTAAATTGGTGAGGAGCGTGAAGTTGTTCCTCACGCTTCGCAGACTGGCCAGCACCTACGGGGGAGGCAAAAGCGGAGCCGTTACCTCCCTCAGTGGAGGCTTTCGGGTTGTTTTATGTTTCAGCGGAGAAGCCAACAGGCTGCCAACTCACCTGGGCGAAAGGTGTGACGATCAGGTCGTCCCCATGCCTAAGGAGAAATGGGAGGAAAAATTGAATTTACCTCAAACGATCCGGCCCCCCCATCCCAGAGAAAGAGCGTTTTACAGAGGGACGTTCCCCTACGACACTAGTAACCACGGACCCACGCAGCGTTTATTTAATGCCACATAAAATCCTGATCCTCATGGAAAGGTCTCGCAGTGCCTGTGCAAAACAGCGGGGCTGGAGCCGGGTTCGCATGGGTAACACCAAGCAATAAAAGCCAGGAAATTCAAAAGTTAAGGCAGCACGCGGTGGAAAAAAAACCCGTAGCGGGCCGGGGAAAGGTCAGCTCTGAATTTCCTGGCTTTTGTTGATCTCTGTCACAGCCTTCAGTGTTATTGGGAGGCTGGGTTTTATCCGGCTGTTTTCGTCATGGAAGATTTGAGCAGAAGTTCTGAGGAAAACACACCATCACCGTCAATTTTTTTGGCGGTATTGCACAGAGCGCTTGCGTATATATGAAAAATCATAGAATCATAGAACCATCCGGTTGGAAGAGATCTTTAAGATCATCGGGTCCAACCGTTCACCCTGCACCGCCAGGGTCCCTAAACCATGACCCTCAGCACCACATCCACACGGCTTAAACCCCTCCAGGGGTGTCCACCAGTGCTGGACCCCTTCGAAGGGGCGTTCTCCTTGGCTGTGCTGCCACAGAGCACGGCCGCTTGTCCACACTCAGCTGTCAGTGCTGCTAAGTCTAAATTTTCACTAAAATCGCCTCAACGCTGATGTCAAAGCCAGGTCAGTGTGGAGATGCTGGCTCGCCCGAGCGCCGCAGCAGCCTTGATGCCTGCAGTAAATGGACACCTCTGCCTGCAGGCAGCGATGGAGCTGGGGGACATGAGGGTGGTGGGCATGGCTGGACGGGGCTGCCCCCTGAGCCACTGATAGAAAACATGGGATTCGCACGACTTGGCGTGGTTGCTTCGGTAAATATTTACTAAATGCTAACTTACAGGGAGGGATGTTCTCTTCCTTGTGGATCTTGCTACTATTTAGATCTCTATTTCTCGACAAAACTTGTAGGGCTTTCATAGCAGTTCAACTTTTTATGAGCAGCTTAATGGTCACTTTCAAACTTCAAACTGTGCCTTTTAAAATAAAGGGCTGCAAATTGAGGACACTCATTTAAGCTCCACGCTCTGTGTCATATTGATCCTCTCAAGCTCAACCATCTGTCTCGGTGTTCTGCTGTATTTTCCACTCAGCGACAGAAAACAGGATGGAGAAGAGGAATACTGTAAACATCAGCACAGCCATATTTCTGTTGTCCAGGCTAAGGGAGCGTTACCGACTCAGAAAAAGCAGAGCTGATGTTAACCAGGCTCTGAGAACGCACGGTGAGGGCGTAGCGGGGAAAAGGGAGTGCAGAATGTCACCAAGGCAGCTGAGTGCTGGAGCAACAGGGTTCTGCCAGCAGCACCAGCAGGGACACGGGCAGCTCGCAGCGGGGTCTGCCCTAAGCACAGCCCAGCCTTCACCCTGCAGCCAGCTGCAAGCCCTTCATACCCCAAACACTAACTCCCACCTGAAGAACTTGGACGAGAAAGGTAAAATGCAAAAATTCTCTGTTATTGCAGGGAGGGGGAAGCCAGGCCTTGGCAGACCAGAAAAGTGACCACCTCGAGCGCTCAGGCTGTGAAATACGAGTGCCACCCACACGCTCCTCCTGACGGAGATTACAGGAGACCGCGCAAAGCTCTTAGTTACTGTAAAACACGATGTGAGCGGAACTGACGCTTACTGCTCGCTCGGGAGAGAGGAGTTCCTGGACATCGTCTTTGGCGATAAGTCATAGTCGCTGTCGGAGCGGTACAGGAACGACTCCCTGCGCTGGCTGTGGCCCGGGAACGTCGTGTGCAGCACGAGTCCTGACGAGGAGCTGGCCTGCGGGTCCAGCGGGCTGCGACCTGGTGACGGGCCATTTTCCACATCGAAGCTGTGAACAAAACACATCCTGTGGGTCACGCGCCTCTGCCAAAAGATGGGTTTCAGTGCCCGTGTCGCGGTTGCGCTGCCCGCGCCGTGTCGTCTGCTCAGCACGGGAGCCTCTCGCTGGCACGTTTCTATTGCATGCAAGCAGGACCCTCCGCTACGACACAACATTTACCCCCGAGGCTTCTTTCCTGACTACATCAGCTCAGGCTTCCTTCAGCCTGAATTCCCCTCAGCTCAGCACAGCTCCCGTCGCTCTCAGCGCAAGCACGCAGCAGCTGAACACCGTCACCAGGCTCTGCAGCCGCTGCAGTGTTTGCACAAGTCGAGGGCTTCGATGTGCCAAACCTCGCTCCACGCCTTACAAGCATAACAGGGACTAAAGGAGCTGTGACGTGCCACCATCCTCCAGCCCAGCCCTGTCCCCGTCCACCCTGGAAGCAAACTTTGGAAATCCTGCGAGCTTGGCGAGGCCTTGGCAGTTGTGCGAGCTGGACGCGCGAGCCTCTTTCCAGCCACAGCTCCCATTTTAGCTACTCGAGAGATTAGTCCTGTGAATTTCAGAGCGCCGAGCTACGAAATGGAGAGCTGCTTAAAGGACGAAAAAGCAGCCCCGAACCTTCTGTCACTGTTTCCATTATACACCCACTTTCTTACGGTTTCATAACTCGGCTGTTGCAACCGGTGGCTGAAGTCACCTGGACTCTTCAGCAAGTGACACCCCTCGTAAACCCTGAAAATTAGCAGGTTGGCCTCCTTCGCTTGGGCACTTGGGTCTGATCTAAATACCAGCGGTGTGACCATGCTCCAGCGGAGCCATGAGAAGGACCGCCGTGTTCAGCATGCATGTCCTTCCCTCTGGAAGTCTGAGGCTGCACCTTGCTGGCAGTGGGAGCTGAGTCCTCACTCCTATCAGCGCATGTGCCCCTTCCCGACGTTCTCCCCATTTCCTGTGCCTGATGACCACCCTTAAAGGCACCACCCAGCTGGGCACACACTTGGACCGCAGCCACGCCATCGCGCTGCCATCGCTGCCACCCACGACCATCCTGCCTGCCCCCACTCATATTAAGTCAAAAGATTCCCCAAGCACAGAGGCAGGCAAGACCCTGTCTCTCCCTGGGCTCTGCAGAGCACACAGCGTGATTTTCCCTGCTGCAGGAGAGGAAGATAAAGTATCCAGGCAAAAAGGAAACCCAGCAAAACTTCTGGTAGACCTGGAAGTAAGTACAAAGATAAGGGAGTCTGTGTCCAGCTGCAAAACGTATTTCCATACACACACACAGAGATTCAGGGACCGAGGGATAAAGGAGAAGGGGAAAGCAAACACCAAACACCACAGAAGGGAACCACAGGTAGAGAAGGTCTGGGAGAGAAGATGTGAAGGTACCATTGCTGACCTTCACCTGTGTTATCTAGACCTGAGGCCGGGGAGAATGAAAGACCAAGACCAAAGGCAGCCTCTCCCCTGGTGGGACAGCGACCTGACACCTTGAAGCACTAAGGCCATCGACCTCCTGATCAGGAAATGGGATTAAAATCCAGATTTCATGGCGTAGCCTGTCCGTGGCTCTCTGGCTATGGGCAGGAAGGATGCAGAGCAGGGGACAAACTCTTCCCACCATGCAAAACCCTGGCACCAACTACAACCTCAGCCTTGAGTTCTGCAGCAGCATTTCAGGTTCCTGTACGATAAACCTGAATGTCTTCCCCGGAGAAGCGCCGAGCTGTGGTGTGACACCAAACAGAGTCCAGCGATGCAGGAGGGGGCCTCAGGAGCTGCCCTGGAAGCAGCAGCAATGGTGAAACACAGGCTTGGGAGGGAGTGGGTGCTCAGACAGTTATTTTTGATGTCTCCAGAAACTATTTCCTGGGGTGGAGCAATGCAAGACTGGGTCTCCTGGCAGTTATGTTATTCCTTGTGGCTGCAGGTGGAGGGTAACTAATGCGGTCTCGTGCTATTTGGTCCCACATATGGTTCCTCATGAATTAAAAAACGCATGAGGACATGATTTAATTAGTGCAATTAAAAAATGCATAAGCACCGCTGCAAAGATTCTTTGGAACTCCGAAGGGAGGGCACCAGTAGAGCACCCTACGTGCCAAAGGGATTCCTGCGTCCACCACGAGGCTTTTACTTACACAACTGCTTAAGTGCATCTTGAAACTGTTAATTGCTCCATTAATATTCCTTTCTTTCACTCTGTTATGTGTTCTTTTACCAATGACAGCTTGAGTTTTATTTGTAGCCACAAAGAAGAAACGGAGCTCTGTAACTACGGCACCTCCAAGCAACAGCCCGCTGAGGATTAATCCACGCTGATTCAGAAAATTAACTCTGATTACTCAAAACATTTGGTCGGGAAAACCTTCAATTGAGACCATTTAGTTTACTGACACAAACAGAAATACAGCGATGAACGAAATCGGAGCGTTCAGCTGAGCAGAGCTTCTCCTGGCTGGTCGATACCGAACCTGCTGCTGGCTGGTAGACATGGGTGACAAAGTTCACGCACAAGGTTTAAAAAGTGTGAGAAGCAAAGGGGGGAGGTGGGGGGCAAGGCTGGAGGGCATCTTTAGCTCCCAACCAGTCCAGGCCCATTCCGAGTCACTCCTGGTGAAACTCCCACCTAAGTCCCAGGGAGAAGCCTGGCACGGTTGACGTCCAGCTCGGAGTGCCGTGGCCACCCCGCGTGCCCACAGCCAGCTCCTGGCCGCACGCCACCTGTGCTCCCCGGGCCAGCGCCCGGGATGCCGCAGCACGGATCACCCAGTTAATCCAGCTGGAAAAGAGAGTTTACTTTGTTCCGCAGGTTCAGCTTGCAGCCACAGCAGTCCCCTCATCTGGCTCTGCTTCCTTTGGCCTGACTCAGCACTCGGCCAGCCACACGCTCAGCCATTCAGTTAACCCCAAACTCCCCCCCCCCCGCAAAAGTGACAGGGTCTTCACTGGGATGGCCAAACCCCAGGTCTGTCTCTGCTGTCGTGGCTTTTTAATAGCTACAAGTCCAACGTGGGAAACTATTTCCCCCAGACGACTCACCATTAGGAGAACGTGGCCTGAGACGTGTGGAGCAAGAGCGTCACCTTGTCTCTGCTGCACATTAAGTTCACCAGTTGCTCTTGGGTTGTACAACAGCCCATCTGGAATCACGCCCTGATGCAAAAAGCCGTCTCCCAAACAAACGTTTGCTGAACTGGTAGGAACTGCATTTAGATGGTAAAGTTGCCCTCTCAGAGCAGCACTTCCTACTATTATTTTTTTAATTGGATGCTGGAAAACCTTAATCATCGGTGTGGCAACACGTTCAGAATGCTCCGCAGATTGTAAGGGTCCTGCCCAAAGGTTGCAGCACCTCAAGTGGAAAACAAAGCTGCCTTTGTCCAGTGTAAAATAAGGATGGCACAGTACAAAGCACCGCTACAACAGCTTGGAGAAAAAAAAAAATGCTAAAACTTGCTTTGCAGTTTATCTTCAAGCAACAGCTCGTGCAGTCGAGACACCCCATTTGTGAACGTTGGCACTGAAGCAGCAGCAGCGAGCTCCAGACGTAAAAACTCAGCCAACGCTCTTCTCCAGCTGCTTATCACCCCATGTCCATACCAAGGGATGCTGGGTGAAATATCTTTGGCCCAAAGCACCGTCATCCACCATGACGTGCTGCTTCTTTTCCCTCACCTCCCAGGAGCAACTCTGCATGAGCACGTGGGTGCCCAGCATGCTCCAGCTTAAAATTGCTTTACCTAAACACAGAGGTCACCAACCTGGTCTACGGTCCCTATAAACCATTCAAGATAAGGTGCAGGTATACCTGCCCCCGTAGGAGATGCCCTCTCTAACGAGCGTGTCTTGCTCTACGGTCTGGGGCGCTCCAGCGCACCGAGCCGACCTGGCTCCCCGCCTGCCTCCAACGTGTGTTAGATCAGGTTTACTCATCCAACACCTCCAAGTGCTGCGACAGCCTCAGGGGGTGGTGGTGTGTCTGGAGGTCACCGAGGGCTTCCAAGGCATTGAGCCCATTTGCACAGAGCCAAAAACTGGCTCCAGAGGGAAGGTGACAGTGTCTGTACGGGACGGGCATTAGTTAAGCACCGACATGAACCAGGGGTGCGAGCCCTACGCCAGGCAAGCACTGACAGCTGACTGACAGACAGTAACGAGTCTCCTGAGACCCCTCTGATTTAACGGCAGATTCACCGATGCGCAGTGAACGGCACTCCTGAGGTGACCGTATTCCCAGGGTTACTGGCCACCAGCAGAAACCCAGCCGCGGATGACGAGGGAAATCCAGTGGACACAGAAACATGCTGTTGGTAAGGCGAAGAGCAGAGCAGGAGGCAGCAGGTGGCAGGAGTTAGCCGCGGCTCGCTCCGCCAAGCAGCTAAGGAGGCACTTTGGACCTGTGGAAAGATGCGATTGGAACCGGTGATGAACAGAGGGAACACGCCAACGGCAAGCCAGGAGAAACCGCGCTCCACTGTAAAACACAGCGAGGTTTTGTGAGTCATTCTGCAAAACAAAGGAAATTAACAAAAGCAACCCCCAACTGTCCAAATTCCGCAGTGTTACAGTGACAGCTACAATTTCTCTGCATTAAAAACTACCACGGTCCTTTATCAGAGAGGGAAAGTCCAACCAAGCCCCTGCAGGTAGAGGGATCCCTGCTGCGGGACTCCCCATCGCCCTCCAGCTGCCTTTCCCCCACCCAGCCCTGGGGCCGGCAAACTGCTGAGACCCCCTTCCCATCAACCCAGTCCTAAACCAGTCCCAAACCAGCCCAGCGCCACCCTCGCTGGAAAACACTGCAGCTGCCAAGGTGTCCCGACAGAAGATGCTGCCTCCAACTTACTCAGGTTTCTGAGCTCTTCGATCTACCTCTGCAAGGGGGTCTCGGCTCGGAACTTTTTGGCGGACTAGCAGTAAGGAACGGGCAGCATCGGGACTGCATTGTCCCTGGATTAGCGTTGCCCGCCAGCAGCCTTGGAACGTGGTGAGATTTGGCATAAAACCTAAAAAATCAGGATTGCGCCACGTTCCTGATGCAATTTCGAGTCATTTAATAGTCATTGCAAGGCGAATGGTTACCATGAGAGCTACGCAGCCCCGCGGCTGCTTCCAGACAATACAAAACCCAGCGACGGAGGCTTTGCAGTCTGTCAAACCAGGCAGGTTTGTGTATTTTTGACACGTGTCCTGAGGAGGACGGGACTCCACAAGAGGCCCTGACCACCTGCTTTGCCTCCCCAGGCTCGCTGCTGGGGGCATCGCCACCTTCCCTACGGGATCAAATCTGCTCCCAGAACACAGCATTTCAGGCGGTTTGGGCAGACTCGGCTAATCATAACGCTCCTCTCGCCCTCATTAGAGCCCTGCTTCTCACCGAGACATTCAGCTGGATTTTTAACACCGTTAGCCATGAAAAACGCTGTTTCTTCCACCTTTGGATCCGTACAGGCGCGACTGCCTCTCGCTGCAGCCTGACTTGGGGCACCTGCTCCCCATCCTCACAGCTCCTTGTTTTCTCTATCAGCACCTGATGAAACAGGATGGCACAGCGGGCACGCCGGGGCTGAGCACACCCACGGCCGGGGCAGATGCTCTAACACGGGCACGAGGCTCCGTGAGCCGAACCTTGTTGCTCTCCGGGGTCTCTCCAAAGTGTTGAGTCTGCCAGGTTTGTCCCTCACGTGGCTCCTAACCCTTTCTGATCTCCAGAGCCCAACCACCCATGTCTCCTGAAATACCGCCTGCCCTCGCAGTCCCTCCCCAGCACCCTGTATCCAGCTGCCCGGCACCGAAAACCCTGCTGCACCTAAGTGTCTGCAATGTAGCCTGTCATCTGCTGCTAAACACGGTATCTAGCCCCTGCCTGTACCACAAAGCAAAAAGAGATGTTTATTTCCCTTTGTTATCTCTGAAGATCGACGTCCACTGCTCGTAGCGGCTCTCTTGTTCAGCGGGTACAACCAGGGCTCCCTGCCACGGCCCGCAGCCTGAGCCGACGCAGAGGACGGGGCCAGGGATTAGCTTGTTCAGTGTCTGCAGCAACTGCCGCCTGGAACTCGCGGCGTCGCGCGCATCAGCTCCCCGGGCCGTTACTTCTCCCTGTGGCCACACACTCACCGGCACTGGCGAGAAACAGCGGGCTGCGGAGCTGCCGCGTGTGCCCCGGTCGGAAAAGTACAAGAGGGAGGTAAAAGTGAGTCTGGATTTTCTTTTAGCACAGAGGGTTCCCAAAAAGTCTAATCCTTTTCATGTTTACTACAGTTAAGTAGCTTGACATTATCCTGTAACGAGCTAACATCATGTGGTTGTTTAAGTCCCCCGAAGAAGAAACCCTGAATTCTATAAACCAGTTGTTATTTTTCCAAATGGACATCCTGGGCTACTTTATCATCTCACTATGGCTCACTGCCATTAATCGCTGGAAAATGCAAGGCACAGCCAAACACAGCAGACACCCTCCCTGTTCTCACTTCCAGAGCGTGTAGATGCAGACGGGGTGTGAGCTGATGGCTCTTAGCACAGGCAGTGATGCCACTTCCTAAGGGCTTTGTCCTCCTGGAAATACTCGAGCCAGCAACCAACGGAGCAGCTGTTTTCTTCCCCGTCGCTGCTGCCCAAGTTGGGGTATGAAGGAGGCATCACCCTCCCTGTGCAGCACTTACACAGCTCTTCTTCTCGCCTCGTGGGTTCTGCCCAGCACCCTCCACCCGCTCATAGCTCATCGGGACCAAAACTGCCCCAGCACAGTGAAGGACCCGGCTGGGTCTTGCCAAAGGGCCATTTGCCACCTCCTCCCGCAGCAAAGGCGCTGGACAGGCAGTCGCACGCCCGTGGCCGGCAGTACAGGTGGCCTGGGGACAGCTCGGTGCTCCTCTGCAAGACACTCACCGGGTTTTGGCATCACCTGCGAAACGGTGCTGCAGATGTTTATACTCAAGCTATGGGCCAGTATTTATCCCAGCCTGGCCAGCTGTCATGCTCTGCTCAGTGTCAGTTCAGCTTTTACAGCCCCATCTCAGCACCGTAACACTGTACAGACTCCCTTCCCCAATACAGACGTTCACAGAGATGTTGCTTCCCATGGAGGAGGCTGCCCGTGGTGGCCTGGCTCGGGTGATGGGGACCCCGGTGAGGGGCTAGAGCTGAGACCAGTGCCTGCTGGTGGGGCTCCAGGACACCTCACAGCATCTCTGCCCGGCTGCGACAGGCTGCACACAGGCATCGGCTGCAAATCAAAGAGCTGCTCTGGTCCGCTGTCACACAGGCTGCAGACAGGAATCAGATGACAATAATTTGTAACAGGTTACAGAGAGCACAGCTTTTTCCATTTTACCTGGGGAGGACAGACAGCCTTTGAGGCAGAAGATTTACAGATTTTCTGCCCTGACATTTTAAACTACCCTCAGCCCATCTTCAACACCCCGAAGTCGGACAGTGGATGCTTGGAAAGCTGCTGCACTGAGAAATGATTTGTAAAATAATGATTTGACCTGGTTTTTGGATTTATCTCCATAATTGGTATCTGTGTTCCCTGCCAGCAAAAAGACAATGAGATGTCCTAAGATGGTATTCAGAGCATTAAATCCTCTGGAGACTCGGCCCTCCCAGAAAGAATTATTCCGGTTGGGCACATTTCGGCAAAATTCTACTTGCTTCACGTCTTCCAAATTTCTGTACCAACAGGAGAAGACGCTGTACACAGCACATGGCAAAGGACACCCAGGCGATTTCAAGGACAATCGTTTTTATAGCTCTTATCGATCATTTCAGGCCCAGCAGAAGCTTAATGCAAAAGGAGCCTCATCCAAATCACCAGCATCTGCCAACTGGTACTATCTGGGGACGAAAAATAGTAAGGATGGAACAACCTGGCCCTTTGGCAGGAAGTCGTGTGGTTGGTTTGGCACGTGGACCAGAGGGACAGTCGGAGCAGCACCCTCTTCCCACAGCAACGAACGATACCCACACCCTGGGGTCAACACGGCTTCACTTGAGCACTTGCTGTAAGTGCAGAGCAAGGGCTCACAGGTAGGGTTTTAAATCGCTCGGGTCGATCACGGCCACAGCCACCACCGTGCTGCCTGCTGCTCGCTTGTTCTATTGCCACTAACATACCAGGGGCTTGACGGCGAGGCCAGAGGTGCTCAGCTCGTTCGTCCTGCTGAACTGCCAGCTGAGGGGCGATGCCCTGTTCCCGTACGTGTGTGGGGCAACGGGCAGCTGAGGAGACGAGATCTTCATGCTAAAGGACAATGCTGGCACGGGAACATGTGGGCTTCCCAGTTCAAGAGAGACAAGGAGCTACTGGAGAGAGTCCAGCGGAGGCTGTGAGGATGAGGAGGGGCTGGAGCATCTCTGTGCCGAGGAAAGGCTGAGAGCCCTGGGGCTGTTCAGCTGCAGAAGAGCAGCCTGAGAGGGGACCTCCTCAATGGGATCAAGAGCTAAAGGGGGGTCAGGAGGATGGGACAGACTCTGCCCAGTGGTGCCCAGCGACAGGACAAGGGGCAACGGGCACAAACTGGAACCCAGGAGGTTCCACCTGACCCTGAGGAGACACTGCTTTGCTGTGAGGGTGAGGAGCCCTGGCCCAGGCTGCCCAGAGAGGGTGTGGAGTCTCCTGCTCTGGAGAGATCCTGGATGCCAGACTGGGCACCCTGCTCTAGCAGGGGTTGGGCTGGGTGATCCCCAGAGGTCCCTGCCAGCCCCACCAGGCTGGGATTCTGTGTGAGTTTGTATAAAACGGACAGGAATTAATTAAGGCTGGAAATTGGAGGAACGTGTTTTGCCTCGAGAGCAGACAGATCACCGAACAGCTTTGCTGTAGGAGTGATGGGGGTAAACACCAACTTGATGCTATAACAGGTGGCATTAACAGCATAATTGACTACAACATTGCGGGACGGAGCCTGGTGCTGCAGGAGGCTCATCCCACCGCTGGCACTTGGGCCTCGCCCCCGACAGACAGGGCAGGGAACCCCCGTCCCGGCTCACTCGGAGGGAGCCAATTCCTGCGGTGCCCACGTTTCACTGTCAGTGTCTCAGTCCCCACGGATGAGCCGCATCCCACCCAACATCCATCCATTCCCTAGCTGCACACTGAATTGGGGGATGTCACAGGGATCCATAGGGATCAGCTGCATTCTTGCTAACGATAGAGAGCTGGAAGGGACACCCGAGCACAGCCTGGTCAAGCGGTGACGTGCTGCCTGCCCACACGTCCTCCCTTCCTCCTCAGGCCATTAGAAAACAAAAGGGGGGCAAAAAGAGGGTGGATTCAAAACCCAGATTTCTATTTTCTGCTATTAAATCGCATGCTCTGAAATGAGCTTTAATAACCCTGGCCAGCAAACCGGATTTAGAAAAGGAAAACCTTCCATGACATGGAGAGAAGACAGAAATGGTGGGCAGCAAGACCAAAACCTCCTACAGGAGTGACCAAAAGCCAGGCAGGGTGGAAGTTTTGCAGCATATTTCACGCACTTTATGCCAACTGGTGAACTCGGACAGTAAAAACAAGGGCCGGTATGGTATGTTCCGGGGTGGTGCGGCGGAGCTCAGGATGCGGGTCCTTGCAGGTCCGTCCACTATTGACTGCAGAACACTTTATGGAGGAGGCAAATATTCCAACCCATTACATATGATACCCATCATCTGGATATCATCCCCCCTTGACCTTACTAGTGTCCTTACAGCTTGTTCTCCATCCAAACCAAGAGTTCCAAACCGTGGTGCGTGGCCGTGCAGACCAGCCCCTCTGCGGGTACCCAGACCACTGCGGTTCTCATCCCAGTTCTCTTGCTCTCACCGATGTGGTGCAGGAACCTCCCCTCTGTCCCTGGCTCCCATCGTGCAGCCCAAACTCCCAGCTCGCCACTTCTTCCACGCGCAGTTTCACAATCACCTTGTGACTCCGCTACAGCGTGTTTGTGCTTGCAACAGTCTGCGTCTCCTTATTGACAAATGATCTCCTTGCTCAAGTCCTCAGATCATCATCTGGCCACGAAATCCTTCAGAAAAGCTCCTGCCAGCCTCCTGCACTGCCTCCTCGCACCCCGCATCTCAACTGGCTCCTCTGCGCTGCGTTTCTAAATACCTCTCGTGAAGGAATGATTTCTCTGATGTGAAAGCAGCAGCGCGTTGCTGGCACCCAAAACATCATTTAATAACACCGCTATTTTCTCTAGACCTGCACACCTTCCCAAGACCTGCTTCAGGGCTCATTTTGATCTGCCTTCACTAGTGATGATCCCTTCGGAGCGCTGTTTCGTGTTGAAAATCGCTTGCTGGCACCGCTATTTTGGAGTCAGTCACTCCAAATCATAAAGGTGCGCTGGCCAAAAGAGAGACGCGGGAGCGTGGCGCAAAACGGGTCGCAGCCCCCGTCGACGAACAGATTAAACGCCGCTCTAAGGCATCAAGTCCAGTAACAGCAAACGAAGCAGCAAAACGGTCACAGCAGCTGGAGAGGAGGAAGGAATATCAGCAGAGCGCTCGCCACAATCGACTCCCATTGAGCAACGCAGGAGGGGGAGTTTTCAGGGTGAATGAGCACCAGTGTGTAGGCACGGCACAAAATCGTTATATCTGACGGCAGTTTAAGGCTCGCGTCATCCTAGTAAAAGCTTCTTTCGTGAGCTAATAGAATTTAGACATCCTGGGTATTTTATTGTACTGGTAAAGGTCTGCGCTGAGCTAATGAAGAACGAGCGGGCAGAGGTGATCGACGGCCAAAGGGGGTCCACTTAAAAACCACTGACCAATCGTGTGAAAACATTCAATGGTGCAAAACCTGAGGACAGGACGCACAGACGCAGAGGGGCTGTTCAGCTGGAGAAGAGCAGCCTGAGAGGGGACCTCCTCAATGGGATCAAGAGCTAAAGGGGGGTCAGGAGGATGGGCCAGACTCTGCCCAGTGGTGCCCAGCGACAGGACAAGGGGCAACGGGCACAAACTGGAACCCAGGAGGTTCCACCTGACCCTGAGGAGACACTTCTTTGGCGTGAGGGTGAGGAGCCCTGGCCCAGGCTGCCCAGAGAGGGTGTGGAGTCTCCTGCTCTGGAGAGATCCTGGATGCCAGACTGGGCACCCTGCTCTAGCAGGGGTTGGGCTGGGTGATCCCCAGAGGTCCCTGCCAGCCCCACCAGGCTGGGATTCTGTGTGAGTTTGTATAAAACGGACAGGAATTAATTAAGGCTGGAAATTGGAGGAACGTGTTTTGCCTCGAGAGCAGACAGATCACCGAACAGCTTTGCTGTAGGAGTGATGGGGGTAAACACCAACTTGATGCTATAACAGGTGGCATTAACAGCATAATTGACTACAACATTGCGGGACGGAGCCTGGTGCTGCAGGAGGCTCATCCCACCGCTGGCACTTGGGCCTCGCCCCCGACAGACAGGGCAGGGAACCCCCGTCCCGGCTCACTCGGAGGGAGCCAATTCCTGCGGTGCCCACGTTTCACTGTCAGTGTCTCAGTCCCCACGGATGAGCCGCATCCCACCCAACATCCATCCATTCCCTAGCTGCACACTGAATTGGGGGATGTCACAGGGATCCATAGGGATCAGCTGCATTCTTGCTAACGATAGAGAGCTGGAAGGGACACCCGAGCACAGCCTGGTCAAGCGGTGACGTGCTGCCTGCCCACACGTCCTCCCTTCCTCCTCAGGCCATTAGAAAACAAAAGGGGGGCAAAAAGAGGGTGGATTCAAAACCCAGATTTCTATTTTCTGCTATTAAATCGCATGCTCTGAAATGAGCTTTAATAACCCTGGCCAGCAAACCGGATTTAGAAAAGGAAAACCTTCCATGACATGGAGAGAAGACAGAAATGGTGGGCAGCAAGACCAAAACCTCCTACAGGAGTGACCAAAAGCCAGGCAGGGTGGAAGTTTTGCAGCATATTTCACGCACTTTATGCCAACTGGTGAACTCGGACAGTAAAAACAAGGGCCGGTATGGTATGTTCCGGGGTGGTGCGGCGGAGCTCAGGATGCGGGTCCTTGCAGGTCCGTCCACTATTGACTGCAGAACACTTTATGGAGGAGGCAAATATTCCAACCCATTACATATGATACCCATCATCTGGATATCATCCCCCCTTGACCTTACTAGTGTCCTTACAGCTTGTTCTCCATCCAAACCAAGAGTTCCAAACCGTGGTGCGTGGCCGTGCAGACCAGCCCCTCTGCGGGTACCCAGACCACTGCGGTTCTCATCCCAGTTCTCTTGCTCTCACCGATGTGGTGCAGGAACCTCCCCTCTGTCCCTGGCTCCCATCGTGCAGCCCAAACTCCCAGCTCGCCACTTCTTCCACGCGCAGTTTCACAATCACCTTGTGACTCCGCTACAGCGTGTTTGTGCTTGCAACAGTCTGCGTCTCCTTATTGACAAATGATCTCCTTGCTCAAGTCCTCAGATCATCATCTGGCCACGAAATCCTTCAGAAAAGCTCCTGCCAGCCTCCTGCACTGCCTCCTCGCACCCCGCATCTCAACTGGCTCCTCTGCGCTGCGTTTCTAAATACCTCTCGTGAAGGAATGATTTCTCTGATGTGAAAGCAGCAGCGCGTTGCTGGCACCCAAAACATCATTTAATAACACCGCTATTTTCTCTAGACCTGCACACCTTCCCAAGACCTGCTTCAGGGCTCATTTTGATCTGCCTTCACTAGTGATGATCCCTTCGGAGCGCTGTTTCGTGTTGAAAATCGCTTGCTGGCACCGCTATTTTGGAGTCAGTCACTCCAAATCATAAAGGTGCGCTGGCCAAAAGAGAGACGCGGGAGCGTGGCGCAAAACGGGTCGCAGCCCCCGTCGACGAACAGATTAAACGCCGCTCTAAGGCATCAAGTCCAGTAACAGCAAACGAAGCAGCAAAACGGTCACAGCAGCTGGAGAGGAGGAAGGAATATCAGCAGAGCGCTCGCCACAATCGACTCCCATTGAGCAACGCAGGAGGGGGAGTTTTCAGGGTGAATGAGCACCAGTGTGTAGGCACGGCACAAAATCGTTATATCTGACGGCAGTTTAAGGCTCGCGTCATCCTAGTAAAAGCTTCTTTCGTGAGCTAATAGAATTTAGACATCCTGGGTATTTTATTGTACTGGTAAAGGTCTGCGCTGAGCTAATGAAGAACGAGCGGGCAGAGGTGATCGACGGCCAAAGGGGGTCCACTTAAAAACCACTGACCAATCGTGTGAAAACATTCAATGGTGCAAAACCTGAGGACAGGACGCACAGACGCAGAGGGGCTGTTCAGCTGGAGAAGAGCAGCCTGAGAGGGGACCTCCTCAATGGGATCAAGAGCTAAAGGGGGGTCAGGAGGATGGGCCAGACTCTGCCCAGTGGTGCCCAGCGACAGGACAAGGGGCAACGGGCACAAACTGGAACCCAGGAGGTTCCACCTGACCCTGAGGAGACACTTCTTTGGCGTGAGGGTGAGGAGCCCTGGCCCAGGCTGCCCAGAGAGGGTGTGGAGTCTCCTGCTCTGGAGAGATCCCAACCCCGCCTGGACGCCCTCCTGGGCACCCTGCTGTGGGGACCTGCTCTAGCAGGGGTTGGGCTGGGTGATCCCCAGAGGTCCCTGCCAGCCCCACCAGGCTGGGAGTCCGCAAAGAGGGAGAAAGAAATGTTTGATTTCTCTGATGAAACACATGAAAGAAAAAACCTGAAACTAGTGCGGAGCTGCTGAAAGCCCCAAGAAGTGCCAGGGGGACAGTGGGGCAGCAGGCAGGGCAGGGAGGGCAGGCAGGGCAGGCAGGGCAGGCAGGGCAGGCAGGGCAGGGAGGGCAGGCAGAGCAGGGAGGGCAGGGAGGGCAGGGAGGGCAGGCAGGGCAGGGAGGGCAGGCAGGGCAGGGAGGGCAGGCAGAGCAGGGAGGGCAGGCAGGGCAGGGAGGGCAGGGAGGGCAGGCAGAGCAGGGAGGGCAGGCAGGGCAGGGAGGGCAGGCAGGGCAGGGAGGGCAGGCAGAGCAGGGAGGGCAGGCAGGGCAGGGAGGGCAGGCAGGGCAGGCAGAGCAGGGAGGGCAGGCAGAGCAGGGAGGGCAGGCAGGGCAGGGAGGGCAGGCAGGGCAGGCAGGGCAGGCAGGGCCACAGCAGTGGGACCGGCATCGCGCATGCGACCAGGACCCTGGCAATGCCGGGGCACTGAGCGAAGATCCTGGTGCACACCAACTCCTGCAGTGAGGGCAGGGCCCAGTGGTAAGTGCTCGATCCCAGGTTTCAGATCACTAATTCTATAATTATATTACATAATTCTTCCTGCAGCTCAGCACCGGACGGGGGTGGTTAACCCTTCATCTGCTTGCAGAAAAGCTGCATGTGCTAGATGGCTGCAAGCCATATCATTTAAATTGGAAAGATGGATTAAAACGAGCCTGTTCAAGCTCAGATTAAATCCCAGCAGGAGACTGGAAGGAGACTCAGCACCAGCCCACACCCTCCCACCCCAGCTCAGGCATCTGCCTTCTCCAGCCCAAGCTGAAATAAAGTTTCTGAAAGTTTTCCACTTGCTTTCCACTTTTGCTGAACTCCAGCTGAAATCTGGCTCCTTCCTTGGAGCTCTGAGCTTTCAGGTTAGGAAACCTTTCTGCAAACACGTTGATGTCTTGGAGCTGGACAACGGCCAAGAAAGCAATCAGTGCCGGGGCAAGCAGGATGGCGAGCCGCCCGTCTGCCAGCCGCTGGGAGCGTCTGGACAAGATCAAGATTACAGGGGCAGGGTGGGAGGCAAACAACAGTATTCCCCCCGGTCCGCTCAGCCCGGAGAAAATGCAACACCCTGTATTAACAATCTGGCATCACCCAGCAGAACATCTGACCAAGGGGAACGTGAAATGCCACGCAGATATCGGGGAACTGACAGCAAGTCATGCGAAGAGCAAGCAAGATAGCTGGGTGGCACGAGAGGCACCCGAGGGACAAAACCCTGATGTCAAGCCCTTTTGTTCCTCGCAGAGTCAGCCCTAAATGGTTCCTGATTTTCGCCTTCTGCCAAGGTACCACTTTAATTGGTCAAGGGAGACTGTTCGGCGCAGAGGAGGAGACTGGAGCGCAGAGGAAGGTGGCATGTGCCAGGCTGAGCAGCCACGTAGAAGTCACCCCGCTTCAGTGCAAAGATTTATTACTAGCAGGAAAACATCTTATTTGTTACAGCTTTGTACCTGACTATTGTAAGAAAAGTTCTCCATGACTTAATCTAACAACGCAACCTTTTTTGTGGGTGCTGTGAACCAGCGACACACGGAAACCAAATTCTCTCTACATTTATACCCACAGTCTCCTCTAGTCTCAGTGAGCAAAGCCAGAATTAACTCCCAGCCCTTTCCATTTCCTTGGGTGAGGTGGAAGCAAAAAGCCACTGAGTGTTGAGTCAGTCCGAGAACATAACCAAGGACCTGGTGGTGGATCTCGTCCCTGCCACGTCTCTCCCACACGCTGGCTCGGTGGTGGCAGGGAGCCGGCACTGCTTTTACCGGCATGGCGAGGGCAACTCTGACGAGGGCTGAGGGAGCAAAGTTCTCTCTGGGGTTGAAATCTTCTGGGTGTCTTAAAGAGATCAAAAGTTGGCCTCACTCCTAAATCACAGGGTGACCCATGGAAGGAATGTGGCTTCACCAGCATGTTTGTGATGAAGAAAACATGAGCGAGCATAACTGAGCTGCTTAGTGACTTGAACTTAATAGATTAGTTAATAAACCCCAATACTTCGTCACAGAAGTAACATCCAGAAAAACAAGTCCTATGAGGAGCAGCTGAGGGACCTGGGGGGGTTGAGCCTGGAGCAAAGGAGGCTCAGGGGAGACCTTCTGGCTCTGACAACTCCCTGACAGGAGGCTGGAGTGAGGTGGGGGTCAGTCTCTTCTCCCCAGAAACAAGTGACAGGACGAGAGGAACCGGCCTCCAGTTGTTGCAGGAGAGGTTGAGGTTGTCCCTGAGGAACCATTTCTTGCCCATTGGGGTTGTGCAGGGCTGTCGCAGGCTGCCCAGGGCAGTGGTGGAGTCCCCATCCCTGGAGGGGTTTCCCAGCCGTGTGGAGGTGGTGCTGAGGGACAGGGGTCAGTGGGGACCTGGCAGCGCTGGGGGAGCGGAACAGGCGGACTCGATGATCTAGCAATGCTCCTTCCTAGACTCTTGCAGCAGCTCCATCAGCATCTGAATAGTGTCTTTAGTACTCCAACCTCTTTCCAGCACAAAGGCGGTTCAGTAGCAGCATTCGAGGCTGGAGTAGCTGGACTGGCTGCACTCCATCTTCACAAGAGTATGAAATTCTTGCTGCACTCTTAGAAAGAAAAATAGTTCAGCACAAATAAGGTCTTTTTTTACAACCACTGATTAAACAGATATTCAGAAGATGGAGCACAATGGCTTTGATGGAGCCATTGCAACCGATTACATAAATCCTCATCCATGCCCACGAGTGCTTTTCCTTTTCTTTTTTAATAACAGAAGAGAAAGTGCAGCCATGTAAGAGATATTAAACTGCACAGAAATGCGTGACTGCTGAGTTCATGACTTAAACAGGGAGAAGCAAAGCGACGGAGAGCTCGGGCTGGAAATCTCGGCTGCCGCTCAGTCCCCAGCCTGTCGTACTAACGTGTCAGACCCGACAGAGGCAACATTCCTGCTAGAGCTTTGGCATCTTCCGTGTTCCCTCCTGAGAATGGATTCTTTTTTTGCCAGAATCCACCTCTTAACACATTTAATCTGAAATAAATCTGTAACGTTGCATCAGTCATCAGCTCACCTCATTAGCTGGGCTTGCTCTACTGGAGCTAAAACTGGTCTGGGAAGGCAGTGGTAAATGTAGAGTTTAATAACGTAGTCTTTAAAACACCGTATAATTTTATTGCAGTAAAGCAAAAGGGGGTCAGCTTGTTCTTCCAGCCTCAACTCCAAACAATTTACTGTCTTTGTAGATGAGAAAAAATGCAAGCACCCTTTTGTGAGTTGAGTAGGACATTCAATATGTGCCCACTTCAAAGCTTCACTCACAGACGTCTGTTCCTTCAGCTAATATTTGTTCTGTAGATCTTCACGAAAGCCCTTTTACGCACTCCACAGGGCGAGATACAGACACAGTGTCTCCCTCACTGCCACTTTCCTCCAGTAAATCTGTTCTCCTAAGTGTCTCTAACTGCAAATAGACAAAATCAAGCCACAACCAGGTGGACTCGCTCTCCCCAGCGTTACGGTGTTGTACAACACTGGGAGCTCGATGGCCCTGCCAAGGTGGACATGAGGGACTTGACAACTTGGCCCCACACCAGGATTCAAACCAGAAGCCAGTATCCTGGTTAAGAGAGCATCAAGAAGCACGTTGATCTCAAGAAATCTGTAACTTCAGGAGCAGACAACGTGTAATGAAGAAGTTCCCAAATCTGCCTTTCTTCCTTTGGCCGGACACCAGAGCTCTGCAGCCAGGTGGCCCTACAGGAGGTGGAAAGGCATGTGCCAGAGCGGCTTGGTGACCTGGGACAGTCAGGTGCGATGTTCCCTGGACCTGTGGGCTATCTCCTCTGCCTTGCCTCCTGCAAGAGAGGGACTAGTTTGTGCCTGCTGTGAGTAGTGGGCGTCCTTCCAAATGCTGTGCACTCTGTACATGTCCACACAATGGTTCTTCAAAACCAGGCAGGACACAGCTTCTTCTCATGATTCGCTGACCCAAGCCACTCCACTGAGCCAGGCTGTGGTCCCCACTTCACACTCATTGGCCCTTGGTGTGGGCAGCACACAGAGCCAAACATTTCTTCTGTGCTCCTCACCGTTAGAAAGGGTTAACAAGGAATGTCTGTTTAGGAAACCAACAGGCCCAGGGTCCCAAAACCGGTCTCAGATCCCAGGACAGACACATACGGAACCTCCCTGGGTGCGTAGCCCTTCTCTGCTCTGCCTCGCCTGGCACAAGTCAGCTGGCAAAACCAGGAACTCAGTTCACTGGCGTCACCCACCGTGTGAATTCATTCCCTTTCCTCCTGATGTCATCCAGCTCCAACGCCCCCGCAGCTTTCGCCAGAGTCAGGAACTGTTGACGTGTGCGGGGATTCTCGCTCTGGCTGAAGCAGAGACGATTTATAAGAAATCCCTGACTGCACTTCCTCCAGCTGGCTTCGCTCTCTTCCCCTTGGTGTTTTTACGGTAAAGCTTCTACCCGAGGCGGGACCCGCTCCCCCCAGCCTGCTCCCACCCAGCACAACGCATGCCTCAGGAAAAGCAATCCAAGTTTTCCATGGTTTTTTCGACCCATGTGCAAGGTCGTTTGCAGGGTCACAGGTGAGGAGGTGACACCAATCCCAGGGCTGGACTCTGTACGCTGGGTTGCCGATGGGATGGCTCCCAAAAGACCAAGAGCCAGGAAAAGGGATCAGGGACTCTGAGACCACTGGGACTGGGACAGCCTGCAGCACTTCAGTGGGAAGTTCACCTCAGCCACTACGTAAATCACTCCCACCCGAGCCAGTACCTTGTCCCATGTACCAGCATGGAAGCAATGACATGGCAGAGTAAGACTCAGATCCAGAAATCTGGAAGAAACTCTGTGAGTCCCTGTGTCCTACTGCAGACTCCACACCAATCTCCTTCATAAACCACCAAGCTTTCTCCTGAGTACTTTGTTTCTTCAAACTCCCCGCACCCCTCCCCAGCTGCCCAGCGGAGATGCCCTGAGGTGCTGCACACCAGCAGGTACCGCTCCACCGTGAGGTCTCACCACCAGCATCTCAGCAAGAGATCCTGCAGTCCACGCGCTGGCTTCAGCTAATGAGTTTCCAGTGCAGAGCTGAAGCCTCTCAATCCCCACGTACGTGACCTCACACTCTGCACGGCTGGACTTCACCAAGGCCAGGCAATCCTTCCACTGCTTGTACCACAACGTGCCACAGCAGGTGCACAGGAGATCAGAAGACGGAACCAACACAGACAGAGAGCAAGGAGAATAGTTCAGAAGATCAGACACAAGATTTATCCCTGAGAAAGCCCAGCGCTAACTTCCTCCAGTCTAGAAGCTCTCCTTGCTGTACCCCCAATTCCAGCACACGTCCCTTGCAGCTCATCTCTTACCCACCTTACGGCTCTCACTGCACTCCACACCTCCAGTTTACTTCTCACCGTGTTGTACAAGACACCACACTGAATGCTTCAAGGCATCTACTGCATTTACTTGATCTGGGAAATAAAAGCTCATTAGAAACGCCCAACAGGACCTACAATGGTGTATCTAAGATAGAGCCATTTCACCACTCCTTTTGTATTTTTAATCACTGAGTCACAGAATCATTTTGGCTGGAAGAGCCCTTCCAGCTCCTCGAGTCCCCCCGTTCCCCCAGCACTGCCAGGTCCCCACTGACCCCTGTCCCTCAGCACCACCTCCACACGGCTGGGAAACCCCTCCAGGGATGGGGACTCCACCACTGCCCTGGGCAGCCTGCGACAGCCCTGCACAACCCCAACGGGCAAGAAACGGTTCCTCGGGGACAACCTGAACCTCCTCTGGAACAACTGGAGGCCGGTTCCTCTTGTCTTGTCTCTTGTTCCTGGGGAGAACAAATCAACCTCTCTTTGCAAACTAATTGCGAAACCAACTTTAAATGCCTGCTCCTATGCTAAGGAAGTGATAAAAATTGAACAGAAATGTCAAAATGTAGCATAAAATAAAGATTAAAACTATCTGTGATCCATGTAAAAATAATGGACTTTCATAAGATAACTGAACAATAAAACGGATGTAGAGCTTTCCAGGAGCCTCGCTAGCTTGCCCTTTGCAGAACTTCTGAAATTCTCAGGCTGTGTGGAGTTTATAGCGCCTGTCTAAGGACTAAACAGAAGGACGTCACTTCTTTTCTCTAAATAGAAATATTTATCAAACTCCTCAGAAAACCGAAAGACTCTAGCGACTGGAGGGAGCATTTTGGCGATACACACGCTGCAGTTGAACAGATCCGTATTTTCCCACTTTCAGCCTTTCTGGATGCTGAGGAGCAGGCACCCGTTTCCATGAAGCATCATGAGGGAGGACCTGCCGTCCTGATGTGCCACCACCAGCTCCCTGCCTGCACCGGCAGCCGAGTGGCATGGGCAGCAGCGAGGACACAGCCACGGGGAAGTGACTTTCCCGGTCACCCACCAAGAGCAAGCTGCCGTCTCAGTTCTTGCTGATTAATTATTTTATTAGATGTTTATATGAAGACTGCAAACATCTGGGAAATATCAGGCAACCAGGCTTCTCCAATTAGCAGAAAGCTGCATCATGGCTCCATCCTTCATTCTCTGAAAGGGCAATTTTGGGGCCAGATTCTGCCGACTCATAGCCCGGCTGCCTCTGGCTCCCCACAGCACTCGGGGCAAGATCCAACAGGTACCAAACACAGCAGCTCTCCAGGGAAACTGCTTCATGCTCCACCTTGTCTCCAGGCAGATTATGTCAAAATGCCTCAGATCTGCTCCTGCGGGTGACAAAACTGCCAGTACAACTTTGGTTGGGAAGGTCCCTCTCTACACACCAACACGTAGTTCCTGGGAGACGCTGTGGCTCAGCTCACGACGGGGCTTCACTGGGGACAAACATGAAAGCATCTCCTGTTCCCATAGGTACCAACAAGAACACGGGCTGCTTTGACGTCTGTCATAAGGCTTTTTTTTCTGTTTTCAGCTCCAGGCAAAGAAAAAAAACCTCTCTGATTTCAATGCTATGGCAACTTCCCAGGGAGAAACGTGTCACCTACCTACAAACACAGAGGTGTACCTCAACACTTCAGGCGGGCAGAACAGTGGTGGGACTATGACGAACTGGGCTGGGATCGAGATCCTTCCACTTTGACACTGCACCCCGGGCATCAGTGTATGACAACACTGAGACAATGTCCTTGGTGTTCAAGAGCCACGCATGGAGCACAAGGATTCAGGCTTGGAAACACAGCAGGGAATCAAAAGAGTACCCAAGCGAACTCCGATGTCTTGGTTTCCTTTCACCTGAAGCCATTGCTAACGGGCTCTGGCTCACATGATCAGAAACAAGGTCCAGTTCCAGGAGATGGCACGTGGCTCCCCTTGCCCAGAAAGCGAAGAAGGATGTTTGTCTCCTGATGCCTGTCAGTGATTCCAGGCATGTTCTCAAAGAGGGTCTCCAGGGAAGGATTTCAGACTCCTTGGTGCTGAGGGCTGGAAAGCACCACGAAGTATATCTGAGGCTTCCTCCAGTGGCACTGCGAGGACTCAGCAGCCCTCCTGAGCTGCTGAAGCCAGCAGGGTGAGGTAGGCCATGACAGCAGACCCACAGCTAGTGAAGAATGAAAAAAACACCTGCCATTTTAATTCTGAATATATTTTTCATGATGATTTCCTCTGCTGGTGTAAATCATGACGTGAGGCACTGCTGAATCATGTCTTGCAGGGAGCAGGGTGAGCCCTGTCTGTAAAGTCCCCAGAAATTCAATACAGCCACACTGGCACATGCAGGGAGGAGATGACGGAGCCATCAGAGAGGGTAACCCCGGGTATCCTGCACCTAGGGGATGGGAGCTCTGGGGCACAGCAACGCTTTGATGGACAGAGACCTTGAGGAGGTGACCTTCTAGAATACGTACGGGGCTCCCCCGCGATCTCCAGCGACACAGAACACGAAAACAAACACTGCGTAGATATGAGAAGGAACCGCAGAAGCGGGGTGAGAGTTGGTGTAAAGCAGCGAGGCAAACGAGCATTCACACGCTGCTAGGAAGGGGTACACCAGGCTGGGAATGCTGCCCCAGAGCTCCCGTCTGTGTCCAAGGGCTGCATGCGGGGCCAGCAGCATCCCCGAGCAATCCGTGCCAGGCTCCCACGACACCCAGGTCGTGCCAGGGGCCTCTGAGAGGGTTTAACACCCACTTTCCTTCGGTTGTTTTTTTAGGAGAACGCTCTTGCCAACAACCTGCCTCTCACTTTGGCAGGGCAGCGGTGCTGCTTTGTCCTGGGTAAACGGGCACGGACCAGCACTTGGCAGTGAAGGCTGTTTGGGAAACAAGCACCAGCTGGGGGAGGACTTGGGTGGCAGCACATGCTCCCTGAAAGCTTTTGGATTTCCTCACCCCTCTTTGGCGAGAGTCGGCAGTTCGGAGGCGATGAGGACAGCTCCTCCAACAGTTAGAGCTTCAGCCCTTCTCCCACCCAAGAAATGACGGTCACGGAATCCTACATGGAACCTCCCTTTCTTCTAGTTTCTAAGACCAGGTGACTGTACCCCAATTAGTTGTTTAGAAACTGAGGAACCGCTGAATGATGAGCCAAACAAAAAAAAAAAAGGTGAAGTTTGAGCAACACCATCCAGAAAGCTGTATTATTGATAAAGTCAAATAAATCGAATATAAACAAGGTAAGAGTTAATCTCTTAGTTCTTCTCTCATTAAGTCATGCTGAGGACTTAATTCTAAAGCACAGAAGTGTTCTGAGAATATTTTGTAATTACAAACCAATAAGAAAAATCATCCAGGAGGAATAATTACATAATTTTGAGATGAACTCACTGCTTAGAAGAACTCACGGCTTAGAAGAGCAGTAATAAATAGCTCCTCATATCATTACTGTTGCTGCGGCTGGTGACTCACGGCTGTTACTGGGATCATATCCCAGAATAGTCATGCCGCTCCGTGTACTGCATACAGAATTAGCCAGGAGGGACTTACTATTAAATGAAACAGATTTGGGGTTTTAGGATTCATGTGGTCATGTCACAAAAACAAAAGCTGTTGAATATTTCGCTTGACTGCGGTGGATTTCAGACGCCGAACGCGAAGGTGTCCGCTCTCCACCGACAGGCTTGGCCGCTGCGCACACCGACCGCGTGGGTTTTCAGGAGTCCGCTTCATCTTGCGCCCTCTGGGTCTGGCAGCCCCTCAGGTTTATAGAGAGGTGAGGGAACAGCAGCTGATAGGGTTGATCAAAAAGAAAGAAATCATCTAAGGAAAATACAGGAAAATACCGTGGTGGGGCAATCCGGTAGAGCTTAACTCAAAATGCGTAACCGAGTAGGAGGAAACATTAGACACGGGCTGCTATGAGACTACTCAGCCTCCAAGGAACCTGCTAGAAACACCAAAAGTTTCCTCTAATAAGGTAGCAATCACATCATAGAGGTGTTGTTCTGCGCACACCTGAGCGTGGGTTTGGTTTACCTGCCGTTTTCAGTGAAAACCAAAAGCCTTTGGGACTGCGGGGCAGATCCCCCGTAGCCCTGTGAGAGACTGACAGCAGGACAGGACCAAGTAAGGACTTCCCCACTCGACCTCACCACCTCATCTCCAAACCCATCCTGTTCTTTCATCTCCTGGTACTTAAGCCCATCTCTACGTATGTCCTTCACAGCACCGTCACGGGGGGGAACATTGGGAACAGCCAAAGTTCGCTTTTTGGCTGAATAAAACCCTCTCCTTGGGCATTAGAAAATAATCCAGGATGTCTTACAAGTGAAACCAACTTGGTTTTTTCAATCTCCAAGCAACATCCAGTTGTGGGGCCAGAGGAGGCCCCAGAAATGACCCGAGGGTGGAACCCCTCTGCTGGGAGGAGAGGGCAGAGAGCTGGGGGTGTTCAGCCTGCAGAGGAGAAGGCTCCGGGCAGACCTTAGTGCAGCCTGTCAGTGCTTCAAGGGGCTGTCCGAAAGCTGGGGAGGGGCTGTTCAGCAGGGGCTGTTGGGACAGGACAAGGGCTGATGGGTTCAACTGACAGAGGGAGAGTCAGAGCAGAGAGAAGGGAGAGATTGTTTGTGCTGAGGGTGGTGAGCCCCTGGCCCAGGGTGCCCCGAGAGGTGGCAGAAGCCCCATCCCTGGCCCCGTTGCAGGTCAGGTTGGCCCCTGGGGCTCTGAGCCCCCTGCTCTGGGTGCAGATGTCCCTGCTCCCTGCAGGGTGGCTGGACTGGATGTCCCTTCCAACCCAAACCACTCTGTGATTCCATAACGATTCCATGAGCTTGAGCAAGTCCCTCCCCAGTGGGGACGTGTCCCAGCACCCTCCGCTGACTCCCCCAGAGAAAGGCTCTGCCTGACCCGTGTCCAGCACCTCCACGCTCATCTCATTTGCAGCACAAGTTCCTTCCCAAGCAGCTCACAGCTAAAGCAGTTTGCTTGTGTTCTCGGAGCCAGGGTGGAAAACAAGATAAAACATTGAAATTACATGTGGATTTTTCAAACTAGGTTGCAGGTTCTCTGAGATGAGGAAGTTGGTTGAATCAGTGGGCAGCAACACGAAGCACCCTGTCCACCTCCTGCAGGTCACCCCACAGCTTGCTCCACTGCTGTGTCATGCTGAATCTGCTGCGTTTTCTGCTTCAAACCCTGAACTCCTAACAACTGCTGTGAGTTCCTTGGAAAGACGTCAGCTCTGCCCTAGATACCGAGGCTGCTACGCCAAACGGTCTTTTCCAGGCTGCACAGTGACTACCAGCTTATTCCTTGTGTTATTCTCAGCATCTTTGGGTTTGTCCTCATTTCACCAGCCTAACCAGAGGACCACTGCGCTGCCGTCCACCCTTCCCAGCTCCCTTTACTTCTCTTTGATTAATATACAGGCAACTGAGTATTTATGCATCATTTTTTCAGTCTTTAGACAACAAGAGCCTTGCTCGTTTCTCTGCAGGGTACCCTCCAGGGTAGGTGCTAACAGGCTCCCCGAGGCAGCCTGTCCTTGCAGGACCGTGTCAACGCTCCCTGGTCCACCCACACGCCTCTTCAGCTAACAGCCAGTTTTCTGGCCCTGTTACATCCCTTCCCTTCTGAGATTCAACTCGAATACTCCACGTTGTATTTCACCCTCTCCGGAAAGCCAAATATATACTGTCTATCAAACTCAGCTCCTCTCCTAATTCTCTTCCTTCTATAAACAAACCCACCAATCACATATGCTGCGTTTTGCTCATGCTTGTGCTTTTGACAGTGGGCCAAACCATCGCAATCAAAAGAGCTGCCGCGCCAACAATAGACGCTTCTTTAAACATGGCAAATCGGCTTTTAATGGGCTTTTAACAACGACGGGTTTTAACCCTGTGGAAGCGATTGTCTACCTGTGCAATTCGCCGAAACACAGAACCATCTGGTGTGAAGAGACCTTTCAGCTCCTCGAGTCCAACTGTTCCCCCAGCACTGCCAGGGTCCCTAAACCATGTCCCTTAGCATCACCTCCACACGGCTGTTAAACACTTCTGGGGATGGGGACTCCACCATCGCCCTGGGCAGCCTGTTCCAGTGCCTGACAACCCTCTCTGTAAAGAAATTTTTCCTAATGTCCAACCTCAACCTCCCCTGGAACAACTGGAGGCCGGTTCCTCTTGTCCTGTCGCTTGTTCCTGGGGAGAAGAGACCGACCCCCACCTCTCTCCAACCTCCTGTCAGGGAGTTGTCAGAGCCAGAAGGTCTCCCCTGAGCCTCCTTTGCTCCAGGCTCAACCCCCCCAGATCCCTCAGCTGCTCCTCAGTGCACTTGTGCTCCAGACCCTGCCCCAGCTCCGTTGCCCTTCTCTGGACACGCTCCAGCCCCTCCATGTCCTTCTGGGGGTGAGGGGCCAACACTGAACCCAGGATTGGAGGGGTGGCCTCCCCAGTGCCCCCAGTCCAGGGGGACAATCCCTGCCCTCCTCCTGTACAAGCACGTGGCATCTCACAGAGGACCCCCACCCCATGCCCTGTCACAGATGCTGTGCGTGGTCCAGCAGCTCTCTGGACAGCGATGGGGGAGGCTGAAGGGAATCGTCAGAGTCCCAGAGTCCACGTCTGACACTTGGATTACACACACACACATTTCACGCTGATATAGAACCCAGACAAAGACATGGCCAGAAAGAAAAAGGGAACAGGGGACAATTGTCATCACAACAGAGGAATTGTGAGACTTTTAATAAAGTTTCAGAACTATTTTAACCACTACAGAATTAGCTGGTTTCATTTTCTTGTTGTTACAAGCTCACACGAGCTGTTAAAACTCTATTTGGAGTTAACACGGACACACAGTTGGTACAAACACCTCGGAGGGAGGCTTAAAACTCCCCATGGTGAAATCCAGCGTTTGGTGGGAAGCTGCAGCCTGGCCAAGCTGGACTTGCTCACGATGAAATTTGCCTGGAAAGTTCCAACAAAAACTATTGAGCTGTTTTCAAGAATAAAAATTATGGAAAGCGTGTTCTGCCCGCAGTAACGAATGGTCCAGCAGCAGCTGCCTGGAGGTGACTGGGTTTGGGTTTTTTCTTTCCTTTCTGTCTCAGGCTCTTGCTTTAACAGTTTAATTTTAAACTTGGCAAGAGTGCCCGACCAGTGTAAGTCAGGGAACAGCCTTTTCCCGAGACAAACACTCACGGCTGACTCACTGATGGTCTTTTGAAAGCAAATCTTAACACACATGCACTAATTGGAGCCTTTTTAGCGCTGGGCTGTCAAACAGCCCCAAAGGTGACAGGCACAGGAGCCCGGGGTGGGAGCTGGCAGCTCCTGCCTGCTCCTGCCTGCAGCACCCAGCCCAGCAGCAGCAGTAAAGCCAACGAGGAGAGAAACTTGCTTAAAAAAGAGGTGCCATGTAACTGCGGGCTATTAGAGCACGTGCACGTGGTGGGTCTTCACTCTCAGCACAGCAGAGACAGGGAGCTGCTGGAGCGGGGCCAGAGGAGGACACAGCAATGACCCGAGGGTGGAACCCCTCTGCTGGGAGGAGAGGGCAGAGAGCTGGGAGTGTTCAGCCTGCAGAGGAGAAGGCTCCGGGCAGACCTTAGTGCAGCCTGTCAGTGCTTCAGGGGGCTGTCCGAAAGCTGGGGAGGGGCTGTTCAGCAGGGGCTGTTGGCACAGGACAAGGGCTGATGGGTTCAACTGACAGAGGGAGAGTCAGAGCAGAGAGAAGGGAGAGATTGTTTGTGCTGAGGGTGGTGAGCCCCTGGCCCAGGTTGCCCCGAGAGGTGGCAGAAGCCCCATCCCTGGCCCCATTGCAGGTCAGGTTGGCCCCTGGGGCTCTGAGCCCCCTGATCTGGGTGCAGATGTCCCTGCTCCCTGCAGGGGGGTTGGACTGGGGGAGCCAGCAAGGTCCTTTCCCACCCAAACCAATCGGTGATTCTATCATTCTTGGCCCAGGCTGCTTTGGGTTCTCGCTGTGGGAATACTGCTGCAGAGGTGCCAGGCACACGCACGCCCACTGCTCCCTGTGCCACGGCACGGCACAGGACGGCGTGGCACCAGCACCAGCACCAGCACTGGGGAATGCAAAAACGGGTCTCAGCGTTTCTAAGAAATTCTGGGGCTTTTTCCACTCTTGCATCTAAGCAGGTTTAGGAATGCAGATTCTTGTTTCTAAAGCTTTATCGGGATTTCCTTCATAAACCTCTTTTACAGAGGTTAATAACTGGGATAAAGATTTCTTTTAGCTCCAATCTTACTGGCACATAAGGCAATCTCTGGGCAGCGAAAGTCTGGTTCAAAATCTGGATCCTGCCGAAGGAATGAGTGAAATTTTGGGTTCCTACTGACCTGAATTTTGCTGTATACAAAGAATTCTGGAAGTCGAGTGAGGTATTTTTTAAACACACCCTGGCATAGCTTGTGATTTACAGTTCCGCCATCCTGAGAACCGCTCCATATTACCAACGAACTGGTCCCCTACATCTTATCCCTCTGCGGATGGGAGAAATGGATCCCAGGGGCCACGCCACATTCCCCTCGAGTCACATCTGCTCTAGTTGCCCCTGCACAGCGTGAAGCCAGGCACACCCTGCGCTGGAGCGCCCTTACCAACACGATGCCCAGAACAGGATGGCCAGGCGCTGGGCACTGCCCTCTGCTCCGCGGTCCAAAGCTCAACCTGAATTTAACCCTGAGAACCAAATAAAGCCCTGCCTTTTCCCTCACGCAGTCCTGCCGCTGCTCTCCTCCGGGTCAGCACTGGGTAGCACACATTGGTGGTATTTATTCCTCACCTAGATGAGATACCTCAGAAGGACTTTTTAAAGGAAAAAAGGTGCAATTAAACATCTTTCTCCTCACACAGAACCATCGAATCCCAGGTTGGAAGGGACCTCAAGGATCACCTGGCCCAACCCCTCTTGGGAAAACATTACAAACCCAAACCTGTAATCATTATCCAACTCCTGTTTCCACTGGTTCTGTCCCGGGAAACTCTGGGTTATGGCAGACTTATGTCAGCACCTGGCTGTCACAAGAGGAGAACCACCTCGAGCCGTGCACCGGTCACCCTCTGGTTCTTTCTTTGGAGGGCAACCACATACAAAAGGAAGATCCTGAAGCTCATGAAGGAGAACACAGGAGGATATGATTCCATGTAATATAATGATGTCGACAGCATGTTTATTTTTTAGGGGTGCTGTAAAATTATGTCCTAAACTGCCTGGGCTACAGCATTCTAGGGAGCTACCCTCCATTTCTGCTGATCTGCCGGACATGGCCGGAGCAGCGCAGACCTCACAGAGCTGCAGCCGGCTGCTGCAGACACCCGGCAACGTTATTAAAATGCTGCAGGATGGCATCATTTATAATAAACAGGTTTGGGGCGGACTGGGCTGTGTGGAGCAGAGGCAGGTCTTCTCCTGCAGCCCCTCCGTCCCTTTCACAGCATTTTTATAGTCTTGGTTCTCACGGATGATCCCTGATGCTAATCAGAATTGCAGTTTTGTTTATTTAAATACTAGCTAGATAAGGGTGTGAGAACGGAACAGAACAGAAGTTTTATGAGAGAAAAAACCCTTCATTTTTATGCTTGTGACTTAGTGATGCACCCCTGTAAATCAATACCATGCTGGCCTGACAGCTCACACATCCATATTCACGCTGCCCACGTCCGACGCTTGCCTGAGGACACGGCGGGCAGAGACTTCTCGGAAACGTGACTCTTTTACCCCCGAACCCTTGGCTGCATCTCTAGAATCACTTAGCGATGACGCTGCTGCTTGCTGAAAAGCACTTCCCCACATTTAGGTACAAAAAGGTAAAAAAATAAATATTCTCACAAAGAGGCAGATTCCTGCGGCTCCGAGGCAGCCCAGCAGCCCGACCTGCCGCTAGGAACCAGCCCTTCTGGTTCTTCCTTCTTCCATTGATGTGCGAGCTGCCTAGGCGTACCGGGCTGGTTTGAAACCCCCCGGTGACGTCAATGGGCCACAGAGCTGAGAGCGCTGCGCGGCCCCGCGCCCCGCCTGCTCGTGGGGCGACGGCTCGGATGCCATCCATCACGCGCTGCACCGCAGCAGCCGCTTCGGCAGACCCAGCGGCAACCGCTCCCCACCGCAGCACAATTAACGGTGAAAATGGGATTAGACACGGCAGACGGCAGATGTGTCAAAGGGCTAAAGCTCTTCACTGGGGTCTGGAAGTTTAATTGTTTCAGAAGAAAAAATAAAATTCCAAAGTATCAAACTCGTTGCTTGGCTTATAAAGGGATTTAAGAATCGCTTCACAGGATTTATCCCCCCTCCCTGATTACTCATGCGGTTCCGATGCTTTTTTATGTAGCTCTCAGCGTAAATTCCAGAAGATGAAATGACTGCAAGCCTTTGAGAGCAGTGTAGCTTTTTTAGCTCTTTTTTTTTTTTTTTAAGGACAGCATATGAAAATGTGTTAATTCTCTCAATCTAACTGTTAAACGTGAAGAAAACCTCCGTAAGAAATCAACCCGTAACTCTGTTTGATCCAGTGAATTATAGAATCACAGAACCACAGACTGGTTTGGGTTGAGGGACCTTCCCAGCTCCCCCAGTCCAACCCCCTGCACGGAGCAGGGACATCTGCAACCAGAGCAGGGGGCTCAGAGCCCCAAGGGCCAACCTGACCTGCAATGGGGCCAGGGATGGGGCTTCTGCCACCTCTCGGGGCACCCTGGGCCAGGGTCTCACCACCCTCAGCACAAACGGTCTCTCCCTTCTCTCTGCTCTGACTCTCCCTCTGTCAGTTGAACCCATCAGCCCTTGTCCTGTCCCAACAGCCCCTGCTGAACAGCCCCTCCCCAGCTTTCGGACAGCCCCTTGAAGCACTGACAGGCTGCACTAAGGTCTCCATGGAGCTTTCTCCTCTGCAGGCTGAACACCCCCAACTCTCTGCCCTCTCCTCCCAGCAGAGGGGTTCCACCCTCGGGTCATTGCTGTATCCTCCTCTGGCCCCGCTCCAGCAGCTCCCTGTCTCTGCTGTGCTGAGGAGCCCAGAGCTGGACACAATTTACCGCTGTATGATGTGAAACCACATGGACTCATTCTACAGCACCTCCAGGTCACCAAGGAATTGTCCCAGTTCATCCAGCCCTTCTCATCTGAGATACTAAACCCGGCTGCACGAGCACTGTAGGGCACAGGACCACTCTACACTTGTCTTAAAAGCCAGACAGCATCTCCCAAACCACCACAGAGGATGCTGGGAGGAACATGTACCTGTGGTGGGAATGAGAAGTTGAGGTCCCAGGACATGGCCGCGATATCAAGGAACAGGGTGGAGATCATGCAGGAAGAAAAAAACTTTCTTAACTCTCTGGAGCTCTATTTGCATCACCACTGGTGTGGCCAGCAGGACCAGGGCAGGGATCATCCCCCTGGACTGGGGGCACTGGGGAGGCCACCCCTCCAATCCTGGGTTCAGTGTTGACCCCTCACTCCCAGAAGGACACTGAGGGGCTGGAGCGTGTCCAGAGAAGGGCAACGGAGCTGGGGCAGGGTCTGGAGCACAAGTGCGCTGAGGAGCGGCTGAGGGACCTGGGGGGGTTGAGCCTGGAGCAAAGGAGGCTCAGGGGAGACCTTCTGGCTCTGACAACTCCCTGACAGGAGGCTGGAGCGAGGTGGGGGTCAGTCTCTTCTCCCCAGGAACAAGCGACAGGACAAGAGGAACTGGCTTCCAGTTGTTCCAGGGGAGGTTTGTCTTGTCCCTGAGGAGCAATTTCTGTCCCGTTGGGGTTGTGCAGGGCTGTCACAGGCTGCCCAGGGCAGTGGTGGAGTCCCCATCCCTGGATGCCCCATAAACCGAAGGGTGTTCAGTGGAGACCCACCGAAGGCCAGCTGAGGAGCAGTGTCTAGTGAGCTACTTGGGCACCTCCTCCACCCAGGCTCACCCTGATGGCACTGACATAGCGAGGGGTGCCTGCATCAAGTAAGGACTTAGACTTCTGCATATTAGACAAGTCAACAAGGAGGAGGAGGAAAAGTCTAGAAAAACAACTTCATGTGCGTGACACAGACCTATACAGGAACTTGGCTAAAAAGGGTTTCCCATCCCCCTAAAGTTACATAGATTATTTCACTGGAAATTAAGATAATTAGTGTAAATATGATAATGTAAATACAAGAGCTGCCTCAAATGCTGTAACTCTTATCTTCTACCTTGCAAGACCAGCATGAAAAGAGCCAGCAACAACTTGAAAAGTTACAGCATGAGGAAAAGGGAAAGGTCACTAAATACCAAGCACCATTCCTCCACCAGCATCCCGCCATGACCACCTTTTCAAACAGCAAAAGCACAGGCTGCGTTGCTCAGACCCAGTTAAATCCCCGCTATTTTATTGTTCAAAGTCCCGTTTCAGCCACCGTGGTCTTTACGCTTCCTATAGCCTTTTGTCTGCTCAAGAGAAGTATTTGGCCTTCTCTTTCTAAACTGTGCCTACAGATGTCTGAGTTACGCCTCTCAAACCTCCCCTCGGCACATAAATCATCTCTTTGTGGAAGATACTACCTATTTACAGAAGGCTACGGAATTAATGCTTGAAGACACTAGAACCTTTTATGTATGTCTGAAGTTACAGTTAAGCCTCACGAAAACAAGGTAACTTGAAGGTAGAGCCGATTTTTACCCATGATACTGGAGAGTATTAACTCAAGGTCAAACCTCAAGTACTTCAGATCAGCCGGAGCACCCTGAGCATGGCATGAAGCCCTTCTGTCTCATCGCCGATGCCCTACGTCATCCATGTGTGGACAGGACCCACCAGCTCCTCTCTTGAGCTTGGTGGAGAAGACGGAGCTCTGAACCTCAAGGCCATCCAGGCTGGCCCCAGGCTGCACTGTTTAAACAGCTTCTCTGAAACGCATCGTTAGCGTCTGCTTTTAACGACCCCTTCCGCAATATGGAGCAGTGGTTTGGTCATGTACGTGCCACGCTGGCAGAGAACGGTCACTTGGCTGATTTGTTGAATTTAATTAATACAGTTTGTAGTTCATGCTAGTGACACTTCCACCAACGTCTAAAACACTTCTTCTTTTAAAGTTCAGGAGAAGTTTAGTTCTTGCAAGATGGGACAGAGGGAAGAAGAGCTCAGCGAAGGACCAAAAATGTATTCAAGAGGAAGAAAACGCCTGAAGAAACAGCGCAAATGGCTAACAGTGATTAGCAAATCTCACCCCCCGGCCCAGCGCTGAACAAGCAACCAGGCGCTTACAAAGGTCATGATTAGCAAGACTCAGTCTGAGACTGTCACCAGACCAGCATGGGGCCAAGAGTACGCTCTATTTCTACAGGCTACATGAATAACTAACGTGTACCGTCTCTCCTCCTCCTGGCATTTGTAATTCTGGCAGATCGATTAACGCCTCCCCCTCCACTTCCCTCCTGGTCCAGTATTCCTGTGTCTTAGCTTATGCGGGTACATCCTCGAGAGGAACCTGCTAAATCCAACCAACAACTCCCCTGCCAAAAGGTCAAGGGGAAGCCGTGGCACTAACCCCAAGAAAGGTCTGATGTGGGCTCTGCTAATGCACAGCAACGCTTGCCGCTGGGTCAGGCGCAGCCACATGATTCCTCACTTATCTGTGTCCTTCAGATCTGGCACGTCGCTGGGCACTGGCAGCAAAGAGACATCTTCCTTCCCAAGCTCACCCAGCCCAATCCGCCGGCGCCAGGTCACATTCCCCACTGCTGGGTGCCTTCGGAGCTTGTTTGTGCACAGAGAAAGTTTTGCAGGTGCAGTGTCATACAGATTTTGATGCTCCCATGGCCACTGCTTGTGGAGGTCCTGCTCGGATCTTCAACTCACAGGGCTGGATGTCACATCTGAACTCTCCTCTGCTGCTGCAGATGGCGGGTGTGTATGGAGAAAGGAAAGCTGAGGTGTTTTGGTACAAAAATGACGAATGCTGGTAACATGCTTATAGAATCACAGAACTGTTCAGGTTGGAAGAGCCCTTTCAGCTCCTCGAGTCCCCCCGTACCCCCAGCACTGCCAGGTCCCCACTGACCCCTGTCCCTCAGCACCACCTCCACACGGCTGGGAAACCCCTCCAGGGATGGGGACTCCACCACTGCCCTGGGCAGCCTGCGACAGCCCTGGACAGCCCTCTGAAACTACGAGACTGTGCGATGCGTTGCACCGCAGTTGTACATCGGACACCTTGGTTATTTCTCTGCGGGTGCGACAGCTGCTTGGGAGTGAATGCAAGAGCCAAGCAGAGCAAGCAGGGAAAGGTCACCAGCACCCCCACCTGTGCAGGACGTGCTGCACTTTTCCGCCTGGGCAGAAACCTGCTCTGCCAACAGCCTTTGTCCTCCTGAGCACCCAGCAGCTGCGCAAACTGGTGAGGTGACACGTGCCACCAGGTCTGTCCCGCAGAAGGAGGGAGAACGACCTCGCTGTCCAGCCCAGCGCACAGCGCAGCAGGGAAAGAGCAATCTTTCTCATCTCAGCCATCAACCAGTTCACCAACACCTCGCGGCGGGCAGGCGACACAGCCCTGATGTTTATGCCATGTAATGGCAGCTACTGTTGGGTTTTTTAATTAAGAAAACCACACACTGACGTGAACTGACCCTTGGGAAGAGAGGATGCACCGCACCTTGCACGGAGAACTCAAAGCAACCGGTGGGGACCTCCTTCCTTCCCCTTCTTGCTGCCTCCTCATTCCTAGGGGCCCTTGTTCCTTGCTCTCTTAACAACTGCTTTAACCAGAGTCTGCCCATAACCTAACAACGCCTTCCTCCTCTCCTCTAAACATTTGCCTTTCCATTCTCCCGTCCCTGGAACACCACACGCGGCTCTTCATGATGAGAGACTGTGCTCTGGAGGAGGAACCGCTAACTCTGCATCTTTACAGCACCGCGTAGAGACTCTGAGCCTCGATATTTTTATTAATATATACAAATACTAAGCTATAGGTTCATCACAGAGCCTAATGCAGAGGGAGCCACAGTTAAACCATTATAAGCAATAATAAGATTACACAGAAAAAATTCTATGTCAGAATAATATGTAGAGTTTATTCTATGTAGAGTTTATTCTATGTAGAGTTTATTCTATGTAGAATAAATTCTATGCAGAACAAATAATGTGTAGAATAAATTCTGTGTAAGACCAGCATATATATGCCTATAGGTAAGATGACAGAATACAGCACTTGAGTCTCTAGAATATAAAATTCTCTCTATAATTTATATTCTGACAAGACTGGATAGACCACATAGAATATCTGCGCTATAAGACACATATATCACACTACGTGATGACTTCATACCTTAACTTCCACAGCGGCCCTTCACCTGTAAAAAGGGAACCCGTCTCAGTGCAGTCTGTCGAACGCGACCTGTGGGACCTGCCTCTGAAGTTCACCACATCTCCCCCTGCCCCAGCACGACCGGATTAGAGCAGAGCAGCGGCAGCAGCTCCATCTCCTTATTAAAATGCAACAGGAGTTGACAACAGACTTGAGAAGGTGCAGAGGTAACACCACGGAACTGCCCAAGTGAAAAGATGCTTTAGCGACTCATTACTTTTTAAAATGAAAAATCATGTTCATACACAGCTTGGAGCAGAAATAATTAAGCACAATACAGAATTTTCCGCCCTTTTCCCACCGTTTTCCCACACCCCCAATTACTGGGTGTCATGAGATCAAAATCTGATCAGGGAAGACAGAGGAAAAGAAAATATTCAGCAAGCACCGGGGTAGTTTTACAGCTCGAGGAACACTTATCAAAGCCTCCGCTCAGCAGCTGCTTTTTGCCCCTGTCAAATCCCACATTTTCAAGCTTTTTTGCCCACCAGAACTGCTCTGATCTGGACAAAACCAAGTACCACTTACCAAATCCACGAGTGACGGCGATTGGGTAACAAATTAATATTCAGCATCTTCCAAGACGATACTTCTCTTCTACTCGTCCGAAAATCTGCACCACTTTTTCTGCTTGTTCCCAACTTCTGCCTTCCCGAAGTTGTAGCGGGGGCACGTAGAGGTTTCCAGGAGTTTTTAGTCTTTGTGATTACTTGTCAGCTCCCGTCGAAGGGTGGATGTCACTTTATACACGAATGCAAATGACTTGGCAATCAAAAAGTGAGGGTGCCTCTGGAACAGCCTCTACGGACTCTCATATTTCTTCATTTATATCAGAAGAAAAAAAAAATAAAAATCTATTTCTGGCAAAGCCCTGACTGCAGTTTCCTGCTCTCATTTGTATAATCCCTTCCAGTGATCCTGAGACAGCGGGGGGAAAAAAAAACCCAGCCTTTTCTGAGCTGCAGAACCATCCCCATTTTCCTGTTTATCCTTTCCAGGTCATGCCCCTCGCTCATCCACCACCTTCGCAGATGAATCAAAGTTCTCTGATGCTGCAGAAACTCTGCTCCCAAGTCCCTTCTGCGTAACCTGCTCCGCACCACGGACGCGAGGGATGATGTTCCCGGGGTGACACGGGCGCGGGCAGCTACAGGGGGACCCAGGTCCCTGTCCAGGTTAGGGGTGACGGGCAGGAGGGAGCAGCTCCCTATAGCAAAAGGCCCGGCTGCTCCATCCCGCCAAACCAGGAGGAACAGCAAAGCTGTCAGAGGGTTGCAAGCTCCCTGCAAGGGGTCATTCTGCACCGACAGGGGTGTGCTGGGCGTTACTGCTGTCACTCAGGGACGGGGCTGTGTTTCTGGACGGGATCCCTAACGCCTCTCCAGCCCTCCCTCCGCCTGCCTGGAGAGATGCTCTGTCTGCAGGAAAATCCTCTGAGCAGGTACGTCCGCAGCTGCAACTTCACCCAGAGCCTTTGAGCGAGAGCAGATTTGCGTGTCTCTGCAGAAAATGGAATTTTACAAGATTTACATCTAAATCCCGCCGCTGAACATCAAACCCAGCACAGCTCCCTGGTGCATCGAGACGTCAGGGGGTGGGTGGTGGGAAGGCAGCCGCCACGGAGCTGGGCGAGGAGCAGCTCCCAAAGGAAGGGTTTTCGGCGACAGCGCAGCCCGGGGCTCGCCTGCCAGCCCCCCACCACGCACCCGCGCCGGGGCTGCCAGCGGCGGAGCCGGTGCTGGGGATGCAGAGCCGGCGAGGGGATCTGAGGACAAAGGGAGGGCTGGTTAAATAAAGGGGAGTTTAAAGGGCTTCCAGCAGCGACAGAGCGATGGATTGGGAAAGCTGCACCGGGGATGTGCCCACACGTCCCTGCCCAGGCAGCTCCTCCGCCCACCCGAGCATGGGGGTGAGGAAGGGGTTACGCTAATGGGGCTGGGGGGGATGCTGCGCTTCCTTCTCTTTGGGAACCCAGAAGTTCAGTGCTGCGAAATGCGCAGGGTGCAGGAGCAAATTTTCCGTTTACTGGATTTTTTCCTCCCAGTGAAGTCTCGAGACGTTTCACCTTGACAACCAAAAGGAAGGGATTTTATCATCAGCATAAGCAAACCTGTATAAACGGGCTTTCTATAGGTGATGTATACATGGGCTTGACATCCCATCAGTCCTAAGTGACACATAGCGCTCCCCACCCGCAGAGAGGACGGTCCCCACAGAAGCAAGAGGTACCACCGCGGCAGCGCTGAGCAGGGAACGGTGCACCACGGCTCAAGGAGTCTCAGCCCCGCACCAAGACCTGGAACCTGCCGGAGCACCTGCACATGCATTCTAAGTCCAGACTGGGAAGGGGAATGAGTAACTGCTGAAGTAATTGGGATCTCAAATCCAATTTCAAAATACTCAGGAAGGGGGTGGATGGGAAACGTCAGCACGACCAAGTCACAACTCAACAGTTTGCACCGACACGGTCAAAGCTAAGAAAAAACCCAGACTGGAAGAACTATGCGCTTCTCTTCTGAAACCGGAGGATGAAACATTAATATATATATAGTATATATGTATTTTTTATAATATATATATAATATATATATAAAAGCATAGGGACAACTCAAATGTCTAATAAACCAGCGTGTCTGTAAAGGTAGAGCGTGGGTAACCCACACACAAACAGTTTGCGCCTCTCCTTTGTGTTGCTTCACCTCCACTTTCACCAATCTGTTCGAAAAGAACCAGTTTTACATGCAGCAGTGAATAATTTTGCTTTTGGTTCTGTGTAGACCGCAGAGTTTTGCATCTTATATAGGAAAAAAGTCCACAAACGCGTATGGACGGAGATAAATATATGGATACCAGAGACACACTGCCCCTCAACCCCAGCCTGGTACAACGGGCACTTGTACAAATTGCCACTTTCACACACATTTTCACAGCGATTCTGCTGTTACTGGATTCAAAAAGGGAGTTTCCAGTGTCAGAAGTGATGTCTGTTATGCTGGAAATCCACGTGGGTTTGGCCGTGGCTGTAAACTCAGCTCAGAAGGTATTTCTTTCTGGTGGGAATCTCTAGATCATTGCGCCCTCCATTGCTCTGGTGAAGTCAAGTCCAGCATCTCCAACCCGCTGATACACCTCATCTGGTTTCCATTTACAAAAACCACTGGAGGTGGAGTGAGAGTTAAATTAAACAACTCCCCCATGGGCTAGGCTGAAAGTTCATTCGATGACAAACACAGAGACATTCCCTCGCACAAAGCGCTTAACCCGCGCCTCAGGGCCATTCCCAACGGCCAAGCCAACGTTGTGGGCTGGGGGAGCGACAAACCGCTGCCACCCCGAAAACCTCCGCCCCCACCTCTGGATGAGATGCCTCTCATCCAACCTGCACCCGACAAGCCGAAAACTCGCACGATTTTCTGTGACTCACAGAAATTCCTTCGGAATGTCCTCCTCTCGCCCCTGTAGCATCTCCCCAGGGTTGCAATGGCTGTGCCCTCCACGCCCCATGCCGAGGAAGAAACACCAGCGTGTCCCCCTCGAATGGCAAGTCTGCCACGCTGGCCGTCAACATTATTCCCAGGTCTTTTTGGTTTTCATGCGCTGTGGCTTCTTTTCCACCCGGCCACACCGAGCCCCTCCACCTTCTCCCCCTGCTCCCTCCACGTTTCCAGCCCTTCCCTTCACGAAGCATCCTAAGCTTGATGGGGATAATTGCAGGGAACATGGCAGTAATCAAACGGTGGCTCGGTGGAGAGGATAACAAGTCATTCTCCTGGTTTTTTTCTCCTATAGCTTTTCAGGCAGTTGAATAATTATCCTCCACTAAAGATCTAAATGAAAGACTAACAATTCCAGTAGCAACAGGACACAAAGGAACGTAACTCAGGGCTATGATCTGAACCCACTTCTACCTCACTTTGGGGTCCTCCCTCCTACTACCACACACTTCAAAAAATCATCAAATTGTCCGTTTTGCTCTTTATTCAGCGGGTGCCACCTCCACCCATTTAATATGTTGATGAATTAGGGGATAACATGGCTTTGCAGGCCCTAAGAATGGTGAGTCCTAGTCCCATCGGCCCATCCTGGCAGCCCCAACCGCAGGGAAAACTCAACTATTCTGTGAAAAACTGCACATTGGCTAAAAAACCAGCCCGTAGGGATTTTTTTCCACATCTTTCAGAAAAGTTACGTAATGCAGCTCTGGCGCAGCAGCCCGGTACTGCCGGGGCTTGAAACACTCCAGGCCCTTCGGCACGTCGTTACCTTTATTCCCTCAATCAACAGCGGGTCGCTGCGGAGGCTCAGGAATGTTCCCTGTCCTCGAAAGGCACTGATACAGCAGCCTGGAAACCATCAGCTGATGTTTTGGGGTATCTTGAGACAAAGCAGATTGGTAAGAATACGCACACGGGCTGCTGTCGCCTTCCAGATTAAAAGCCCTTTACTAAGGCAAGAGGGTATTAAATAAAATACCAAATATGTCTGGAGGATTATTTGGTCTGTCTCCTCGTTGTTAACAGTGGAATAATCACATGCAAAAATCCTTATGATGGAAAAGCGTGAAAACCACTCCGGAAGGAACTCTAGCTGCAGCTCCCCGGGGTTCTATCAGCTGGTTTTTATCGACCCTTTCGCAGATGTTGATATTGTCGGAGGTTTTTGTTGGACGCCGCTGCCACAGGCTGCTGTGCGGAGGCCAAAGCGCTCTATTGATTCGGGAAGGATGGGACCGCTTGGGCACCAAACCGCAGCCACGCCGAAGGTTTTCGTTCCTTCCTTCTCTCTGGCCACGCTGATTCATCACGGATTTGCAATTCAAATTTCCTTCTCTCTCTTACACAAGCTGCCCAAGGACTGACCCAGGAACATCGTCTTGCCAACCCTCACATTAAATACCAGCAGCCTCCGTGTAATACTGAAGGATATTTAAGCAATGCAATCATAACACAGCTACCCATTCAAAATAACCAGCTCATCAAACATCACTCGAGGATGATCTCTTTCTCTCGAATTTGGGGGTTCTGTTCACCCAAGAACAAGCTATACCCACTGTAAGCTGACTTGAAACCTGCAGGTAATTTGGTGTGCCAGGAAATTACCGGCTCCAAGACCCAACCTGGATCTCACACAGACTCCGGCAACATGCAGATGCCAACGAGCTCACAGGAATAACGCGGCTAAGATAAGCCGAGCGCTGGACTGCAGAAAGGAGCATCATTAGGGGTACGTAGTCATTAGGGACAGGCTCACTGAAACCTCTGAGCAATGCAGAGAGCTCTGTTTAATTGTCAGTTCAACTGTTCAGGCTGGTTCTTCTCCTGCTCGGCAGCTGGTGCAGCCTCTGCGCCTGGGCGATGGGTGTTTAAGAGGTGCTGAACATGAATGATGGGCTTCCCCACATCGTCTTACGCTCACGTTGAACTCGGTCTGCAGAGCGCTGGATGAATACAGGTGGGAGATGGCACAAGCACTTCAGCTTTTCCAAAGATGGTAACCACCAAAAGACATTTGGCAGCAGCAGACGGCAGTTTCTGGAGCGCTGCTGTCAATATACCCTGAATCTCTCCTCCAAAAATGCAAAAATTAAGTTCCCCCAGGACCATTCATCTTTTCAGAGCAGACACGCCACCTCCATTTTCTCAGCAACACCTTCCTTCCCCCTTTCCTGTAAATAAAACCACAGTTCCAAACGGGTAACATTCAAGCCAAGGAAATGAACATGGAAGAGGAGGCGTTTCGAAGCAAACCGTTCAACAACAGGGGCTAAATCCGAGAGACAGTGTCTGCCTGCAGAACAGAGCGCAGCTCGTCCCTCGGAGAGACCCCCAAACCCCTCTGCCCACTCAGGGCGAAGCGTGCACCGGGCACAGAGTCATGCAGCACCCGGCTCTTACATCGTCCCCCAGCCCCATGAGCTGACGGTGGACCAGACTGGTGGGGTAAGCACGAGAGGGTCAGCCAGAGCCTGTACGAGAAACAGAGGAAACTACAAAAAGGATCAAAAACCCAAGGAAAATCAGCTCGCTGAGACTCGATCCGTCCTGCAACTTCCTGGCGAACGCTTCTGAAAAGTTTCCAACAGAAAATAACATAATGAATCAACAACGGCAGCTGGTTTGTGAATGCCGGGTGCCACGTTCTTCACCACCATCTCCAAGGGGTCTCAGTACCGACTTGGCTTGCAATTAATTAGCGGGAGAGTTTTTATCTATTTTATGTCAACAGCACATACGATGACATCTTCAGAATGCACATTTTGGTGTGAGCGCACCAAGATCTCAAGGCTGGGAACGTGCTGCCTGCAGAAGAAGGGTGTGCCCTGAGCAGGTTTCCAGCTGGATTATATTTTGATCTACGATTTTACTGCATCTTCAGGGAGCTTGAATTTCGTGTTCCACTTCGGCTACTTCCAACCTCCAAAGCTTTCACAGACACGTTTGTGGAGGAGATGCTGGAGGGGATGCGAGCTCCCACCACAGCGCACCAAGGGACTAAACCAAAACCAAGCATCATTTATCTGGTGGAAACAGAAACGACCAGAAACTTGGGCTTTATGCCTAAGATGAAATTTATTTGCTCTCGGTGCTCTATTTCTTTGGAAACACAGCTGGTACATCACCTCGGTTGGGGAAGAAGCACCACTGGCTGCTTCCTGGATGGAACTAAATGAATTAAGAGAGCAAAAGGGCTGTAATTCCATGTGTATCAGAACACCGCTACCTGTGAGCAGACCCGTAATTAGAGATGAGGCATCTCTGAGGAGTTAGGCGGTAACGTATCAAGCATCGTGAATTCTCCCAAGCTTTCCAAGCCGCGACTCTGGGTCCCCCCCTCCATTGGCAGAACCATCTGGAAAAGCAGATGCCTGATGCCGGTGTGGCTCTTCCATCTTCCCACTCCCCGCTGCAGGCCAGGAAGAAAATCCGAGCCCCACTGCAGGCTGGACGTCTTCTGGATGAGTAATAACCCCCCCCCCCAAACACAGCCTGATGTGGCCCTGGCGTTTTCAGGCTTGAGCTATCTAAAGCTGGACTCAAGTTTGGTACCCACGTAAAGGAGTTCTAGACGTGAAGAAGCACAAGGACGAGGGCCGCGGGTGGGAAGGCACTCAGCAGCGACGAGCTGTGCCGGCTTGCCTAGACCCCACCTACAGCACTGCTTTACACGAGAAAAACATAATTGCCTCTTTAACATAGGTCATAATATTATGACTTATAACCCTCAACACTTCCTTCGGGTTTTTTTGTGTCTTCAACCCTCCAAGCTGCAGCTTTTGAGAGCGTTAGCTTTCATACCTGCTTGAGTGGAGAAGGGGTATTTTTACACGATGGCATTCAGTGCTAAAACAGGCAGATGACAATTGCGGAGCGCGGTACTTAAGGAGCTATTTCCTGACAGGAGACAGGGAAAGCAGCGTCTCCTCAGGCACTCAGATTGCTCCTTTCTGCTCTCTCTCATAATGTTAACTCCCATCATGTTCCAAATTTCCTCTGAGTACAAATCCATCTGCATGAAAATATTCCGAAATATCTTCTATTACCTCCGATTTCGTGACGGGGAGGAAGCCCCAGAACAGACAGGAAAATCTAATTACATTCTCCGTATGTTTCCTCACTTGCAAGCAACCAGCCATGGCCACAGTGATCCCAAGTGAACCCCATGAGGGCGAGCTTCCGAGTCTTTGCAAATTTACCACTTAGCACTGGTTTGGCCATGAAATGGCCACCACCAGCTCCAGGAAGCAGGCTGGTCCAGCACCGCCTGTCCCCACTGTCCCCCCCTCCGGCTGTCACATCCTTACGGTAGGCAAATGGAAAGCGAGAACACAAGGACCTTGCCGGGCACGTGCCACCAGTACCCCAGAACTTTCCCAGAGGCGGCCACGCGAAGCCAAGCTTTGTCATTAAACGCCCGTTACAGAGCGCAGCACGCTGTGAAATGCACACGGCAACGATCTCCCCTGAACCAGGGCCAAAGCAGGGGAGCTCCAGGGTGGCTCAGACCTGCTGTGGGTGCTTCCACCTCCTCTCAGTGCTCCTGGCACTGCTGGTCTCAGGTTTGAATTCTCCTTCCCTTGAGGCCATGAAAGAAGCGGTGGAGGTTTGTTGAGCGCAGGACGGTTTCTCCCTTTGTGCTGCAGTGGCTGAGCTGTGGTCTCTGTTCTGCGAAATCACAACCCCCAGGCACACCCCACTCAAATCCTTCAGCGGCCAAACGAGGTGAAAACGAGAGACCAGGAAGCGGAGTTTAACAAAAAGGCTGGTGAACGTGAAGAAACGTACTTGGAAGCTGTATCAAGGAGATCACAGCTTCACAACATCAACTGGTTTAGGCAATCCTCATCTTCTACAGACACCTGTGCTACCCTGCAGCCTTTAAACTAACAGATGTACGAGCTAGACGGGTATTTAAACGCCCATCTGACCACGGTCCATCGGGATCACCCTGCAAAGGGGGCTCAACTCACTGGTGTGGTCACTTAAGTGACGGACTATGATATTTTGTTCTCACCAAATAGGCAGAACCATTATTCTTCAGGTACATACACCAGGACTCCGTCTCCCCCACCTCCCCATCCTCCCCAGCGGGAAACCAGCTTTGCCAAACAGAAACAATGGACATAAAGAAACACAAAGGGAAAGGACGTCTTAAAGTCATCATTATGTTTTTATTTTCTAAGTTTATGGTCCAGGTTGAAGGTAATTAGAGAACAGGTCACCCAGCCAGAATTTGAGGGAGTATCTACTTTTTTCAAGGCCAGCATCAGGAGGACTGGCTGAGCAAGAGCACGAGTACCTGTCTGTCATCTCGAGGTGCACTGAAGGGGTTTCTGTCACAGGGCAGTACAGAAACTGTTTGCCCAGATAACACTATCCTTTTCCTGCCATTATGACCAGTAGTGGAAAAGCACCAAATTCCCAGGGTAGAGCAGCCTTGGGTGATGCTGGGGTGTGTTACTGCACCCACACACCTCTCCCAACGTCTAACCCAGCGGACTCGATTTGGGATTTAACAATCCCCAAAGCATCACTCCCTCTGCACCAGGTGAAATCCAGAGTTTTCCCAGCAAAGAGCTATTTCAGCCTCACCTAGCCCAGGACGTGGTAGGAAGGACAGACATGTCCTGCAAAAAGCCTGCTTTTCTCGGCAGCGGCGCCCCTTACGAGAGCCCTTCCCACTGTCCTGGTGTTTTCTATGGGCTGCTCTTGCCTGGCTTTCTGCATGACCTGTGGTATAGGGTGAAAAAACACTATTCCCAGAACAGAATCCAGGAAGAGGTTTAGGTTCTTCAAGGGACTTACTCATGCGTCTCAGAATAGCCCAGGTCGCAGCCCGGCATCGTAAGTGTACATGTTTAACTGTCACTGCTTATCACCGACGTTCCCTACCCTGCGAGCATCACTAGCTCAGGAGCAGGGAGAAGTCCTGCCCTTCCTAAACGTTTCCAACTTTGGGGAAAAAAAAAAAACAACTCACACACAAATAAACCTTTTGGACTTTGGTACCTGAACTCTTTCCAATTTGTTGGCCCATTACCGTGAATTTCAAACCATTTTTTCTTTCTGCCATTTCCCTGACAAAACCAAACATCAGAGGCACCTGCACCAAGGAAACCCCACCGAGCTGGGGCGACAGAGCCCGAGACGCCGGAACCGGGGTGCTGACACCGCACCGCTTTCGGCACGCACCCAAACAACGATTTGAGAACCATGCTCCCAGTGCCAGGAGAATACGCACCCAGACGGCGTCAGGAAAAGGCTTCGCACAGGCCACTGTCACCTCCCGACACTTCTCCCTCCCAGGAGCCTGGTTATGGCATTTTCTTACAGGGAATGTCTGCGGCAAGGCGAGAGCAGTGCATTTGTTTCCTTGGAAACAAACCCTTTCAACCTCCACCGCACACAAACCCTAGGAAAAGAAAACCCTGTAATTAGGTCCAAGGTCTAGCTATTTTTAGCTGTTAAGATGTTAAATCACAACTATTGTATTAGCAACAGAACACAACCAACATTCACTTATCTCGATTATTGGAGCAGTGAGACTTTGTGTCAACCAAAACAATAAACCCATGGAATTGTGATAGGAAATAGAATGGCTTCCCCCTTTAACGGAATTTGGTGGATTTGGATTGACTACCGTGTAAAACTCAACACAGTATTGCTTGATCGATCGCCTTAGCTATAGAGCTTATGTAGTCAGGAGAAAATCCTTCCTCCCAGCCCAGGAAGATGCTGGACCACTGGAGAGCTCATTGTACCCGCGTCGGCACAAGCTGGAAGGGTTGCTTCAGCCACTGGGGTCAAGAAACACGCATATCCTCGTTTTCAGAACATCCACTTTCCAAACCTTTACATTCATAAATACTCAGAAACAGCCCCCAGTTGTTCCAGGGGAGGATAAGGTTAGCCCCAAGGAACCATTTCTTGCCCGTTGGGGTTGTGCAGGGCTGTCGCAGGCTGCCCAGGGCAGTGGTGGAGTCCCCATCCCTGGAGGGGTTTCCCAGCCGTGTGGAGGTGGTGCTGAGGGACAGAAGTCAGTGGGGACCTGGCAGCGCTGGGGAACGGGGGGACTCGAGGAGCTGAAAGGGCTCTTCCAACCCAAACAGTTCTGTGATTGTGTGATATAACTGACCAGGAGGCAGATTCCGGAGTGGCCCAAAGCGTGAATCGCTCTGGACTCTCACCAGCACCACTTCTCCCAGCAGAACCAAAGGTAAAAGCTGTATCTGTCACCGCAGTCTCAGTGCACCCTTCACGCACCCATCCACAGCGTGGAAAATCCTGCAGTCAGAGGAGCAGGTAGATTCTTTCACTAGAAATATAAATACGGCCTGAGGAACATAGTTAAAAGCAACTGGATAGTTCTGTTTAAAATATATTGGCCAATTCTACTGTGTTTATCATGCCTTCGTGTTTTTGCTGTCGAAAAGCTCTTTGTCATTTCAATGTAAAGGATGCCAACTGAAGTCTACAAAAAAATGATCTGAAAAGAATAATGGAACAGAATTATCTATTAAACACTGCTGTAAAGTTGGTATTTTTTCCTAAGAAGAAGTTTTAAAGAACTATAGAATAATCTACTCTATAAAACTGTAATTTTATACCACTCTCCAATTCCAGTGTTGATTTTCATACTTTTATAAATTACAGGGTGTTTTTGCTCTGCACTGAAGGGATTATCAAAACACTGTTTCTGTTGAGTTCTACCACCAGGCTGCTTGGGGAAACCTGGGATCCTGAAAAACAAGACTTACAAAACTGTAACTTCGCGTTTCACACCGCAGAACCGAACGCGGGGGCAGAACCGGTTCACGGCCCTTCCCTTGTATTCGCCGTTCTCCGGCGATTCCCTCACTTACTCCTGACAGATTTCCCTTTTCCTTTGAACAAATGTTTTAAAACGAGAAAGATTTGTCCTCTGACCATCGCGTTTTTTTGATTAAACGTTACACCGCAGGGGTTTTCCACGATAAATAGTGATTTTCAATCAAGCGAAGCGTCCTGACCCTCGTTGAGTCAAATCAGCTGAACAAACAGAGGTGAGTAACAGGGAAGGGAATTTGAATGCTTTCATGGGAAGGATTATTGGGATTGGTGTTGAAGATGCACTCAAGTTTCTTGTTGAAATCCAGCTTTAACCTCTCCGCGACCAAAGCACCGCCCCCAGAAGAATCACAGCTACCGACCCAGAGATGAATCTCGAATGACCATCTGAAAATGTAAAGCTCTGCCCGAAATACGGTGTTTGCTGATGTGTCTCACTACCCTTTCGAAGGAAATGAATGCGCTGTAGCTGGAACACACACCCTTAGCTGATTCACGCACAATCAGAAGCAGATGGTCTGTCAGACTGGAGAGGGCAACCTGCGGTGGGGTCATTTACAGGGGCAGTACTGGGGGGAAAAGAGAATATTGAGTAACGGGAGGCAGGGGAGGCAAGAGGAGAAACAAGAGACTTCAGCTAAATGTCACCTCCTGTAATCACACACAAAGCGATGTGCGTGCACGCAGATTCTGCTGCTCAGCCAGCAAGGGAAGGCTGTCGTGGTTTGGATTTGGGAGGTATTTGTGTTTTCACAGATGACCCCCCACATGCAGCAGCAAATCTGGTATTTCTATGAACGAGGAATTAGTTCTGTCATATATTTAGGACAAAATACAACCCCCCTTTTGGGCAGAAAACTGCATTATAGGGAAAAGAAGATGAGGAACATCCTGTTGAAGGTTCTACTATGGTCTACCTGGAAAAGTTCTGGAGTCTACTGCTTCTGTAAGTAGTGGATGACTGAAACTACCATAATATACAAGTGAACACAGGCAGCCTTGAAAGAAACCTGCTCACCTTCCAGATGGAGAGCTGAGGCCACCTTCTACAGCAGCTCATCCTATTACAGACCAGGATTTAGCACTACATTGACATTACAAATGTAACAGGTAGGGCCAGGCTGAGCAAGGTTTCCAACCTCATAGGCTGAAGTGACTCCCCGCAAGACAAGCACTCCTTGTCCTTCTATTGACGTTGATCTGAGAAGACATTCTCTCCCTTCTTCAGTCAGCTGTGCTTTGTGTCTTCCTTGAAGGACTCCAACAGAGACTAGTGCAACCCAACATCTTCTGTAGGTTTGGTGCTTCTCTATTATTCACAGAGCAACTGAAGAACAATGAGTCACCGCAGAACCGTTACCAATGTTTTCATGATTGACGGCAAATCCACAATCCTGAACCGCAACAAAGCCTCAAAGATCTACCACCGTCTGCAACCACCACGAACAGGCATTCCTGAAATGCCCTTCTCCGTCAGTGTCCCAACACTCTTGTACGTGTAGGGTGCGGGGATCTCACTACTGCTCGTTAACTCCAAAGCGATGACCTTTCCACATGTCAAGGTGTGACCAGACGGGTGTTAGGCGCACGCCTCCAGCCCCACACCGCCAGCCACAGCAAGACCGCCCAGCTGAAACACAAATTATTGCTGCAGTATGCAATATACTGCTACTTCTCCCCCAAGAGCAGGTTAGATATTAAATTCTCTCTTTATTTCAAAAGCAACTGACACCATAGCAGAAAATTCAGAGATGGATCTAGTCTCCTAAATGAGACAATTCACGGCTGACAAATGATACTTCTCTGTCTGCCTAAGAAACGCTTCATTAGAAGCGCAGCTCAAACCCCAACTGTTCAGAGGGAAAAGATCCACGTACTCAGAGTTGCACTGGATCCTGTTATCATGCCTCCATCTCTTCAGCTCCTCCTCAGCAAGGGCTGTACTCAGCTCTACACGCTGTAAAGAGACAATCTACCTGCTGAGACAGAAAATTGCCCCGGTTGTCACAGAAAATACATATACCGGGAAGCAGTTGGTGTGAAAACTATCTTGCTTTGAAGGATGGGAAGCTGAGCTTCTTAATGATTCTCATGCTTCTGATCTCCAGGGTATATCCAATTCCGTTCTGCAATAGATGAATTAACATCACGGGTCACAAAGAAGGTAGGTCGTGTTGGATGTCAAATAAAGTCATTGATATGCATAAATGTAGTGGAGGACAGTACGGACCACGGAACTATCCCTTGGGAGCACAAGCAACAAGACCAGCCTGTGTCAAGAAGATTAAGCAACTACAGTTGGCTCTGTTCTGTGGCCAGCAGGTGGAGGGAGGGGATCCTGCCCCTCTGCTGCGCTCTGGGGAGACCCCCCTGCAGTGCTGGCTCCAGCTCTGGGCTCCTCAGCACAGCAGAGACAGGGAGCTGCTGGAGCGGGGCCAGAGGAGGACACAGCAATGACCCGAGGGTGGAACCCCTCTGCTGGGAGGAGAGGGCAGAGAGCTGGGGGTGTTCAGCCTGCAGAGGAGAAGGCTCCGGGGAGACCTTAGTGCGGCCTGTCAGTGCTTCAAGGGGCTGTCAGAAAGCTGGGGAGGGGCTGTTCAGCAGGGGCTGTTGGGACAGGACAAGGGCTGATGGGTTCAACTGACAGAGGGAGAGTCAGAGCAGAGAGAAGGGAGAGATTGTTTGTGCTGAGGGTGGTGAGACCCTGGCCCAGGGTGCCCCGAGAGGTGGCAGAAGCCCCATCCCTGGCCCCGTTGCAGGTCAGGTTGGCCCCTTGGGGCTCTGAGCCCCCTGCTCTGGTTGCAGATGTCCCTGCTCCCTGCAGGGGGTTGGACTGGGGGAGCTGGGAAGGTCCCTTCACCCCAAACCAGTCTGTGGTTCTGTGATTCTTGCATCATACTGCATATGGCTACTGGCCACTTCTTCTGTAGTGAATAAAAAGCTCCACCAAAATCTCGAACATCTGAAAACCTCTGAGGCTTCACAGCTCCTGCTCACTCCAGCGGTGCGCGGTCAGATGTAAGATGCATTTGTTCGTGAACTTTGGAAAATGGAAACTTGGACCGACCCTGATTTCTCTCAAAGTCCCCCACACGAGAAGCACTTCTGGAAGAGATTCACCTCCTGCGCTGGTGTGTTTAGACATAAGAATCGGACAAAATAGTTTCTAGGCTGGTGAATTTTTTTTTTTCCGAAGAGCACCTGCAAACTGTTATATCTGATATTAGCTGAAAATGGCATCCAGTTAATCGAATCGGAAACAAACAAGCTGAATGCCATTTGTGCTAAAGAAAACAGTAACAGAGATTAATGTTTGTCTAATTGTACATGACAGTAATTCTACCGGGGAGGGGCTTCGAGGGACATTAACAAGGCTGAGCGGGTGATTAATCTCACGGTAGCCCCTCCGTGGGATTTCAGCTCCACATGAATAATTCAGCTTGTTTTAAAAAAACAGCTTAGTATGTATTTTATTCCAACTTTTTCATTAGGAATTTTCTCCTCCCTGCGCTCACGGCTTTCAGAGAAATTGATTGTGCTTTCAGCGACAGTCTTCTCACTCTTTCTTTATCTGAGGGAAGCCGGTACGTCTAATCGCCTTTGACTTCAGTGAGATCGTCTCACTTCAATGGGATCATTTTAGAACCTCTGGAAATCTGTCCCAGAAAGACTGAAAAACTAGAGACTGCTCAATCAGCACGAGTTGGGAGAGCTGGCTGAAGGTAACCGCCAGCGTAAACTCCTGCTCAGCTCACAAAGGATGAAAGCTAACTGGTGACACATCTCCAGCAGAACAATCAGCGTAAGCAGGACACGCTGAAGTGATGAGAAAATTTGATGATAAAACTCCAGTTTTACTTTTGAAAATCTCACCTGACAAGCCCAACTTCACCAGCACTCACACGAAAGAGTCTTCCTATGCAATAGCTGCACTAATCGTTTTAGAGCCCCATTTTCGCTCATTGTCCTGGTAGCTCATTAGGAAGTTCATTATGAATTCATCACGAATTTCCCAAAGCTCAACATTTAGTGTAAATAAAACGCTGCCAAACTCTAGTGCTTCAATACTGAAATGTAATATGAATATTAAAAGAATTCCTGAGGACAGAACCGAAATTCAAAAGAATCACCTCCAAGAACATGTTCCACACAGATCTGCCAGTTTGCAGTTTCTCTCTCACCAGTAAGGCTCTTCATGTGCTTCCTATTCTGTTCTTGCATCCACCCAAGAGTCCACAGTCTCTCTCAACCCTGTACCCCGTTCCCGCCACAACTTGTTGGGATCCACAAATGAGGCTTTTCCAGTGTGGCAGCCCTTCGTGGGAAAGCGTAACACATGAATCCCACAGGATTTGGCAGCTACCCATGCCTGGGACCAAGATGCACTTTTCCAGCAGGGAATCCCACGCCTGGAGCTGGAGACCCACTGGTCAGGCCAGTATGCCCAAGCTGTCCCTTCAGGAATAGATCCATAACGAGCTGGAGCCAGCAAGATGCACTTTTCTCAGGGACTGTTTGCACACATCTGCCTGTACACGGAGGAGGAACCGAGGCACAGAGCTCTACCTGCCCAAGCCACAGAAACACAGAAACATTTTGGTTGGAAAAGAACTTTAAGATCATTGAGTGCCCCCGTTCCCCCAGCACTGCCAGCTCCCCACTGACCCCTGTCCCTCAGCACCACCTCCACACGGCTGGGAAACCCCTCCAGGGATGGGGACTCCACCACTGCCCTGGGCAGCCTGCGACAGCCCTGGACAACCCCAACGGGACAGAAATTGCTCCTCAGGGACAACACAAACCTCCCCTGGAACAACTGGAGGCCGGTTCCTCTTGTCCTGTCGCTTGTTCCTGGGGAGAAGAGACTGACCCCCACCTCGCTCCAACCTCCTGTCAGGGAGTTCTCGAGAGCCAGAAGGTCTCCCCTGAGCCTCCTTTGCTCCAGGCTCAACCCCCCCAGGTCCCTCAGCTGCTCCTCAGCGCACTTGTGCTCCAGACCCTGCCCCAGCTCCATTGTCCTTCTCTGGACACGCTCCAGCCCCTCAATGTCCTTCTGGGAGTGAGGGGCCAACACTGAACCCAGGATTCGAGGGGTGAACACCAGTCAGGGATGAACTCACTGTTTCCTAACCAGAGAACCCTTGAAAACTGGAAAGGCAATTTGTTGTAGTCATACTTTAATGATATTAAAAGAAGTTTTAAGTTAAATCTTGAAAAAAAAAATCCTTTAGTCAAACAAATGCAATAATAAACTGTAACCTTTCCTATTTCTTGTTTGTGACAATTTATTGGCATTAACATTCATAATTTCAAACATGAGTAATATAAAAATATGAAAATCACATACTAGGAAAGCATCAAAATGACAGCAGCAGCAAATACAGAAATCATTAAAATTAGACTCTACTCTTTTATGATGAAGTAGAGCTCTTTTCCATTGCAGCAAAGTAATATGTAAACTAATAATTTAATGTGAACTGGGAGGTCTGAAATAAACCAAGAATTAAACAAGACTTTCATACTTACCATAAACTTTACACGTTACACTCAAGCATAAATTTAATAGAGAGAACATCTGGAACCGCACAAGGATGCGAGTTGATGTAAGGTGTGGAACTGGTTTATCAGAATAAAAATTAACTGTCTTAATGTATATTGCATATAAAATTCATTGAATATCTATGAATGGACACAGCCAGCACACAGCAATCCTGTTTAACAGCAGCTAAGTTCTGTGTAAGAGTTCATACAATCACAGAATGGGTTGGGTTGGAAGGGACCTCAAAGATCATCCAGTTCCGCCCCCCTGCCATGGGCAGGGACACCTTCCACTAGACCAGGTTGCTCCAAGCCCCGTCCAACCTGGCCTTGGACACTGCCAGGGACGGGGCAGCCACAACCTCTCTGGGCAACCTGGGCCAGGGTCTCACCACCCTCACAGGGAAGAATTTCTTCATTGCATATAATCCTAAGTTCATAAGATGTTGGTATTAGCTAAGGCAGTTGAAAGAGAAGTGTAGAAATTCAGAGTCATGTTACTCAGAAACGCAAACAATACCTCCATAAACGACAGGAGTTTGCTTTTTCCTCTCCCTGCCAAGTCCCACAGCCGACAGCAGGACCTGAGCTCCATTTAGCTGCTCAGGTTGGGTGGAGGAGTGACCTGAGCTCCGTTCCACTGCTCAGGTTGGGTGGAGGAGTGACCTGAGCTCCGTTTAGCTGCTCAGGTTGGGTGGAGGAGTGACCTGAGCTCCGTTTCACTGCTCAGGTTGGGTGGAGGAGTGACCTGAGCTCCGTTTAGCTGCTCAGGCTGGGTGGAGGAGTGACCTGAGCTCCGTTCCACTGCTCAGGTTGGGTGGAGGAGTGACCTGAGCTCCATTTAGCTGCTCAGGTTGGGTGGAGGAGTGACCTGAGCTCCGTTCCACTGCTCAGGTTGGGTGGAGGAGTGACCTGAGCTCCGTTGAGCTGCTCAGGTTGGGTGGAGGAGTAACCTGAGCTCCGTTAAGCTGCTCAGGCTGGGTGGAGGAGTGACCTGAGCTCCGTTTCACTGCTCAGGTTGGGTGGAGGAGTGACCCAGCTGGAGTGACCCAGAGCCCAGCCCGAGCTACCAATGTCCTATCGCTTTGCAAGCACAAATTAAAAAAAAAAGAATTCCAAAGGAACTTGATTCCTGTCGGGTTCAATGACCAAGCAAGTCACCTAAGAGTGATTTTTAAGAAGCACCTTTTCCATGGCAAGCACCTGCCCTGAAGCCGTCGTGCATGTGACCCATCGACCCTGGCAGGCAGTTGTACAATGGGAGCACTGGAAGCTGACCAGATGCAAACCGAAACAAGAAGGTTTGGGCTGGCTCCTCCTGCCCTCTCCCACATCTGTATTTTAAACCTTTACAGCACAAATATACAAATGCTTATATAAGGGGAAAAAAATCTGTGGACTAGTTTACCTTATAGGAACAAAGTATTTTCCAAATCAGAACCTGGTGAGAGGTACAAGATGAAAACCTAAAGATTTGATCAGCGTAGAGTGAAGACATGGAATCCAGTGATTTTCTAGAAAACCATAAACGTATCCTGCTTTAGTGGAAAGGACCAGTACTTCCCAGCATCCTCCTGCGTACTGAAGGAATATGCATCAACACCCTTCAACTTCCCCAAATGTCCCTGCGGCTCCCGAATTCATGACACTGCATTTCTATTCTGAGCGAGATGGAAGCATTCAGAACTCTTTTACTGTTCGTATTTATTTTTCATGAGCACACACAGATCATGGAAGAAGAAAGAGCAGACCTGACTTGAGTGAGGATCCAGGATGCTGAGCCAATTCAAAAGGGAATCAAATTAAAGCTTACAGACCTCTGGAACAATTTCTTGTGGCTTTTGATGCCTAATCAGTAAATTGTGAGGTTGGAACACTCTGGGATTTTACAGAAGAAGAATTTTCTCTGCAGAACCACGTACTTTTCATCTCTGGTACTGCAACTAAAGTGGTAGAAAACTTTGTTAAGCATCACAAGGCCAGACTGGTGTCTAGACATCCCCAGGTCGAGAAAAAGTCAAACTTTTATTTATATACCCCATTGCTCTTTGGAATGAAACAAGGATCAATGTCCTTAGAAGTTTTAGTTTTATAGAACCATAGAATGGTTTGGGTTGGAATGGACCTTTAAAGATCATCTAGTGCAACATCTTCAACTTGAGCAGGTTGCTCAGAGCCCAAAGGGCCAACCTGACCTGCAACGGTGCCAGAGATGGGGCTTCTCCCAGCTCTCAGGGCAACCAGCCAGCAGTACCGCTAGTAATGTTAGGTGATATCCAGCAGCGGTTTGGCAAAAAAGAAACAGCGCTGGTCTTCAACTTGGTCCTCAACAGAGATCAATCAGGGAAAGCTTTTGGGAAGAGCACGGGGGAAATAAGCAGCTGTCACAGCTATGTAGCTCTAAAAGAATACCAGCGGTGCTTGGGAGAAGCAACAGGCGAAGCAGTGGGTGGAAAATCTCTACCTCCCAATTGCCAGGAGAACACCAGCCCTCTGGGACTTCACTGGAGAGAGCAGAAGTGAGGGTGGTGGCACTCACTGCCTGAGAGCCATCAACTGCAGAGGCTCCTCTGACAGGTACAGCGGGGACACGTGGAGGATGTCACCAGGTGGTCACCATGCCCACAGAGCTCTGGGCAATCACAGCTCCCACTCAATGGTGATGCCACTGCAGACAACAAACCTACAGATAACATTCTGATGATTTTGCTATGGAAGCTACCTCATCAAGAAGGTCCTCCTTCATACTGAGTCCCAAGGGCTCCTCCAGCTCTTGACCCCTCTGCCAAAGCCAGCAACAGAACAAGCACCAGCATCAAACACGTGCACAGTCACCACCATTAGGCCACTTGGTTCAGCATCCCCTTTCAACTGAACTTGAATTTTAGTCTACTAATTAATGCAATTTAAAATAGATTCATAATTATTCATCACTATGGCCCGGTGCTAGTCCCGTAACACGCGATACACTTGATAGCCTAGTCAGCAGAAAGACCATCACCTTGTGTGTCCATCACCACCTCTAACACAGCCATCAGGCAGAGATCGCAGTTAGATCCACCCTACGGAAACCACTCAATAAAATCTTTGTGTCTTCATTACTGCCTCTGAAGTGTTAAGAAAGTGCTTGGTACAACCTAACCACCAGAAACAATGGCTGAAAACAAGCCATTTGCACCCCATCAGCCAAGTAACAGCAGCCAAAACATTTTAAACACAGTGTTCACCGAGAAACCCAGAGTGACGTCTGCGTGGGCGATGTAATACACTTGGTAAATAAAATGTGTTCAAAAGATCTCTCCAAATTCTTGCAGGGGAGACTGAGGAACCTGCTAACGGAAGTGGCTGGTCAGACATAATCACACAATCACAGAAACATTTCGGTTGGAAAAGCCCTTCCAGCTCCTCAAGTCCCCCCATTCCCCCAGCACTGCCAGCTCCCCACTGACCCCTGTCCCTCAGCACCACCTCCACACGCCTGGGAAACCCCTCCAGGGATGGGGACTCCACCACTGCCCTGGGCAGCCTGCGACAGCCCTGCACAACCCCAACGGGACAGAAATTGCTCCTCAGGGACAACACAAACCTCCCCGGGAACAACTGGAGGCCGGTTCCTCTTGTCCTGTCACTTGTTCCTGGGGAGAAGAGACTGACCCCCACCTCGCTCCAACCTCCTGTCAGGGAGTTGTCAGAGCCAGAAGGTCTCCCCTGAGCCTCCTTTGCTCCAGGCTCAATCCCCCCAGGTCCCTCAGCCGCTCCTCAGCGCACTTGTGCTCCAGACCCTGCCCCAGCTCCGTTGCCCTTCTCTGGACATGCTCCAGCCCCTCAGTGTCCTTCTGGGAGTGACGGGCCAAATCTGAACCCAGGATTGGAGGGGTGGCCTCCCCAGTGCCCCCAGTCCAGGAGGTTGATCCCTGCCCTGGTCCTGCTGGCCACACCTGTGGTAGTGCAAGCCAGGATGCCGTTGGCATTCTTGGCCACCTGGCCAAGAGTGTTGCAGGACCTGGCACTTGGCCTGGTTGAACCTCTAATATTTATATATATATTTGGACAGCAGAGCCAGATTTTTCGTGGTGACGCACACAGAAGCCGTGAGACACGAAGCTTGTCCTTGTGGAACACCAGGTCTGTGCTCTGAGGCACGGGGATGCTGCCGGCAGAGGTTACCGAGCAGCGCGCTCCTCAGTAATTGCACTTTTTGAAGTGATTGAATTTGATCAAAACTTTGTAAAGCGTGCAGCGTGAGGCAGGCACCGAGCGCTGGGAGTCCTGCCGAAGGACCATCCACTTTAATGCCAAAATACGGAGGGCAGGGTGCAGTTTCAGCCCTCTCGCTCCTGCTGCCGGCTGAGCATCTCACTTGGCTGAGCTGCACACAAAGAGATAATTTGTGTTGGTTTGCAAGTTAATTTTCTGCCGGATGGGCACTGGCGTGGCTGGCTGAGGCGGCACGGGGATCTCATGACCATCCCTTCTGGCACTGGAGAGGACTCAGCCTGGCTGACCACGAGCATGAAGCCACGCGATCGTCCACAGCCCTGACAGGAGCTGTGCTAACCTTCGTTCCCTGCCTTACTCCAGAAGGAACACCACCATGTCAGACTTGTGACACCCTGAGAGCTTAAAACATTCTCAGGCCAGCCCTTCCTCCAGGGGAAGAGGAGCAAACTAAGCCTCTCGCTAGACTGAAAGGACTCTGTCCCTGTCACGGCTGTAACGTTTCCTGAACCAAGGGGTTCCTTTCCCAAAGAGCAAGGTGGTGCCGTACCTCTACAGCAGCACCCGCTCCTTCTTCACACACAGCAGTATTTGACAGCAGCCATTTAATACCCCCTCTAGGATTTTATTTTTCCACTTGACTGCAAATTTTCAAAACCAAGAAATAAATGTATTCAGGGTTTTATTTTTTTTTCCCCAAATACATGACAACGGTTATGCTAAAAACCTCCCCGTTCTTGTATTTCATTTTTAAACCGGGCACAACAGGCGATGCAGCTACGGACGTGTGTCTCTTTCTTTTCAGAGGGTTTCAAACACCTTATATTAACGGTCCAAATCTATCAAGATTTGGCAATGTGTAAGCACGGCAAGGCCAGTGACAGTGGTTCTGGAGATAAGCATCTATGAAGTTGGTCTGCTAGAAAGCACCAGATCGCTTAGGGAAGGAAGATAATGCTCCGGGGGGCACCAAGAGGAGCGGTTTGCCTCCCTCTGCAGTGCAGATGTCACAGAGCAATTGCTCAGGACCATCACATTTTTAAGAGCTGGTAAGTGGGTCCTGCTGGGAGCCAATGGATGACATCTGGAGCCAGGGAGGAATCCTACCAGCTCAAACCTGCAAGGAGTGACATGGAGAAGAGAGTTAAATTCTTCTGTACAGTGACCAACCACAGGATTGTCCAGAAGTTATGTTGACAAGTGCTCTGCAACTGTGGAGAGGACACTGGAGTGTCTCCCTTCTTCATGGAGCAAAACACAGATGCAGCCTCTGCCCTTTACAGCATGTTTTAACTTTGTTAAAGGGTGCTGGAAAATGCAGTGGTGGTGTGAGGGCCCTTTTGGGTTGTCTCTGCAAAGGACTAAATGTGATGACTCAAGTAAAGGGACGAGACCTGTCAGAAAGCTGGGGAGGGGCTGTTCAGCAGGGGCTGTTGGGACAGGACAAGGGCTGATGGGTTCAACTGACAGAGGGAGAGTCAGAGCAGAGAGAAGGGAGAGATCGTTTGTGCTGAGGGTGGTGAGAGCCTGGCCCAGGGTGCCCCGAGAGGTGGCAGAAGCCCCATCCCTGGCACCGTTGCAGGTCAGGTTGGCCCTTGGGGCTCTGAGCAACCTGCTCTAGTGGAAGATATCCCTGCAGGGGAGTTGGCCTGGATGAGGTCCCTTCCAACCCAAAGCACTTCACGATTCTGTAAGTGCTCTCTTCTAGCTGTCCTGCCAATCAAGACTGCATTAGCAAGACTTCTCGGCTAGGATGGGATTCCCGCTATGCCCTTCGCTACCGTGGTTAACGCAAGAAGGAAAACTACCTGCCTTGACAGAAGAGGACATGATGCAGCTCCAGCTGAAGGTCACTGAAGGATGGACAAAGGAGACCTGAGTCCCTCTCACTGACCCGATTGCCACACGTGCTGACTGAGAGGAAGAGTTACCATCAGCTAAACACAATGGCAATGCTGAACTAAAAGTCGTTGGACAAGCCGCAGGCTAGGAACCATTAAAATGCTGTTGCCCTGAGCTACAGGAGTTATCTTCACCTAGACCGTAGCCCAGGCGGCAGAAAGGCAGCTTTTAAAAAGGTATTAATTTCGAGGAACCAACATATAAAATTTATTTATATCCCCCTACTAGAGGCAAATCTAATACAAAAGTAAAGGGACAGTGGCAGACATTCTGATACCCTCACTGGCAACCCAGGTAACAGCATTAGCTTTCAAGCACAACAAAATGTTTCATTTTTTTTTTATTACAGTCTGATTCGCTCCAGGTTACACATTAACCTGCTGCATTTCTGAGGCAATAGCATTGTGCCGCGTGTGGGAGTCGGCAAATTAAATTGTAAAGCTTCTCTCAAAACAGGCTTCTCGCAAAGAACACGGAGAAATTAAAACAACATAAATGATTAAAGTGGATGAGATTGTGTTGTATTTTTCCAAGTAGGTCTCAGTTACCACCTGAATAAAGGTCTCTTGGATAGCATTCGGCAAGATCCTCTAAATAATTACATATTCTTACAGCAGACGGTAACTTCTATATAAAATTTAGTTTCTGATAGGAATACATTATTCGACTTGCTTTTTGTGAGCAAGTTCAAACTACTGAGTTTTCCTTGTCTTTGCCTCCCAGATTTAAGGTGGAAGCCAGAGTGGGGATGTGCTATCCCCCAGCCCAGGGATCCCCGGGCACGGGGCTGCCAGGACACCATGGAACACTCTGGAAAGAGGAAACCCCATGATCCTACCTGAATGGATCAGCATGGAAATTAATCACCTCTTGGCTAGTTTTTACTGAGAGTCACCCCTGCGTCGCTTGCTGAAAAGCCTGCATTTGACAAAGACCAACTGAAACGTTTGTGACAAAGAACAACGTCAGGATGCAGAACATTACAGTGGGCAACACACGTACACGGTTTACATCTGCTTCAGCACCCCATTTCCCCCAGTTCTCCTCTATTTTCTCCTCCTCTTTTCATGGTGGTCTGTAAGAAGGTTTTTCCTAGCAGGAACACGCAGGAACTCGCAAGTGCTACAGCCGATCTTGAGGCAGAAATCCCATTATTCCACAGCTGCAAGGTATCGACATTTTTTCCCGCAAGAAAGGACTTTAATCCGTCAGGGCCACAGAAATCACAGACTCAGAATAGCTTAGGTTAGAAAAGACCTTTGGAAGAGTCTCATCCAAACCCTGCTGCAAGCAGGTCCACGCAGACCAGGCTGCTCAGGGCCGTGCCTTGTCCACTTCTGAGCATCTCCAAGGCTGGCGATCCCACAGCCGCTTTGGCCCCTGTCCCAGCGTTTGACCACCCTCCCAGCCAAACCAGTCTTCCTTACAGCAAGCCAGAATTTCTCATGTTATGAGAAGAGCCTGGCTCTGTCTTCTCTACATGCCCGTATTCACTAGCCTAGATGTCCCTCATGATTTTCTTCTAGCTGTCCACTGTGTTCTTTTGCCTTTGCTTGGAATTTGGTTTTCATTCCAGCAATTGTTGGTTTTAGAAGCACACTCATCATTCCCGACAGCTCTTTATGAGCAAACAACAGGCTTTTTAAATATTCACTGTATCCTCGGAATTGATTTTAATCTGAACTGAAGCACAGGGATAATTTATGTTATCAAAACACATGCATCTTTCATGAGGAAAATACACTTCTTGAAACACACCGACTTTAAAAAACACTAATGACTTAGTGACCATCCGCTTTAGTGAGAAAAAACACATAACCCTTCAAGAACACAATGGGGAGATGCTGTTTGTAAAGAAATAGAACTGACTCTGCCATGAACGATGTCTCAAGTATAAAGGGAAGAGGTTATTTGGCCCTGGAATATAGAGAATAATCAGGTTGACCTGAAGCACTGAATTTACAAGGCTTAGGGTGAACCCATCACTTACAGCATCGCTGGTAACAGAAACCGCTACGCAGGGGTTGCAATAGCTGTCCTCAGCTCCACACCTCCCATAGTCCTTGTTCACTTGCTTTGATACCTGGTCATCAGATGAGACCTTGGTTTGGCAAAGTGGCGAATGAACGTGTCTCAACATACATGATTTGTCCCATGACTCCATGTCATAACGTCAGATTTGGGCAAAAGTCATTTTTTCATCCTGCTCTTGTAAGGCAAGTGAAATCCTTTGCGATACACAGAAATATCATGTATGTACAAAAAAAAGAAAACAGGAGGTAAATGGTCTCTCTGCACGTACTAGCCATGGGCTCAGGTTAGACCTACAACGCTTTGCGCATGAACGTTTCATCCCCCTGACTGCAGGGAACTTTGCTTAGCTCCCACCACCGACCTGCTGGGCCGGGATAAAGTCCTACCTGTTACATATCACACAGAATTTTTCCTTCCTTCACCTCTCTGCAATGTGAAGATCCACAGCAATCCTTTTGCTAGGAAAGGGGAACAGAACCCTACTGCTCCAGGACCCTCTTTCACCCTGTGGATGGAAAGTGCAGACAGGGACAATGGCCACAGGTGGGCAAAAAAGGGTGGCAGCAGCTGTGGGACCAAAAGGGACCAGATGTGGGACAAGAGGGACTAGATGTGGAACAAAAGGGACTATCTAAAGTAAAAGGCTCTGTCTAAAACTTGGGGCTATCAAAGTTCTGGGTGACTTAATAGTCTATCAACTGGCTGCTATTCAGAAGACAATCTGAGGGAGACAGAAGATGCCCTTGAACTTAGAAAGGTGAGAATTTATGTTTTAGAAAAAAAAATCAACTGGGGTTGTCTAGAAACATCTCTCACTTGATACGTACACAATGACAACTCTTTGCGCATTTACTTTGGGATTTGTTAAAAATAGAGAAAATATGGCAAAGGCTGTCGCAGGAGATGCTTCTCCTTCCCCCGAGCTCCTCTGGCAGGAGGGGCTGGCAAACCAGCAGATCTGCCCTCGTTTGTGCGTGCGAACGCCTATGATTCATGCCTGAGCTGATGTCAGAGACATGCATATTTATTAATCTGTTTAGAAGTCTGAGCAACGAGCGCTGCTAATGAGAGCAGATCAGGGATGCTCATCACAACGCCTGAAGAGGCGACGGGCAAACATGCAGAACTGCCCGGAAAGCAGCGGTGTCCCAGGTCCACCTACTAACGGGTAACACATCCATACACGAAGTGATGTTATACGAAAGTAGTATTATTGGGGGGGGGATTTATTTATTTGTTCTAAAAACCTCAATGCTTTTAACCTACAGCTGGAAAAGATGGATGGAAAAGAAGTAAATGTTTCACAGGAGTGAACTTTCCGTTTATGAAATGTATTCCCTGTAGCTGTGACACAACAAATGAAACCTGGAGATCTGGATCTCTAATATTTCTTCTAAAAAGATGTGAGGCATTTCCTCAGGAAAGAGACATTCTGTTTGGGGTAATACATTACAATAGTATTTTATCAGTCAAAGTTAACGTGTTTTTGTTGGTGAGACCTGAATTAAACAGGCTCGGAGAACACAAAACCTTCCCCGATCTCACTGTTGATCCACATGTTAACAAGCATCAGGCACAAAAGTTGTCGATATGATTTCTCCTGTCCACGTCATAGCTCGATAATTTTTATTCACTGCTCCTGGTATCTCCCATCTTCAGATCTGCCCCATCGACCGCTCGCTTTTTGACGAGGCCATCAGAACACAGTACACAGAGGAACAGGAATTTCTCCACAAACAGGTTTTTCCTGACTCTGCTGAACATTTCAAACTATGAAGTGTCTGGAAAATTAACATAAGACTAGTCCCCAAGGAGCATTATTAATTTTCTTTGTCATGTAACCCACGTCATCCCCTACTGGCAGCAAGAACCCATCGTTAGTGCTGACACTGCCCGCTGGGGACGTGTACGTTCCCGTGGCTTCCTCTGGGCCATTTATTCCATCAGATTTATAAAACCCACTTAAAAACCTGTGTAAACTCTCCATTGCTAACGATACTTTCTACTATCACCTGCAAAGCTGGAGAAGATGTGCAGGCTCTCGGCTGTGACGTGTTTTGGGATTTCAGAGGTGAATATAAAACGGGAGAGCACACGAGATTTCATAAACAATCTGGACATGCTCTGCGGTATCACCCTGCATGTCCTGGGCTTCCTCAATCCACTGTCACAGAGGGACGGTGTCCTGCCATTTTTAAAACAGCCCTTCTGAAGTAACACAAAAATAACCCCCAACTTCCACCGAGGTGGCAGTAGCAATCGATGCACTTAGACGTGAAGGGCTTTGGTTTGCATTCAAAGCGAAGCTCCACGTGGGCTTCTGAGCGGCACGGGGCTTGTGGGGAGGGGGCTGATGGACCTGCTGGGGTGGGCTGGGCTGGGCTGGAGACAAGCAGAGAGGTCGAGTCTGAGGTTGGTTCTGCAGCTTGCAGGGATATCTAATAACAGCTGTTTCATTTTTAGCCAAGCATTTCAGCTAGAGATTAAAACGTCAATGAAACCAAACCGAACGGTATCTTCACTGCCTAATGTTCCTAATGGCAGAATTCTGCTCACCCTGATAATGGATTAAATTCATTTTTAAACAGAAAATGGGTTAGTTCTCTGTATAGCGCAACCTAGACTTTTTTCATAACGGGCAACACGAGTATGTTTAACCTTGTAAAAAAACGATTTCCAGGGCAATGCAGCTGCCACCAGGAGAAACACAGGTCTGCAGTACCCCAATTTGGTTTTAGATACCATCAAAACTATGTTTGTAGATAGAGAAAACCCAGAAATGACAGCTCAGCTGCCACACAGACTCGCTCCCATGGCAGAGCAGCTCCGCGCATCCCCAAGCACAGAGCTTGCTGCGAGCAGCCTCTTCTCCCATGACAAGGAAGGGTCCCACCAGCATGGGTCAAGCCACACCAGCACCAGGCATGAGGAGCATCCTGGAACGACTCATTACAGCAACAGCAATCAGACCAGATCTGCTGAACTGTAAATTAACAGCCCAGGTCCTCCTCCTGTGAGAGGGAGGTGAGGAGAACTACGTTCAGCCCTTCGGTAACCAGCACATGGAGGTGGAGGTTCTGCTTGGTGGCATCCCAGCCAAAACAGGACTTGGGCCTCCCACATGCAAGGCAGCAGAAGGTAAAAAGATGAAAAAAGCCGAACTAAAAGGAGACCCAGTCATCTGCGCTGGTATTGTCCTAACTAAAAGCACTAAAATCTTGACCAACAGAACAAGCAAGTCACACCTGAACCCAAAATCTTGCACCAGCTTCTACAGCTCCAGCACAAGTTGTGAGAAAGAACAACAAATGGTGGAGGACCAGGCTGGCTACGGATTCTGTGAAATAATCATGTCCACACATCGCCTTCCTGAACTGAAAAAGCACAAAGCTCCTTCTAAAGGAACCATGAAGGAGAAACATGACGAGAGTATCTAGGGTTCGTGACGGGTCCTTCCCGAGCACCGCCTGACTCAACAAACAATACCGAAAAGGGGGATGTCAGGGATAAAACCAGGACGTCCAGCCTGCAGATTTTCAGTGGCTCTCCTCTGCTCTCCATTTCTTGTGGTGGGCAGAGGTTCAGCTCTCGCTGTCCTTGTTTTGATACCAGAAGGAAACAAACACGTTAATATGGAGCTGGTAAGTGGCAGCGTGGGCTGAGCTCGCTACCTGCGGCGACCGCTGCACAAACGAGCAGCAGGACCCTCTTGCTGTCTAAGGCTTTTCTAAGGCTGATGCCTTCACTGACTCAACATGAACTAACTCCGCAGCCCAAAGCCATCCTGCATCCCACTGCAGAAAATCTGGGTCATTCCCATAAAGGATTTGTACAGTTTCTTCTAGAAAGAAGAATGTGAGCCCATACTGTTTGACTCGTTTCTCTGGTCATCTCCAAGCGCCGCACTTCACGTTCTCTGCCCCCATCACAAACTCGCCGATTTTCCCTGCCTGCCGCGGTGCTGCTTTTTGCCGCTCTGCGTGCAGAGCTCCAGGGACAAGCTCCGCTTTCAGCCACACATAACCAGCTCTTCTTTCTGATGCCAACAGCGTGCCGAAACAAGAATCTGGGAAGAAAATCTCTACACGAGGCTCAGCTTTCAGCTTTAAGCACCTGCCTTGTCATCCTGCCAGCCCTGCCCCAGACGACAGTATTCTGTCTCCTCCTAAGACACGTTCTCTGGCAGCCCACACACTCACATATCTTCTGTCTTCTTCTGTGCTCATCTGTACGCCCAGCTTGCCTTTCATCTGGTATTACATATTCAGCTTTTCCCCCTACCCTGTGACTCTCCCTCTTGCTCCATCAGATCACTGTACGGTGTAAAGTCGTTTCCACTTGCTTTCCTCATTTCCACCACCTAATGGGTGACGAGCCTTGTGTAAGTATGTTAATAGTAACTCCATCTTTACAACTGGATTCATCAGAATCAGGCACCATATCACAAGACTTATGGATGACACCAAATTTATGGTGCTTTCTCCTCTGAAGCCTCCACCACAGAATTAAAATGTCACTTGGCCTTCACTGGCAGGTCCTTATTGTCCCCACGCCAAACACAGGCAGAAGAAATTTTTGCTCTTGCCACCTGCCTCCTGGGAACACATTTGCAGAACAAAGCTTAATATTAAGCACAATTTCCCCAGGAGATCTGAGTACGACACCTGGACCAACATGGGTGTAGAGTGACTGCTGCACGTGCTGGATAGCAACAGATGGTGATGGCCACCGGATAGAAGAAGTCTTCAAGCTACAGCAGGGATTGACTACAAAAGACATATTGATGTGGTGCTGAGGGACAGGGGTCAGGGGGGACCTGGCAGTGCTGGGGAACGGGGGGACTCCAGGAGCTGGAAGGGCTTTTCCAACCAAAATGACTCTATGATGAAATTTGAGTACAAACAGAAACAACTTCAGTCAAATGACTCCAACTTACAAATAATGACACTTCATAATCCCAGAGTCTAAAGGTAAAAAGGACACCTTGGATGAACAAAAAAATATAAAACCCCCTCTGTTTTGACTCGTGTCATGACCAAAAGGAGGGGGTTTGTACCCGTCTACGAATGCTGGCAGGGCACTCCCCAGCAAGTTGTCCCTTTGCACGGAGAAGAGCTTAATGGGAGTACAAAGGAATTCCATACAACCTGGAAGCTGTTTTGCAGCTGACAAGGACATTGAAATCTTTCCTACATGCCACTTTTCCTACCTTAATGGACTTGTTTTCCTTCAGACTGACATTTTTTCTGCAAGCTCTTGTCAATTAGTATGAAATTTAATTGAGGAAATGTTTAATGTACTTATCAAGGTACTTATTTCTATAGCACTAAATATTTAACATCTCTTGTGTTAATGAAGGGAACCAGAGCACGAAAAGACAGAGTACAGAAGGCAAATGTTCTAGTGACGGTGCAAACGGGAATACTCTTGTGTTTGCGTGTGCACCACCACAAATAAGTGAGATATAAACACAACGAACGGCGCAGAGCAGAATGGGAAACGGCATCTGCCAGCGAGGTCAGCTCTGGACTATGTTAGGGTTGGTTTTAAAAAGGGAGACGCAAACGATTCACCAGCGGGTGCTAGCGACGCCCTTCTCCAACACGCTGATGCTGAAGCCAACAGCCACAAAATAGAAGAAACCCCAAACCTTCCCCCCTTTCCAGGCTCTCTGCTAAAACTTGAACAAAACATGCTTGTTCTCTGCATCCAGGTTTTCAGAGCTCTCTGTAGATGCAGGAGACGAGAGGTTCAGACCTTGCTGAAGGTCAAGGAATCCAAGGCCTTGCCAGGACAAGCAACCAGAACACGCAACCCCGTCCACCTGCTGACGTGCAATTTAAACTAAACTAAACTAAACTAAACTAAACTAAACTAAACTAAACTAAACTAAACTAAACTAAACTAAACTAAACTAAATTAAACTAAACTAAACTAAACGCTTCCATTTTTCAGCTTCATTGTCAGGTCTTAATAACTCATTCTTGTCTGTTGGATTAAATTGGCCTGTTTCCTCAGCTTTGGACCTGTACCTGAGTCAGCCGTTAACTCCTGCTCACCGCACAGCAGCTCAACTCTCTCTTTTCTTTTTGTCTAACACACCTAGTATCTGTTTACGTTCTCCTTGCCACTTTCTAACGCAAAGGCCCTTTTGTGAGTGCTTTTTCTCACAGAACCACAGACTGGTTTGGGGTGAAGGGACCTTCCCAGCTCCCCCAGTCCAACCCCCTGCAGGGAGCAGGGACATCTGCAACCAGAGCAGGGGGCTCAGAGCCCCAGGGGCCAACCTGACCTGCAACGGGGCCAGGGATGGGGCTTCTGCCACCTCTCGGGGCAACCTGGGCCAGGGGCTCACCACCCTCAGCACAAACAATCTCTCCCTTCTCTCTGCTCTGACTCTCCCTCTGTCAGTTGAACCCATCAGCCCTTGTCCTGTCCCAACAGCCCCTGCTGAACAGCCCCTCCCCAGCTTTCGGACAGCCCCTTGAAGCACTGACAGGCTGCACTAAGGTCTGCCCGGAGCCTTCTCCTCTGCAGGCTGAACACCCCCAGCTCTCTGCCCTCTCCTCCCAGCAGAGGGGTTCCACCCTCGGGTCATTCCTGTGGACTCTTCTGGGCCCGCTCCAGCAGCTCCCTGTCTTTAATTTTAACCCTGCAAGTTCAATTCCACGAACTGTGGCTTTCTTTGGGGTTGGTCCCTTTAGGAGATGGTTCCTCCTAGCACCAAGAAGATCTCTAAGCACTGGAATGTCCCACCGTTGCCCAGAAATCCAGCAGAATCATTTTTGCAACCCATTACTTGGTTTTGGTTTTTCAGAACTCTGCATTTTACCAGGTGTCCCCTTAGATTTCACCTCTTGCCTTACAAAACTTAATGCCAAATCTTCACACAATCGCAGGAACAGAAGAGGAGGAGGAGGAGGAGGAGGAGAGGAGGCATTCAGGCTGGGAGGAGGCAGACGTCAATGCTAGAATTAACTGTTGAATAAGGCAAAGGCAGTTCTGCCTGCAGCTCATCCATACCGTAACACAAAACCCACTCCTCGAATTTACCTTTCTTGAAACGATCCTTTGAACATGCCCTCACATGTTAGAGCCAAAGAATTAGTGCAGTAATAATGAAACTTGTTTATATCAAGAAATCTGGATTATAAACTTCTTGAGCTTAGTTTATCTGGACAACATACCCTTGGTGTTTGGTGACCTCACAAGTGTTAGAGAGAGAAGACTCTTTAATATGTATAATTTCTCTCCTAACAAATAACGCCAACCGCTAGAATACATATTTGAGTTGGAAAAAATAAGCTATTTTGTTTTTAATATACTTTTAAAAAAAGAAATTAAAGTGCAGATTATTACATTAATCCAATGTGCCTATCAAAGGGCAACAAATCATCCGATCACGCTCTTCCTTGGCTCCAGCATCCATGCCTGCACTTCCAGTAAGCAACGCTGCCTAATAATGTCAAGCATTTCCATGAAACCACTGTCCAAGATGCAGCCTGATTATTTATCATATAATTTGCATGTAAAGTACCTTTTAAAACAGAAATAAACTTTTAAACATTCAGCAGGGCTGGTATCACCAGTGCATGCTTTTCCCCCAGGAAACAGAAAGTGTTGTCCTAATCTAAACCTAATTTAATCACAACCTAATTAGCATTCGATTGTTATTCTTCAAAATCTTGATGGTGTTTGTGTCAACAGCGTAATGGCCATGGGCCAGTAATTTATCAAAGTGATTCTGACAGCCTTTGCACACACTAAAAAATATTTTCCATGACCAAGGAGAACTTTCAGGCTATCTGAATTATATCTGAAAACACAGAAATTGGATGAGATTTTCCTTGTCTGAGAGCCCAAGGCTCCCAGTCTAGCCCTGGGGGGAGGCAGCCGTGGGGCTGGGGCAGCCGCGGAGACCCCTCGCCTTGTGCAAGGGGGTCCAGCTCTCCCCTCCATTTCTCCTCTGGGTAAAAGATCGGTTTCATCCCTCTTATTTTGAGAGCAGCAAACAGAGAAGGCGGGTGAGTATCTTGAAGGAAAATGTCACCTGTATTTTTTAAATGCCGTGAGACCTCGCACGCAGCGTCTGTCACACCGCGGAACCTCGTCACCCAGCAGAAGCATTTTTCGCGTTCTCTGTATTTGATGCTAAATACTTCTCGATTGCCATGAAATTCCGGTAATTCACATCGAGGCCGCACATGGGATTTCCCATGAAGAAATACATTTCCATTTTTATTATAAAGCTTAAAATCGCCACTTCCCCTGAAAGGCCATAAATATTACATATGGCTGTTGAGTTTGTAAACCTACACAAACAACCGGAAAAACGAATCCAAGCCCTACCTGATGGCAAGAAACATCACAAAGCACCTGCGCTGCTGAAACCAGCTATTCGTCAAAAAAGGTGACACAGAGCTAAGTATCTTCTGCCTGCGATCACACCGTTAGCAATGAAGGCTCAACTACATCTAAGCATAGCACGATGTCATACGTATTTTTCAAACTGTAGCTTGTAGGATACAGACAATAATGTTTATACTGGGCATCTTTGCATAGAACCCTCTTTTCTGGTATTTGATGAATGAGTATAGCACTTGGAGACAGCAGCACAGTGGAACCGAGAAATGATCAGCCCTGCACCCGTTGCAGGATGGTGCTCGTGCACAGTGAACCCAAACAGTGTCGTCGCTTCGTTCAATCTGCGGAACAAGCTGTTGTCGTTTCCGGTGTGGTACAAACTTACTGGTAGAGGAAATCCCCGCTCGGAGAAATTTGTACTAATGAGCGACAACAGAAGGGCAGCTTGAGCAGAACCAGCCTCCCCGAGCCGGGGATGACGGAGCTGCCCTTGCCCACCTTTGTGGCGGGTCAGCCTCTGCCACCTTCCCCTCACCTGGGACAGTCTGACCCAACCAGTTTTGCAAAAGTAAACAAGGAACAACCAATAGGACAAGAGGAACCGGCCTCCAGTTGTGCCAGAGGAGGTTGAGGTTGTCCCTGAGGAACCATTTCTTGCCCGTTGGGGTTGTCCACGGCTGTCGCAGGCTGCCCAGGGCAGTGGTGGAGTCCCCATCCCTGGAGGGGTTTCCCAGCCGTGTGGAGGTGGTGCTGAGGGACAGGGGTCAGTGGGGACCTGGCAGTGCTGGGGGACGGGGGGACTCGAGGAGCTGAAAGGGCTCTTCCGACCCAATCAATACTATGACTCTATGATTAACGAAACCCATCTTTGATAAATAAATAGAGGTTTGAGCATCAAAAGCATTTACAAAGCAACGAAGGATCCCACTCTCACTTCATTGCGCTAGAGGAATTTAAGAAGTCACTAAAAAAGTCTCCAGCTACTTAAGCGTTGCATAATCTCAAGATGAGCAACTATATATTTTATCTTAGGAGGAGGAGCCCAACTTCAGCTCTTACTCAACAAGACAGAACCTGACAGGAGCGACCACCTGGCAAAGGTGTTCCGACTCGCTTTGGTGCCAAACCCCGAACACGAGGAGCTCAAGTCCCTGCAGCCACGGGGCGGAATACGACCAGCTTCTGTGAGAAGAGGCGGGTGTGCTTCTGCGTGGTGAAGCATTCCAGTTCTGGCGTGTGCGTGAACTGGATGCGAACAGCAGGAGCCGGAGCGACCCACAGCTAACGAGCGCTGAACTCCCTGTGCCACTCAAAGTAATAACGGGCTCGTTAGTCCTTCGTTAATCCATTCACACAAACCCCTGCTCCACGCTGACTTTCAGAAGCAAACGGCTTGTTCTGCTGACCTGCTTTTCATTAACAATTAATGACACGTTGCAGCTACTTTTTAACAGGAAAAAATGCTGCGCAAATGCTGCGAGTCCTCTTTTCTTTTCGTAAAAAAAAGGTCTGCTTCAGAGATTTCCTTGAGATAAAAAGAAAACGAATGACAATAAAACGCAGCACTGATTACATACGCAGTTTTGATTAAAGCTACGAAGTAATTTTAAACTGGACCAGAAACTTGTTCAAGGGAAAGAAAGGACAGTCATCTTCTTAAGGAAAAAAAAAATCTCTAACTGTCCACGTTTCCATAGAGACAACCTCTATCCTTTTGTGCTTACTCATCTATCTTGGTCGATCAATACTTTATGGTAATTGTTTCCATGGTAATTGCAACTATAATAATCCCCTTTTCAGTATAAAAGGGACGCATAAAAGCAAACCCAAACCCAACTTGGGAACCACAGACTGCGTCTGCAACGGTGCCAGCAGAACAGACGCTTTTGTCTGGATGAAAAAGATTTTAAAATTTGTGCTTAATGAACCCAGCTGGAGTCCACAGTTCAGGTGATGTTTCATGGGGAATCTGAGGATGAGGACGGGAAGTCGGTTCCACCCAGCGCTGGGCTCAGTCTGACAGAGCCCAGTTCAGCAAGAAGAGAAAAATAAACTAGAGAGGCTTTGGGGCTCGTTTCCCATGGCATGAAGGACAGCACGAAGCTCCGGGCATCACTGCTACCCTTCAGCGCTCCTCTCTTATCCCGGCACCCCGCTGATGTGGATGGGGACAAGAATGAGGTGGTGCCGGTCCAGAACGTCAGGGACAAAAGAAACAGCAAAGAACAAACCATTAGTGACAAAATAAATAGTCACAGAGCTGGAGGGAGGGGGGTCTTATTTCCACACTGGACCCACATCCAACCTTATCATCCAGGCAACGTGCAGAAACTCTGTGTATCACCTGTGGGGCACCACAGAGACCAGCCCCGAGTCCTTCATCTCAGTCAGAAACTCTGGGTATCACCCATGGGGCACCGCAGAGGCCAGCCCCAAGTCCTTCATCTCAGTCAGAAACTCTGGGTATCACCCACGGGGCACCGCAGAGGCCAGCCCCAAGACCTTCATCTCAGTCATTACCTTCCAGAAATGATCATTTAAACAGTCATTATCATTCAACTACAACAAACAATAAAACAAAGTGACTTCTTGCTTCACACAGGTCGGTATTTCAGCTCCAGTTCAGAGTGAAGAGGCCCCTCTCACACAGCCACGTAAACTCAGATCTTCAGTAAAATTATCTTCTGGTTGTAAATTTTTCATCCTGGCCTCAACTTACTGTTCGGTCCATTAAAAAATGGAGCTGTGCATTTTACCGCCTCTTTGCAAAGAAGCGACGTCGCTCCCAAAGCAGTATTTCCACAGATTTAGACCTCGAAGCAGGAAAGGTAACCTCAGGTAAACCAAATTTCATCAATATAAAGATCAGCAATTAGCTAAAGAGGAAATTACCTAGAATACTTAAGGAAAATACTCCCCCCAAATTAGGACCAATTTAGCAATTTCTGATCGCTTTCCACGGGAACCGCGGAGAGTGGCAGTATAGAAATTACTTATGTTGATTATGCACTTGATTACAGCGGATTAAAAGGCATTATACAAGTGCTGTTCCCATGGCAGTGGGAACCGTGTCAGCGCTCGCCTCACCACCACGGCCAGAAAACGGCAGCAGCTCTAAACTCCAAGTTGGCCGGGTCCTTCTTGACCTATTTTAACCAGTCAAATTTATGTCCTGGTTAAAACATCTGGAAAAGCAGAAGATGTGGCACGTAGCTGAGCCCACTGCTTTAGCTGCGCATCAGGTCCACGGCATTTAAACAAGCGAAACCGGAGTATGGAGTCACCTTCAGTCATCTGTGGAAAGCAGCTCGGCTCATCGCTGTTAGGGCAGAAACCTGAGCCTAAAAGTTCATTTTACTCATTTTTTAATCACATTCAAAAAAAACCAAAGTGCACGTGGCGGGGAGAAGAGTGGAAAGCATCCATTTGTTTCTCTGATATTCTACATTACACAGAATTCCCCACACCAGGGGTTTCCTGGTGGCATCACCGGTGGCATCACCAGTGGCAGCAGCAGCAACCAGAGCACAGAGGGACAGGAGGAAGCACTCAGGGAGCATCTGTATCCCCTCGGAACCACAAACCCCGCACAAATCCTAGGCTGTTATCTGTGACTGAAGCACCTAGGAACACAGTCAGTAAGACGTGAGCCAAACGAGCCCCCGGCGCCACCTCTCCAAGAGCTGGTAGGTAGGTTCCAGGACACGTTTGACTTGATGCGTCAAGCAGGGAGCCCATTTTACATCGCTTTAAAATGAATGTCTGAAACAACAGCTAATCTGTAAAACTGCAAAGGCGAGGGAAACGTCAGGGGGCAAATCCTGAGGGTCCCCAAAAGGCTAATTCTGCTTTAACAACAGGTCACCTGCTGCAGCGATGGAGTTGCCAAGGAAGCCCTGAAGACAAGGAGCTGCCAAGCGCAATACATCAGCCAGCGCCGTGAGACGGCGCAGCCCGCTGTCGGGGCTGACCCGCCTGAACTCTTCCTGCGATGTGCAGAACACAACATGCGGACCAAAAAAACCCCGTGGGCAGGAAGGAATCGGTGAGGCCTTTTGGCGACTGGCTTCCTGCACCTTCTAGGAGCCCTTCTCGTGAGCCAACGCGCTCCACATGGCACACGATTCGCTTTCTCAGTTGCTTCTGGGACGGAGGCACCTTCTTGAAGGAACATCAAGCTGGTTGTGGGGCAGGGGGGGTAATATTTGCCAGTTGAGCATCTTACATGTGCTTTTTATATATATATATTGATTTATACACACATACTCATATATACACGTATATGGATTTTAATATAGATATATAAATACACACTTATATTAAAAAAATACCTACTTGCTCCCTAGCCTATAGCTCCAGTGATTCTTTGGCAAGGAACTCTCCATCACACAGCCACGAAGAAGGAAACCCCCAAGCCCCACGGCTGCCAGTTAGAAACTTTTCCAGAACTGTAGGGAGTTTGTAAAAACGCTAAATCCATAAAAGCAAGGAAAACACAGATTTCAGGGACACACAAAAGCTGTATTTAACCGAGTATATTCTAGTACTTGAATTATTTATGGCAATTCAAAAGTCATTTAAATACTCTATGCAATAGAACAAAGCGTTGAACTTCAGTTCTTTTAGCGCCTGCGGGTCACAACACAGAGAGTAGTGAACCCTTAAAAAGAAAGGTTTGAACAGGTTAAATATATAAAAAGCACCATTAAAATACCATGGCAACACCACTGTGGGGTTCCCTGTATTTGGAACGGATCGTGCGCTGAAGGAGTCATAGTTCACCTGCTGAAGACCTGATCCTGCTCCACCAATGTCAAAGGGACTTCGGTCATTGACTTCAACGACAGCAAAATTGTCCCTTAAATGTTTCATAGACTACAGGGCTCAATAAACATGCAAGTGTCCTTCGCTTTAATTCATTTTATTTGTAATTCATTCATTTGGAGTCATTTAATTTTAAAATGAAATTCTTCCATTCCGAATTCTTAAAATCTAAATGAAAATTAACTCTCCTGCATTATTAATTTTTAACTAAGAGTTGATTTTAAAAGCTTTAGAGAAACTCAGAGGTTTCTGCATGAAATCCAGAAAAGGAAAGCAGAAACTTGGAAACTTTTAGGTTTGATGACAAGAATCGAGACCCACTGGGTCCGTTCCGTAACTCAGAAATCCTGGGTATAGCCGCACGCTTCACCCGCTTCAAAACGCAGTAAAAACAGCCCAGTGTGAGGGTTTTGCAGCCCTGCTGGAAGCCCTCAGTTGTTCCATTTTTACAAATTTATACAATCACATTACACTTAAAAAGCCAGCCAAGAAATCGGATGGGGTTTTATCTTAAATTGTTGATTTAAGAGGGAAGAACTCCTGTAAAACTCCACTTCAGTGACGGAGAAGCTGCCATGGTGAGCTAGTTCAGTATGTCCTGGTTTATATTAACGTTATCTTGTTCAGTTCAATTAGACGGATGTTCCCCAAGCCTTTTCACTGAGAACCATAATGCTTTCAGCCCCTCTCTGACAGCCCGAAACTATTAGAAACCCACCCAAACCCTGAACTACATATGCTTGTCTTCCTAAAGTTCTCGTTATTAAAGTGCATTTCTCTTCCTCCTCCTCAGGTAGCAGATGGAGTAGCACAAATCACGCTTCAACACATCCTTGGGAAAGAACGTGAATAAATATAGCTCATTTTTAAAGCTGTAGATACCAGAAACATGAGGAGAAATATGGCTGAAAATATGGACCATACTGGTACATGAAAATGGAATTAAGAACAGGACTAAATACCTTCTCTTATCGCACAGGAAAATCAGCCTTTGAGTGAAAACGGACAGCATGATAGCGCGTCGTGTGGAGCACGGTGAAGATTACTTTGCTGCCGTGCCTCGAGTCATGGGAACTGCTCAACATCCTACAGCAGACGTTACGTTTTGGTGAAGAGTTTGTCCTAGCTGAAAACCTAGACTGGAAGTACCCAACATTGACAGACAAGAAGAGAAACTTCCAACCCCTTTTATTTATCTAGAAGCTAAAGACGATGAACTCCATCGTTACTCAATACCGTGTCTGATCTAGATTCAGCTACGCAGCGTTGGCAGCTCACAAAACCCTTGAGGGTTGGACTTGCTTTCCATGCTGATGACCGAGAAGTCATCAAGGCACTCCTGCCGTTTTATGTCCTGCTGCTCATCACAAGCAGCTCAAACACGTTCACGCTGCACCAAGGAGGTTCTTTACTCTAACGGTCTCCTGCCGCAGTGCAACAGGACTGGAAGTAATTGCTTCCGACAATAATACAGGACACAGCTGCCAGGATGCATTAGGTCAACCCGCAGAAGAGAATCAATGTAGCAGCCACTTATTTTGCTCTTCAGAAAGTTGCTCGCTGAGCTCTTTCCTCCTGTCTTCTCCTCCTGCTTCCTCCCTGAGGTTCACCCCGAACATCACCTTCAGGGCTTTGCGGAGCGTGAGGGAGTCAATGAAAAACTCACCAACGATTTCTAGTGAAGCTAAGTTACGGATAGAGGAACCTTTGATCGGAGGACACAGGACAAGAGCACCAGCAGCGCCCGTGATGCAGATGATTGATTGGTTTTGGCAATGCCACCCTGGTTTTGCTGTCACTTAAGGGATTTACCTTTCTTTTCAGGTTGAAATGTTTCCTTACCGAATAAAATCGTCATTCCTTTTATGTCAATTATTTTGCATGGAATATATTGAGTCAAGCCTTTGTTGCGGGCGTTGCCAGGAGTGAAAAGTTCTTCTAGATCTCCTTCCTTTGAAGAACGCTTCAAAATGAAGCGTGAGTAAGCGGAAGAGGAAGGTGAGTCACACCGACCGCTCGATGAAGAGGCAGCGAGAAGGACTTTGAACTATCCGAGATGATAGGGAAGCCCTCAAGTGCACTTGGAAATAACGCACCCAACTGCTGCTTTCAGCCGGGAGAGTCTCATCGGCAGCAGCCTCATGGCACATGGTCAAACTCCTCCCTGATCTACCCGATTTCCTCAACGTGTTCAACGGAAGAAAACGCACCTCCAGCTCAAAAGGGAGCATGAAGTCATTATGCAACCCCGAACATTAATACAAAAGTGATATCCAGTTTGAAAAGCCCACAGGAACTAAAAGAAATCTTCGTTTCTCTAGCTGCATTTATTCCCTGAAGTCAAGTACATTTGTGTTCAACTTCTCTGAGCCGTACAAAAGAAGTCGGAAAATGATTCAAGATTTGTAGCTCGTCTTTCTCTCACTACACACTGGAGACAAAAACGCTTAGCACCGACTTTACTGTTTGACAACTTATTTAAAGCTGGAAAGAGCCCAATTAGTAATATTTAGCTAGGAACACAAATAACTCATTCTTTTCAAAAATGAGGTCAAACGTCTGAAATAGCAATTAATCTTCCCATTCACTGATTTTGTTCACTATCAGTGAACTTTAAATTTTCATGGGGAAAAACCCATCCCTTGTAAGCGGGTTGCAGACCCTGCAATCTCCAGGGAGGCAGCGCCAGCCTGGCAGACTCCCGGGATTCCCTTGTAAGGATTTACCTCTCTTGCTCATGTCTTGTGGTGTATGACCTCCTGTCAAACAACTCCACCACAAAGGAAGAAGTATTTACTTTCCTAGCATTACCAATGTGATGATTCCCTTATGATCCCATTCTTTTTTCGTATCACTCCAAGGGAATCTGAAACGGAACTGACAGGTCTTGGTCTAAACAAAAAACCCCAAAAATTCAACGGTGAGTCCCTTGTGACTAACACACCAGCACAGACACAAGAAAGTTCCCCGGTGCCACCTCTCTACTCTCTGCTAGACTTTCCCAGGAGGAAAATACCACAATCGTGGCATGGAGGTGGCCAGGGAGGAAGAGGGTGAACGTGTCTTCAGCCCTGCTCTGCCTAGACGGGCGATGGCGGCACCCACAGAGCCGGAGGCCCCACTTTCTCACAGAATCATCCCAGCCTGGTGGGGCTGGCAGGGACCTCTGGGGATCACCCAGCCCAACCCCTGCTAGAGCAGGTCCCCACAGCAGGGTGCCCAGGAGGGTGTCCAGGCGGGGTTGGGATCTCTCCAGAGCAGGAGACTCCACACCCTCTCCCCAAGGAGCAGAGGGATTTCACGCAGGTCTCTCTTACGTGCCGTAATTCAGAGAGAACGATGCCTTCAGATGCTCTTTTGGAGCTTCATGCTTCTACCCCCTTCGCAGCTTTTAGACACAAAACCGCACAGAAAAGCTGCTGCAGTGTAAAACATTGACATGACGGGGAAAAAGGAGGGACGTCAGGCCGGCAGCGCCCGAGCCCAGTGCAGGCAGCTGCAGCGGTGCCGGCGCCTGACGTCAGTCCTGCTGACCCCCTGCCCTGCTTTGTCTCCCTCCTTCCTCGCTCCTCCTCCAGTCTCCATCCCTTTTGTCCTTCCTCTCAACACGTTCCCCTCTTTGCTGGCATTACTTCATCCCTTTCTTTTACCTTTAGGCTGTTTTCACATCTGCTGCCCCCCTCTCCCCTCCCCTCCCCTCTGTATTTATTTACAGGTCCGCTCTAGGTTCAGCATGGCCATGAAAATCACTTTAATAGCACTGCCAGCGCACTAATGCTTCTCCATTACAGCACGGCTGGCTCTGGCTTCCATCACTTTTCTTAGTGGAGGGCAGGACCAAATAAGTGCAAGAATCAGCAGAGTTGCCACTCAAAGCACCACTGAGAAGGACCCTGCCCGGTCCTCATCCCACCACCCTCCTCGCAAGCTCCGGGCAGCGCTCGGAGGAGCCTGCTCAATGTCCAGTGTCTCTGTGCAAGTCAAAGAACCCCCTTTCTGAACACCAGAACGATTCCTCGAGCCTGTGGATTGCTTTGCAATTCCAATCTTAATTCTTAGGGCGTTTTTAAGAAGCCAGGAAGTAGCTGGGAGTGGATAGTTAATCTATATGTAAATGAGCAGGATGCATATGGCATCGCTCCGCGAAGGACCCTCGCACGGAAAAGCGGAGCTGCTTCAGCTTTGTTCCACAAACGACCCGACTGCTGGTTTCACGGGATGACGTCCATAGTGTCATGGTTACAACAATGCTGCAGAAAGCATCGCTCCCGCCTCTCCCCGCTGACAGCACAGCTCGTGGGGAAGAGCTGAGCCACCGCCACCTCCTTGCTTCCCCTGTGCCAGCCTGGGCTGAGCCCCTGCCCGGGGGGGAACACCCACACCCCTCGGCTCGAGGGATGTACGAGAAGCGTGAGGGCTCTGCAGCCCCAGTCGGTGGTTTAATGGCACAGGCAGGGCTCGAAGGCAACTGCGCACCGAGCACTGCTGCTCGGTACAGTAGGATTTAACGACAGCCTGTTCTGGTACACAATCCTCATTTCCTCATTATATTTTAATGGTCTTTGTTTATTAAAAAAGTTAGTCAGCACTTGCGAAGGCTCTTTAGCTGACTCCGAGCTGTGCTGCTTATTCTGTCATTTTTCAAAGTCCCTGTTTCACACACTAAAGAACCAGCAAGCAATATTCCCGCTGTACGGCCGCTCAGTAACCCCCCTGAGCTCTGGGAGAGGTCTGAGAACCTTTTCTTCCTCAGAGGTGTGATTTAAGCCCGTTCTAACGCAAAATTGTCCCCCATTTACAAACTCAAAGCGCCTCATTTTTCATCTCCCCAAAACATCACCGAGCTCAATAACCAAATAATGGATTTCGAGCCCAGATCAGTAAACCTTAAACCTTACTCAGGCAGAAATCTCATCAGCTGGGCTTCGCAGTCGGTTTTTTCCACAGTATTTGCCTATCTCTTGACTTCTGCATGCCATTTTAAATCTTCATTTGAATTTCAAAAGGTCTCCCTGTTACCTGTTGGGCCTTCCGGAGCAGAAGATGACTCTCGTCAATCTTCTCCTCATTAGGCAATCTCCTCACTTTTAACATTCCGAACACTGCTGTGATTTCACTGTTACCTGCCTTCAAATCACAACTGAAGAAGAGCTTGGTTTGGGGTGGGTTGTTTTTTTGGGGGGGTTATTTTTGAGATAATGACTCCTACCTGTGTCTTTCATGGCAGCAGGCAATAATTAAATGGCAGAATTTCAAATACTTTCCTGACAGAATGGTTGCTTTCCCATTATCAGGCTACCAGTTCTCCTGACAGCCGTTCGACGTCAGCGCAGAAACCGGCAGATCGATGGCGAATGACTCGTGACTGAAGGGACTTCGCTCAGCCTGGCCACCTCCCCCGCCACAGTATCAACCGAGTTCAAAACAACGGGTTTTTGAATCGGTTTGACAAGGGCAGAAGCCACGCCAGCTGGTTTTGTGCTGCTTTTTGCCCTTTCCCCCTTTTACGTGTTTTTGAACTGGTCGGCTGAATGCCCGGCACATGTTAGTGTTCAGAGATGCTCACTCTTTGGCACAATCACCCAAAGGAAAACAGCCCCAAGAAAACCCCTCAACTGCTGTTAAAATCTTGCATTTCACCATTTCAGACAGCTGACGGAACTCGACGCACTTGAAGTTCATCGTGAGATCCTTTGAGTCCTGCTGAGTTACGGGAGCAAAGCGGCAAAGACAGCCTGGCTGCAGGGAGCAGGTCCGGGGCCAGCAAGACTCGCCTGCTCACGGCTGCAATGCTCTGGGCTTTGCTCCCACCTGCAGATACGATGAATGAAACGCACAGAAATATTGACTTGACTTGAAAGTTTTCCGAGATTTTTAAACCTTTTTTTTTAATTGATTTCCACTCACGCTCTCTTTACCAGTGCATCAGTGTGCGCTCTGAGGAAAGTAGGACTGTCGACTGAAATAAAACCAAGAACACATCAGAGTCCTTGAAGACAAAACATCCTGATGTGGCTACAGCATCCACATTCCTCGCTCTAAACCTTAACAGTTCCTACAAATACATGTTCGAAGATTCCAGCGGAATCAGATCCTCTGCAAGGGAATCAATGCTGTTAGACTCTCGTCTCACCACAAGGTGCATCAACAATTTCTGATGGTTCAAGAGAAGCAACCCCTGCTGCTTCCAGTGTTTGAATAACTTCTGGCATTTCACAAAGCAATTTGAAAGACCGAGCACGCAACCACATCAAACTGTCAGACAGAATGGAAATGGCCACCTGAAGAAAGACTTTTAAAAAAAAAAGAATTATTTTACTGTCAGCCATTTATTTTCCTTTATTAGCCTTGGCTGATTCCTGGCCCCCAGCAAGAAGGATGTTTTCTCGGTACTCACCCCGGGACAACTTCACAGAGAATGCAGTATTTATTCCTTACAGCATTTGCTTGACAGCACCTGGGCGCTGGCACCTCATTTCACAGGGGCATAACCCCAGAGCACACAAAAGGCACAGGAATCCAGATTTTTAGCACTCGCTGCTTATTTAAACCCAGTCTATTCCATTCCTTAATTTAGCCAACTTGCAGGACCTTTCCCTTGTAAATTCTGGCTGAATTTCCACTGTCCCAAAGTATCTCAGGCTTCTCTGGCTTATTTGCACCTCGAATCCTGGGTTCAGTGTTGGCCCCTCACTCCCAGAAGGACACTGAGGGGCTGGAGTGTGTCCAGAGAAGGGCAACGGAGCTGGGGCAGGGTCTGGAGCACAAGTGCACTGAGGAGCGGCTGAGGGACCTGGGTGGATTGAGCCTGGAGCAAAGGAGGCTCAGGGGAGACCTTCTGGCTCTCCACAACTCCCTGACAGGAGGCTGGAGTGAGGGGGGGGTCGGTCTCTTCTCCCCAGGAACAAGCGACAGGAGAAAATAGCCTGAAGTTGTTGCAGGGGAGGTTGAGGTTGTCCCTGAGGAACCATTTCTTGCCCGTTGGGGTTGTGCAGGGCTGTCGCAGGCTGCCCAGGGCAGTGGTGGAGTCCCCATCCCTGGAGGGGTTTCCCAGCCGTGTGGAGGTGGTGCTGAGGGACAGGGGTCAGTGGGGACCTGGCAGTGCTGGGGAACGGGGGGACTCGAGGAGCTGGAAGGGCTCTTCCAGCCCAAACCGTTCTGTGATTCTGTGATGTGCAGGTGCAGAGCTCACCAGCCCTGCCCCTGCTGCCATCACGGTCCCACATTCTCTCTTCACGGTACCACTGGCAGCCTCAATTCCTCTCTCAGGATATGTAAAATTTAAAGCCATTGAAGCATTTATTTAGAAGTCTCACAAAACTATTCTAAAGCCTAAGGGAAATACTGTTCCAATTTAAATATCAAGAAGGCACAGAACGTGTCATTTAAAGGTCAAGCCTCCCAATGCTCTCTGTCCTGGAGCACTACAAATAGCACAAAACCCCCTCGTTTGTGTCCGTGGTTTTAGGTGTCGCGAACATTCTCCTGTGCCCACGGTAAGAATTATCGCTTACTGAAGAAGGGGACAGTCAGGAATTGCTCCCAAGCGAGAATCCACTGCCATGAAAAGGAACAAATCATAACTCCTTCTCCAAAACAAATAAACACCCTGAATTAGTTCTCCCTAGCCCAGAGAAATAGGCAATCATTTCTATTGTTCTTGATTTGTTTGCATTAAACCTCACTGCATACGCAGACAACAGGATCCTGCTATCTGAAAATGCTATCATTTGTTTAAAAATAAGGATCTCCATTCACAACCAGCAAAGACCGAACGACAGACCCCAGCAGAAAGGGTTCCTCTAACCGGGACAGCAATGCCATCGCACTCAGCAACTCTTTGGAGCAAAGCAGAATCTCCCGGGGCCAGGACAGAACTCACTCCATTTACAAATGACATATATATATATATACACACTATATCCTATCCTATACTATATCCTTACAACTCTCCATAACATAAGTGACATTCAGAGGCTTGTAAGAAGAGATGCTGACAGCTAAAGGAGATAATCTCCGGTTTTATCCTTGAAAATGTTAAGTAACTTTCATAATATACTTAATTAATAGAATTTTTCTGGGTTTTTTCTAGTGAAAATTGGGTTTTAGTGAAAAGAGCTTCATTTTACTGCACAAATCCGAGGTGAGGAGATATATGACACGTCACATGAAGCAAAGCGGCTATGAACCAAGTGACAGAAAGTGATGTCCATGAGTGTCTGATCCGAAGGGATGGCTTGACTGGGGCTCCTGAATTAAAAACACAACCATCAAGAAACATGCTGCCAAGGCTGGTGTCTAAGCGGTTACATACATCCAGGCTGCCAACTGCCCCCCAAGACAACGCATTAGAAACCAAATCAAGGCGTACGAAGGCTGTAACGTTGCTGGATTTCAGACCCCGGGTCGGTATATCCAGCTCTGCCCAGAACAGCTGGCTGCAGGGTGAGGGATTACCCGCAAAACTGTAATTAACCTCCGACAAAGCGTTCCCGGCCAACAGAAAGAGCTGCCTTTTATTCTGTTCTGGAAGACAAGAAGAGACCCAAGAATTGGATGAACGCAGCTAAGATTTATACTTCAGTAAGACAGACAACTAGGAAATGAGATGCTGCCCACGATAATCCCGGTGGTTTTGGACATCACAGGGCTGGACTTTCAGCCCTACGTACATCCCGAACCAACTGCAACGACAACAGTGAAAAAAAGAATGAAAAAAAAAAATTGATCTTCTGGTGCAGAGGAGGCACAGAATATAAAATATAAAATAATATCATTTACCTTCTCAGTGAGATTATACAGAGACAGCCGCCGCGCTCTGAACAGTGCCTCCATCTCTACAGTCAGGCACGACTGAGATTTGGGGATACAGGCGATAACTGAACCCATTTACCGACAGGGAAAACGGGGGAAGAGTGGTACCAGGCGCCAGTTTCTCAACCGAGTCAAAAAGGGGTATCTGAATAATAATTATGGGGATGTCACACATTTAAATAATTTGAATAAAGCAATTTCGTCCTCATTAAAGTGCCAGACAAGATGCAGTTACAATGGATTTAAAAAGAATGTCATTCCTGTTCCATAAATAACCTGGATAGGACTGAGGGGGCACACGGCTATCAGGAAGACTTTCTCTTCGGCGGATCTTTTCTGGTTGGTTTTTAATATCGGTACACGCTGGGCTCTACCTTCCCAGCAGCATCCCTGCCCTGCCTCACCACACTGGGCTCTTGCTCCTCTCTATACACCTTCCACAGACATCCACCCCACAGACACACGCGTTTCGATGTATGCAGGACCCTCTGCTCCTCCCCACTCTTACCAACCCAATTTAAAGGCAGCCCCTACAGCATCAGCCACGAAATATGGACTGCGTTGTTTCCATGGTCCCTCGATTAACTGCCATAGTAACCAGGTAGTAGTGGATTTGTAGCCAGCTACCTCATCTTATTTTTATTCCCATTGTTCATCTTGAGGTGAGAGTAGAACAGCAATTCACACCACTGGTTTCCACATTCTGCATCACGCAAGAAACCTTCAGGTGAATTGTAAGCGAGGAGGAAGACGTGCGGATGATGGACACCACCATGCCAGGCACGCAGGTGCTCATTGATCCCACTCGGAGAAACAGGTGCCGTGGTTTCCACCATGTCTGTTTGAAGCTGAAGATCACGGCATCTCCTGCTGGAAGAGGCCGTGACTGATGTCCAGCAGTCGGTGTCACCAGGTTTATGCCCTCTATTCCTGCTCTGGGTCACGCTGGGAGCTGACTTTGGAAGCAACACTCCCTATTAGCGGTACTTCCGTTGCAATCTGGGGCTGTCTTGAGGAACGCAAACTGGAGCTTCTCAGTGAACACTGAACGGGAAGGTGCACCCCAGATGCACCCAGGGCTCTCCAGCCCCTACCGCACACTCAGCTTATGGAACCAGCCCAAAGTAAAACCCTGAGAACAAGTCTCTGTGGACACTGGTTCCTCACCACTGGGCTCCTCTCCAGATCTGCTCCTGTTGAGTCTCCTATTACCATTATTTGCCAACATGGACAAAACTTGACTATACCAAGGATAGCTCAAAGGTTGCAGACCTTAAGGACCAAACTAAGCTAGTCCATGTACCTCTGCCTGTGGTGGAAGAATAAGACTTTTTTTCTCATGAAAAACCTAAAAAGCTGGTAACAGTTTCACTCCTGTTACTCCACAGCAGATGTTGCGCTCTCTCGTTCAAATATGCCGTCTCTTCCCTCTCTAATTAAGGATCTACATCTAAAAATAATCACGTTCTTGGACATCAGGACTTTGGTCCCATCAGAGAGGGGACACACACCATGGAGGTGCTGCTGATGGAAGCCAGCTTTTCCAGCAATACTGATGATAAATATTTGAAGAGGGAAGCAGGACAGATCACAGCTGCACCTTGATGTAAAAAGAGGAAAAAAACCAACAAATAAAATGATCTCACTGAAGAGACCTGGAGGATTTGAGATTTGCATGGTGTGCCCTGGAGCTGGATAACTCTGCTGGAGCACCAGTCACATAGAGGATGGGGACGTTATACCGGTACCATCTCACACGCTTAACACCACCACAGTGTGGCTGGAGGGGCAACTAAATGGGATCCGTGACCTGCGCTGCCTTACGTCACTGAAATCATCAATCTTTCCAGCAATTATTTTCCACTCTGACCTACGGTTCAAAACCACAGACACGTACGTACGGTGACTTACGCCTCCACAGCGAGCACGGAGGGAGAGACTCTCATTACCGCCACCGGGAACCGCTGCACTGTGCACAGGGTGAGTGCAAGACCAGCACCGCATCCCGCAGAGCCATTTTTAAGGGAAAGAACTCCGGTTAAAGCAGTCGTGTGAATGCACCAATCCTCCTTCTTCTCTGTGTTACAGACCCGCGCCAGCTTCTTTTCAGCGCAGATCCAGCCGTTATTATAGCTCACAGTCACTTGTAGCAACGTACACCAAGGAGGCAGAAGGTGGGAGGCTTAGAGCGGCGACTTACAGCGTAGTAGAGTGAGATTTGTACTCACCTACATGCCTGCTTAAAAAGGGGGCTTTAAGTAGATAAATGAGTAGTATTTAAGATAAATGTTCTTTTATGCTCACTCCTGTTATGTTACTATACATAGTCCATTGTCACAGACTCTCTTTCAGCGCTCTCACAGCAGTTCCCTCGAATATCCACCACGACTCTGTAACGAACAGGAAGACATCCCTGGGAGGGATTTCGAGAAGTCATCTGCTCTCCTCCCCCAGCCCGAAGCAGGTTCAGCTAAATCCAAACCCTTCTAGCCTGACTAAGAGAGGACTCAGGGTGAAGACCTCACAGCCTGCCCAGGCAATGGAGCCCAGTTCTCCACCGTCCTTCCACCAAAGACTGTCCAACTGCCTACAGCCTCACCTTCTCCCTTGCTGCAGACTTGCTCATTATTTCTTGCCCTATCTGCAGCACACATGGGAAGAAGTTTCCTTCTCCTGAAACCGTTTATATAACTAAAAGGGAGTAACTGCCTCAATAATACCAATTTTTCAATCTTTCCTATTTGCTATTTTCTTTCAGATTCTCTCCAATTCTTCTTCTCGAAGTGAGATCCCTGAAGGGGACACAACCCTGCAGCTATAACGTCACTACTTGCAGGAGGGCAGAGCGTCTCCTAACCGCCTCGTTTTCTCAGAACAGTAATATCGAGCCCTGCAGTCAAAGCCTGAAGAAAGCATCCCTTGTAGATTGACTTTCAGTGGGACCACGTTGCACTTACCCATCTCCAGACCCCTAGGATGGGGCCTAGAAACACAACTCTCTGCTTTGCTGCTATTGCATACGTAAACAACACAAGCCAACACCTTTCTGGTGAGTACTTCACCTTCTTGCTGCCCACCACACTTCTTCACAGTACAATTCTGCAACAGCTCATACAACTGAAAACGCATGAAACTGCGAGTGATTTGCCCCAAGGACATTTCCTCAGGCTTCTCTAACGTTATATTTGCCTTTCTGGACATAGAGGTAACAAGGAAAAATACTTCTCAGCTGGCCAAACAGAGATATGTATTGTAAGAACAGGAAAATGCTTGTTGTAACAGATTACAACGCACACAACAATCTGCTTCTAGTGCTGTAGGCAAAAGTATCCATCCACTCTGCTGGCCTAACAGCAATAATTCAATACTAAAGCCGCTCAGCTTTTCAGCACGAGTACGGGCGTTCCAGTGGAAGCATTCTTCAAGTGCGATGTCTACACACAGCCCTGACAGGCAGCTCAGAGCCATGAAATTGGCTAAAAACATTCTAAAGTTAATTGAACAATTACAGTTGAGCAGATGCACACGGATTAATGATTTACAATTTGTGTTATGAATATTTTCTAAGGAAACAAGCTGCGACACAAGTACACGCTATTGTGATTGCTTATTCCGTGGCGCTGAGATGCTGACAAGAAAGCAACCGTGAATCATCTCAACAGTCATGCTTCTCAAAGGGAAAAGATCATCCACAAAGATGTTTAAATAAATCAATCTCTGGTGAACCTCTGCTTCCAGAATGCCCCATTGCTTTGGGGGGGTGGGGGGTACATGGGGGCTCATCAGGGTTCCTCAGAGTTTCCCCTTCTTCCTTGGCCAGAACAGGTGGCACTGGGTGACACTGGGTGTTGCTGCACCCAGCAGTGACAGCCACCAGTTCTGCAGAGCGCTGCAGCAAGACCAGTCTTTCCTGACCAAACTGGTATCTGCCCATATGGAGGACCCCAGGCAGCTGTGACGAACAGCAACAGGATGGTCACTCCACCAAAAAGGGGAAATCCTCTACACTGGCATCAGTCAGCAGCCAAGACGAGGCAGAAGTCTCCAATACACTGTCGCAGGCTGCCCAGGGCAGTGGTGGAGTCCCCATCCCTGGAGGGGTTTCCCAGCCATGTGGAGGTGGTGCTGAGGGACAGGGGTCAGTGGGGACCTGGCAGTGCTGGGGGAACGGGGGGACTCGAGGAACTGGAAGGGCTCTTCCAACCAAAACGATTCTGTAATTCTGTACTCACGTCCTCCCCCACTCTTTTCCCATCATGTTCTGGGAACTAACTGACACCAGAGTTTGGTGGGAATCGCTAATTGTGGTTATGTCAAAGTGAGCTTCCACCAAATCTTTTTTCCATGCTTTAGATTGGAGGTCAACAACCTCAGTACATTTGATGCCCATAAATCCTGAACCACAACATCCACTAAACCAAGTCATACAGACACGAATAATTTGTACCTGCAATATGTATTAGTTCCATTAGCGAATAACTACTAGAATTCAGAAACAAATTTATGGGATGGCTGTGAACCTCCACAAGAAAAAACATACAAACGGAATACATCATGGCCACAGTACGTTACCTCTCGCATTACCTTTGTGTTAAAAGCACATCAACAGGCACTGGAAACTACCCTGGCAAAACGAGGCAGCAGCTTGGCTAATTCGTGTTGGGAGCAGATCAAAGAATTGAGGTTTATGGTGCAACCTTCTGGTTTTCAGCCTCATTTTTACCAGAGATCGTCAACTGCCCGCAATCACACAGCGACTCAAATTCTGGGCTGGCCAAGTTTCCAATTCTTATTTCAACACAAAAGCCAAAACAATTTCCACTTTTATTCCACTGGGACACTCCATTGCTATTTTCGCCCTTAAAGGTTAAGGCATTAACTGAAGGACTACTCTACTGCAAAGCAAATTGTTTCCCAAAACTCAGGAAATCCAGCCCCTCCAAATCCAGCCGTGCTCTCCAGGTGGTTTTAACGGTGGTTGTTTTATACACGAGTATTTTGAGAACAGAGGGACAAAGTATACACAGCGCACTACTTAACAGCGTGATCCACAGGACAACAGACAGCTCAATCAGGGACAAAAGACCAATTAAAAATAGCAGATGAACCAAACCAGCAGTTGGTGTAACTACTGGATTCGTCCTGCTGCTGCTGCTTCAATCACTGCCCTGCAATACCAGTCTGCCAATAAAAGAGAAAAAACCAAACCCACAAACAAAACCTGGGATGAATTCAGCTTAAAAAAAAAAAAAAAGTCAATTTAATCTCTTCTCTTGGATCAGATTCAGGATAATCTCTCGGTGACAGCCAAATGAAACCTTTGGTGCCGAGGGGACAATGAGGAGACAACGTGTGCTGCTCAGGGACTCCCTGGAGGATGGTTTCCTGCTCTCCAAAGAGCCTCCCCAAAGTGGACCTTCCCGAGCCCCCCGTCCAACACACCGCAGCTTCAACGCTCCTGGAAAACCCGGTGCTGGTGCATTGGGAACAGCAGAGCCTTCAGTGCTGCAAACAGATCTACAGGCCCTACAAGTGACATGACAGATCTGGAACGATGATGTATGACATGGAGGAAGACGGGTCAATAGCAAAGTGCCTTGTGAAACATTAGCGTTCTCACGGAGGGAGGATTAAGGCTGATCAGGCAGAAATTACATTTCCTTATGTAGGTGGCAACATATGGGAGTTGTCAAAACACATGCTCGTGCAGATGCACGTGTCCCAGAGCGACACTGCCTCTCACATTCCGGGACTCGCCCCGGCTACAGCAGAATTTGTACGTTAATTACCATAACCTTAACAACCACGTCGCAGGAGAGTACCTGGGGTCTCTCGCGGTGCCTGGCAGAGCCAGCTCACAGCTTCTCGGCAGCGCAGGAGAGCTGGGGAGGGATGGGGCTGTGCGGCTGCTCTCCATCCCCTGAGCTGCTGCCCTCTCCCCGCTGCCCCCAGGGGCAGCTGCCGGTTTGTCGGTGCCATGAGCTGTAGCCCCTGCCTGGCACCTCGCAGCCTCGCCAGCTGGCAGGAAGCTCGGTGCTGCAGCAGCCACGCGCCTCCTTCACGTGGCTGAGGACAGGCTGCTCCTCAGACAGACAGACAGACAGACAGACAGCACGGTGAGGGGCTCTCCTGGAAAGCAGGACTCTGACAGACTGCGCAGGAGGGGCTCGCTCAGCCTAGAGAAGCAGAAGCAGTGTTGCTTACAAATTAAAGACGTAAACACGACACGTCACGTATGTAACTCCTCCTGACTCCTTCCTCCTGCCATCGGCGTGTCTCCTCTTACCTGTGTCCCTCTGGACACAGAGCTCACCTGCCACTACCACCCGCTCCTCGCTGCGCATCCAGAGTGACTAGAGCTCTCGTGCCCAGTCTCCCAGACCCTGAAATTACCCAAGCCCCCAAGTATCAAAGCATGAACCTGAGTGATACTCCTGCTCCTCACACCCAACCGTGATGTCTACCAACCACGCCTCAACCTGCGAGACAAAGTCCCACGGGAGGGAAGAGCCACTTCCATTCCTGCTGCTCTCCAGCAGCCGTGCAGATCGATGCCACCACTCCCCACTGGGACACCAGGGACACAACAACACAGCCTTGGCCCGTGTAGGTGGACTTCGATGACCTTGACTACTGCAAACCAAAAGATACAGAAGAGGAAGGAGAACCTCTATCTCGATGCTGGTATGTATAGACAGCAACTCAGAAACATTCAGCACAGAAAATTCCTCTTGGTCTGTCCTCAGAAGACTTAAAATTGATGACCTGGAGATTAATCTTCTGTATATAACATAAATCCAAGTGTAGCCGCAGGAGGCCCACACATGTCACACCAATCAAAACGGCTCAACCCAACCAGCCCAGGAAAGGATTACTGCAGCGGAACAAAAAAAACCTGTTTTCAGAGCTAAATAAGCTAGCCAGTATCTTAAAAATATTTAAAGATATGAAGATGTCTTCCACATTTCTAAAAAATAAATGCAAGATTCGAGACACGAAGTCAATAAATTCCACCTCAGCTTGAACGCCGACTGCTCCGCTCTGCAAGGTACAGGTCGGTAAAAGCAGGAGCAAAAAATAGATGCTACAGCTGATTAAAACCCCAGCTAAACACATTGTCTACGGGAAAATGCATTAGCCCGAGAGATGCAAGAACAGCAGGACACCCAAATGAAACTGGATTCGGTGGATCGTATATCTGAAAGGTTAGAACTTCCCTGGTTTTCCAGGCAAAATTAGCATGACGGGGATGCACCAGGCACAGAAAAACAAACACAGTGCTGACACCCGAGATGACAGTCGGTGCTGCGGAGAAGCTGGACAGGTTGGAAAAGAAATAGAAAACAAGCATAAATGGCCCTGTGGGATTAGACTGAAGATTAAAATAAGAAAACAGTCTTCTTTTAGGCACGTTACAGCTAACAAAGCTACACTGACGGTCAACATTTGTTTCCAGGTATTAACACAACACGGGAAAAAACACATTAGAGCAGTGAAAGATAAAAGCCTTGCTGGGAATAATGGGATGGAATGCAGAATAAAAGTGTGGGCTAGAGACGGGCTGCACATCCAAAAATACAATAAACGAACGCTACCACGCTGCATCCTTCAGTATTGACTCTGCTCGTGTGTTCTGTACACTGGAGGAACTCCTCATCAGTCAGGAGTCACAGATCTGGGGGTGAGGGGAAGGAAGACCTCAGCAGGGGCATGGCTAAAGAAGGAACTCCGAGCTACTTCACTGTTTGTCAATTCTTTTACTCGTACTACATCTATACACCCTCTTTGACATAAATCCCAGGCTGCAGAGCAGGTTAGCGGAGCATTTTCAAAACTAATTTTGTGATCCTGCAAGGATGACTAATAATGATTAAAAATGAAACAGTCTTAAAATGAAAGCAGGATCTCGTTCCTATGAGAGCTGTGAGAATTTTTCAATAAAGAAATTATCTCATGGAAAATGTGTTTGTAACGATTCTTGCATTAGGTACCTGTGACTTGTACCTGCTCAGACCTTCCAGTCTGTACTGCCTCCTCCTTACCGAGACCTCTCCAAAGGGAATGCCATCTCCAGCAGCACAAACGACGTACTCATATTATGAAGAAAAGCTTAAAAATGCACCAAGTTTGATTCCGGTTTGGAGAACCCGGCTGGAAAATGAGCAGGGTCTCCACACGCAGAGTTTCGCACTTCACTCAAGGTGAAGTCCCTGGGAGCTCTGCAGCTCATCAGAATCAGGCTCAACCACCAAGACTCACCATCGCAAACACCTCTGGAATGTGAATCTAAACCACGACCAGTCTCCAATTTTTTAATTGGGGAGGAAGCAAAAAAACCTAAAACCAAATACCACCCCCCCAGCGTTCTTCAGCTACACAAGGAGTTGAATACCTTCGTCACAAGGGCTGACAACATGAATTAATGCAAGCTAACAAACAGCGGCACGACTTGCACCCAGCAGTCTGCCACCCCAACACCCAGCAAAGGCTCTCTTCAGTTTGCCGCCTTCTATCACACTTATTAAGCGCTAAGAAGCTTTTAATCTTGGTTATTCCTTTCAGCTGAGTCATTACGAGAACATTTTATTGCCTTTCTGAAATGATTAACACTAGCGACCTTTTCAAAATTTGGAAGCATCTTTTCTGCATGCTAAGTAATACCACAATGGCTTAACTTGAACTACAGCACCAAACCAATCTACCTAAACAACCTCTTCCAACAATTAATTTAACATTAAGAAAGTCAAATAAAAATGTGGAGTCGGTAGCAGTTCTGGTTTTTAATTCATGTGCCCTTTTTAATATCCTGCTCAAGGCAAGAATTATCGGTGACAAAACCAGTCACAGTTATCACATCAATTTAACTTCAGCCAAACTCGCTCTGGCTGCGAGAAGCTGCAGCGATGTTTTCCAACACCGCAAAATTCTCCCTGTGAGAGTTTCCTGGTTCCTAGACCCTAAGAGGCTCGGTAGGGCATAGGAAGGACCAGATCACCGTAGAAGATCCCACATTTCTACTGCCTTGATTGCCACAAGCTACAGCATTCCCAGCCCAGGGCTCTAGGTCAAACGGGGAGCACCAGGTAACTGCCGGCGCTGGGGTCACACTGAAATGAAAAATAAAAAGTTATTTCCAACATCCTGCTGCCTTCAGAGATTTCTGTACTACTTTAAACACAAAATGACTTCAAAACACGCCTGCTTGGAAAGGTGACGTACGCTACAAGCCCTGTTCTGTGAGTCTCCGAAATTCTGTATTTGGCTTTGAACTCCAAAACGTGAATTTCTGGAACTGTAGCTCAAGAGATCCAGGATGAAAATAGGCCACTTGCAGCTCTGAAAAGCATCTGATTAATGTCTGCTCTCCTTAGCGGAGGCAAAGGATTCTTCGACGCTAACGTCTCTGCTTTAATTCTCATCCCTATTTGAGATTTACTTTCATCTCTATCTCGTTTTAACCTTTATCCGTAGTAATTGTTTTTGTTAAGTCTCATTAATTAACAGTGCGAGCTCATCGGGAACATCCTCTCCTTTGTTTCCCTTTTCCCTATCTCGCCTGGCAGAAGTGCAGCATCCAAAACACATCAGATACTTGGTTCAACAAAACCGTTTCACAGGATTACAGAGCAGAGCCGGGAAGGTCCTGGAGCCCACCGGTGTGCTTGGATCACGCCGCTTCTGCTCACAGAATCTGGTCTTGTATCGATACGGTGATTTAATACAGAGATTTTCGTACCGACTATGAAACAAACCTCTCCGAATGAACTCGCTTCCTCTTTCAGCCAAGAGCCGATGCCCTTCAGCGGTTCCTCGGCTCACCACAGCCTCCTCTCCCACCACACCGACCTCCCAGTTTGGTCGTTCTTTAGCTAAACGCCGTGTGCTGCTTCTCCTTGGCGAAGGCCCTGGAAGCTGGCTTTTACTCTACGAGACAGGGTTCAGAAATTAGTGACCCTGAATTATTCATGAGATATTTAACCAAAGGCCCTACCCAAACCCCCAGTTGCTGTAAATCTAACAAAAATACATTATAAATTCTATTTTTTCTCTATATAGCACTAAATAGCGCATTTTTTCCAAAAGATTCCTTAAGGCGTGACTGGCTTTTACCTTAAGTGATACCATGATAAAAGGCAGATTTAATAATCTGTTTCAGTTTCTTATCTTCCCTTTCCTTGAACCATTAATATAAGTGCAAGCAAAAATGTAACTCAGCTTGTTATCTCTGCAGAATCAAAGACATGAGACAGGGTATTATTTGCCGCAGGCAACGCCATTTCAAGTTTGTATCGCTACTACCCAGGACCATTCCGTTGACAAAGAAAAAAATGTGGCTTTGACAATGGCTGCTGCCACTCAACTTACAACGAGCAATTGCTCTTTCACCAAGAAATCATTTTCCACCCAAGTACATTCGAATGAGCAAACCTGCGGTGTTTATTACACAGGAAATATTTTCCCTAAAGTCTTGAAATAATTTGAATTTATTTCTCTTTACCTTCCTAACGCGTTAACAAGAGAAATCAGAAATTCGCCAAGACCTTTCTGATGAGAACAAGATTATCTTTAACGACTTGGAAATTAGGTTTTCCACAGTGTGAGTTTGGAGGAGAATCACAAAATAAAGCCAAAACCAAACAACTAAATGCCTGGGACTTAAACCTCCAGGTTGGCTGCTCCAGTTGTCACCAGTTTGGGGGGCAAGTTGCCCTCCTGTTAATGGCATTTTCAAACGTTTAATTGTTTTTCTTAGAGACAACTCCAAAACTTAACACTATCCTCCTGGTTTTGCAAATTTTGACCAATACGACCGATAAATCGCATCACTTGAGGATGTGTGAACATGTGTCGTGCACAGAACTTTAAATGAGTTTTTAAAACATCAGCCCTATGGATCTTTGAGCTCACTTCCATGCTCACTATTTCCACTCGATATCATGCTTGACTATCTCCTGCCACCTCCTCTTGCTCCATCTCCCAACCCTTCAGCAAGATCCCAATTTCTCAATTTTAACGGAGGTTCTCCTAACCCATGAGAATAACTCAACCAACAGAAAGACTGAGTAAAAAGGCAGCTCTGGTACTGGAGTCTCAGCGATGCGAGGTGCAGTGGTAGAGGTGATGGTGGGAGAGTGAGTGATGTAGATCAGGATCGACAGGAAACCTCTGACGCAGAGATGTAATTGTCATCTCAGGCCACAGGGAGAATTTGTCATTTCTTCCACGTCTATTATTACAGAATGGATCCCTGGTCTTAATTCATAATATCTTTCAAAATCCACTTTGTGGATTAACATTCATTCAAGTCCTTTTAATTAATCCTAAATTATTTTAACCCACCATTAAAATCAACCCCTTTTCTCAAGCCCACCTCGAGGCTATTTGGAGCGCGTGCACTGCGAAGGGAGTACGCTGTCAAATACTGTTAGTGGTCCGTATTCTGGGAATCCTAAACAACATGAATATGCTCTGGATACAATAAAACAACCTATCGGAAAGTATTTCTGTCCTACAGAGCAGAGTCCTGACACTTTTCCCTTCGCCTTCTGCGGAGTCGTACTTTACGGAACGCGAGTAAATGAAATTCCGACCCAATGGATGAAGACTATTGGCAAAAACACTTCAATGCTTTCCAAGCACGGCTGAAGAAGATCCACATTCAGTTCACAACAGCCTGACCAACTGAAAGCATTTACAACTCATTAGAGAAGGTTCTCTCGTGGTAAAATAACAGCTGACAAGTACAAGACAAACAGTAATAATCGTCTTTGTCGGGCACGCAGCGTATCGCAAGTGCGGACGCACACAGAAGTGCGGGAGCTTCTTTCTGGGAGATGCTGCAAAAATAGCAAAGCCTGACATTTAAAGATTTTGCTTTCTCCTTATGGAGGCAGGTTTCAAGTACGGTGGCGCAGATTTTTCATCAACCCCTCTTGAAAGCAGGACAAAGCCTGAGGGCTTGCTGATTTAGGAATGTGTTTTTGTTGTAGGCAGAGTGTGAGAAAATATCTTTACGTCTATGGAGACGATGGCTTAACACTTTGGTAAGCGAGAAGAAAGGGCAGCAGCGTCTACAGGTCCTAGACACGCAGATATTGCCAAGATACTGTACTCCAGAGAAGCCCGTTTCCAGATCACATTTGTAGAAGTGCGGGCTTCTCGTTACACCAACTTCTCTTTCAACGGGCACCTTCCAGTGTTACCTACTCCACCCTGGACCATCTTCTCTCTTCTGATCCTTCTTTGCCATTATGCCCACGTAGTCACCTGCACCTCATCGCCAATATGATGATGAAGAGCTCTCTGGAGGCAGAGGGATTGTGCCTCATGTATTCTGTGGAGCACTGAAGGACATTTGTCTTGCAAATATCAGTTAAATGACAATTAAGTTATTTGGGAGGTGGGGGGTGGAGGTGTGGGGGTTTGAGGGTTGAGGTGGGGTAGTAAGGACATCCTTTATCATTTGTTACCAGCTGTCTTTGAGAGCAAAAATTAATAAGTAATGTCTTAGTGGCTTTGATTCAGAAATACACCACACTCGCAGCTTCCATCAGTTCCACCTGGAACCGAAGGAGCTCAGTGTCAAATAAAAAGGGCTGCCTGGTAATAATTTATGAAAACACCGTGACCTTTGATGAGCACCTTTACTGAATGTATACCTTGGCTTAATCTGTCAGCAAACCGCTGGAAAAGCAAGCGGCAAGCCCAGCAACAGCTGGAGGCAGCCAGTCTACAAACCCTGAAGGGACAACGCAAGAGCCATTTGTTTTCATGCTCCACCTCTGACCTCCAGCAGCTCAACAGAATAGTTTGTTACAGGGATCCAGTCTGACAATACAGACCTTGACTAGATTTAAAAGGACATGTTCCCCAAGGGGGAAGAGAAGGCTTTGGAAAACAGACTAACACTCAGCTCTCCAAAGTTACGGGTGGCTGTGGCTTGCTGTCATTAATTTATAGCCATCAGAGTTAGAAGATGTGTATAATCACTACTTGCTCTGAAAACTTCCCCGCTTAAGTCAACCACTAAAGAAACACTTAAATACAGAGCGCTGTCCACTTACTCTGGAAACCACGAGCACACCCAGTCCATCTCCAGAGTCCACCTATGGGATAACTCAAAACTCTCTGCTTCACACTGGAAAGCCCATGCTTCCTAGGCACAAGACTCTGTGATCCCACAGCCCTTCCCATAAAACCAGACCCCAGGCAACTAGGATAGGGAGAGAGCCAACTACATGATCACGGAGTAAATTACCACAGTAGCAGCATCTGGGGAAGGCAGCGTGGCTGGAGAGCCGCAGCATGCAGGGATGCCCAGCCCAGTGGGATGGCTGGGACACAGCGGACACAGCGAACACACGGCTCCCTTCGGCGCTGCAGATCATGAGGGGTGATCAATATGGATGGTAGGAGCTCTGTGGTGGCGACAGCCCTCAGGAAATCAAGCCCTTGAATCCACTGTGAAAATGGTGATGTTTGTAATCACCGAACGCCTACGGAAAAGGAGCCTCCCTAGGACCACCTGCCTTGTCTGGTTTTTATACAATGATTCTGATTTCCCACCCCCCCCCCAACTTGCTTGAGAGGGGACAGAACAAGGCAAATGGGCTGAGAACCTCTTAAATGAGCACTCGCATGTTAACGTGCAGGAATTAGATGCTCAGCTGATCACACGTTCGCATACAAACTCCTTCAGTGGGACTCCCAATCACGCAGCCGTTAATAGAACCAGTACGAATCTCCCCAAGTGCCGGGGCATTTCTCCTTCAGCACAGAGAGGTGTCTCCATCTGTGGTGCCGAAGAACTGCCTCATTTTCTGACAGAGGAAACACTGCTCTAGCTCGGTCTCCTCGTATGGGTGGTCATCACACTGCTATTTCTGATCCTGTGAAAGCTGCGGTATGAACAGTCTTTGGTAGAAACAGGAACACACTCTGGGTTGTGAGGTATGGCAATCCCAGAGAAATATATACAACCAGACGAGTAAAACACTAGCCTAAGGTTATCTGAAGCTGCAAGAAGAGATGCCAATATAGACATGCTTTTGGTATATTCCCATGCTTTTGGTATATTCATTTTTGGTATATTCATAGGAAACACCGGCATTATGAAATACACCTACGATACCGGACAGAGAAGGAAATCCAAACGCTGGACTAAGTGCCTGGGGAGAGCCACAGCACTGAGCCACCAGATCCAGATGCTTACATAAAGCTCTCCAGTGCAGCTCCTCAGCGGCCTGGGCCCGTATGCCTTAAGCCAGCACTTTTGCCAGAGCACACTACCCAAACCTCTTAAAAACAAATGGTATTGCTATGCAAATTCAGGGGAACTTGATTTTTGAGGATAAAATTCTTTTTTGAAGACAAGGTAGGGCTAGGAACAGAAATGCCTCACGCTGTGAGCTTCGCTTCTTTTCCCAGAAGCTTTACAATGTTCTGTGAATAGCATCAGCACTCGGATTTACTGGATTTTACTTTCTTAGCAAGGTAAATTAGTCCCCATGTTACTTTCTGCAACAGCTGAACAGTAAATAGTGTGCATATGGGTTTGCAAGTCTTCGGGAAACACATATTTGAGTCTCTTAAGGGTGGTTAATAAAGACTTGGAATTTGGCACTGCTGTCTAACTGAACAGTAGAGCTCCGTTACCAGCCGTCCTGATGGGTATTCATGAGGTATTCACGACCATGGGCAGATGCAAAGGACCTGGAGGCAGTGAGTGTGCAGGTTACTAACCTCAGGTCCTCACCTGAGAGGAACAGACAAAACCTCCCCCAAAGCCTGAATCCAGAGGGAGGTTGAGGTGATGGTCAGGTTGAGGTGCTGGAGCACGTCCAGAGAAGGGCAACAAAGCTGGGGCAGGGGCTGGAGCACAAGTGTGCTGAGGAGCGGCTGAGGGACCTGGGGGGGTTGAGCCTGGAGCAAAGGAGGCTCAGGGGAGACCTTCTGGCTCTGACAACTCCCTGACAGGAGGTTGGAGTGAGGGGGGGGTCAGTCTCTTCTCCCCAGGAACAAGTGACAGGACAAGAGAAAATGGACTCAAGCTGCGCCAGGGGAGGTTGAGGTTGTCCCTGAGGAACCATTTCTTCCCCATTAGGGTTGTGCAGGGCTGTCGCAGGCTGCCCAGGGCAGTGGTGGAGTCCCCATCCCTGGAGGGGTTTCCCAGCCGTGTGGAGGTGGTGCTGAGGGACAGGGGTCAGTGGGGACCTGGCAGTGCTGGGGGAACGGGGGGACTCGAGGAGCTGGAAGGGCTTTTCCAGCCAAAATGATTCTGTGATTCGATGATTTGGAAGGCTGAAAGGAACTCTGGCTCAGGTCTTCAAAGACTTGCCCCTTCCAGTGGCTTTGGCCTTTAATCCCAGCAGCTGGCTCTCAGAGCTGTAACAGCCTAAGGACAGCCTGACATACTAGTGACAAACAGTGACTGCGTCGATTAGAATCGATGCGGCATCATCCAGAAGCTGTTTCCCACAGGATTAGCGTGGTCCCCAGCCCTTCTTCCTCTCCCACTCTTTGCCTTGACTCTGTGTTCCTTGTCAACCTCTTCTTGAGTTTCCACATATCATATTTGATCGTTTTCCATTCTTTCCCCATCCCCCTCAGCAAAAATACAAAATAAAATGATCCACCGAGAAGTAAGAGGATTGTTTATCTAAGCAATATAGGATGGGATGCTTTGAGCTTGTTTGTTGTGGTAGTTTGTTCCCTCCCGTCTTGTAAGCCGAGAAGACAAAAGAGAAACTCTGCAGTACATCGCACCCGACAACCAACTTGGGTCATAACGGGATGATTAGGTCTATGGTAACCACTAACTTTAAACAAAAACGCACAATTAGCCTTAGCACAGCGATCTGAAAATACCCTTGAACCCACAAGGACCAAATGTCTTCTGCACGTTGCCGCGTTCCCTTAAACCTCGCTTCTGTGGCACGAGCTCCAGGACACACTGGGCTCGGCACAGCTTCAGACTCTAACTAGAGTTACTAACGAGTCCAATAAAATGGAAGAGCTAATTTTGCATTGCTGTTATGAAAGAACTTTCCCTCTCACCTAATGAAGTTGTCCGTCATCGTGCAATTATTACCTGCATATGTACGATGTCAGCAGGGTTCGTTAAAGCTTTTTGTAACGAAGTAGCAGCACAAAATGGTTCTAATTTCCAGACAGCTCTTTATATGGTTGTCTACCCATTGAAAAGGCAGCAAGTGACCGTTAATTTACAAACTATATTCTTCACCTTTTAAGAACGTACAGTAAATACCGTGATACTACGGTAAAAGGTGCACACGGAAACCATAAAAGGAGGTAATTTCATTTTTGTTGTACTTTGTCAGCTGTAGCAGTGTAAAAGCTGTGCCTGAGCTGAGAGAAAAATCAGTTGATTTCTCTTTTCTTTTTCTGATAAAATGAGACTAATGTCTCCGTATGTTTCCTGTCAGGAGGTTCGCTTTCAGGTGGCACCACGCGCGTGCCTTTCCATGCCAACGTCTAGACAGGGAGCTACGTCAGAAATCAATGAAACAGGAATCCAAGACGTTACTGCACCAAGACAAATAAGCCATGAGGTGTAAATTATTCAGTACGTGCATATGTAAGAACCTACCTGCAGTACGTTTTTATTCAGCCTAAGGCTCCTTTTCTGAGGTCTGCATCATGATGCATCACACTCTGTACACGGGAAAATCATAATCCCAGCAATAACTGAACTCCATGATGCTGGACACACGGAGCTGCTGCTGGAAGTGCAACAAAAACTCTTTCTCCACATGAGCACGGATTGATTCAGGGCAAATTGATAAACTGGTTCCCATTTAATTCCATTAGCTGCTGTGCAGATGTTTTGCCTTCACAGCTTTTAAATGCATGGTGGAGAAAGCTGCAATAAATGGCTCTATCATGACAAAATGCAGCTTGCTGGCTTAGGAAAAAAAAAAACAGAAGGCCTTCACACATGATACATATGAAGGTAAATTCAGTTCTAGGGAGTGCGAGCATCCTAATTCTACCCGTAAAAGCTCTCCTTTTCTTCTCCTGAGACAGTAGCAAAGTGGGTAGCTTCCTAATGTCCCACATTATGATGGCAACAACAATAAAAAAAATAAGAACAACAACATCCATCTCCCCAGAGCTTTCTCTGCCACGGACAGCAAAGCCAGGGGGCAGCTGCTGCTGCAGCCAGGGAAGCTGCTGAGATAAGGAGGCTGGAGGACACATCGGACAGTCCAGCCCCCACAGCAGTCACCTCCTCGGCTCACTCCAGCCAGTCATCCCAATGCCACCCCTGGTGGTAGGGCCCCATTTCTAAAGGGACAGAAGTCTGTCTGCACCGCTGGGAAGTTTTGAAACAATCCTTTTTCCTACTGCGATGTTGTCTGTAATGTCAAAAACCACCTCCAACTGTACACTTGTGGTCGCTCGGCACTGCCCTCCCTTATCTGCACATCTTTCCTCCCTCATCTCGTTCCATGGCTGACTTGAACCAACAGACTCTTGTCTGCCTTCGTACTCCAAGTTCTTCTTCTTACATTTTTGCCCATCAGTTTTATTGGAAACAGTCAAAGCTCAAAGCAGTCTGGGTCAAACCTGATTCCTACCTAAATGCACCATGCTAGCGACGTGGAAAATGGGTGTATTCCACAGCGAACCACACCGCAAGGAAGGTCTGTATTTATCAGGAGATACTAGTAGATCAATCAAGTGTTTTGTCCAACACAAAAAACCCAGGGTTTTTTTACCATAAGATGAAAATAAATCGGCTAATATATTGCTGTTCCTCTAGAGCCTTCCTCCTACATTATTTAATATCTGCTCTGCCCCTCAGCACTACCTATTCCTAGAGCTGAGAGACCAAAAAAATCTGAGAAGCTTCAAAACTTAATATTAAGTTTTCCTGCAGTGCTTCCCAGTGGTGGAGGTTTATCTGAAAGAAGAGACTGGATCTATCCGTGGTGGAAAATAAACCCATATTTCACATTAAAGATCTTTTCTATGGGTAGCTATGGCAATATTTTACCTCAAAACATTACCAGCTGCTGTTGCACCAGTTGTCGTGTTTTTCACTGGCATTATGGCTGCGTGTCACTATTTCAGCACATTGCATAAATGTCTGTTATTTATTAGCGGTTATAGCCTCATATGAACACCTACACTATGATCACTGTGGAAGAACCTACAAACCCAACCTGCCAACCTACCTCCAAACTCACACCGTGCGACACAGAAACACACTGTCATGGTAGAACCCATGGGACGTTCTCGTAAGATAACGCCAAGTAAAACACGGAGAAGGTTGAGGAGAGCTAGCTGTGGTTATTCAGAAACAAAAGAGCTGAAAAAGATAAAAAACCCAACAGTGAGGGACCAGCAAATGTATAGATCTGCAGTGAAGCTTATCTCAGTGCATAAATTATGTGGCAGACACATGCGTGGTGTATCAGTCTGTCCTGGCAACCAAACTGAGCACGTAAGAAGCCAACTGTACCTCCTGGAAACGTACAGCACAAATCTGTAGATGCTATCACCACGGCAAGTTTCACACACCAACATAGCCTTCCACAAAGCTAAATTCAACAGGGAAGCTTCCTTGAGAAACCCTTTCGGCACAGAAAACATTAACTTCATACTTAAGGCTGTGTATGAGCGTTGGAGCTCATGGATTCTCTAGGTGGGTCTCAGCGACCACGGTAAGCCTTGAAACGTCTCTGAATCTATATTCCCCATAGATCAGCGTGCTACGAACATTAAAAACTTACTTAAAGGTGTTAAGGCTTCCAGAAATCGTGTTTGTTTCTCTGAGAAGGGATCCACTCTCGTTCTCCCTCCCTCTCCCAGAGAAACGGCTGAATCTATTAAAATCAAATTATCATTAATACAATAATCTGTTGTACTTCGCTTGAATCTTGAACAGCTGCTGGAGTATTTTAACACGGTGTTTTCCCACATGAGCGGCTGGGGGCTGAAAGAAGTTTCTCCTTTCTGCTCTCGGCGGCTGCAGACAGCGTTTAAAGGCAATCTATACAGTCGGCACAGCTGTCAAGATTACACGGCTGGTTCTGTGTTCACTGTGTGTGCTTATTTCTGGGGTCTGCAGAGCTCTTTCCTCCTCACCTTCACGTCCTTTGGAATCCCTCCTGCCACTTGTTGCTAGCGCCCAGGAACTCTCCTCGGGACAGATGGGAGAACATACTCAGCAGGGAAAAAGGGAGGAACCTTCTGGTTTTTCCCTTTCCTTCCCCCTACTCACTCCAGTTTGTTTCTCCTCAGACTTTCGGTAGATAACTGAGCAACACAGCATGTCCAAAACCAGCCCCAGTTCAAAAGAGAAACTCCAGAAAGCAAGAGAATCACCCTATTTCTCCAAAATGAAAAGAAGCAGCAGCTTGAAATCACATCAACAGTCAGTGCGAAACACAAACAGATCATCACAGGCGGTGTGTTATTCAACGCAGCAACTATGGAAATGCATTCTGCTATGTATAGAGCAAAGAGGAACCGGGTCCAAACGCCGAGGGAGAGAGGCGATGGTGAGAGACACTGCCTTGGTCTCAAAAGCAGAAGCCAGCTCCTCCGGCCCGAGTATTGGCTGAAGCTGGCCAGGAGGTCTCAGATGAGAGTTGTTACTCGCCAGGCTTGGCCACAGCTCAAACGCTCCCCTCCGGCCGGGTTGTGCCATACCACCCACCTTACCACATTCCACCACTGAAGAGTATTGTGCAATGAAAACAGACCAGGCTTCCAAAAAAGCACGGCTGGCGTATGATTTACATTTTACACTACACTTTAAAAACCAAATGCATGTCCGTATTCCAATCACACAGAAGGAGAAACAAAGGAAAAATCAGAGTATTCCTGGTATACCATTTCTGTTCTGTCCTGAATTTTCTTTATAAACCAGATAATGGGGCTAATGAAAAAAACCCCACTAAAACGACGAAAGCTAAATGTGAATTAATTCGGGTAAAACCCCCTAGAAGTCTTAGTTAAGACCAGACAATCAGCATCACATTCTAGAAATCACTTCATTAAAAAGCTAGTGCTCATCACACAGCGGGGCCAATCGTTATATGTGAAGAAACTTGTATAGGTGCTCTAGGTTGAAGTGTTACTGAAGAACCACTCAGAGTCTTGAAGATAAACACTGCATGATAAGTAAAACTGTACTATAAACATCAGAGAAAACAGCCCCTTTCTTTTAGCAGACATTCAGGATCTTCCAAGACATTGCTGAGAAGGACCTTGCTCTTGGTGCAATCGCAATGACACCAGCAGTGTCACCCGACAGAACGGCAGACCTGGAGAAACGAAGAGCTATTTTACAACTATTGCTTTCAAAGTCCTCAGGCTACGGGCAGGGCGAGGGAGAACAGACCGTGAGCGGTGGAGAGGGAACATGCTGCTTGCACTGGCTCACCAAGCATAGCTCCTTGTCCTCTCTCCAGCAGCTGCAGAGGGAACTCCGCAACCAGGGTGCGCTGCACGTTCAAAATTTAGAAGGCTGCGAATGGGCAGCAAGTCATGTCAGCTACCGCCTGCTCTTCTCCTCACAAAAGGTCCAAAATGCAACTGATACAAGGGGAACGACCAGAAAGGACAAAATAGAAGATGGGTTTTCAGGATCTCCAGGACAAAAATGCTAGACGCAAGAAAAGAAGGAGACTGGTGGATTCTTGTGGAGGAAACAGAACAAAGTTTTTGTACTGTTATTTTACATAAACGAGGCATTGGAGAGTGGACACAGCCACAGCAGCCATGGCAAACCGCTAAAGGGGTTTGGAGCAGGAAGGGCTTGGCTTGACAGATGTTTGAAGGCAACTGTGTTGACATGTTGGTCAGGTACCGAGGTGAGAACCGGATCCTGAGGAAAAGCAAGATGTGGAGCACAGAAACATTTGAGTCATGGCATTATTTTTAAAAAAATCTGAAATTTTGCTTTCTTTTTTCTTTTTGGGTGAGCTCTGCTGAGTGGATGTTGGAGAAGCTTGGTGATGACAGAGGTTTCATCTGCATAATCAGGAGAGAGAAGCTGGAATGTATTCCGTTATCAAAGAAGGAAAACGCCTAGAAAAGGCAATTAGTTAAAAGGGAAAGAAGAGCAAGGGGAGACAGCAAAGTGAAAATAAGGGGCACCGAAGAGCGAACAGAAGATTCATCAAGTCATCACATTAGCAATGATGATAAAGGTGGTGAAAGATCATCATTTACCACACAACTAAGCCCCAAACTGAGGAATTTTCCTGTCTATGAGGCTATGAAAGTTACAGATGACATGATACCCAACAGCATGAACTGATTTCCTTGGCGTTGCTGCGCAGTTGATATTGCTTGAACATCTACCCCTGAGGTAATTCCTTTGCTGCCCAGAGACTGCTTCCCAGCTCAACACCAAAGAGCACCTTATGTAAGTGGCATTTGGGCTTGGCCCAGCTGATGATGTTTTCCTGCACCACACAACAGATTCACAGCTAATAAGCCAGTCCAGGTACACAGCTCCAAGTACAGCGGCTGCAACGCACTCGCAGCAGCTGCACAGACACTCTAAGGGAAGGTCCTATCGCACTTGGTTTCAATGCTCCCTGTTTTATAACAAAATAAAAAGCAAACTGAAAATAGGTCTGGATTTGCTGCATATTTTGACTGCGTTGAACATGCTGGAAGCCCGTCCTTGCAAGGGCGATTCTCCTCATTTCTGAGGAGTTCACTTCTTAGCTAAGGTTCAAACACTTCTGTGCAGTTCGCAACACGCATTGCTCCAAGCCCGCTGGTGGGGGTAGGATGAGCAGCATCCCCCCTGCTTCAACGCTGAGAGAGAGATGACAGATGTTCAAGGGAATTAATGTGCCTAAACCTAAACGCTACTGACTACGAGCAATTAAAATGCTGGAGGAAGCTAAAGAACAGACTGAAAGCGTTACAGCCTGTCACCGGTTTGGGTGGCTGTTATTACTGCTTGGATTTAAAAAAAAAAGGCAGAAAAGTCTGTTTGATTCTAGAATTTTAATTTGAATTGAACGCTGCTACACCCCAAATGCATTTCCAACTGTGTTTAAAAAGAATTCAAAGGCAGTTATCCCCGTTCTACTCAATGCAATTCCCTGCTATCAAAGTTTACAGTTTTTCCTCTTATTTTTCCTACTGTTCAACAGCACAGAACGCCCATAAGAGCTACTAATCCGCTCTAAGCAATTAGTAATTCACTTCAAAACTAAATACAGCTTTGAAATACTTCAGTGTTACTCTAATAAACCCTTCTAAAAGAATGTTCTGGTTTAAAAAGCAGCAGACAAGGATGGGTGTTTCAGATGCCCCCCAACAACTGGCCCACAGAGACACGCATGGGACAGCCTCACCCTCTCCCCTCCGATTCGATCTATGGAATAGGAACTGATACGGGGCTTGAAAACACTCACGTTACTGAAAGTTTTCTGGTTTAATTCCCACAATCAGCTAGTGCATATTTATAGAGACGTTGGGTATTTCAAAGTTAGACCATACGAGACCCACCGAGAGTAAATGTAGAAAGTGAACCAATGAGAGTCTCACAGATTCTCCTCAGTTATCTGGTTTGATCGCTGTCAAAGGCAAGGTTTAACCAGGAGAACCGACAGCCAGAGGCAGCTCAGACCGACTGTAATGGCATGTCAATAGACTACTTGGGGTTAGGAATTGGAAGGGAGGGAAAAGACAACTCTCAACCAGAGTTTCCTTGAAAACATGGCTGAAAGGAGGGATATTTGCAGCCAGCAAATGCTGTTTAAAATCCCCTCACAGTGATGTTAAAGCCCTTTCCAACCCTGCCCCAGTCGCCCGCTTTGTACTGTGCTGTCATCTGCGGTCAGAGCTGACAGGGGCAAAGACAAAAACACGTCTTGAAGGTTCTGATATGAATCCATGGGGTCTACCTGCCACAACAGAACGCCTCGGAAAGTTACTGGCTGCTGCCTTTGTTCGACAGTGATTAACCACGGCACACATGAATAACGGGCTGCATTTATTCTGGAGAACAGAAGCTGAATGACAATTGTCAAGGCGCTGCATTATACCTACTTAGGCTGTTGTCTGCTCTGTTCATTTAATGCTTGCAGGGAGCACCGGGGATGAATCTCAGCTCCTTTTTCCCTGTTAAGACCACAGCCACACACACTGTTCTGTCAACCCGTCCTGACCCCCCAGCAGATCTTACCATGTATGAGCCACCGTAAAGCGACGACGCTGGCGGATGCTTTTATTCACGAGCAACTTTCTGAAAAAGCACGGAGAGTTCCTCGGCGAGCTGCGAGGAGAGATTTTTGGAGACGTAGGTCTGTTCCCAGGCAGCTTGGGAAGCTCGAGCTCTAAATGCATTTGTTCTTTGAAAGTCCTTATGTAGATCTCTGACTCTGGAGTAGCAAGTTCCCTAGAAGAATCTTTTGCTGTCATAGCTTAGACGTTGTGCGAGCTCTCACCATTCAGAAAACAGAACAAAAACACATCACGCAGGCATCGCCGCAGATTAAAACCGCTGATAAATCGGCAGAGCTCACCCCGCTCATTCACAAGGCTGGGCTCCAAATGCAAAGGCTGCCTGAAGCACAGCAGCATAAATCGAAGGACGATAAGCCAGGGCTGTCAGAAAACCCTTTATCAGCCCAGCTCTCCCTCTGAAAATGCGCCAAAGTCTTTCTGTGTCAGCAGCCTCCCTGCGGACGCGGCTCTGCCTGCCAGCTACACACCGACGCGCGCCGGAGCCATTCAGCCCCGCGCACTAGCTCATGAAAAATTCATAACAGCCGGCTCCCGATCAATCCCTTTCCTACAGCGTTTTGGCTTTGCAGACTTAACAGAAAAACACCGGATTTTTCCGAGTGCACTAATAAAATCAAGGAATTCCCTAGTCTGTCACAAGCCCGATTCATTCCGGCCCAGTATGTTTAATAAAAAGGTCTTCATTCAGAATTAGTTCTCCCCCTGCTGCAGTAGCTCCACCCATGACATGCTTATTGGCTCGATATTATTTTGACAACCGGACTCTGTTTGGCTCTGGTTTGTATGATGAGCGTGTTGGATTCTCATGAAATTTTAACGAGCCGTCTAATACCATGACATTGTTCCTGGGCATCGCTGAGCACACCCCGGGCACACCCGGAGCGACCCCCAGGGATGGCAGCAGCACTGGCTCTGATAGAGATGTGAGCAGCACTCGGGGTGGGTAGGGGAGAAAGGTCTAGCATGAAAAAAAAAAAAAAACCAAAAAGCAAGGAATAATATTTCACAAGAACAATGTGTGCAAGAACGCCAGCTCCACGGATGAAGCTGAACGCTGCCGGAGCAGATCGCTTTGCTGTCCTGGGATCTACACACCGTCAAAGGGCAAAATCACTGCCAGGCGCTGCACAGCCCCAACCCAGCAACCAAGACAGGGAGAGAAAGCAGAGGGAAGCACCAGAGGATGGGCAACCTGGCACTTCCCTCAGTGTACATCAGTTCAAATTAATTTAAGCACTAGAGGTATTGTGAAACACAAAACCCAAGGGTTTTTTTCTGGACATAAGCACCATGAAACCAACTTCTACGCTGGCGAGGCTAAAAAACGAAAAATCCAGGTAAGGAAGTTAAAGATGAGATTCGATGCTGATAGTAAGAACATAATAAATACCACAGGGAGTGGCAGAGCATCTTTTTAGCTGGTTAAAAGCAGGTGACCTTAAATGTAAATTCAATAATCCTTTTTAAAGAAGGAGGAGACAGGAAGGAGTACACCCAGCCAGCCCCCGGGGAAAGGGCTCTGCTCTGTGCACAAGAGGCTGATTGCACGGCACAGGCATCGATTACACAACCAGTCCCTGTCCGTTTCAGGGTTCTTCTCACTCATATATCCCAAAGTCACACCAAGGAAAGAGCTCAGCCCGAGCCTAACCTAAGGGCACTGGAAATGCAGCGTGATTCCGTACTTAGGGGTTCACGCAGCAGCAGAACAGGAACGTTTAACGCTTTAGGAATTATGACATGTTAGACCAGGGACTGATACCCTGCATCTCGACTGCACTGACAGGCAGTGAAAGACAAAGAGAAGCTTCAGAGTTATACTGAATGATAAATAAAATCCACACAAATGCTTGGAATCTGGAATTCCAAACAGAAAACATGAACTTTCTAACTCTTCAGGAAGCAAACGGGGTTTTGTGAGAACACATCTGAGAAAGGGTACTTGCAGGCCTCTTCATAAAGCTAGTAAATCAGCGAGGAGAATAAAGGGGAAGTCACCTTTTAAAAGCATGCTGCAATAAAACATGTGGTACAAGGGCATCTGCTCAGACTGAGTGTGTACTTCCCTCACCTGAGTGCGGAGATGGTTCAGAAGCTGTGTCCATTAAGGAAGTGCTTCTCATCATTTGGACACTCATAAATCAGTAATGAGGAGTCAGCAAAATGCTGGTAGAGCAGAGATATGCAAGAAGGACTAAGCGAAGGAGAAGGGAAAAGGACACGGTGGGGGGAAGCAAGCCTCCTCCTCCTGAAAGCATAAAGAGCGAAGAGACAAAGTGCCACGCGCTGCTTTGGGTAGCCAGGATGCGCCTGCATTCCCCAAGCTGAGGTGAAGACACGAGTTGCTCAGTGCACAACCTCAGAGTGTCTTGAGGGCTGACCACCAGCACAGGAGACTTCTCTGTTAAATACCTTGCAGATCTTGGTGGCCACGGGAGCTAACGGTTACCTGAAAACACTGTCAAACCGCTCTCCTTCTGGATCAGGAACCATCCTTCCTGCCACCAACTTCTGATGGTGCACGCGCAGCCAGCATCTGCACAGCCTCCAGTGATGTGTAGTACTGGGACTCTGTCAGGACATGCTGCTTTACTCCAGGATAAGCCAAGAAAGGTGAGAACGAGAACATCTCCAGAGACTTGAGCTAGCTGGCAGGAAAGCTTGTATGAGAATGAACTTGGCAACAATTCTGAAAAATGAGTTTTGTTGCACTTGCTGAGGTTACCGTCAGCAGCAGGAGGCACCGGTAGTCAGAACCCAGGGTGCCAGAACACCAGGAGAGGTTTCCACGTACAAGGAGCAGTTTACAGAAGTTCCCCTAATACACAAACAAAAATGGTCAATGGGCATCTTGCTCTTTCCTCAGCTTCTGTAATGCTGAGCTTCCGTCCCAGTAACGCAGTGCAATGCCGTAATTTGCCTGTCAATACAGATCATCGTGCGTGATAGGATCGGTAGTCCCAGAGTAACAATTTCAGCTCATCAGAAAAGGGGCCAGTGGTACAAAGGAAGAGTCGAGGGAAGAAAAGATGATTAAAGAAAAGGGCCTGGCAGCGCAGGCAGGAAAATGAAACCGCCTGGAAGAACGAGGTCACTGAAGGGAATGCTCAGAAGCTGATGCATACTTGGGTGAGCTTTCGTACAAGCTTCCTGGCTTACCAACACATCTGGGAGTGCAGAAGGGCTTCACAGATTTTAATATATGTTATTAAAATAACTGATAGAGGTGATAAGCATCACCTTCAAGCATGTGATTCCTCATCAAAGGCCGATCTTCACTGTGTTGAAAGCAATTGCTAAGCAACAAGAGCACCTACTTTTTCTTTACCGTAGCACTATTATTTACCTGTGTCTAAGTCACAGCCACCAGGAGAAGATAAAATACCAGGGAAGAGGCATCTGTGAAACGTCCTGCATGGTTCAGCAGGGAAGGAGGAGTGGTTGGCTGCCTTTTCACAGCACTTCCAGTCAGTGGAAGAAGAATTGGGTAACTCTTCCATACAGCACGCTCACCAGAGACACAGTTAGATAAAAGCAGTCAGGAAGCTCCCCTCTGTTACTCAGGTCATTGTTCCATCCGTACGCATTAGCGAGGCATCCCGAAAAGATAGCGCTAATCTGACAGCAAATTAATTAGAAAAATTACTTCAAGGGATTGAGGTTTGCAGGAGCTACTTGCACTTCTTTTGCAAAGGGAGGAAACCGAGGGGAAACCTATTTTGAATCCAGTACAGAGGCTCCTTTTCAGAAATGCTGCCTTTTAGAATTCTGTCTTGAAAAGCAAAAATAAAGATCTTTTTCAAGCTTTCAAACAACTTGAAAATTAAGACTATTACGTGTGCCAATCATAATAAAATAGAGAACACAGATCCCCCCGCATCGTTTTAATTGTTGTTCAAGCAATTTGCTGTCTAAATGCAGTATGTGCTCCTGAAGCCATAAAGCGGCTGCTCCTCTGTACTCGTTAGTCCTGGAAGGACTTCGACGGTCCCTCATACACCTCAGTGTTTGCTCGGTTTAAGTCAGGCATCTCTGCAAACACAGGTTCCTAAAGGTCACTCGGGAGAGAGAGTCATCTCTAGAACCTTCATTAATAGCTGGAGATGCACAAGGCAAGGACTTCATCTGACTCTTAGAAGCCAATATCTTTCTTTCAGTCTATAGTTTGAACACATTTGATGAAAAAAAAAATATTGGGCCAGCAGAATTATGGAATTTCACAGCACCGTTGCTACTTAACAGCTGGATTTCTGCCAAATGTAACGGGCAGAAGATGGGTTGGGAGAGGATCTACCATGGACTTCCAGGAGAGAAAGTCTAGAAGCCGGTCTAGAAGCTAGCTGCACTTGCTCAGAGGGAGATGAAGAGGCAATGTGATGCTAACTAGGAGGCAGTGAAATCACTGTCCCCTCCAACAGGCCAGCTAAATCCTATTTCTGTTGTTAAAAAAAAGGGTTGATCAGAGTAGGAGTGATCATTGGAAACTGGGTCACTGGAGCAAGTGACGAGTTTAGAGGAACAGAGCAGCTGAGGAACATTTTATTTTGTGAAAGGACAGAACAACAAGATTTTGAGGAAAAGGGGGAAAGTAAACCAAGGTGAGGGAGAAAAAAAGCTCTAAAATTACAATGTTCTCTTGGACTAAACCAAAACAGACATGTGAATAGAGAAAGTGGAGGAAATTAGAAGTAGAAGACGGAGACAAGAATATGGGAATAGACACTTGCACTGGAAGAGAACTCAGTTAAAAAGAGGAAAGAATAAATTTGTGGTGGAAATGTCACAGGACTGACACGGATGTGATCTTCAGTTCAACACCTAAGGCAGTAGATGTAACTGCCGAGATGAGCCAGTACTGGGAATAAATTAAGAGCAACCCAGGCAATGGGAGATGGGCAAAGATGGGAGGGGGAGGTAAGTGAATCAAACAAAAGAGGAACGTCTAGGAGGAAACTTAGAGCACGACAAAAAATATATCAATGAGCTGGAAGCTGTAGAAAGGTAAGTGGCCAGGAAAACAGATGCCAAGAACGTGCAAACAGAAGTCACTGTGCATGAAAATGTAAGGATAGGAAACGACAGCCAAGGCTTTAAGTCAGAGTAATGGCTGGTAAGAAAGAGCTGGGAAAGCGACAGTGGTGTGAAAAGAAGCGCTGGAGGCAGCATCGCTAACACCTGGAAAAGACTCCAGGACAATTAAAAGCAAGCTGCACAGGCCGTGTTATACATAAGGATGTGTTCATGGTGGTGAGCCTCCATCTGCCCAGTGATGGACTTAGTTCTCTAGACCCACAGAAGCAGAGAAAAAGGGAAAAGAAAGGTGAAGAGTATAAGCTCCACAACACCTCCACAACATGCGATGCCGACCTAGAGCTTCACAGTAACATAACTGTAACAGCAAAGAAATATTATCTGGAAGCTGTGAAGAGATGCTGACGTAGTAAACTTCTTCAACCCTCCCTTAATAACGTTGTCTTTAACAGAAGGCTGAGCAAAGCCCAGTGCGGGAAATCCATCACTAATTACTGGTTTGCATGGCAAAACTCCCACATTTACGAGGCAAAAAATAATTCCAACAGCGATTCACTGCAATTTCTATTACCATCGGAAGATAAGGGCTTTCTATATTTAATAGTTTAAAATTACAGTTTGTATCTCCGTTCCCACAGATTTAGGGGTCCCTGAATTTTTCTGCAGGGCAAACACTAGCAGTTCTTGCCGAGGCCTTTGAAGCGACGTTTTGGAGCACTATAAATGTTCACGGCAGACAGAACCACAGCACCTAGCAACCCTTCGGTCTGCAGTGTGACAGCTGAGCCAACTGCAAAAGAAAGAAGCAAGGGGAAAAGTCCGTCTTATTTATTTCAGAGAGTCAGGACACCAGCACGGAGATATCACCCACATCTATAAACTCAGCAAAGGTTGAACAGGACAACCCTATATAAAATGCGACCTTTTGAGCTCTTCCCGTTTCATGCAGTTGCTTCCAAGCAGGCTGCTTCTCATTCAGCAAGGAGCTTGTCTATTAATTTCTGGTTGAGCACCCAACAGCTGTAGCCTCTGCACATGATTTTCTAAGTTTTTAGGTCTTCAAAACATCCACTACCTCTAACAAGGTCGAGAAGGTCCAGAATACTTCTCACAAGTCACAACTAAATGAATTCCACTGTGAAGAAAGACGCTCTGAGAGTTTTGGGTGGCTCACACGCTCGTCTGCTCACACTGAATTAGCCACCTACGTCAACTGCACCGTTTGAGTAGGGCCCTACGAGGTGTCCTCTGTCACAGGAGAATTATTTGCATTCAGATCATGAATGAAGAAGTCAGTAGTAAGAGTAAACCTGATGCCTTCCACCTCCCATTTAGTTCTAAACTGGGTTTGGTACCTTTTTTCCACAGCAAATCACACCATGCAAAGACGGAGACACAATTTACCTGCGTTCCTGCAGTTTTTAAATAAAAAAGTACAATTTCTTACCGTGCTACAATGCCACTGTTTTCTTACAGGTAGTTAAGATGATGTCTCCTAGCAGATATGTATGAAGAAATAAATTCCTATACTGTAGGCTCTCAAGGCATGAAGTAAGATAACTTATTCACAATGGTAATTTCCCTAACAACTTTGATTGTGCTTGATTTAGAGTATTTCTCAGAGAACATTTCAACACCTTCTACGTTACCCACAGTGAGCAATCACTTATGTCAGACCAATCTATTACTGTATTCCTCATTTCAGAGCTATAGACTAATATTTTTACAAATTAATTCAACGAGCCAACTTAAGAGGCAGAGACCTATGGGGTGACTCCAGGGAAAAGCAGAAGCCAGCGCAAAGAAGACTTTCGGCTTCACCCACCCTTCACCATCGGGTGAGGGAACCCAGGCTGGCTGGAGCAGCTCAGCCCTCGCCAGGCAGATGGCGTTACCTGACTGTCAGCAGCACCAGCAGCTCCTGCCTCTGCCCGCAGTTTGCCTGCGACTCAGCACCTCGTCTCGCCTGGGTCACCAGCACTTGACAGCAGGATCACGCCTTTGCTCACCGCTGTGCAGAGGTGCCTCTGCAGGTGCCACAGCGACTGGCCAGTGTCACCCGCTGTCGTCCAGTCCCAGGCGACCTCCTTGTTAAATATGAACTGCAAACCGACCGTAGTGTCTGTAATTTCCATGTAACTGGAATGAAAATGACATAATACAGTGACAAATATGAAAAATAAACTCAACACTGCTCTGTCAGAGCGATGCTCTTACCGGTAACAGGTAATCCCTGGTAACCAGTCCAGGCCCCCAAGTTGCCTGGCCACACATTCTCCTGACAAACTGCACTTTGGTTTGGCTGGCAGCATCTCCACTCCACAGGCAATGGAAAGGGCACCAAAAGGAATGCTCAGCCCTGGACAACCCTCCTCCTCCTTCCAGAGGAAGGACTGAAATCACTGTCCAGAGCAAATGCCTCTCTCTGTTACTGGTCTCACCTGCGACAGCTGAACAGGAGCAGAAAACAACACCATCAACGCGAGCCTGCTTCTGTTTTGTAGGGTACTCTTCCAGGTTCTTAGTTCTGCAGCAGACGGCTGACAAAACACCATTCTGCTTTGCATGGCAGTTATCTTAATGACTTGGTGCTTCAGGTCATCTGCACCTCACCAGCTCTCTCACATTAAACACGATCAGCTTTACAATGACCATTTATAGCTATTTTTCTCTAAAAAAACCCTAACACAGTGTCCAGCGATGGGTAACGAGCCTCCCGGAGCAGCAGAACATGACTGAGGCCAGCAGCAGAGGACATCACTACATTCTTGGTCCTCTAATTCACTCTAAGGACATTCTCGACGTTATCAGGGTCTCTGTTCAAAGGGCTCATGACAGAATTGATGCAAATGAGTAGTTTAACAAGATTCCAGGTCTCGACGTAGCTACTGAAAACACATGAGAGAAGGTCTAAAGGCATTTGACACCCACCAATGCCACGTGGACATGGACCACAAGTAATTTATCGAGATTAGTCGGTACTCGGAGGAGTTAACTTTCAGTTACGCCGGGGATGTTCTGGCACACACAAAACAAGCAGAATCATCCAGGGACACGTTTCCTACATCCACATACACAAAAAGTCACCAGTCACAACCACAAGCCATATCACGTGAGGCTGTCAGGCAGTAGCTGCCTCCTCAGACAGACCCAGACCTGCACTCCAGCTCAGTTACAAGTATTTAGAAACATGATTTCTAAGTGGATTGTGTTGAATTTTGGCCGGGAGATGAGTGCATGGTGTGTGGAAGCCAGCTCCAAGCATCTCGGCTTCCCAGACATACCACATCCACAATGGGAGCTGCAGAAGCCGGTGGTCTGTTAAACAGCCATGGCATGACGCTGGAAAGCAGAGCTGCACCCCAGCCCCAGAGCAACCTAAACACACTCATCTTTTCTGGTCCCTAATCCCTTGTCAAACCTAAGCTCACATTCCGTGGCTTGCTCCTCCTGCTTGACAGTAGGGTAAGACACGAGAGGTGAGGGTGAGCCGGCCGTGTGGCACGGCCAAACTGCTACACTGGCACCAGGATTCACAATTTCTCCTGCGCCGTATTCCAGAGCTTCAGCGATAGTTCAGGCTTCGCTGAAAAACCACGTAGGCACGTGCCACACGCAGCACTGGTCCCAGCAGAGGGGCATGAATCTGCTGGGAGGGACTGGAAAACACAGTGGGTGTGGTGGGTTTTAGAGGCACACGCACCTTGACGGCAACATTTAAAACAACTTCTGTGCTTGCAGAGCAGCACAACAGACCACCACCAGACCCATCATGTGTAATACCAAACCAAAATATATCACAGGATGGTTTGGGTTGAAGGGACCTTCCAAGCTCACCCAGTCCAATGCCCTGCAGGGAGCGGGGACATCTGCAACCAGAGCAGGGTGCTCAGAGCCCCGTCTAACGCCCTGGATGGGCTGAGAACCAGAAGGCAGCTCTCCAGGGAACAAAGCCAACTGGGTTTGATCTTTCCTTTCAGATGAAGTTACCGTTAGTCAGAATTTTAAAGATAAAAGAAAGTTGTGTCAAATTCTTGTCTGATTCAGCTTTTGTATCAACTGCATTTCCATAATCTCCATTTATTTTATATTATTGGGAGGATGAAGTTTGAGCATAATATTTCAGATGCTTCATTGTCTTTTGCAAATTAACAGTGACTCATTTCTTTCCATTCCACATACACATCAAGCTGTCTTGTTTCATTCTGGATCGAGGTATATAATTATAACTGAATCATTAAAAGACTTTTTTGTGTGCCTACAGCTACCTCTGTTTTGGACGACTACTATCTCCAGGCAAATCCTGCAGCATCAAACTTGAGGATCATCGTTAATAAAATTACTGGGCTCACCCTGAGATTCATACAAAAAGGGGGTGCCATCACTTTAGGCATGAAAGCAGACTAAAAGCCAAGGAATCAAATAAATGCAAACTCAAAAAAAATTATACTGCAATAACAAAATACAAATTGTGTATAAAAAGATATTTATAAAAAGTGGTTTTAATTCAAAAGCTGTGACAAATCCAACATTATGTTTCTTCTTAAAACTCCTCTATACCAACTACACCGCACAGAAATTGTAGTTATTTTATTTAGACCTTCTAGAAAACACAAAAAAAACCCCATTCCGATTGAGAAGATCCCAGAGCTTCAAAAACTGACAGCAACAGACAACATCTAAATATAGGCAGCCAAAACACTTAACGGTGTATTTTTAGCTGAGAAAATAACTTCAGTGATAACTCAGAGATAGCACAAATCATCTCTGCAGCAGTTTCTTCTCAGACAGGTTTGCGTTTGGACTGACGAGCGAGCAGTCACCCCTCTACATCTGGGTTTCCCACCATGCTTTCCTACTATGAAGGATTCTTGTGATTGATTTTTGTAAACGGATCTCCAGGATTTGTTGCGTAATGTCAGGTGGGGACGGGGGTCCACTAGTGAACCCCACAAACCAGCTTTCTCGTAGCAAAGCCAGAGGAGCAGCTGAACTATGAGTGCTGACACCGCACTGTGGTTTAGCTCTATTTCCTCCTCCACCTCTTCGTGAGGTGTTCAAATGAAGCTGGGATGGGCAACAATGACAACAAAATCAAGGAATTTCCCTTTTCCCATACCAGACAAGCAGCTCCACACTCCCACCTTGGTGAACCCAAACAGATCTAAGCCTTAGTGAATTTCTTTATGTCATTTTTATGATCTACCTGTAGGGAACATAATCTTAGAACCACAGACTGCTTTGGGTTGAAGGGACCTTTGCATCTCCCCCAGTCCAACCCCCTGCAGGGAGCAGGGACATCTGCAACCAGAGCAGGGGGCTCAGAGCCCCAAGGGCCAACCTGACCTGCAATGGGGCCAGGGATGGGGCTTCTGCCACCTCTCGGGGCACCCTGGGCCAGGGGCTCACCACCCTCAGCACAAACAATCTCTCCCTTCTCTCTGCTCTGACTCTCCCTCTGTCAGTTGAACCCATCAGCCCTTGTCCTGTCCCAACAGCCCCTGCTGAACAGCCCCTCCCCAGCTTTCTGACAGCCCCCTGAAGCACTGACAGGCTGCACTAAGGTCTGCCCGGAGCCTTCTCCTCTGCAGGCTGAACACCCCCAGCTCTCTGCCCTCTCCTCCCAGCAGAGGGGTTCCACCCTCGGGTCATTGCCGTGGCCTCCTCCGTCCCCGCCCCAACAGGTCCATGTCCTTAAGAACTACCTCACAACAGAACACTTTCACCTTTTCAGAGACGATCTCGAGGAGTCCCCAGCACCCCAAGCCCCTGCCAGTTCCAGAGCTCAGCACCAGGAATGAGCCACCCCTAAACGTACCAGGAAATATTTCTACCTCCTGAAGAACAAACACACAAAATCACCGAGCAGCCGAACTCCTTCGGGACTCTTTCCAGATCTCACACTTTCCAACACTCTCTGTGTCTTTCATGCTGTTTAGGAAACTTAGGACAGATCACAGGAAATCTGATTTCCCAAACTAAACCACCAGATAGAAGATTTTCCAGAAACAGCACAGTGTAATTAAGAAGCTCTTTCCCCCCAGAACACACGAGATGTGATGACGAACACAGCTGACCTCCTTTTTCAAGGTAAGTAAATGCCCCACAGAAACGTTTGGAAACACAGGCAGCAAGTTCAATCAGAATAACTGATCCTGCTTTATTACAACAAAACCTGATGTGATTTACATAAATGACAAACATTTTGGGCTGGATGATGTCCAGAGGTCCCTTCCAACTGCAACCACTTTGTGATTTCAATGATTTTAAATATCGGTATAAAAATCAAAACCATGTTTTTAATGTGTGTGTCCCCCCCCAGTTTTTATTTTTAATATCATATGGGAAGCCAGCTCAGCTGGTTTTTTTCTATTCCAAGCTTGCAGTATATTTCTTCAGTCCTTATCTAGCTGAATTTGAAATTATCTAAGAAATTAGACTGCAACCTATTTCACAGGGTATTATCCCACAGTCTGAAACAACATTAAAAATTAAAACATTCTGAACTTCGGGGTTTCACCCCACTGCTGCTACTCGAGCTTCCTGTTACCCTAAATACTGCGTTCCACGGGAGTTACACATCTCAGATATGAAGAGGAGTGACTGGGCATGTTACCTCCTGCTTAGTTTTATAGCCTGGCTACAGCTTTATTATCCTTTTCAATCCTCCGTGCACATCGTGCACATCTCCATCCCCCTGATCATTCTAACTGCCCGTTTCTAGCCCTCCACTAACCACCACCAGCCTCAGAGCTTCGTGGTGCCCATGGGCTGGCTCTCGCTGAACTCTGCTTTTCTGCTGCAGGTTTGATCTCAGACTCAGTTGCTCAAAATCATACTGACTTTTTTTTTTTAATTTGGTTTTTCATGTTGCTGCAAATCTGCTGCCCACGATCACCATCTGGAGAACAACCCGCAGTACTACAAGCGCCGATTTGACTGTACACACATGCGTCAGCCCTCGCCGTGCACATCCCCCTCAGAACGCAGCCATGCACTCGCACACCCTCCTTCAGGAAGGTTTTCAGATGGACACAGAAAACAGGATCAATCCCTTCATATTTTCTTTTTAGATTCTGACCAACACCTAGTGGGAATGTTCCAGAGACTCTCTACGCCCTGAAAAAGCGCCCTCCTCACTATATTGAATATTAACCACATCAACCCGTAACAGAAATCTTAAGGCCTTTATCTCAGAATCACAGAATTGCTTTGGCTGGAACAGCCCTTTCAGCTCCTCGAGTCCCCCCGTTCCCCCAGCACTGCCAGCTCCCCACTGACCCCTGTCCCTCAGCACCACCTCCACACGCCTGGGAAACCCCTCCAGGGATGGGGACTCCACCACTGCCCTGGGCAGCCTGCGACAGCCCTGCACAACCCCAACGGGCAAGAAATTGCTCCTCAGGGACAAGACAAACCTCCCCGGGAACAACTGGAGGCCGGTTCCTCTTGTCCTGTCACTTGTTCCTGGGGAGAAGAGACTGACCCCCATCTTGCTTCAACCTCCTGTCAGGGAGTTGTCAGAGCCAGAAGGTCTCCCCTGAGCCTCCTTTGCTCCAGGCTCAACCCCCCCAGGTCCCTCAGCCGCTCCTCAGCGCACTTGTGCTCCAGACCCTGCCCCAGCTCCGTTGCCCTTCTCTGGACACGCTCCAGCCCCTCAATGTCCTTCTTGGAGCAAGGGGCCAAATCTGAACGCAGGATTGGAGGGGTTGCCTCCCCAGTGTCCCCAGTACAGGAGGTTGATCCCTGCCCTGGTCCTGCTGGCCACACCAGTGCTGGTACAAGCCAGGATGCTGTTGGCCCCCTTGGCCACCTGGGCACACTGCTGGCTCCTGTTGACCCGCTGTCACCAACACCCCCAGGTCCTTTTCCCCGGGCAGTTTCCAGCTGCTCTTTCCCCAGCCTGGAGCATTGCAGGGGGTTGGTGTGACCCAGCACATTTTGGGACTCATTGTAGAACTTTTTTTGTTTCAACACGGAGAGTTGATACAAAACTGTCAAAAACTGTCAAACTATCTCCATAGACCTGAGTTGGATGTGTAGAAATGGTGAAAACCACAATCTCGCTGTCAAATGAGGAGTTGGCAAGGATCAAAAAACAGGGTAAGGGAACGATTTTGCAAGCTCCAAGTCTACAATTTTGCAAGCTCTTTATAGCTACAAATACATTCCTCACACCCTCGTTCTTCCCTCTTGCCTGGGTTTATTATCACAAAGCTCTAGTTAGAAAATATGGAGCAGGATTGTGGAAAACAGTTGAACAACTTTCATGAAAATATGGACAAAATTTGCACAAAAGACGCTTCTAAGACTTCTGCATTCAGGCTGCCACTTGAAGATCTATACCCTGCATACCTCTTCCTTGCATGAGTCACGAAAGCCACCTCCTGTGAGTGGTCCTTGCCATTTTCACACCAAACATTATTGCATTGTTGCTGGCTTAGAATTACCGCTTTGGAGTCAGGCTGCTCATTATTTCTGCGCTGGTTACAGACCCTGGGAGACCAGCACCGGGCTCAAGAAAACACAGTTTAATAAAGAAATGGAGAAAACAACCAGCTTGGGAGCAGCTTTATTCTTTAGGTTCCCACGTATCTTAAGTTAAAATGTTTATGTAAGTCACGGCTCACGGTTCTTATCTCTGAGTTACCACTGGACATTAAATTTAAGGTGATTTCTGAAAAACGACTTACCGCAGGAAGAGGCTTATTTTCCCCCACCCCTCCCAAATGACATGTTCTGTATTTGAACCCTGCCATTCTTGTCTTCAAACCACACTTACTGCAATCCCAGGAACAGCTCAATTTCCACCATCAGGGCATTCTTAGCACACAGTCTGTTAAGAGAAGTCAACTGTCATCATGGCATCACTAGGAAGCTCTCTAACAATCTCACAGGCATCACAAAACCAGATGATAGCTGCTATGCACACGAGACAAATGAAGTAAAGGCATTATTTCTAGGAATCCTGTTTCATGTCATAATAATGAGGCGTTTCACATCTGCCTTTGGGGTTTCACACGCACAGAAATAGAACACAGGAAGCTCTGGTAAATCTACATGCTTCTGAATGAGTCCTAGTGATCTCCTGTCTCTGAGCTACAACTCCACGAACCCTCGGGAAAAACAAACCAACCAAAAAACGTACTAAGTGAATGTTAAACCATTGATATTGCTCACATAAGATGTGAAGTCTCCATCCTTGGAGGTTTTCAACCTCAACCTAGATAAAGCCCCCCCGAGCAACCTGGTCTGACCTTATGGCTGACCTCACTTTGAGCAAGGGTTGGAGTAGAAACATCCTGAGGTCCCTTTCAGCCTGAATTAACCAATAATCCTCTGAAACCAAGAGTTGGATACTCTTCTCACAAGGAACATTCTCTTTCCTGTCCCAGTCCAAGATTTACACCGTTTAACAGCATTAGGCTCCTGACTGTAAAGCTTTAACATTTTAAGCATCTCCATTGCTTAAAACATGTCCATCTTCCACCTGTGGCCTCAGTATTTTTATTAAAGCTCCAGGGAAAAGACACCCATAAAGTGAGGTGAAAACAAAAAACCCCAGACTTTTAACAGAAGAATGGTCTTACTGGTCAGGCCAATGGTACATCTAGCCCATGATCTTGCCTCCCACAAGATACTGAAAGCACAGAACAGAAAGCAAACATACATGATAGTTCCCCTCAAATATTTTCCTAAACAAGTTGCAGCTCAGACTCTGAACAAGAGATGGTGTTTATGTATTCAGAAGGCAACCACAACAGATTACTCCTCGGAGGATCTGCTAAGCTTTCCCTTGAGCCTGCTCAAGCTCCCAGCATCTACAATATCCTACGGCACAAAGTTCCACAGCGTAACCATGAACTGCATAAAGAACCACCTCCTGGCGCTTGCTTCACTCCTGCCGTATCGATTTGTTCAACGGACCCCTTTTGTCATTTTGGAAGGGGCAATAAGCAAGAAATCAACTACCTTTTCCCTTCATACCATTCCTCAGATCTCAGTCTTATCTCACTGCTCAACTGCATCTTTTCCATGCTGAGAAGTTTGACCCTTCTTGGTCAATCCCAGTGCAGATGCTGTTCAGTATGTTTGATCATCTTAGATGTCTTTAACTCTTTTTAGTTCTCCTTCACTCTTTCTGGAGGGGAAGGACGAGAGCTGTACACTATATTCAACATCTGACCAAGTACCAGGTTCCTACCATGGCATCCTGATGTTCTGTTTTATCCACTATTTTTTTCTTTCGAATCTTTAACAATTAATTTAGGGTTTTTTGACCATTAATAAGCATTGAACTTGCAGCTCTATTGGACTTCCACCCTACACCCAGGATCTTCCTCCTGAGCAGTCATAGTCTTTTGCAGCAACAGTTCTTTCATGCTCAGATATATCACTTTGTATTTACCTACACTGAAATTTTCCTATCACTTTATTGCCCACTCAGAGTCTCTTAATGCTCATATCATTCCAAAGCTGTTTCCACACGATGGCACATACCGTGCTTACACAAATATAACCCGCCTCTGGGGTAATTTCATGCAGAACTAAGCCACCATATAGAAGTCCAAACAGCTGGGGGAGGAGATCCTGCTAGCACCACTCCTATCAAAAAACCTCCATCATGACTGCACTTCCCAAGAGTGTGGTCAGGCTGTGAGAAACTGGAAATTGAGTAGGGAATGAATTGCCTGGCACAGGGTAGAGAACAGTGCTAACCTAGTCAAAAGCCCTCGATGACTAGAACTTAACAGAAAACAGGAGAGATGAGTCCAATTTCCTACCCAGCTGACCAATCTCACTGCTGCCCAAGGCAGAAAGGTTTCTCTATAGGAAGGGTTGTCCAGGCAGTGGTGGAGTCCCCATCCCTGGAGGGGTTTCCCAGCCATGTGGAGGTGGTGCTGAGGGACAGGGGTCAGTGGGGACCTGGCAGTGCTGGGGGAACGGGGGGACTCGAGGAGATGAAAGGTCTCTTCCAACCCACATTCTGTGATTCTGTGGTGAGGGGGATGGAAAGATGCTGGTGTAAGAACCTGTTGGAACAGCACACTGCATCGCAGCCACCTCAACCAGCAACTCCCAACTCCCTGTATGGCTGAGATGATAATCAGAGAAGACGGATTTGAGGGAATCAGAGACATCGGAGGCTCTCGGCTCACTTGTAGGAGACTAACAGCAGTAACCGGGGTGTCAGTGATAGGCGTTTTTCTCTTTTGACTCCACACTGTTAAAGAAAAATACGCGTCCTGCACCACAGTGCTCACACATTGCTTCTGCTGTACTGGGAGAGAGGAGCAGCAACGCCCTCTCGTGTTACAACCATAAATCCAGAGCAATTCCTCCCATTTTCCTAAATCGTTCAAATTCAAAGACCAGAACTAATTCATTCTTCAAAGCACACCTTATGAATAGGCTTTTGATTGTCTTGCAGATAATATCAGAAATTGCTGCACACAAAAGGGAACGCTCTCAAAAAGCTCATAAAGGTAAACCAAGCCTTTTATTGTCAAAATTCACAACCCATCAGAAATTAGATAACTCGTGTTGTTAAATTTATCCACAGCAATTAAATGAAAACAGTGAACCAAAGCCTCCGCTAATTTCTCTTTGATTTTCGTTACTCATCTATTCAAACGCATAGTTTAAAAATCCTATTCTCCATGGGAAAACTGTTTCTAAAGGACTCTGTAACAGATGAACTTAGGATGTCCTCCACAACTGTTCCAATGCAAACTGAACGCCGGCTCTGAAGAGCGTGGAACTTAACAGACCAGATTCAGACTTGGAAACAATGATTCGAAAATGTCTAGCAGCCAGCAAATGAAACCGAGAGGGGAGCATTTCAAAACAGAATTCAAAGCACACTTGAAATCTGAAGCTGGGAGCACAGGATTATAGGTTGCATGGCAATGCCACTGCAAGATTCATACAGCACGTTGGACATCTGACCTTCTGTCAAGAACACCCGGGGCTTTGTCCTCCTCTCCTCCCTCTAGATGAATTTCCTTGCTTTGGCATTTAACATTCAGTTTCTGTTTTGGAACTCACCTCTTAGCAACCCCCTTTTAATCAGCTCCCTGACAGTTTCTTTGGGACTTTTCTGGAGCTTAACATCAGATCCAAACGCTTTTTCAAGCCTTTCTTTTAACTTTTGGGTGGGAAACAGCCAGAGAGAAAAAGCCTTTTTCCTCCATGTGTTGGGGAAGAGGCTACCACCATCCGAACGCTTCTGTGGGTGCAAAGCTAGTAACACAAACCCTCTGGCTGAGATCAAAATTTACGACACTCGAGTTTCATGAAGACGCACCAAAAAAGTGAACAGAAGAGGTTTTAACCCAAGTGGAATTACAAAAAAAGGCAATTACTTTGTAAAATCATGTCCATGACGCACCAACCAATAGACATCAACAACAGTGATTAGTATATATGAGATAATTATCTAGTGTCTTACGAAAACAAAAAATAACCCACCCAAAATCGGAAAACAACAAAAAAACCCCAACTAGGTGAGATTCATAATGAAGGGAAATAACCTACCAGTCCTGGTACGTGGTGATTGCAATGCTTGGAGGTGTCAAGAGAGGCAGAGTTGTTGGTCTACAGACGATGTCTCTGTCCGGTGTCCTGGCTTTTTCCGTCTGTCTTTGGGATAGGGGCGGTAACTGCAGATTGCCTGAACAACATCGTCTTCCTCGCCAGAGGTCTATGCCCAGGGCGTGGGTGGAGGTGCTGTAGGACTTACTCAGCCCACACTCTAGGTAATCCAGAGCATTCTACAAAGACAGAAAAGCCACTGAAGTTCTGCAAACAAATGTTTTCCTCTGTGAGGATAAAACACATTCATTTGTTGTTCTCTGGCCACAGCCACTCACAGAAGAGAACAGTATGATGAAATCTTGGCAGTCTGACTGTGCTGTATTGTTACTTTATCCAGTTATGAATGAACTTGAAAATTCACTCCTAACTTGTCTAAGCTGAATTCAACAGCTCATTCTAATCTAACCGAACACTGCAATAATCCAGGTCACTTCAGCGACATGTTAAACTTCAGATATTTTGAATTTTTTCAGAGGACATCCCACTCAACATCCATCTAAAGCATCATTCCTCTCCACAGCATGAACACACTGGTTTGCCACGTCTTTGGACGAATCACGAGGCAGAGAAAGGTGGCAAGAATACCGGACTTCAACCCATCCTGAATTATCCAAGAGCTATTCAGCGAGAAGAACTCCCAGCTAGGCCACCCTATCCTACGTCTGGCATTCCTAATAGAAACAGTCTCAAAAAAAGCTGTTGATGAGTTGAAGCAGTTTTTCCTCTTTCAGTTTCTCAAACCCAAGCCAGAAGTTCTCCCACAGCACAACAGCACTGCAAGAGGGTCATCAGTTTTGATCTTATTCAGAGAATTTAGTCAAGTCAAGTACAATTGCCCAATATAAATATTTCTCTATTGCATAGGATGAGTTGCCAGTAGAAGCCTTGGGGTTATTACAATCAGTATATTTATCTATGGCAATCTCTCTACACTCTGCTGCTTCTATCTGCTCCTGAATTTTCATCTCCACCCCGCTCTCTCCACTCTTTGCAGACTTATCCAAGCCTACAGGCTCCCCAAATCCCTTGGTTCTTTTTCCCTACAAATTGTGCTCTCCCAGCCAGCACCAAGTGACTTAATAACAAAAAGACTGGTTTAGTTTCCCATAATCAGTTGTTAGGTCCTTCACAAACAACTGCAAAGTAGCACAAGTCCTCCAGGGCCTCATTGTTTCTCATGGACAGTGTGTTCTCCATTGTCAGAAGACTATTGAACAACTCTGTGGTAGCATCTACTCTCTTATCTCAAAGGAATCTCACCATGGGAAGGAAACACAAAATGATGGGAGAAAGGCACTCTACCAGGTTTCTCAACTCTCCCTACTTGCTTGCCCAGCCCACAAACCATGTGAATCATCCGGACAGGAACCAACACGGCCCACAGCTACTTCACTCCTTGCACGCAGCCTGCTGAAGTGCTGTAAGACATGCTGGTGCAGACCCGTGAAGTTCCTAAGGCATCAACATCATAATGACCTAGACAGAAGTTTAAAATATTTGGCATACTGTGTTTCCAAAGATACAATAGAGATCTTCAGGGAGCAAACCCTACTCTTTCATAGCACAAAAACACTCCTAGGAACCCCGGAAAGGAAAGCCTGCCTTCTCTATGACGACCTGACTTAACCTGCCTTTGTTAATGATCTTTATAGGACTGTTCGATGTTGTTATTGTTTAGGGAGCGTCCAGCAGGGTGTTCTACCCTCCTATCAGATTTCAGACACCAGCTTTCATTAAAATCAGCAAGGACTGAGCGGACCCAACATCACGCTCACACAAACTGACTATGAAGCAGTGCAATACGTGGTCTGAGCGTGTAGAAGAAACACTCGATTTATTGAAGGAGTGCTTTAGAATACCCTAACTATCAGGTTCCACTCCTCCACTGCATGTTCATACACATTCCACATGGTTTTTCATCCTTGGCGAGCCTCAGCTGTGACAAATGAGACAATTAAGGTTGTGGTTATCATGTCATCACTAGGAACTGATATATTTCTCCAGAGAATGGGAACTGGAGTTTAATTAATAGGGGATTACGATGCTGATTAGCAAGTGTAGTAATGAGTAACACACACATCATCACATTAGGTGTTCAGCAGCCATGGTGGGGAGAGATGCTGAAACACTGGGGAGTACACGAGTACAGCACATGCACAGAGATGGGATCCAGAGCAGAGCTTCCGAATGGTATGGAAAGGTTCCCAGCCACTGGCCACCATTATACGGCCAAAGACCAGTAAAGCGTAAGACTTCCCATAACTGCTCACAGTGTGGGGTCTGGTTGATTTGGTTTTAAATGTGTGAAGCTTGTTTTCTGCTTATATGAGCTGCAAACAACTCTATGGAAATCTATGAGTAACCAAAGCAAAACCAGCTGATACCTACAGAATAAGACAAAACTGACATTTTATCTTGTTTTCGTACAGGACTAGAGAAAATAAAATGTGCCTTTAGAAGAAACTTACCTCATCTGCAGTTACTGTCACAACACTCCTGCTTTTCTTCATTATCGAGATTCAAGCGCACCCTGTTGTAAAAAACCTCTGGTTGTTCAAGCCAATTTCTTCAGCCAAGCCACCTAAAATAAAAAAAACCAGTATTTTTAAATAACAAACGGGTTTTGATAACAAACTAGAGCTAACTGCTAACATCACAGTGCTTGGTAACTTAGTGCCGCTTCCATAAACCACTTGGCAGCAAATGTCATGAGGTGTAGCTCATAGAATAAAATCACAGACTGGTTTGGGTTGGAAGGGACCTTCCAAGCTCACTCAATCCAACCCCCTGCAGGGAGCGGGGACACCTGCTCAGAGCCCCAAGGGCCAACCTGACCTGCAATGGGGCCAGGGATGGGGCTTCTGGCACCTCTCGGGGCACCCTGGGCCAGGGGCTCACCACCCTCAGCACAATCTCTCCCTTCTCTCTGCTCTGACTCTCCCTCTGTCAGTTGAACCCATCAGCCCTTGTCCTGTCCCAACAGCCCCTGCTGAACAGCCCCTCCCCAGCTTTCTGACAGCCCCCTGAAGCACTGACAGGCTGCACTAAGGTCTCCATGGAGTCTTCTCCTCTCCAGGCTGAACACCCCAACTCTCTCCCCTCTCCTCCCAGCAGAGGGGTTCCACCCTCGGGTCATTGCTGTGTCCTCCTCTGGCCCCGCTCCAGCAGCTCCCTGTCTCTGCTGTGCTGAGGAGCCCAGAGCTGGACCCAGCCCTGCAGGGGGGTCTCCCCAGAGCAGAGCAGAGGGGCAGGATCCCCTCCCTCCACCTGCTGGCCACAAGCCATTAGTGAAAGGACACTTCGCTATTTAGTAAAGTCATGTTAAAAGTAACCAGTATTGACATGGCTCTGCAATCTCAGCAAGCCCTGAAACAAGTCTAGTAATACGGGATGAAAGCTGACAGGTTCTGCTGCAGAGGATTTTCCTTTAAACGAGCCCTTTCCAGAGGTGCAGCACAATAGGTTCTCTCCAAGAGCTGCTTGAGCTGCCTCTCACTGAAGAAAAGCAATTACACTTGTATGCGGTTCTAAGATTTAATCGTAACTCACAAACTTTATGTACTGTTGCACTGGCACACACCGCTTCAGACACCAAACCGCAGCTTTCTGCAGAGGGTGACATGGCAGCCTCTTGGAACCACGCAGGAGTTCAGGGGAATGAAACACAACTAAGTAGCCAGAGCAGCAGGGGAACCAAGTGCAGGGGAACAAACCCCCTCGGAGTGTTCCCGGCCCTCCTGCTCTTCATTGCTGTGGATTTTGTGCTCATAGAAAAAGCTTTCCTGGAGAGAACACTGAGGGTTGTGGGTTTTTTTCTTTTCTTTCCCCGAAGAACAGGTAGGGCTTGAGTGCCACTTCTCATGCACACAAAGAACCAAATCTTCTCCCCTGCTTGGAAGGATTGTCTTTGAGGCAGAAGAGTGCTGAAGGGTCACTGCTCCTCAGCTTTGGTGCTGAAGGCACCACAGAAAGCTCAAAAGAAAGTCAATGGCTTCGGTCTGGGCGATGTCAGCCTTCTGACATGCTGTTCCCTCTGAGAAATCCAGGATTCTGAACCGTGCCCAGATCTCCTGTACACGCAGCGCAGGTTCAGGAGAGCAACAGCCAGTGCAGAGTGCCTGCAAAAAACTGCTGCCACACCCTGGGCATCCTCCCAGCCAGTGAGGAGCAGATCTGACACCAAAATTAGACACCTCTTTCTCTTCCCTGCCACCCCCAGCACCCAGGGTCCCAGAAAGCAGGCAGCCTGCACCGCTCCACCTTCTTGTGAGGCTCAAAGCCCCAACATCAGGTACAGAAAACCACCTGATGCAGCAACTGCTGCTCCTGCAAACCTGTTCTTTGGTTCCCACCTCACAACGAATTCAGGAGTCTGCAGCTCAGCGTGGCTCGCAGCCCCCACACCCTCTGTGCCTTGAGGGTTCAGATTCAGCGTAACACCTTTGTGCCCAGGTTAAATGCTATTTCGCTTGTGTCTCTACCTGGTTTAAGTCAAAAAAGCTTAAAGAAAAAAATCCCCAGTAACTTTGAACACAGAGAGGTGCCTCTGGTCACAGAACTCTAAGGACATGGTGGTCTCCACACGCCAACGGCTCATCTGCTCTTCCACGCGCCCTTAACGAACCTGCTGCCCCCTGAAACACTCTGGGGTCACAAAGAGAAGGAGAAAGGCAACAAAACATGCCTAAAGGAAACACTGCCACACAATGTAGGGAGTGTGCCTGCAGTTCTGGCTGTGGCACTGTTTTCATTTCCTTCGGTTCAGACATCCGTCACACATATCCCCTCATCGCCAGCCAAAGCATCCGGAGCACTCGGATCGATGCCAGACAGAGCTCGCTGCCACTGCAGCTCCAGCACACAGGGCTGAAAGCTGAATGCTTCCACAGCATCCCAGAATCCCAGACTGGTGGGGCTGGCAGGGACCTCTGGGGATCACCCAGCCCAACCCCTGCTAGAGCAGGTCCCCACAGCAGGGTGCCCAGGAGGGCGTCCAGGCAGGTTGGGGATCTCTCCAGAGCAGGAGACTCCACACCCTCTCTGGGCAGCCTGGGCCAGGGCTCCTCACCCTCACAGTAAAGCAGTGTCTCCTCAGGGTCAGGTGGAACCTCCTGGTTCCAGTTTGTGCCCGTTGCCCCTTGTCCTGTCGCTGGGCACCACTGGGCAGAGTCTGGCCCATCCTCCTGACCCCCCTTTAGCTCTTGATCCCATTGAGGAGGTCCCCTCTCAGGCTGCTCTTCTCCAGCTGAACAGCCCCAGGGCTTTCAGCCTTTCCTCGGCACAGAGATGCTCCAGCCCCTCCTCATCCTCACAGCCTCCGCTGGACTCTCTCCAGTAGCTCCTTGTCTCTCATGAACTGGGGAGCCCAGCACTGGACCCAGCACTCCAGATGTGGCCTCCCCAGGGCAGAGCAGAGGGGGAGGAGAACCTCGCTGACCTGCTGGCCACGCTCTTCTTCATGCACCCCAGGGGACCATTGGTCTTCTTGCTCACAAGGGCTCATTGCTGGCTCATGGGCAACTTGTTGTCCACCAGCACTCCCAAATTCTGCTTTACCCTGTTATGAAACAGCATTGGAAAAGAGCGGAGAAATTTGTCTTCTAAAGCACCAAAACAGCTTCCCTCCAGAAAAGGATGAACAGGACTGTTCAGGAGCAGAAAACAACCGATAGCGCTCTGCAACGCCTCCGCCCAGACTCGCTCTCCTCTCAGCACCCACCGCTGGCTGTCACCAGAGCCAGAGCAGTGGGAAAAACAGATTTATCATCTGATCAAGAACCCTCTTCTCACAACAGGCCACGGGCATGCACCAGCGAAGCAATGAGGGGGGGGTGTCAGGCACCGCAGCCTGACGGCTATTAAAAACCTGCCCCCAGGCAGCACAGTTGTGTGGCAACATCACTTCTCTCTGCAAACCTTATCTATAACCTTGATCCACATCACAGTCAGATGAGAGGCGAGAAGCGAGAAAAGCCATTACCCTCTTACCAGCATAAAGTCAAACCACAGTATCAGAATAAAATTCTAGAATAAGCTTAATAATTTTATCAACCTTCAACAAGTGGGAGAATCTAATAAGCCCTGTTATAAAAAGAATCCGAACTGAGAGCAGCCAGCAAAGTAGACGGTCCTGTCCCAGGTATCAGGAGGGTAAAGGGGACTGTGACAATGACAGGACAATTTGCTGCCAGAAATAAAAACATATTGCACTGTAATATGTCGACAAAAGCCATAGCTGTGTAAGCAGCAGAACTAAGCAGCCCTGTGTTTAATAACATACAGATTTGTGCTTAATAAAGTACAAGTTTGGGATGTTCGTGACAGCAGGAGCTGAGACGTGGAGAGACGGACCAGACTGACAAGGAGATTGTGTCTGTGGAAGCGTGAGTCCTCTTACATCACAACTTCCTTTCCTTTATAAATATTTATCCATTTGTCAAAGTAAGTTTAACCAGAACATGAATAATTATAAAATCATACTTTGTTCAGGGTAGATTGCATCTCTGACGAGCCAACCAAGACAACCTAAGACTTCCGTTAGTCACGGCTAAATTCCTATTAAAATCTGAGTCACTCTTTTCTTGTGTCTTTACATAAAAGAGCTGACACCTGGGAGAAACATCAAGGGGAAAAAAAACCACCAAAAACATCCCCAAAAGGCTTACTGGAAATTTTTTCCCAGGCACATTTTTCTGATTCATGCAATCTTTTGTTACAAGCAGAGTTTCTCTCTTCTACCCATATTCTCCAGAAAGAAACCACATCCCAGTGGGCTGGTTAAGGTGGGTGACAGGAAATGCCTAAAAGCAGCAAGGTCTTAGACATCAAATGAAAGGACTCTCAGCGCTGCGGTCGGGTCCAACCTGTTTTGCTGGAATAGATCCTAGGGAGGACACAAGATTTCTCTCCACACCAAGCTGACCTAGTTCTTCCACCTGAAGTTTTGTGTGTTCAGTGACCATGGTTTTCAAAAGCGACAGTAAATGCTCCAACAACTTCAGAGTGATAAAGCCGTAGAGAGAAGGTATGAATTAACAGGGGTCAAAAGGAGCAGCTGACAGTGGGGAGGACAAAACTATATGGATGCATGTGATAAACCCTGCTTTTCCTACACCCTTTTTTAAAAATAGCTCCTCCACTCCCCCAGTGAGAAATGTGCTATTTAAAGAAGTTCCTAAAATCACAGAATCACAGAATTGTTTTGGTTGGAAAAGCCCTTTCAGCTCCTCGAGTCCCCCGGTTCCCCCAGCACTGCCAGGTCCCCACTGACCCCTGTCCCTCAGCACCACCTCCACATGGCTGGGAAACCCCTCCAGGGATGGGGACTCCACCACTGCCCTGGGTGTATATTTTTCAGGAAGCTTTCAGGCAAATGTTAATACCAGAAAGAATTGCACAAAATACTCTTCTCTTTACTATTTTAATTATTTTTAAATCTCATATTTCTAAAGCAGTTTGCCTACTATTGCGGTCAAATGCAATTGATTTAAAAATCAGTTCTGACAGCAATAAAAGAGGCAGTTTAACGGTGCTACCTACAGCACATAGAGGATTTTCAAGGTAATTACTTCAGAAAGTGAAGCGTTCTATTAAAACATGTGATTTCTACCTTCGTTGTTCCATGTGCAAATGACTAGCAGAGCCTCCCACTCCTCAGAGCGCAGCTGAACAGCATTCGGAGAGCCGCGAACAATCATTAATTATGCTTTAAAAAAAAAAAAAGTCGGTTTAAAAATACAACAGAAAACAGTACGACTGAAAATGCACACAAAGCAAACCTCCCCGCTTTAGGCTGGGAGCTTTTTTCAGACCCAGGCTTTGTGTTCTCCTCTGTTTTTATTAGGGATGGAGTGTCATGGAGCCTCGCTGGTCCCCATTGATAAGGGCAAGACAGCAGAGCAGGCAGGATTAGCGTGTGCTGGGGAAAGGTGCTCACTGCGTCCCCGATAGCGAAGGCGGCACTTGCCTCACGCCCCTGATTTATTTCTTACCCGGTTATTGCTCTACTCCAAGTCCTAGAATCCTCAGATCTCTCTTTCCCCTCCAGTTTTTAGGGGAAGAGCCAAGTTCAAACAGCCTGCAAGAGGATTTTTTCCCTTTTTTGGGTTGTTTTTTTTTTTTCCAATACTGGAGCCATGCAGCAAAGCAACACAACGATCCTAAGCACAGAAGCACCCAAGCCTACGAATAAAGACCATCCTCAGAAGAACACATCTGCCAGAACTCTCGTAACAGAGGAATGCTCCAACCTGGCCAATTTTTCCCTTCGAAAAAAATGCTAAAGAATAGTGGGGAAAGATGAAACGCAGTATCAGAACAGCAAGAGGTCCCCAGAGAACCAAAATAAAGCGAGCTGAGACCTGCGGAGGTGGGGACCCCGAGAGGAAGAAGAAATCTTAACTGTACACCAGCTGCACAGCAAGAGGCTGGAGGAGAACGTTCAAAGCACCTACGAGAAATGCTGCCAGCCTCGTGAAGAGCCAACCCCGCAAATCCTGCCTGTTACACAAGAGACAGGATCAGCTACTCCAGTTCATCACTGCTGCATCTGTGCCTTGCATCTGCATCCCAGGGCAGGAGCTCACCCCATGCACCGGAGCCAGTGCTCTGGCAAATGACCCGAGGGTGGAACCCCTCTGCTGGGAGGAGAGGGGAGAGAGCTGGGGGTGTTCAGCCTGGAGAGGAGAAGGCTCCGGGGAGACCTTAGTGCGGCCTGTCAGTGCTTCCAAGGGGCTGTCCGAAAGCTGGGGAGGGGCTGTTCAGCAGGGGCTGTTGGGACAGGACAAGGGCTGATGGGTTCAACTGACAGAGGGAGAGTCAGGCCAGGGAGAAGGAAGAGATTGTTTGTGCTGAGGGTGGTGAGACCCTGGCCCAGGTTGCCCCGAGAGGTGGCAGAAGCCCCATCCCTGGCCCCATTGCAGGTCAGGTTGGCCCCTTGGGCTCTGAGCCCCCTGCTCTGGTTGCAGATGTCCCTGCTCCCTGCAGGGAGTTGGAATGGGTGAGCCTGGAAGGTCCCTTCCAATGCAAAGCAGTTTGTGGTTCTGTGATTCTACAATCTCTGACCTGCTCCCTTGAGACTCCCATAACCTTTCTTGCTGTTGTGTCTTATTTGCCATTGGCTTATAAAGTGGGAGATGAGGGCGTTGAAGAAGCACGATCAGATAGCCAGCAGCAACCTCAAATCCTCAAATCTACAGGAGGCACTAGTCAAAATCTGGGGATGGAGCTCTCCATGCTGCAGCACCGTGGTTTCTGTACCAGATAGTCACGCTCAGGCAGGTCCCGCTCATCTCACAGCCCAGCCTCACAATACCATCAAACACCAGCCGACAAAACAATTCAACTGCCTGAAGCAAAACCTATTCCACAGTCAGTTTGAGTCAATGCTTTGGTAGTGGCACCAGCGAGATAGGTAACTCGCTTTTCTGACCACAGACCCGCACAAAAACTAAATGTAAGGAAAAAACAGTGCTCTGTGCCAAGGTAAACAGCTGCTGCTGCTCTTTCCTGCCCCCTCTGTCCTCTCTTCACCAGAAAGAAGGATTCAGCAGCTGATAAACTGCCTTTTCATAAACCGTGCATCCTGGACTGCTCATTAAAGACAACGCTGTGAGGAGTCTAAGAGCCTGGGACAGGCCTCTCTGTGCTGTTAAATGGGCACAAAATGAGGTCACCTCCAGGGTGACAGCATCCAGCCACCCGCAGTACGCTGTTTCGAACGACGCTGTCTGGCTGCAGCATCATTTCTGTTAGTGAAACCCAAAGGATTTATTTCTTGGGCTCACAGCTTCTGCGAAGCAGTAGCTGCTGTTACTTTACTATTAAGTAGAGGAATAATCGTTCCGTGCTACAGAGCACTGTCTCAGTAATTCTATGAAATATACTGGGACATCATCGCTCATAAGAATAAACTGGTGTCTCAGCATCTCCTGTCTGGGTTCTGGGTACATTTAACACCCTCACACCACCTCTCACCCCTAGACCTCAAGGCACTGGGCCAGTGTGCTCGGCCCTACGTCAGCGGACACAATTGCACAGCCAAAAAAAAAAAAAAAAGTGACTGAGGTTTCAAAAATCATTTTCATTCAGAAGTAAGGAAATTCTCTATATGTAGGATTTGAAGCTTGTCCGGAGAACTCAACCCCGTTCCCCAATTCATGGCTAAAAGCATCTGTCATGACACTCTCGCTTTGGAGGATAAGTGGTTCATCAAATGGCTCCACTTTTCAGAAAGTCCCATTTTCACACAGAAACAGAGGAATTAAAATTAAATTTCACCACTCACCTGCAAAGGCAAAGCACAGGGTATTAAAGAGGACGTGACTGCTTCAGCTTCACACAGTTTTATCCCGGTTTTTCTTCCACACTCACAACTGCCAGAACAAAACTTCTTCAGCATTTCCCTCAAACTTCTCATTGTAATTTTTTTCCTGGTTATATAAAACTCTTCAACCGTTTAATTATGTGGGTTGATACTCCCAGCGCTCGGTGCCTGCCTCACGCTGCACGCTTTACAAAGTTTTGATCAAATTCAATCACTTCAAAAAGTGCAATTACTGAGGAGCGCGCTGCTCGGTAACCTCTGCCGGCAGCATCCCCGTGCCTCAGAGCACAGACCTGGCGTTCCACAAGGACAAGCTTCGTGTCTCGCTGCTTCTGTGTGCGTCACCACGAAAAATATGGCTCTGCTGTCCAAATATATATATAAATATTAGAGGTTCAACCAGGCCAAGTGCCAGGTCCTGCAATACTCTTGGCCAGGTGGCCAAGAAGGCCAACAGCATCCTGGCTTGTACCAGCACTGGTGTGGCCAGCAGGACCAGGGCAGGGGTAGTCCCCCTGGACTGGGCACTGGGGACACCACCTCTCAAATCCTGGGTTCAGTGTTGGCCCCTCACTCCCAGAAGGACATGGAGGGGCTGGAGCGTGTCCAGAGAAGGGCAACGGAGCTGGGGCAGGGTCTGGAGCACAAGTGCAATGAGGAGCGGCTGAGGAACCTGGGGCGGTTGAGCCTGGAGCAAAGGAGGCTCAGGGGAGACCTTCTGGCTCTGACAACTCCCTGACAGGAGGTTGGAGCGAGGTGGGGGTCGGTCTCTTCTCCCCAGGAACAAGTGACAGGACAAGAGGAACCGGCCTCCAGTTGTGCCAGAGGAGGTTGAGGTTGTCCCTGAGGAACCATTTCTGTCCCATTGGGGTTGTGCAGGGCTGTCGCAGGCTGCCCAGGGCAGTGGTGGAGTCCCCATCCCTGGAGGGGTTTCCCAGCCATGTGGAGGTGGTGCTGAGGGATAGGGGTCAGTGGGGACCTGGCAGTGCTGGGGAACTGGGGGACTCGGAGAGCTGAAAGGGCTCTTCCAATCAAAACGATTCTGTGAAATTATTCCACAATGAAGTTGCAAGGGGAATTGCAAAAGTGGAAATTTCAAAAACAGGGATGTATGAGAGTCCCAGGTTGTTCAAAGCATGGTCAGAGGGATCCCAGCCTGGTTATATCCAACCTCTCTGAGAGAATGACTGCTCTGCACACAGCAGGATGTGCTGAGAAATTACAGCATCTGAAAACGGAGTCCTGCTGTCAAAAGTCAACACTAACTTCTATGGATGCAGTAACTGGTACCACTTCAATAGCCTCTGGCCTATAAAGTAAGATACTCAACTGCTGCTGAAGAGCAGGCTGGTAACTGCAGTTAAAATTGCTCTTCTAATAAGATTTGAAAATTTGGTGGTAAAAGGCAGTTCCTGACCTTTGCAGCAATGAAGCAAAAGCATGAATTTGAAATATCGGAGTGCTTTTTAAAACAGGTCATTCCATTGGCCACTGACGATTATGCACTACCTCACATATTTTTTCCCCAGAAATTAAATCTTCAGGTATTACCAGTACAGTATGCTTTCAGATTAACCTTAGGTTAGAGCAGAAGAATATGATGTTTGGCTTGTTCCAAGAGGCAAAAGTCAAAACAACAGCATGATGTAGACACAAAATGACCTTTTTATGACACAGGACATCAGCCTACAAAATGTTCTAAGGCACAAGGGTGGCCTAATATTTCTGCAAGGTTTCCCATTCTGTTCTTATGATGTGCTTTACTCAGAAAAAAACCAGGCTCCTTTCTCTGGATGGCAAAGGAGACTCTTCCTCTGGGCAGAAGAAATGTCAGCTTTCAAGACAGAAGACATCCTGCCTGGACTATGTTCTCTTCCATGAGCAAGATCACGCACTAGAGACCTGGCCTTACTGCCACTGCTGTGCTGGGCATTAGAGAAGCTTGTGGAGGCTGCTTGGATCAGCCTGTGGAGCTTTGACAGTCCTGTTTCAGCCACGCAACAACGGGACAGCCATGGTAACGTGCCTCTCACTGCATCTGCCCTCTACACTCACCTCTCCAGTATGGAAAAATCTTCAAACCCATCAAATTTTTATAGAATCATCAGGGAACCAGGGGCTTTCTGCGCCACTCCCAGAGTGCAGAAAACAGAGTTTTGAGTCAGTTAAAAAAAAGAACTGACTTACGGCTACTGGCAGGTTTTCTTTCATTTCTGTAAACGGGTGTACAAAAATAAAGGTAAGGATTTTCAAAGACAGACAGAAGATTAATATCATATCATAGAATCACAGATTGGGTTGGAAGGGACCATAAAGGTCATCCAGTTCCATCCCCCTGCCATGGGCAGGGACACCTTCCACTAGAGCAGGCTGCTCCAAGCCCCGTCCAACCTGGCCTTGGACAGTGCCAGGGATGGGGCAGCCACAACCTCTCTGGGCAACCTGGGCCAGTGCCTCACCACCCTCACAGGGAAGAATTTCTTCCTGATATCTAACCAGAACCTCCCCTCTTTCAGCTTGAAGCCGTTACTTGCAGAGCAAGCAGGTGAATGGTTCCGCAGTACTGTGGTAGCAGCTGCAGTCTGAGTGCAAATAATCAAAGTACATAGATATGCAAATGGAACAATCCTTCGCCACATTCACTCCACACAAGTATTTTTTAATGAGAGTAATGTGCTTCCTTCTATATCTATAAGAAGATCCCAAGTAAGTTATAGGAAACAAATTGACTTCTTTGGAACCTTGGTAGATACACTCCCTCCGGGGGACCTCCACAAACAAGGTGGTGCTACTCCACAGGACACAAGAACCCACAGATTCCTTACTGCCCATTATGGAAGAGCCTCTCAGAAAGACCTAACACTGCTACTGCTACCACTGATTTGGGGTGAGTTTTGCCCACTTTCTTCAAGGATCCCCAGACATGCTGCAGGGACGAGCATTAATGGTTACACAGATACACAACAGGAAAACCACGTGCTTTACGCAGCAGATAGGGGCAGACAGAATAAACTCATCCTTCCTGCTGACAAATAAGCTGGGGATTTGGTGAGAGTCTTCACCATGCAACCTGTGTCTACAGCAGAGCTTCCCAGGGCATGGACAGAGAAGAGACCAGGGAGAAGGATGCTGCCAGCTCTCCATATGTGGGCTTTCGGATGCCTTCCCCCAGCTCTGAGTCACTCAGATCATACATTTCAAACCTTGGCTTCCCAGTTACTATAACAACTTAATGGATTTCTTCTTGACGTTATTAGCTACATTTAGTTTAACCTGGATTTAGTCACACAGGGTTTGGGGGTGGCACTGTAGGACAGCTTCTCCTTTCAAAAGGCTTTTACATTCCTAACTCGCTCCAATACACAGGTGCTCTCCCCAGACAGCTTCTTCCACTGAGATAAGGAAATGCTCATACTCCTTCCTTTGAGAACTCCGAATAGAAGGAAATGGGTTTTTTCCTGAAATCAAATAAGATGCCCAAAATAAACCTGCAGCAGTTGTACCCTCAGCTGTTTTCTAAAATCAACATGGTGCAGAGAACAGCTTGTAACCTGGCTGAAAGCAGCATTTGTAATACATCCCAGAAGAGAAGGGCTGAGCACTTCATAAGCAAAGCTACTGAGAGCCAAAGCAAAGCAGTCAGAATCTCATCTATTAGGTCTACATTTCCCAGCCGCAGGGTACGAACAGGCACACCTCTGCTGCTAGAAACAGCAGGGAAACACAAGAAACTCCAGGCAAATCCCAAGGAGCAGCAGTGTTGCAGTGGGCAGAATTAGCCCCCTTCATTTCCACTGGTCTTGGCTCCAGAGCTGGAGATCCGAAGTGCCACCTCTACCCAACAGCACAGAAACGGAGGAGAAAAGCGAAGACTTCGCTTCCCTTGGCAGCGGGACAGGGACGGGAATGGGCATGTTTCCTCAGCCTGGCTGCACGAGGTGGGCAAGAGGGGAGAATAATTGCCTCCTCCATTCAGGCATGGATTGAACAGCACTGACCTCCAGCCACTTCAGACCCACTTCAGACCCACACAGCATTTAATACATTTAATACATGTTGGAAGCCTCCAAACACCAAACTCCCCCCAGTTCCAAGGACAGTGGGACCCTGGCAGACCCTCCCTCAAGCAGAGGTGTCTCAGCACCCGGCTGAGAATCTGGCCTGGGAGACAGCCCATGACTCCGTACAAACCACTGCAGGGCTCTGCGACAGAAGGTTTGGCAGATACCCAGCGAGTTAATAAATGAAAAGTACAGTATCACTTTATACACTTACTTGGGGAAATGTGTCTCCTGCTGACTTGAAGAAGTCCTACCTCAAAGGCCAAACCATAAGTAAGGGGACAACTGGGTGCAATGGAGAACCTCAACTTCCTGCACTGTGAAGGACTCGATAATGAACCGTTCCCGCTACCTTCTCCACTTAGATGGATCCGTTTTAGCTGTGGAGCCTGGAGCTGTGCTCAGCTGCAGAACCACACAGCACCAGGATAATTTTAACCCCACAGACATATGGAGAACACTCCTTTCTCCCTCCTCTGCAGAAAAAAGAAAGATGATCTGAGCCTACAGACTTCCGACAGGGGAAAAAAAAAAATCTTCTTTAGGTATTTTAACTCAAAAAACATTCAGGGAAACAGTAATAATAGTTGTTTATATTGACAGTGTAAAAACAGGCATGACATTTTTGTCACCAAGTATGTGGTGACAAATACGAGAACCTGGGGTAACAATTGTATGCTGCTTGCATTTTTTATTTTGAATGACTAATTTCTATGAATTTAATTACTCTGATTATAAAGTAGAGTTGTTAGACACCTACAAGTACCCTTTTAAAACCTATCATTGTAACCATTCATTAAAAAAACAAAATAATGAAAGAATATGTCTGAAGTAGAAACCAGTATGAAGCAGCTGCGCATGCCACCTCACTGCACTTTGCGGCGTCACTCCAAGTGCAGCCTGTTTGCTCCCAAAGACAAGGTATCAATAATGAAAACCAAAATAGGTTTGGTTTCCTGAAAAGCATAAGCTTGCTTAAAGAAAATCTGGTTTATTCAACCACAAAGTAACTGGCACAACAGCAGAAAGAGAATGAATGTGCTCTCCGCACCTCTGTGCAGCCGTGGCCCACGTGCATTGCCACATCGACCCACTCCTTTTCCCTGGCTGGGACCCACCCACCTCTTTTTAAGAATGATGACAAACCAGATTCAAAGCTCTGCAACTGCCCAGCCTGCTCCGCACAAGCAAACTTTAAAAGGGCGAGCCCAGACCTGACAACGCTGCAGCTCTGACGTAGAGGCTTCTATTCCTGCCCAGAGAAGGGCAAGGAAGCTGGTGAAGGGTCTGGAGAGCAAGCCTCCTGAGGAGCAGCTGAGGGACCTGGGGTTGTTTAGTCTGGAGAAAAGGAGGCTCAGAGGAGACCTTATCAGTCTCTACAACTCCCTGACAGGAGGTTGGAGCGAGGTGGGAGTCGGTCTCTTCTCCCATGTAGCAAGGGATAGGACGAAAGGAACCGGCCTCAAGTTGTGCCAGGGGAGGTTGAGGCTGGATATTAGGAACAATTCCTTTACAGAGAGGGTGGTCAAGCATTGGCCCAGGTTGCCCAGGGCAGTGGTGGAGTCCCCATCCCTGGAGGGGTTTCCCAGCTGTGTCAAGGTGGTGCTGAGGGACAGGGGTCAGTGGGGACCTGGCAGTGCTGGGGGAACGGGGGGGCTCGAGTTGCTGAAAGGTCTCTTCCAACCAAAACGATTCTGTGATTCTGTGGTTTCAGTTCACCATTTCCTTACTGGTTTTACATCGGTATACTGGAACGCAAGCACTGGTGCCCACCAATATGCAGGTTTTTGATCCATGAGGCAGCCACAAGACCTACCAAATAAAGAAGCAATTAGACATTGCTGCAAAGATGGAAAAAGCAATAGGAGGAACTACTCCAGGGATCACACCAGGCTGCAGACTAATCATATCACGAATTAGAAGAGCAATTTTTCTTGGGGGCTGGTTGCAAACGCTTTCTCTGACGCATTCAAGCCCAGCACAGAAAAGGAGTTTCCTAAAAGATGAGTGCTACAGGAAGAACATCACCATCACTACCCAAAGGAGAAGCAGAAGAGCAGCACATGCGCTTCTGCTGGTGAAGAGGCCTGGGGAAGCATAAACCATTCCATGGGGAGAGATTTGGAAGACCCAAAAAGGGTTTGTTCCTTGTTTTATAAATAAATCAGTGGCGCTCGCCAAAAAAACACAGCTAGCATCAATTCCTCCTGGTAGTAAGAGCAACGAGGAAAATCCACAAGAGTAATACCCCAGGTATTATTTCCTAGAAATGTATGGGTTTCTGTGAATATTCCAGAAGAAAACCAACCACTAGGTCATCAAGTACTTATTTTTCTAGTTCTTTTGCCTGACTTCATTTGAACACTGCCTTGGTTTTGCCCTTCTGAGAAAAGGCATTTAAACTCTCCAGTTTAGATTTGAATTGATTCATCAGCGACCCACAAGCATCTTGGAAAAAAAGAATGGTTCTGCGGCTCCTCCAAAAATTACAGCAATGAATAAAAACGAATGAAAACCGTGAAGAAGCACAAAGGCCCAATTCACCTGCAGAACAGGAGAAATACCGGACACACGGCAAGTAACTCATCAGGCCTTTAACAATACAGGCGGGGGATTTCAGGGAACCAAAACATTCCCCGTATGCTGAAAGACAACGAAAAGCTCAGAAAGGGACAAGATCAGCAGTTTCGTCCAAATGCCAGGCTTCAAACCAACCGGCTTATCCAAGTACATCTCTTCTGTTAATGGTTTTCATCCAAAGGTCTCCAAGTTACATCTACACATAACTCATAAGGAAAGTGCAGTGAAGAGGGGTTACAACAGAAACCTCTGAACAAATCCTACAAGGGAAAAGGAAAATTGAGACAGAGGAAAGAAAGGAAGAAAAAAAAAACCACTCAAGCAGGACCCTGTCATGGAATCCTCAGGGTTAGCAGGAAAGGATGCTGCTACACTCGACCTGACTCTCCACCTCTGTTCTTCTTGCACTGTGCCTCACCACAAAGGCTCCCTGGAGAAGCCTCCATAACGTTCATGGATGACCAGTTTCCTGCTCTCCTCTGAGGATCCCAAAGATATATCCTAAATACTCGGAGAGGTTTCTCCAGCGGGAAGATGAGGACTTCTGGGAGAAGCAGTGATCTGAATGCAAGCTCTCAAAATAACACTTAACGTCCTGCTTCTCCGTGTTCTTTGTCTCCCGCTCAAGAACGTCTAACACTATTGCGAACTCAAATCACTAGCCATTCTCTGATGAAAAGTGGAGAATCTTGTGCTGTTCCAGTGACAATTTTCCACGCTGATGCCCGCAGTGATTGCAAACGTTATACACGGACGTCTTTTCTTCAAGTGGAATGACCAAAATAGGCAGCCGCGGGTTTAGCTCTTGCACCACGCACAGGCACGGTGAGGTTTGTGATTTGTATTGCCGAGCACACTGCGCACCCTGAGGAGGTGATTTTCTCTGCACAGAACCCCATCAAACAGAGCAGCTTTACCCTGAAGGTTTCCATATGTTTTAGACTTATTTTCTTCTCAAGAGCTCTCGCAAGGTTGGCTCATTCTCTGCTTCTTATTTGGACTCGTAGTTTCAGAAACGGTTACTACCGAGGATTAATCAGTTTGGATTCCTCTCTTCCTGAAGTTCCTAGTTTCACTATTTATAAGCACCCTTGAAAGTCTCCCTGGTGCAAGGAGCTCCACTCCAGATTTATCTTTGACATTTAACGAGCACCCTGGCAATTTCAGAAGGTTTTCTCGGTGCTGTTAATTCCAGGGGTACGCAATCTACTGCTTCCTCCAGCAATTACTGAATTACAAAACCATGAATGAAACAAAAATCAATTGCAAGAATTTATTTTTCAATCTGAGCATAGAACTGTTCCTTCAGCCAACGCTCTGAAGTGATTTTTCTCTTGGTGACCACCCTGCAGGCAGGAAAGCCTTCGATCCGCATCAATTCACACGACTTCAACGTCAAGCTTGGTTTAGCAACTGGAAGGTTAGAGAAGGTTCTCCCCCATCAAGGGAAACTTCCCCCTTTTTCCTTGACATTTCGTAGTTTATGTCCCAAAATTGATTCTCACACGTCAGTGAGAGAACACTGCATCTCCAACAACTCCCACATCCCTGAGATGCTGCAGACAGCGTAATCCACTTCACTTGGATTAGTTTCCACTGTGGGTCAGTAGCACCTGAGTTCACCCAGGACCTCCGGCAAAAAGCAAAAATGAAAATACCATGGTTACTTCTTCTAGCAGAGAAAAGGGTCAGCTTCTTGTCTACAAGTTTAGAAACGTTGTTATGAAAGAAAAACCTCTAGAAGAACACCGAGGAGAATATCCTGGCATTAAGCTCTCACTATCTCTGTCTGTAAAAACCACACAACGCGCTCAGCAGAACATTGTCTCTAAAACCTTGCCAACAGGCCGGCTTTCACGCCGGGTTTAGGAGAGCAGAGATGACCCCTCATTCAGACACGATGACTTCTCTTCCAGGTCACCCTGTGGCATGAGCTTATCCGCTGCTCCCCGCTCCACTGCGCTTGCCCGGCTCCCGGTAGTCTTCAAGAACATAATGTTTCCCCGAATTTATTTTAGATGACCTCTCTTTCCCCTGGTCTCTTCCTACTTATAGAGCAGAGCTTCTGCTCTGTGCCTGGTTTTACACGAAATGCTTTGAACACCTTGTGAAAAACCATCCTTTCATCACACAAACAATCCCTGTCCTAGTTTGTGCCAGGTGAAAAGTAGGTGATAAAAAAGCTATTAGTACCTGCAGCTTGGTTACTCTTTAGTCAACCTTTTACTCCCTGTTATGTTCTAACTCTGTCACTCTCCTTCCCTGCCGCTCACCAACACGTCACGCCTGGAAGGCAGACACTGCTGCTCTTCCCTGCAAAAGCTGCTGCCTATAATCAGGTCAAAAGTAGGGTATTATCAGCAGTGCTGCAAATAATTAGAGAGCACACGAGCACATATTGACTGCTTAGCAGCTAAGTCAGGTCAGTTTAATGTTCTCGCCAGGCAGCTGGTTGCAAATTAAGTGTATTTCAGCATGTGACATTCAAAGTATTTCTCAAAATACCACCTAAGAGTTTGTGCTCCCACCGAAACGTCACATAGACCTTCGAATAACATAAAACCGCTGCGGAGGTTTTCCATCCTCGCGACACTCCAAGAAACAAAGGGAACATCGGTCACCTCGACTTCTCCGACACACTGCAAAGACTCCCGGTGGTCAAGTACACCGTACACTGCAATATTGGCGTTTCACCCCAGGAAAACAGCTGCTCCGAGATCTCTTGGTCAACCGACAGTGAATTCACAGAGGCTCTCCACCACATGAGAAGGAAACGTCCTCTGAATTAACGAGTGTTTCAATAATAAAAAGAGACTTGAACAGTCAGCTCAGTGCGTTCATTCCCAGAGTACTGAACGCAGAGTGGGGAAAACACCTCTGACAAGTAGTCATAAGGATTTAAAGTCTCCAGTGATACAAAAATTCAGGAAGCTTGCAGCTTTTTCTGATCGAGTTCATCCTTCCTGTAAGTGCCCAGACAGGACATTCCTTCGGCTCTGGCTTCATCACGACGGCCTCCACAGCCTGGTTTGAAGGAACCTCTGGTGCAGGGCGCTAAAGGGGCTGACACACTGTGTTTGGCATTGGATAGTGAACGTCCCACGGGGTAGGACTGCTCCAGTTCAGCTTGTGATGTGGGTCTCCAGAAGGCACATCTACGTTCATTCCTAAGGCTAAAGCCAGTGGGGCAAGGGACAAAAGGCTTGCCTAACTGGCAAGGAAGGGTCAGCATGGCTACACCAAGGGATGGGTGGAATCCTTCACAGAGTGAAGGCTCTGGAGACCTTAGAGCTGACTTCACTTGCTGGGACAGGAAAGCAGTCTCTGTACTGCTGCTCGCAGCAGCGTGCCAACCGCTAACGCTAATCGTAGTCATACTCCTACACGTACCATTTCTACACATGGGGAAAACTACCTTCTCATGCCATGTTGCACTGAACTCTCAGCCACCTGCACCCCACAGAATCTACCGTAACTTCACATCAGCCAACAGGAACCTCGTGTCACCTAACTACGGTATCCTGAGCCCAAACGCCAAATCCAATCCAGCTCGTTTCACCGTCCCACAGCCCATCCTACACCATTTGTCTGTGCCAGCACCAACTCTGACCTGTCCCTCAACTCTTTAACGGTTTAACAGTAAAGATGTTCAGCCCATAAGGTACCAAACTTTATAATTCTACCCCAAATCAGTACCTTTTTTCTATATAAAATAACTCACTCTATACAACACCTTTGGTCTATGCTGTCCTGATTCCCAACACACATTTTCAGTACCACCAAGATCATCCTTACTTCTGCCAGGCCCTGAACCTGCACAAGCCCCTCCGGACCCTGCATCTCGGTCTGCCATAGCCTGGTTTCACGGCTCCTCTAACAACAGTAAGCGACTCTGGTTGCCCGCACTGGCAAGAATATATATAATGCTCTTTGCTTGGCTTCCAGAAAGGAGAGAACATTCAGGAAAGAGAGGGGGGTGGAGGAGAGGAAAAAATCCCACAAACCACCCACACTACAAACCCACACAGAACAAAACGGGAGGATCAAAGACAACTACAGGGGAATTTTCTGGATCTTCTTCCCCTGACTTATTAATAAAATAACAAAGTGTATTACGAGCACAACCATGAGGAAGCGCCAAGCTCAGACTGCACATGTGCACTTACGGAATTACACTTTTTAAGCATCTGAACAGCCGCAGACCTAATCCATCATCATCATCCACTAATCTATTTTCTCATCACTGACAGTAACGCCAGATGCTTCCACAGAAAGTGCAAGAAATTCCACTGTAGGCAGAGACAGAATAATCTGCTCTCCTAGAAAGTTTCCTCCCAGCCTGATTTCTCAGAGACCGGCTTAGGCTATGAAGGATAAACACGTACCTCTTTTCTACAGCCCCCCAAAATCATCTTTTCAGTATTTCCAAAATCTTTCATACTTCCAGATACTTCTGCGATTTACAGAAGTTATTTTGGATCTAGCCAAGCTCTCTGCTTCAAGAACGCTCTGGCAAATAGCCTCTCGGTCTAATTATATGAGAAAATAAGAGTCTTGAATTTTTCAATTTTGCTGCACGCCTGCTTGTTCTTACATTGTATGACCAGGAGAACAGTTCTTAACTTCCCTCCTCTGCACCAGCCCTCTCACCTGCTCTAATGTGTTAACCTGAGTAAGGGATATACTCTTAAATTATCTGAGATGTAACGGCACGTAGGGCCGAACGGAGCCAACAGCATTTTACCCTCACAGAACAGCGCGAACAGAAAGAAGGCATGGGCCTTTCCTGTCTGTTTTTAGCCAGCAACGTGAGACTATCGATGTGGTTTTTTCAAACAAAACCAAGTTTTTAAAGCTGAAAACTATTTTCATAATGAATTCAGCTAAAATGTTTTACCTAAACCAGTTAAATAACCATTCCTCTGCATTGCCTGAAACCAAAACACTGCAGCAGCACGAATCTGAAAGGGAAGCTGACAAATTATTTTAACTCTCTAAATTAAGGGAGATACAGGGGGGGTGGGGAACGGAGCATGAGTAATAACATCAGATTAACATCCTTTAGCTTTAGAAACAATATTTAATGTGTATAGACACACATTGGTTTGGAACAGCCGTCAAGTTCAGGGGAGCTCTTTCACGTCGTCATTTGTTCTACTCCTTTCTAATATTTTTTTTTCCATCTGCTCAGGCTAAATTTATCCTACTGCCACAATTATACACTTTCATTTACTGATGGAACCAGTGTCAAGACTTACAGGCTTTATTTGCTGCATAACAGGCATTTCATTTAAACAAATAAAGGGGTCTCTACACCCATTTTGTCACTATTTTTCTCAGTGCATCAGAACTACCCACCTCGATACCGGGAGAGGTGGTACCACGCGGATCACTCCAGGGCAGGGTGGCTTGCGTAAAACAAATCACTGCAAATGGCCCAGCTTGGTAGTGCGTCAAATTGCCATTTTAGGAAGGATTTTACACATCTATCCATTTCAAATGCGGCAATTCAAGATAGTGGATTGTAAAGGCTTTAAACAAGTGTCCACAGAGATGATGAGTTATGAGCTTCTTGATAGCTAAGTCAGACCCTTGAGTGAGGAATGGAATCCATGTGAGGTGGAAAGAGCTGGGAAGTAAGTACAGAGGCGTTGGGGAAGAACAGCAAGCTTTGGGACACAGAGCCGGGCAAACAAGACGCTGGTGAGCACCCAGAAAAGTGAGAGGAAAGATGAAAAATGAAGCTGCATAACTGGCCGAGGCACTTCCATGGCACTTCAGAGCAGCAAGAGAGGAAGCAGCAGCAGATCAAATGATTATATTCAGACCAACAGGTATGGGAAACGGTGAGATTTGCATCCAACATACAAAGGGCACATACTGGTGCAAAGGAGGAATGCAAATTCAACCCCAATACGTATTTGGAAGAAGCAGCCAACAAGGCTGAATCTTGAATTTGAGTTCAGGTTCACGTTTAAGCGTTACGTTAAAAATCGTTTACTGGACTCTAAAAAGAGACAAAAATAATAAAACTGATAGTAACTGGAATCTAAAAAGACGAGAATAAAGCAAGATATAGGTGTACCTGAGCAAGCAGATGGAAAGATATTAAAATAGATTAGAGAAACAGACAATTACAATGAATAATCTGCTGTACGCAGCCAGGATACTTAACAGCGTACCAGAAAAGCACTCTTTGTGCTAAAGAGCTTTAGATTCTGGACAATTTATAAACCAGAGATTTGTTTCCAATCTGGCCACCATCTCTGGAGCCGACAGCAAGGGACGCAGCAAATGAGCATTTCTCTCAAAGTGGCACAAAAAGTTCTCCGTTGCACTGGACTTGAAACACGCAAATGCAATTATTCAGCTTGTTCACTGCTCTTCCTCTGGACATCAGAATTCCAAGGAATAGCATAAAAAGCCTTCTACAAATCCTGCTGTTAAGATAACTCACAAACCTATCAGGAATTCTCTCTTCAGCATAGATGACCTCTTGGGCTACTTCCTACTGCAGCAGATGCTGAGCACCACACAACTCCTTACCTCTGTGGCTACATTCCACCCCAAGAGACCTACAGTAATTAGCTCGTTGCATATCAGAGCCGATTTATCACACCTCAACCTCCACCCAAGGAGGTGAAAGGAGCAGCACCCCTCTCTGCTCTCCTGCACGGCACCTGAGGGGCTGGCAGGGGAGCTGATGTGGCGCTACGCAGGGGAAACAACTTCCAGGGAGAACTCACAACTCTCACCAGGCACCGAACTGAGAAAAGGAGAACCAGAGGAAAACACACTGGCTCAAGCCACACGTTAGCAAACACGATGCACAGCTGTAAAGCCTAGAAGAGAAAATGTCACCAAGGAATGAGTGCTGGGACGGCTGACCCGACAAGAAGGTGCAAGGTGGAGGCACAGCTGACGTCTGACCCATTTCAGAGGCGCGGGCACGGCACAGCATCCCCCAGCCCACGGCGCAGGGAGGATGCGACTCCCAGAAACATCTCTAAATGAAACGTGAGGCTGGGACAAGACAGGTCCAAAATAAAATGAGTAATTCCAACAGAAAATTGGTAAAAAATGCAAGGAAATAATTTTTTGAAACAACAGTTAACGTACATCTTCCCTCTTTGGAAAACCACCACCTTTTTTTTTCCCCTTAAACTCTCGGTTCTTCCTGCCATGTGATTCAATACGACAAAACTTACCGAAACCACCCGAACAACCCACAAGTGACGAAGATTCTCCTCAATCCCACCCGCCGCGCAGGTGCTGCCGCCGCGCAGCCCCATGAACGCCGGGGGCACCGACCGGCTCCCAGCCCGCCGGGACCCCCCGCCCCCGGGGCCCCAGGGCAGGGCGGCGGAGGGACCCCCGCGAGGCCTCCCGCACCGCGGGGGCTGACCGAGAGCCGGCCCCGGGCTGCCGCCACCGCTGCCGCCCCGGCCCGGCGCGGAACGGCAGGGAGGGAGCCAGGGAAGCGTTTACCTTCGCCCGGCGCGGTCTCCGGGGCTTCGCTGCTCTCCCCGCGGCGGCTCAGGTTCCCCGTCAGCGCCGCTGGCCGCCGCTCCTCAGCGCTCCATGGCTCCGTCTCTCTTTCCCCAGCCGGTGCCGGCGATGGCAGCGGAACGGCGGCTTAGCGCGGCGGAGCTATCGGGGCCACCACCTGCCTGGGCTGCGCCGGCGGCTCGGCTCCGCTCCGCTCCGCTCCCCTCCCCTTCCCGCCGCCTTCCCCTACGGACCGCGACGCGGGCTCGTCTCAGCGCCCCTCTTCCCGCCGCTGGGCGGGGGCGGGCCGGTCGTGGGGCGGGGGGCAAGCCGCGGGGCCGAGCAGAGGCACGGCGGCCGAGCAGAGCCGCAGCCGCCGCGGTGAGGGGCCGCAGCGCCGGGGGGGCCCTCCGGAGCCTCCGGCCCTGCTCCGTGTGCGAGCCCAGGCCCTGCAGCGCCCGCCGCGGGAGCCGTGAGGGGGTCCCCGCTCAGCCATGGGTGAGGCGGGCCGACAGCCTGCGGGGCTCGCTGGCCGGATTTGGCCTGGGTGAAGGGGAGCGCTGAGAGAAGGTCTGCTGCCAGCGACCCGGGAGCGCAGCAGAAGGGCGGTTGGTCGCCGCACCCGGTGGGGCAGAGCAGGAGAGGAAGCGGGTCGTGGCGCTCTGAGGACTTGCCCCAGCAGACGTTGCCCTCAGCACCTGGCACCTGAGGTGCGGAGCAGAGGATGCCCCAGCGCGGCCATGGCGGAGGAGCCGCCAGCCTCCGGGGTGGCACAAACCGCTGTGCAGGCGCGGAAGTCCACGCCGGCATAACGCGGCCGGGCTGGCAAACAAGCTGCTGCTTCCCTAAAGGTGCAATGGCAAAGCGTCTCCTCTCTGGGCTGGCCACGCCACCCCCAAACGCCCTGATGTGGGAGATAACGATGACACGGTTTATATGGTTTCGTTACGGCAGGCACTTCTGTTTGATCCTAACGGCGCTGTGAGATCTTTGGGTGCCGGATGTCTCTATCAAAGGCCAGGTTTCTGGAGTAACGATGTGAGGAACTTCGTTCACGTTTTTAAACAAGGCAGTTTCTAGAGTTCATGGCTGAGGAGCAGCGTTTAAAAGGCTTAAAGAACCCCCTCCCAAGTCCCAAACCCACCCAAGAATCCAACAATAAAATGTATTCATTGTAGAACCTCTTGAATGAAGAGCTAAACGTGCCACTTGTGGACAACAGACAGACCCTTGATTTTTTGCAGGGATTAATGACTGCAGCCTCTGAGACCCAGACAGAAGGCTGCTGTGTTGTAGTTCTCGCTCAAGCACCGTCCTGTGGAGCATCCCACAGCACAGGCCATACCAGACCTTGACAAACCGCTCTTTATGGCGGGCACTGTCAAACGACGACGTTGAATGGAAGTTTTGTACCGCGTAATCATAGAGAGGAGAAAAAGATCGTCTGTGTGGCTCTTGTTGAGGTGAAACCAAGAGTTAATAACTGCTATAATGTACAGAAATAAAGTATACATGAAATATAAAACTAATTATCAACAAAAGTTCAATATTCCCCTCCCCACAAATAAAGGTAAATATATTTCTGCGCATGTAGTGTCAAAAATAGTTCTGATTCCAGGGATGATTTCAGGTATTTGCTTCATTACATTGTAAACAAGGGCACAGGAGAAGGGCAACCTCCGTGATTACGTGATGCTGTAGGGCCAGAAAACAACTGAAAAGCATCTCTCTAGAGTGGTTTGCACCCCTATAACTCATCACCTCATCCTTCCCTTTGCCAGTAAACCACCACACCCAACATCTACTCAGCTATCAATCAAGTCTGCGCCAGGACAAGGGCTGATGGGTTCAACTGACAGAGGGAGAGTCAGAGCAGAGAGAAGGGAGAGATTGTTTGTGCTGAGGGTGGTGAGCCCCTGGCCCAGGTTGCCCCGAGAGGTGGCAGAAGCCCCATCCCTGGCCCCATTGCAGGTCAGGTTGGCCCTTGGGGCTCTGAGCCCCCTGCTCTGGTTGCAGATGTCCCTGCTCCCTGCAGGGGGTTGGACTGGGGGAGCCTGGAAGGTCCCTTCCAACACAAACCTGCCCCCAGGATCAAATCAGGATATGAAATGAACCAGGACTTAAATATCATGAATAAATGTGTCACCAGTTATTGCTCCAGGTGAAGTGGATGTTTCTCTACTATAAAAAAAAAAAAAAGAGCAATGTATGTAAAAGAGGATGGGGAGAAAGTCCCACTTACCAGAACAGGACACTATTGCATCCTTTTTTTTTTTTTTCCTGAAGGAGACTGAGAGAAAAAAATAACCTGGCAGATGTTACCCCTTTTCCTTAATGCACTCAGATACTTGGGTGATGGAAGTGGTAGGAGAGCTGGTACAGAACAGACCAGACGCCTTCAGCCGGGTGCTGTCCAGACAGCCAGAAGAAGATGTTTCCTATTCAAACAGAAAGGGAGTAAAAGCACATGGCGTTTGGATGAGGACGGCTGGTATTAGCGATGCAAAGGGGAACACGGCCCTTACAAAAGAAAAGGCATTTTTTTTCTTTCTCTAAAGTGAAATGACTTCCCCGCCCAAACTTTTCTTGGCGGGTTAGCGCGTTGGGGTTGCACCGTGAAGGACGTGGCTGGTAGAAAGCTCTCCTGGTTCCTGCGGTTCCCCCCACCTCCACCACTCACTTCCCCAAGAGGCAGCGCAGCCCCAGAACTTCCACTGAGAAGATGGGTCCTGCTTTGTGGTGGTTTGCACAATCTTCTGTCTTTGGTCTTGGTTTGTCTTCCTCCTCCAGCCCCCAAATTCCTCTTTTCAGAGAGGATCAGGAGGAGGTTTCTTGATACTGCCAACACCAAGCAGGGAAGATGGCCAGTACCTCCCGCCACGACTGTCTTCTCTCCGCTGTGCCCTCAGCTCATCAAACCCCGATGGCTCTTGTCATCTCTGCTCTTCCATAAAGGTCTTGGTGCCAGGAAAAGGAATTCGGGTGAAAGCTGATGGGAGGCTGCAGACTGCTGGGAGATGAATGGCAATAGGGGAAGGGAACAAAAGCCCTGAACGCTGTAAGAGATGGATGAATTCATTCATCGGGCAGAATTAATGAAGGTCTCTGTCCTTCCACTGCAGCTGAACCAGCTCAAATATATCAAACAGAGGGGAATTAACTGGGGCATCAGAGACGCTGTCCGTGCTCCTGCCATCAGGCAGCGGGATTTATCCTCCACGTTTAACACCAGAAGGAGAAGAATTGTTGGGTTTGCTTTCCAGAGCTGCGAGCAGACACGCCAAGCACAGCGGGACAAGGCACGGGGCAGCTCTCCCTCCCTGCTCACCTTCCTTGGGGTCTTACTAGAAACCCGTTTGTGAGAAAGGTGTTGTCATAGTCGAAACCCAACGAGGAGGGTCTCTCCTTCTGAACTGAGTTGGAAAAGCAGAGTATTTTGGTTAAAGGCCATAGCACTTCAGGGCAGAGGGAACAGCGCGGCACTTGCTGGGAGGTGAGGTGGAGGTTGCTCGGACTCCTGTTTTTCTCCATAGACTGGGCATGAGGGGAATTCTTATCCCTGGGGCATCAGCACAGACATGAGCTGGGGAGCCCTGTAACATATATGTAACAGAGCAGGAAAAATACCAGGATTTATTTTGTGCCCTCCTTGGGGGAAACCTAGGTGTTGCCATGGATTCAGTTCAAGGTTCGACTGCTTTTGTAACAGGCCTGAAAGGTTCCACCACAACCCCTGGGCGCAAGGCGGCAGGGATGGGGCTCAGCAGGGAGGACAGGACAAGGCTGTGTCTTTCAGGGGAAGTACTGAGAAAGGAAGAAGCTCCTGTCACTTCTCCGGGGAGCTGCCGCACTCCTCCTCCTCCCGCTCCGCCACCCAGCACGCGCTGGCAGGACTGTCAGACACGGAGCTGACTGATTCGACCAAGCCTTTTGCAGAATCTGAATCCTGAGAGGGTCAGAGTGGAGCGTGGTGGCCAGGGTCACAGCTGACACTTGCAGAGAAACCTGCTGCTGAATAATTCTAATTCTCCCAGCGAGGACTTGCTGGCTGGCAGCCTAAAACCCGAGCGTTGCTGCAGCCAGCCCGGTTTCTAGAAGTGTAGGAGGGAGGGCTGCTCTGTTGGCTGGATGGGGATGCGTTCAGTGAAAAAATAGCCACTAACACTATTTTTCAGCTCTTGTCTTGCGTAACAGAACCACGGAATCATTTTGGTTGGAAGAGACCATTAAGCTCATTGAGTCCACCCGTTCCCCCAGCACGGCCAGGCCACCACTAACCCCTGTCCCACATGCACAAGCAAGTCCTGAGTAACCCACAGCCCCCGGCAGACGGTCTGTGTGCCCATGCAGCACGTGCTCAGCGGTGTCAACGTCATCGCCCAGCTGCCTTTTCCTGGGGGGCTGCTCTGTGTCAGGGCAGCACTCCTGGTCTAGCAGGAACAGGCTGCATACAGGCGGCAGCTGCACGGCCCCTGGGGTTATGCGGTAAGCACACGGGGAAGGGATTTTTCCCCATGTAAGGAGGCTTACAAAGATACAGCCTTAGGTGTCTTGTTTGCATCTAGGTTCTTCCCTGGGTTTAGAAAATCATGTCCCACAAGTGTGTCTAATTCAGTCAGGGTACAACCCCACTGGTATAACCGATTTGACACAACAATTCGTTCACCAGGCTCAGCTAATTACTGTCAGCTCACGGAACGTGTACCGAGGCAGCAGCCATTCAGACCTCAGACTCTAATCCTGTGATTTTTTTTTTTGGAGTGTGAAAAAGGATCTCGAATTGGCAAGAAAAATTTCACGCGCTACATTTGGCCTACAAAAAAACAGAGCAAAATTTTTAAAACAACAAGACAACCTTCTATGTTTTAGCCTGAGGAGAACCGATCCGACAAAAAGAAATGAGGATAAAACAAGCTCAAACAAACAAGAGCTGCTCAGAGCAATGAGTTTCAGCCATTTCTCTGACCACCTCAGTGGCGGGCGAGACAAGATTCGGGTTGTGAGCGGAGCAGGGCATATTAAACTCCGTTCTAATGATTTGTTTTGCTAATGAACCCGGCAGCAGGGGAATATCCACCCTGTATTTTCCTGTACCTTCCCCAGTAGCAGAGTGGAGTAGAGAATAAGGGGCCGGCTGGTTCATGGCTGGTGATGGAGTAAGCAGGATGGATAGGTTTAGCAGCGGATGCTGAAGGTCAGCTTAGAAAAGGTGGGGCAAAACCTGTCTTCCAAACCCATGCTCCCTGCATCATCATCAGAGCAGGGGTTTTCACCTCTGTGCTCACGGCAACCAGGTGGGCTGCGAAGAGCTCATTTCTTGCTGGAATTTGGCCTTTCTTGCCTGCCTTGGATGGTGACACTGGCCTGGCTTGTGTTTCGGGGCGCTGTCACCACTTAACGGTGCTGGGCAGCACCGTGAAGGTGCCACAAAACAGCACTTGCATTGAAATATGTCTTCAGGTGTGCAGAACTCAGATCCCTGCAAAAACCGGTGCAGTTTCTACCTCGCTAATGCAACACCGCAGGAGCGGCTGCTTCAGCTAGACAGCTCCAAGGGGTTTAGAGAGCAACGTGTGAAAACCGCAGCTAGGACACGGGCTGTCAGTCACCGCGGAGTGACAGGGACAGGGCTCCTGAAACTGCTGTGTTCATATCCAACCCACAGGAAAAACAGCAGAAGGGACCCACAGTTACAAGTCGAGAAGGAAATAAAATGTCGGCTCTATTTCCAGAGTGCATTTCAACATCCTAAGGACTGAGAACGAAAAGAACCCAAACAAACACCCCTCATATTAGACACCCCCCCTGCAGGCATCTTTCGACGCGCTCCAGCCAGACGCAGTGGCCAGGGCGTGCGGGACAGGGCGCAGTGCAGGAAGGGGCCCAGATCTTTAACCATCATTTGAAGCTCGAAATAGGTCTCCAAGTGTTTCTTTCCCACACAAGTTCCAGCCTGTGCTGTGTCCCCAGCCCACCCCTGTACCAGCCCCCAGCACTGCTCCACCGTCTTTGATCTGGGAGCGTTACCAGTCGGTCTGCTCCTTGCTTTCCCCATCGCATCCAGTTTTCCTCAGAAAGTGAGGCGGTCAACAAGCCGCTGGTTTCAATATTGGAACGAGTTTCTCTGCTGAGAAGCAGCTTTGTAAAAGTAGCTCCAGCAGGCTCTGCGTTTGTTGTCTGTCCTTAACGCTCCGCTGAGGTTTAAAGACATAAATGGATGTTTTAAAGTAATTTTCAGGGATAGGAAAAGAGCTTCATTGGCATTCAGAAAGGACCCGTGTGGGACTACAGAGGCGTTGTTGTTGCTGGTGGTAAGAAAGGCAAGACGAGACACTAGTTACAGCTGAAATACTCCGAGAGGTGAGCGCTGCCGTGCCCTGTACCAGACCTTGGCTCCACGCAGCCCTCGCTAGTCATGGCTTTTCATCAACATTCAAAGCCCCCCCAGGACATCCTTCCCTCCCTCTCTCTTCATCCTTTGTTTTTCCCTTCACTCCCTACCAGCAGGACAAGGCATTGTTCACAGGCCATCAAGATGATTTTCAGCTCTCCCAGCGCCAGTTTCTCGGTGCCTCTCCCTGCTCTGCTGCTGACAGCTCTTGCACAACAAGCTCCTGATGGGTAGTAATTAATTAGAGTCTCACCCAGACAATTCACTTCTCTGTTGTCTGGGACAACTGGTGAACAGAACGACACCTGCCGAAACCAAGCGGGTTCCCATCCACGAGGGTGCTGCCTACTTCCAGCTTGGCTCTTCTTGAAAGGGAGTTATTTTTGCGGGCGCTTTTGGAGTTTGTGGGGCTGCGTGCCAGGAGCGCAGCGCTCCTTTGTGAGAGCCACAGAGCTGCCACCGGGGTTTTGTCAATGGCACCATCTGGCCGCCGGGTCAAGGGCTGAAATCAAAATGTTTTATTGTCGCACGGCGGAAGAATCTGTAGGCACACGAGGACCTGTGGGACTCAGTGGCTTTTCAGGGCTTCGTGTTGCCATTTCTGTCCCAAATCGGTCTGAACTCTGTGCTGTGGGGAGAGGGAGCTGCTCACCAGCTGCTCACAGCGGTGCCTCTGTCAGCTGGCTCCAAATAATGCATACACCTTGCAGCATCTCATCATGGGACAGTACTTCACTCAAACCAGGGAGGGAAGTGCCACAAAGCAGAGCAGACAGCGAGCGGGGTCCATGCTGTGCCCGATCATAGAACCATCGAATCGTTTAGGTTGGAGAAGACCCCAAAGATCATCCAAGCCCAGAACGAGTGGGGACTCCTGCCCCCGACTCCTCTGCCCTCTGCCTGGGTCCGGCTCCCTACAACAGGCAAACACCTATTCCACGGCAACACCAACACTAAACATTTTATTCACCGAAGTAATTACAAAATGGACACTGTTAGTGGTGTCTCTCAGCAGCGGGAAACAATTACAGTCAACACTCCAGACGTGAAAGCCACAAACAGAGAAGGAATCAGGTCAGTTCCTGCAAGGGGAAAAGAAAACCCCAAACTCTGTTTTACTGCAGACGTTCGAACCAGAGGCTGGTTGCACAGAGCAGTGGCCCAAAGACAGACTAACAAGCTACACATGTACAAAACATGAAAACCAGTTTCTGGCTGCTTCAAACATCAACTGCAGTTTAAAAAGGGCACTTAACCGTAGCTGCAAGTGACATGTAAAAGGAATAACGACACATTTGATTAATTTGCTTAGATAAATGAGCTCTATGCCTGCATGTTCTTCAAAATTGATTTGCCAGGGCTTAATATTAGGGCTTGGTATGTACTTCAGGAGCTGCACGTAGTTCCTCCTAATTGCTTGTCCAGTTTAAATGGGAAAGGCCTTTCCTGGTAGATATGGAACCACAGCAAAACCCCCACCTCTCTGCAGAATGACCAGCCTTCCTGAGTACGAACACTGAACTCTTCGCAGCAAAGGCACAGGGATGTTTACGGAGAAGCATTAAGTGTTTCACCGTTAGGAGCAAATAGAAACCGTGCTGAGTTACTCCTGCAGCCAACCCCAGGTTCGTGGTGCTCTCAGGACACTCCCAAACATGTTCCTGTGGCATACCTCTTCCCTCGCCGCGCCCCAGGGCAGGAGAGACCCATCGCCTCTGCCAGGCACCCAGCCCAGGGGTGGCCCTGGTCAGAGGGGACCACGTCAGACCAGGGAGGAAGAGCAAGGTCATCAGCTGAAACCCACCATGCCCCCAGGAACCCTCTTCCTCTGATGCTGATCACACCTGACCCTGTTCCCTACTTTCTCCATGTTTCTTGGCAGGGACTTCCCAAGTCACTTGCCAAGACGGGGCCAGAGGCCAGCAGAGGACCAGACGTGGACTCCTGGCTCCATTCTCTTTCAGACAGCTTTGAGCACACAGCTCCTGGTACAAACCTTCCAGCCCTTTGCGGGGGGAAAGAGCTGTGCCCCTCAGCACCTGCTGTCAGGAAAACAACCAGTCCAGCTGTCAGCAACAACCTTCCTTGGAAGATTAATACAGTTTCCTCTGCAGTTTTTCACCTTTCACCGGTCCAGCCCTTCTCAGGACACGAAGCACACCGTGAAGCCACCGAGAGAAGGCAGGAGGGCTGGCTGCAGGGAAAACCACCCTCCTTACTGTCTTACTGTCCCACCCAGGAACAAGCAAATGAGACCTTGCTCCTGCGTACAGCCTGTGTACTGGCTGCCCTGTGAAAGGAGGAGAGTGCAGTAAACACAGTGTAAACACCGATATCTAATGTGGCACGAGAAGTGCTCGGCTTTGTCAAACAAACAAACTGACCTGAAGTTGAGGGGAAAAAAATAACGCTGAGAAAAGAAATGTGGTAACTGACCCCAGCTCTTCATTTCCTCTCCCAAAGGGCAGATGCTGCAGGAGCAGCCAGAACTGAAACCGTAAGTGGAGACCAGGGCAGAGGCCGACGGCAGCAGATGGTGAGTTCAGGATATGCAGATTTTGGCTTTACACAAGAGCGAATAGGTGAAGAGCGGGATGGAATGTCCCTTCCGTATGGATGGAAATGCCGGACTGAGAGCCAGTTTAGGAAGTATTTATTGAACAAACTCATACAGCTGCATCCTGCCCTTCGCCATGGGTCAGGGTCTACCTGCACTATCAGAAACTCAGGGACTGGGGACACGACCCTACAGAGCTGCTGTATAAGGGCTTCGCATGGTAAAATCGCTGTGAGATTTTTGTTTCTCAAGGAGGACGATCTTCAAACACAACTAAATGATTTTTCTGGAGACTGTTATTAAAGAACTCCAAAACTCACAATGAACCATGCAGGTTAACAGGAGGAGAAGATTCAAGTGCAGGAATCTTGGTCTTCCGCCCCAAGTTCAGTTGCACCACAGGAGGGATCCCTGCAGCATTAGCTGGGGTGGGTTTGGAGGGGCAGCCAACCTACTCCAGCCTCCCCACGTCTTCAGCTTCAGGGGTGTTGCATCTAGGGGACACACCATCAGGAGAGGCAGAACCCAACAGCCGAGTCCATTCCCAGGGCACTCAGAACCCTGGAGGTCTTTGCCACATCAAGTTCACAGGCTGGCAGGAGTGAATTTCGTTTTTCAGATGAATTCTAAGTCCAGCGTTCCGCTGGGTGCCAATCACAGCTTTACTCCTGGAACTTGATGGGAACCTCCAGGTTCGTCCCTGCCACCTCCAATCCCATTTTCCAGTGACAATGAGTTTTGGAGACTTAACAAACCGTATTTTCATTCCCCCACCATACACAATATTTTTGAAATAAGTACATTAGATCTTTGTCATATTCAAAATTCAGGAACAGAGACCCCCGGCAAGAGCAGCAGCTTCGAGAAAAAGTGGTGGGGTTTTTTGTCTTAAATTCAAAGTGCAGATAAATGCTTTGGTCCGTTTTGCTCTGTCAGATTTCTTAGCACTAACATTAAAGTGATCCCGCACCCCTCCTACCATTCACTATTGTTGCTGGGTTTTGCCCTTTTGGTTTTAATTGCACAAGTAAGTTTATATGGATTTAGCTTTGGAATATACAATATATTCATCTTTCTTAGCTCCTCAAAATAGCTCTTTGAAAAGGCACCTATATAAAAATATGTACGAACTTTGAAGTAAAAAAAATATATTTGGCTTGTGAATAAGTGTGGTTTTCTTTCATTACTTGTCCCAGAAAGTACAGCTGAGATGTGTGATCTACTTCTCCTCCCATCTGAAGCTCTTCAGCGGAGCAGAGCCAGGCTGGTGAAAGCAAAGCGACTTCTCCAAGTCCGTACAGCCAGGCCAGCTCACCCCAGATCAAAACCACGGGATTTCTGGGGCAAATTACTGCCTTTTCTACCGTGGGCTCTTAGGAGAGGGGGTGGGAAGAGGTGTTCGTGTTATGGCAGTACCGTTTGTACTAGAATCTCACGTTCAGCAACAAAAACATGGACATCTTACTTCCAAGTACATAATTTTACCCAGATAACACGCCACACTTAACGCAGCCACAAGGATTTTGATCCTCTTCTTGCAGCACCGTAAGTCTTTAGCTACTGGAACTGTTACTGCTTAAGGGAGCATTTGAGTCCCTGTGAGTCTCTGACCTCACAGTTTCTTTCACAGCTCTTTGATGCTGCCGATGAGCATTTTCAATTCACTTCAGCAGCCCCCATCACAGCAGCCACAAGTTTGCGGTTGTTGGTCAGGGCCTCCCTCCCTTTCAACAACCGCAATACAGCGTTCTGACCACTTGTTCATGTCAGATGTCAGCTAAGCAATAAATACATCAGGATTCCAGAGGAAAAAAAAAGCCTAACAAATACCTTTGGTATTTGGACAGTGCATCCACTCACCACCAGCCCAAGTGGATACCAATGTGTTTCTGAGCATCCAGTGGCTGCACCGCATCCAGGTGGACTCAGACCGCAGCTGTGGGGACAGCCCAAAGCCTAGCACAGAGCTAACCAAGCGTTAGCACAGGCCGCCTCTGCACCTCCTCCCATCCTCTCACCTTGACAACTGCAGCACAGAGTCCCATTTCAAGTGCAGCTCTTCATGGGGCTGCTCAACATACACCTAACAGGCATCAACACAGGTACTGTGGCACCAAGGGCTAATTTGAACACAATAATCAGAACTCTGAAGGAAGGCCCCACATTTGAAAATTAGGTCAAGAAATGGAATTTCTTCCTGCTAAAATCCTGGTTTTCAAATATTGAACCTATTACCCAGCTTGAAAGCAGGAGAGCTCCTGAAGGAAGTGAGGGAGGGGAATGCATCAACACCTAAAAACCATCAAATGTTGGTGTGATGACTTGAGTTTTTCTCTGTGTTCTCTTGCACCTTGGCAGCAGACATCAGAAACTGCGGCACGTAGGGCACCGTGGCTTTATACTTAAGGCTACTTTGGATAAAGGAATTTAAATTAGGTGGCGCCTGCTGAAGGAACCCCACGTCTTTGAGTAGATCGGTTGTGTGGCACCGACACATCACCCCGGAACTTTCTGTTAAAAAGATCTCATGTTCTCTTTCTTCCAGTGACGTTAGCCCGAGGTAGCAGAGGCTCCGCTCAGGACTATCTCCATCTGCGAAAGCATCATCCTGATCTGAAGGCTCTGAAAACCCCTCTGAAGAAATAAGGGAAAGGGAAAGAGTTTTGCTGGGCTGCCGGCCAGGCGGGTCAGGCAACAGGAGGAACGCTCTGTTTCCCACCTCCCAAGAGCTCCTGAAGAAGGCACCTGTAACTACGGAATCTTCAGCCAAGAAGCATCTATCACAACAACTGCTCAGATGCATTTTCTGTTCGTACAGCCCGCTTGATCTGGAGCTACTGATAATAGTCGCATATTTAATATCGGTCTGCCTTGTGGTTTCTCCACGCATTTGGTCATCGTGGGAGCTCCCAGAGAAGCTGCTACTGTTGAAATGGCTGCTAGAGCAAGCAGAGTCGTGTTCAGAGTCTTGAGTTTTTGTAAACATGGAGTCAATTACTAGGAACTCTTGTGTGTCGTCTTTTTTCAACACTTTAGTAACACTGATGTCTTCCAGCACTATTTCCGGTTCCAGAAGAAGAGGCTCAAATGACATCACTTCGGGGTGCTTGATAAAAAGATGTTCAAAGGTTTCAGGCTAGAATAAAAGATATATTTTAATGCTTATCCATTATTTAATCGCTTTATTGCAGAATGAAGCTACCGAGTTTAAGAATCGCTCAGAAAATCATCTAAGTCACATTTCCTCTTTATGTCTACGTGTAGGTGAGGGTTGAGGGAGGAGAAAACAAAAAAGCAAGAGCTTTGTGTGTGAAGAGCTGCAAAGTGAGCGTTCTGTGAACCAGTCAATGCTCCAGCCAAGCCAGCGCGTGGTTCAAGCTGAATCAGAAGCAGCTCAGCAATCCCGTTCCTTTCAACATTAATAAACACGCACACATTGTTAAAAACACCCATGAGTGCTTTGCAAGACAAAGGTCTTGTCCCCTTAGATGGCCTTGGCTTCTTATTGAGATTGTATAAACGACAGACTTAGTCATTTATGTGTCAACGAGACACATAGGATTCTATTATTTAGGGTTAAACTCAGCCCTTCCGTAGCATTTTTAAAGCATTTCCCTCTGAACGGCAGCTGTATGTTTGAACTGCCTGCAGAGAAACTCATTTATTTTGGAGAAATGTCTGCTTTCCTCCTACCTAACGCGTGTGCACATGACGTATTCGACAGCGGGAACTGACAGCACAAGCAGAACTCCTGCCTGCAGAGGAAAATCCACATGCAAAACATCTATCTCCTAATGAACTCGAGAGAAAACAAATAGCTACAAACAGATTCCGTGTGTATATCAGCAAACTGTATCTGACAGCAGGAAAGTTGCCAAAACAACCGGGAACGTGTCAAAATACTGCGACTGGCACATGATTACAGCCAAGAGCGTGCTGACTCACAGATTTAGGCTGCTGCTTCAGTCTGGACTGGCTCTCGGTAACGCCTGTGCCCTCACGTGGCAACACTGGTGAGTGAGGAGGTCTTGGACTGCTTTGGTACTTGCCCCAGGCAAGTCCGTCACCCTCCCACACTGACAGAACCCTGCACGCTGCCATCACTCCTCGTCTTCAAAATAACATGAATAACCGCGTATAACAGTGACCAGTGACTGAAATGAGCTGTGGCCTGCTACGATGCTGTTTGGCAAAGGCCACCATCTGCCAGCTGAGCCACATCGCTTATTAAAACATGTTTAATCAAATCCAAGGCATAATCCAACACCCTGAGGAAACGTGAGACCACAGCACAGCCGCAGTGACAGGGCAGGTGGGGTGAATGCTGCTGTATTTACACAGCACATGAGCGCAGGGCACGATGTGGGCACAGACTGTTAAACAACAGGCAGAGCAGTTCCACAAAACTCAGCAGAAGAGCCATCATCTCAGGTCACCAGTTCCCAACCTCTGCTGACCAGATGAATTGAGATCCCAATAAACAAGGAATTTCAAGCACCGCTGCTGTTTTGCTCTCCTGTTACTCTGAATTTTACATTCTGTTTGTCTCATATGCCACAGGCGACCTCCAAGCTGTGAGCCATTTCACAGAACCACAGAATCAAAGAAGCACAGGATCGTTTGGGTTGGAAGAGCCCTTTCAGCTCCTCGAGTCCCCCCATTCCCCCAGCACTGCCAGGTCCCCACTGACCCCTGTCCCTCAGCACCACCTCCACATGGCTGGGAAACCCCTCCAGGGATGGGGACTCCACCACTGCCCTGGGCAGCCGGCGACAGCCCTGCACAACCCCAACGGGCAAGAAATGGTTCCTCAGGGACAACCTCAGCCTCCCCTGCAACAACTGGAGGCCGGTTCCTCTTGTCCTGTTGCTTGTTCCTGGGGAGAAGAGACCGACCCACATCTCACTCCAACTTCCTGTCAGGGAGTTGTCAGAGCCAGAAGGTCTCCCCTGAGCCTCCGTTGCTCCAGGCTCAACCTCCCCAGGTCCCTCAGCTGCTCCTCAGTGCACTTGTGCTCCAGACCCTGCCCCAGCTTCACTGATTAAAAAGATGAAATAGACATTTGTCTATTTAACTGGTGCAAGTTACACTCCTGCAATTAAGTGCTGTTCAAGGAGCCCAGCCCTTCCCAGGATGCCGCCATGGAAGCAGACATGTCAGACTGGGCTGGGGTTTAACAGCCTGCTCAGGTAAATCACACCAAGCTCTCTAGGCCAAGCCAGGGGCTCAGGCTCTGCTAACGCCAGCCACTGTGACGGCTGCTGCCAGACCAGAGAACACCCATGCTCCACTCCACCCGACCACGGCAGCGTCTTCCCCAGCACTGGGATTGCCAGGAGCTTCGTTTAGCGTTCAAACATACAGCACGGTCCATCAGAGAACGAAGCATGTTGAAGTACATTAAAAAGCCACCAAAAAATATAAGTAAAAAACATAAGCTGTAACACCACCAAAATCAGATTTTCCTTAAGGATTTCTGGCTTGTTTTTTGGAACACAGATCTAATGCTGGAGGTTACTCAGGCATCTGCATTGATGTGGCTGCATGTTTAAATGATAACAAACACTGAAGCCATGTAAGTAACACACACACTGGGATTTTCAGGAAAAAGCCAGCAAGCAAGCAAGCAAAAAACCAGTAAGGCACAACACACACCCAGTTTCAGCATTCTCTGAGTTGCTGCTGCACCCAAATTCATGTTAAAAGTTCAACAGAAAGTTCAAAAGACCACGATGGGACAACCAAGTACTTGTGCAACTAAGTGACCGATCACTTTGATGTGCCCGGAGTCAGTGGACACTCCCCAGGGAGCTCTGCTAGAACAAACACTCCAGTAGAATAAAACCCCACTTTCAAGTGAGGTCAATAACTGGGCAGATCTCGCACTCAAGCTGGCTAAATCCCAAACCAGGCCGATGTCTCTGCTTCCACAGCTGTGTCCTAGGAAGGGCTGGGCTCTTTCAACTCCCTTTGAGAGCCAGGGCTTGAAAGGACTCAGCCCTCTGCCAGTCCCAGCCGTAGTCGGGCAGGAAATAAAAGTTAAAACCACCAACTCTACACTAAGTGCTTCTGCCCCTGCCCAAGAGTTTTGCTCTGTAACATGGGCCCTGCTCCTCATTTTTGCAGGGATGTTTTAGGGTTTTTGACAGAGCTACTTCCAGGATTCGTTCTATTTTAAACAAAACAGCGCTGTATTGTATCTGTGCTTCCTGTCTTCGGAATGTCAATAGAAAGTTCTTGTAGCAACTGTGCCTGGGAGCTGGCCCAGCAGGCAGCGACCATGATTAGGCTTCACTGCATGTCCATTCTCTGTTTAAATGAAATTAAATTAAAGATGAGAAAAGAAACCTTCACTGAGAACACAAATTAAATACCTGAGAAATCTTCTGCATCCATTAGATGCTCCTTCTTTCAGAAACAACAGGCCTGAACTTAGATTCCTGTCTCAGTGATTACACACTGTCCAGCTCCAGGACCACGAGAAGCTTTGTCTGATGGTGCAAACTCACAAGGTCCACGCACAGACCCTTCCTTGTCACAGCTGATCGCACCACAGCTCCCGATTCACCAAACGAGAGGCAGTTCACCCCAGCAAAGAGTTTGGCCTTTGATACTCAGGCGGCACTCACTGAGGTTACACCTACAGGGTTCTGCAACGGATTGACTAATTGCCCTGAAATTTAAACACCCCCACACTCAAAATGAGGTGCTGGCCTCTGGTCCTGGCCCATTCCCAGGTACCAGCTGGGAGAACAGCTGTATCACTATGGTCAGAGGTGCCACGTCACTTCGTTCAGGTAGGATCTAGTCTAACGCTCAGGAAGAGTTTGGTCCTGAGCAAGGAGCAGCCAGAGCCATGGAGTGGGGGAAGCAGCAGCACAGGGCAATACACACCTTCTGGAAGTTAACTCCTTGGGCCCAGGAGCAATTCTTGGGGTTTGGAACATCTTCCCAGAACAGTTTCTTCATTCTGAAACAGCAGGTAAATTCTGGAGTTGGTACCGTGCTGTCACTCCCCTTTGCTATGGCAGAACCTGTGCAATTTTATTTATCCACATCACTATGACAATGAAATAATCAATTTAGATATTCTAGATGGCCAACATGTAATAGAAAGAAAAAAAGAGTCATAGAATCATTGAATCGTCTAGGTTGGAAAAGACCCTTAAGATCATCAAATCCAACCAGGTGGCAGTTCTGCAATGTACAGAAGGTACAGGCAGACCCCAACCCACCGGCCACAACACTCACAGGGTTTTCTTCCCAATTGGCTTTTCCTTCAGACCTTGGTCTGTGCTGCCAGTTAAACCTGGAACTCTAAAATGCAAAGCACATGACACTCGTTCGCTTGCCCGCAAACCACTCCGCAGAAGTGAGGGGTGTGTGGCACGGGCTGAAGCGGTATTGCCCATGAAAATGCACAGCACTGACCATCATCTCCCTGCAAGGCCATCACACCCAAAAGGGCAATGGTCTGACTGTCATAAGGAAACACACTTGTGCACTCAATACACTGTAATTCACAGAATCACAGAATCCCAGCCTGGTGGGGCTGGCAGGGACCTCTGGAGATCACCCAGCCCAACCCCTGCTAGAGCAGGTCCCCACAGCAGGGTGCCCAGGAGGGCGTCCAGGCGGGGTTGGGATCTCTTCAGAGCAGGAGACTCCACACCCTCTCTGGGCAGCCTGGGCCAGGGCTCCTCACCCTCACAGCAAAGCAGTGTCTCCTCAGGGTCAGGTGGAACCTCCCACGTTCCAGTTTGTGCCCGTTGCCCCTTGTCCTGTCGCTGGGCACCACTGGGCAGAGTCTGGCCCATCCTCCTGACCCCCTTTAGCTCTTGATCCCATTGAGGAGGTCCCCTCTCAGGCTGCTCTTCTGCAGCTGAACAGCCCCAGGGCTCTAAGCCTTTCCTCGGCACAGAGATACTCCAGCCCCTTCTCATCCTCACAGCCTCCGCTGGACTCTCTCCAGTAGCTCCTTGTCTCTCTTGGACTGGGGAGCCCAGCACTGGACCCAGCACTCCAGATGTGGCCTCCCCAGGGCAGAGCAGAGGGGGAGGAGAACCTCCCTGGACCTGCTGGCTACACTCTTCTTCATGCACCTCAAGGAGACCGTTGGCCCCCTTGGCCAAGTGGACCCATTGCTGGCTCCTGGGGAACTTGTTGCCCACCAGCACTCCCAAGAGCTCCACAGAGCTGCTTCCCAGCATGTCAACCCCTGACCTGTCCTGGTGCAGGGGATTGTTCCTCCTCAGGGGCAGGACCCTACACTTGCCGTTGTTGAACCTCATTTGGTTCCTCTTGCCCAACTCTCCAGCCTGTCCAGGTCTCGCTGAATGGCAGCACAACCTGACGGTGTGTCAGCCACTGCTCCCAGTTCTGTATCCTCAGCAAACTGGCTGAGGGGACACTCTGTCCCTTCCCCCAGGTCATTGATGAAGATGTTGAACAGGACTGGACCCAGTCCTGACCCCCGGGGAACACTGTGAGCTACAGCCCTCCAAGTAGACTCTGTTCTGCTGATGACAACCCTCTGAGCTCTGTCATTCAGCCATCCCTGGGGCTGTATCCCAGACCACTGCTGTTCAGCACAGTACATCAAACAGATGACAAAAACAATTCCTAGCTCTCCCCAGAGGGACCCTGCCCAGCAGTTCAGCAGATGGGCATCATCTATGCTGCACCACCTTCTTCTAAAGGCCTTCTGGGGCTTTTAAGTGACAGTGACCAACTTACCTTTGGTGCGAAACCAGCAATGCTCCAAGGAACAAAACCGAGGTCGAAAAAACTACTGGCAGAACCACGGAGAGGCTGGCATGAGTCTCATTTTCATATTCACCTGGAAATCAAAGGAATTCACATTATAACGCAGAAAAATAACCTGTCTGTGAATTCAAGCTACTGAAGTAGAGATCACTGTTCATAGTATGTTAAATTACTTTATTATTGGTGGTTTTTCCTGATAAGGTAAACAATTCTGCATTTAAAGTTTACTTTTACAAGCTCCTATTTCATAAACATAGAAAAAGAGCCTCTAAGTCACCTTTGGTGAACTGATCCGTTGCTCTGGATTTGCCAACTCCTTCAGCAAACACAGGGTACAGGCTGAACTGGTACTTCTCAATCAGAATAAAGTGATCTGGGAAGAGGAAATCAGCCTTTTGAATCAAAACTATTATTCTGCTTATCAGTTACCTCTGCAGGGGCTCTGGTCTCATAGGAGAGTTCAGATCAGCCCAGAGAGGGGAATAACGAAAGCCTTCTTTTATAGATACATACTTTAATATCAGAAGATTAAAACTATTACTCTGTACTGGAGGATCCGGCATTATTCTGTCATGGAATTAACACCTTTATGGAGCTACTGTAAAAATTTCTAAGATTAAAGCCAAAATGCAAATGGAGTGCATGTATGAATGTAGATAATTAGCTGGTGTACTCAATATTCCAGAACCAATTTTATTGCACTGCCAAAAAAAGAACACTCTCCTCAGCTTCATTCTTTGTTACCCTGTTTATTAATGCACAGTCAACCCTTTACAAGCCAGCCCTCTAATCAAAATTTGCTCTGCTGGTGCCAGCACTGTGCCCAGGTGGCCAAGAAGGCCAAGGGCATCCTGGCTTGTACCAGCACTGGTGTGGCCAGCAGGACCAGGGCAGGGATCGTCCCCCTGAACTGGGGGCACTGGGGAGGCCACACCTCGAATCCTGGGTTCAGTTTCGCACTCCTCACTCCCAGAAGGACATTGAGGTGCTGGAGCGTGTCCAGAGAAGGGCAATGGAGCTGGGGCAGGGTCTGGAGCACAAGTGCGCTGAGGAGCAGCTGAGGGACCTGGGGCGGTTGAGCCTGCAGCAAAGGAGGCTCAGGGGAGACCTTCTGGCTCTGACAACTCCCTGACAGGAGGTTGGAGGGAGGTGGGGGTTGGTCTCTTCTCCTCAGGAACAAGCGAGAGGACAAGAGGAACCGGCCTCCAGTTGTTCCCGGGGAGCTTGAGGTTGGCCCTGAGGAACCATTTCTTCCCCATTGGGGTTGTCCAGGGCTGTCGCAGGCTGCCCAGGGCAGTGGTGGAGTCCCCATCCCTGGAGGGGTTTCCCAGCTGTGCGGAGGTGGTGCTGAGGGACAGGGGTCAGTGGGGACCTGGCAGTGCTGGGGGAACGGGGGGACTCAAGGAGCTTAAAGGCCGCTCCCAACTAAAACAATTCTGTGATTCTGTGGTCCTTAGCATAAAACCATCAGAAACAGAGAGGGGAAATAAAGGAAGCCGAGAGCTCGGAACCGCTATGTTCTTCTGTTCCAGAACAAATTAATATAATGTGTTATATTTTCACTCACCGTAAATATAATATTTACTAATATTTGGAGGCACTCGCACCCATTTCATCTCCTCTTCTTTGTTAAGGTTCTTCCATTCGATAACAAAAGATGTTATCACGTATATTTGAGGTGAGAGCGTCCAAATCAGGATCACACATGTGCTGTTCACTGGGTACGCGCTGAGCGACTGCACAACGTTCACTGGCAGAGCAAGGAGAACGTGGCTGTGAGTTATGGGAGCTCAGGGGAGGTGTATGGGATAAACTACATGCACACCGACTGTCTCGGTTTCAGCGCTTCATCATTCACTTCTTTAATTATCTTCTCTATAATAAAGCCTGATCTTTAGTTCACATAAGCAAAGATACTTCTCTTTAAGCCAGCAAAGCTTGGTTTATGCCAGCTAATCCCAACCTCCAATAGTGGTTCAAGTTTAGAACATAGATCAAGTTTCATACCAGACATCAAACAAATATCCTGATTCTCATGTGCACCTCCTCAATTATCACTACTTAACCAAAAAGTAATCAACAACTACAGAACTGTCGCCCTTGAGCAGGTAAAGCATGCACTGAGAGCCTTGTGAGCGAAATCCTGTTGAATCTCTGCAAGTACTATGCCAAGATAATAACCCAAACACTTCCCCTCACACCTGCCACCAACCACGGGGTCTCCAGAATCCGCTTACACACAGTATCAGAAAGAGTTTTATCCATAAAAATGCTTTTAAAATTGCATTACAGTGGTTCAGTTCTCTGGACAGGCTGCAGTAACGCTCTCCACAGCATGTATTTGGGTATGAACGTTACCCAAGTGAAAGAGTCAAAAAGCAAGAGCCTGTATTTTATTAACAAAGCAGAGCGCAGCTGAATGAAGCAAGAGGCTGCTTCGGAAGTAAAGCCAAACCTCTGAAAACTATGTACTCTGGCATCCTGTCAGGTGAGCAGCCAGAGACACCAGACCGTATTTTGGACTGAAAACAACCAAACATTCCCTAGCAGGAATGTCGGGTGTTCCCAGGACAGAGCAGATGAAAGAGCCGCTCTACAGTATGATTTGATTTTAATTTGATTAATTACTTTATATTCTGTTCCTGGAGTGAAGACATACAGTGAGACGCAACACCTGAAGATCATTCAGATTTTCACGCGATGGAAATTTCATGTTTCACATAGCTCTGTCTGTGCTAAACAGAATCTGTTTCCCATATACAGCTGAATGCATCATCATAAAATAATTTTTATTCCAACCCAGGGAATTTCATTACAAAGAAAGCTTTCTCCTCGGATTCCCAGCGTTTTCCACATTTCAAAGTGGCTACCAGCGGGTGTTCTTACCTGTGCTCATTTGCTGTGAGAGAGTCAAATGAAAATTGACTGAAGAAACTCCAAGTGAATTCACGGCTAACACTGTAACGGTATGTGTGCGCTCGGTCCAGGGAAACGAACAGGCCGTGCCATTCTCAACATCTTCTGACCACGTGGTGTTTCCTGATGTCTGGTGCTTTACCACGTATCGGCTCACGCTGCACAGTGAGTGATTCTTCGTCAGGGGCTGCAGCGAACGTTGGCATTAATTAATTTCCCTGCCTTTGATTTCAAAAGCAAATGTTATTTGGGCAGAAGGCACCATTCTGGTTTTAAGAAACCACGACCCAGTAAAGATATTCTATTGACTGGCCACCGTCCTGTTGGCAGAGGCACTGTAAAGACTTCATTCCTCCTGTCCCTCTCTCTCTGCGAGCAAACATGCTGCCTTGCCACCCTTCCAGTGAAGGGAGTGCAGGGGGACGAGGAAAACAAACTTTCAGGCTCCTGCAGTAACTCCCAGCTTTATGTCAACGTTTTTCAAACCCTGAGCAGACACCTGTTTGCACACTAAACACGGGCAAAGAGGAGCAGGCGGTCGCTCATGAACTCTTTTCCCTCTGTCCCGCGTTAACCTTTCGGCGCAGCGCTGCCCAGCTGACACGCGGTTGGGACGCTGTTTGAACAGGCAGCTGACTGGGAGTCAGTGGCACATTCTGCTCAGAGCTCGTGGTCAGCAGAACTTGGCAGCTGAACACTGACTCTCATTCTAACCTGCAGTCTTTGATTCCATGTTTTTTCTGAGTATTAGAACCAATTGTGATTTAAGTCTCCGTTTCCTGGCATCTGCAGAGCTACCACTGGAACCGCTGGGTTTTGGATCAAAGTGAAATGGGATTGCTCTCACCTTCCACAGAAGCGTAACGTTCTTCTGCCTCCTTGCTGGATCTTCAATAATAACTCTCCAAAACTCAGGCCCCTGTAAGGGAGCTGCAAGATCACACAGTGTTGAAAGAAGCGTGTCACACCTCGGTCTGAAGCTGGAGAGACCGCGGCGTGCGCTCTGAAAGCACAGGTACCTTTGACATCTTGTACGAGTGTGTAGGCTGATCTGCTCCAATTGCTCCAGTAACCTGATCCATCCAGTTCTCGGCACCGGACCTGAACAACATACTCATCGCAAAGTTTCTGAACTTCTATCGCAGCTGATCTTGGTGCATTTGAAACTTCATAAAGCTGTAACAGACGTTGGAATATTTGGAGTAAGAACAAAAGGCTGTTCAGGCATCTGTGAGTCAAAACTCCTGAAAATGGATCCAATGAGAAATATCCCTCTGCTAGATAATGGAAATGCTTTTAACCGTGATTCCCTGCGTGCACGAATCCCACAAAACCCAGCTAACACACTAAATGACAACGCTGCGACATCCCTGCTTCGATCTAGATTGAAAGGAACAGTACCTCCCATGTCGTTTCTGCCCTGTTCACAGCATAGCGAATCTGAAATTTAAGATCGTCGTTTGTGAACACTGGGTTTGTCCAGCTCACGTTCAGCAGCCCAACGTTCCTGGTGATTTCTGCTTTAACGTTGGAGGGAGGAAGCGGCTTCACTAGAAAATGAAAAGAAAAAAAATTACTCTAATGTCTGCACTGACATTTCTCATTAAATCAGATCACTGTGGTTTACTTCATTCCAACTTTGACCCAAACTAAAAATCATCAAAGAAAATCTGACATTGAAATATCAAAAAACCCCCAAAGCTTCTCGGTACAAACACCAGAAGATGAAGCCAGGCACTAACAGGGTGCTCCACTGTGGGAAGTGGCGGCACACACGGCCCAGAAAGGCAGCTCCTGTACAGGACGGTGACAGGCACAAAGCAGCGACTAATGGAAATATTACATGAAGTTTTTATTTTCCCAACAGGAAATGCCACCAAAATGGAGCTTCTCCAGTGGACCGACCACAAATGCCACAAAGCCCTCGTTTGTTAATGAAGCAGAGTTAGAATAAACTTGTTTGGACTAATCTGATGGTGAGAGAGGTCAAATCAACAAAAAAACCCCAGTTAAATAAGCTTTAAATTGTGGGTGCTGCTAGAATGTGTTGGTTTACTATGACATGCAGCACCCTTCATCCAGCATAGGTCAGCTCTATTCACCTCTTTTTCTTTAAAGTGATGCCTTGAATAAACCAGGCTGCCAAAGTTCTGCTACAATTTCTCACCAGGCAGCATCGTTTAAAGCCAGCGCCTTCCCCCTGACAAGCGCAGAGGTGCCCGGCGCAGGCTCACACCACAGCGGCCGTGCCGACACGGTGCCAGGCTCTCTTGGCAAATCCTCGAAGCAGCAGAAGGGCAGGATCTCCCCCCGCCATCCCTCACACCACCCTCCCTTCCGACACCCACGGCTCCCAGTAGTTCTCTGACCATCAGGGAACTTGCTTGTCAAAAAGGCACAAGCAGCCTCTTTGAATTAGACAGGAGCAACCTTGAAAACCACGAGGCGACCAAATTAATAGTAATAATAATTCCCATAATTAGCTATAATGCGCTGGACCCTGCCTTTCCTCCCTGTGACACTCAGTTTTGCTCACTCTGTTTAAACTGGGAAATGCAAAGGACCCTTCACTCTCATTTATGTTCTCTGTGTCCTGGCCCCCTCCCATAATCGATGTGTTCTGTCATTCTGCTAGATTTCAAGCAGCACTTCTGTGCTCTCGCTGCTATGTTTTCCCTCTACATATGTTCATGTTCGTGTCCAAAACAGACACAGTCCAACGAACGCTCTGAGTCACAGACCAGACAAGATGCGCTTTGCACATTTTGCAGTGTGAAAACACTCAAACGCTCTTCCTGCCTCTTGCTTTTCTACAGACTGTAGTGCTCTCTGTCACAAAAGGAACTTTGCAAAAGCACAGAAGAGCATCAACAGTCCCTGTGGTTAAAAAAAGAACAAGACTGCCTTTTTAGACTTGCATTTTCTGTAGATGTCTTTGCAAAATACCCGAGAGGATGAACACGCAAACCTGGTGTTTCATTTTCTAGGGATTAGCTGCAGTTACAATCTGCTCCCGGGCCAAGCAAAATGTATGGAAATAACATTTAATCCCATGTCTTTGAGAAGACAATATCAAAGCTCTGATGTTTTTATGCTCTTTCCACCATGTGATTTATTTAAACTGCTCTGAAGAAGTACTTCACCTACACCATATAAGGCATGAAATCCGAGGTCACAAGTGAAGACAGACGTGCACGAATCTTGACCTACCCACATCTGCTGGAACGACACAAGTTGGTGAGGATTCGAGTGTTCCTAGGGAGTGCTTCAACTCTACCCACAGGGTATATCCAGATAAAAGAAAAATGGGCTGGAACGTGCACTCATAGGAATGATTCTTCTGGAAATGGCATTCTTTCACCTCTGATTTTGGAGAAGTCCTTGGAAAGTCAGAACAATAAATTCTGCTCCTTAAAAGAGAACAAAAAACATTCAGTTAATACGGTGCAGCTAGAAGCTGCTCATGGCATCAGTAAGACAGAACTCTGAAGGCAATTAAAACAAATGGTGTCACTGGAACCATCTGGGGAGTTGTGATGATTATTTGGACAGATCTTGAACTTGAATCTGCACTAGATGTATAAATAACACTGCAGCGTTACTCCCCAAAGCTTTGGCTCTTCGCCTGAAAGAAAACAGGACGTGAAGGCTCTCCCTTGTGCAAAATCTTTTGATAAGAGACTGACACCAGCATGAAACAGGTACGGCAAGAGCAGGCATCTCCAAACACTCATACATCATGTTGCTCGAGTGCTATGTGTCAGCAATAAACACAGCGAGGCCCATCTCCAGCCAAGAATTTACGCCACCCGGGAATGTGACTTTCAAAATACCAACTGCTATCCAGGGGAAGCTGCCAACTGGACCAATCAGACACGTACAGTGAAGTCTCCAGGAGATGGAAATCCCATAAAAATATCAATTCAGGAGGGTGGTATTAAAACACCACAAACAGTCAGTATCGCATCTGGCAACAGAAAAGAGGAGAGCTGGGCTCTGGATGAAAGGGCGCTGGACATCTTCTCGGTGAAGGAAAAGTTTTCTGATGTCTCCTAAGCATGTGCTCAGCTCAGACGTGTGGTGAGAGCGGCCAGACAGGGTATCAGTTATTCCACTGAACCACAACAGTTACACTGGGCTGGATCCCTCCTCTTCCTGTCAACGCGGCTAACGCTGATTAAACTGGTGCCTCACGCCTGGAAGCTTTCACTTTGCGTTCTCTGTTTTTCCAGGATGATCATTTCTGTGCTGTTTCCCTTGGCAGCACATCCCGACCAAAACAAAACACCAACAGCAAAGCTATCGCACCACATTAGTGCCGAGCGTTGGATTTCATCTGTGAAGCGGAACTGCAGCAGGAACTACGAGGAATGGCCACGTGCTCCTGGAAAACCTGCTGTGCCTGATGGCGATGAAGCACATCTCGCTTCCGCCGTTCACCGTGAGGACTTGCCCGCGTCTAAGCAAACAGCGGCAACTCCAACGTATTTACCATCAAGCTTGGGCAGTTAACCAACCCAACCATATCACGGGGTTTCAAGCCTGTAAACGTTCAAGTTCTTCTTGTATTTTTGTTCCAAAAATGCAACAGAATGTTATGCAAACGGTGTTTTTTCATAACTATAAATTTTTAAACTTTTTATACCTCAGCTTTTTGGTAGTCACTACGCTCATGTGGTCTCCCCTGATTTTTTTCATTTTATTCTTCCTCTTCCAGATCTCACTATTAACAAACCCCACAAAAACAAAAAGAAAGATCACAATAACCATTGGCATCTGGGAAGCACTTTGGGGCTGCATCTGTTTTCTTTCGGTCTGTTCACTGTTTGATCTAGCAGGAACACGGTAACAAATGCAGATTATCACCTCCTACAAGAACAGAACATTTTTAGCTAAAGCTGAACAGTGGAAAAGTGGGAAAAAAGAACATGGCAGGAGCAGCAGGGATTTTATTTCAAGCTCCCTGCCCAGCAGTACACTCATTATATTCATATTTGTCAAGACAGCTGAAACAAAACCTACCTCAGCAGTCAGCCGGTCACTAATCCTGCCCTAAAAGCCTCCGCTTGGAATCTCAAGCTTTAGAGCACAGAATTCTGAGAATTATTTCATACTTCACATACTTCAGCACACAAAATTCTGAGAAATATCTGCCTGGGCACTATGATGATTCAAAACCTCAGCCCACCTCCAAGAGAGGAGGTGGCCCAGCGGTCCAAAGGATTAGGTCCTCAAGGCTGATTTCAGCTTGTTGGCCAAAACGTTTGTGTATCCAGTCCACCAGAGCAGTAAAACTAGATAGTTTTTCTCTGGAAGGGTTGTCTGTCTGTCTGTCTGTCTTGTTTATATAACATGGTTCTAGAAAACACTCAAGCTCAAGATGGTAGTAACTCAAAGGGATTTTTTAGTTCCACAGTAAAACAATAGTACCACAGGCACACAAATGAAGATAAGGATGATCACACCGCTGATTTAATAACCAAACAAGAACGCGTTTGCTCCACACCACACCCCAGTTCTCCTGCTCTGTCCAAAAGACAGAGACAATTAAACCAACTACCTGAAAACAAGAGGTAAAAACACCTGACCAACCCCAGGCAAACAAAGAAGTGCTCTAGCCACCACAGATGCCACCTTCATAAAGTGATAGTCCCTTCAAGAACTAAGATTTGACTCTCTCTTTATTTTTCCATCTGGAATGAATTAAATTCTGTCCCTGTATTTTTTTCTGCTGGCTGTATACAGAAAAATGGAAGATTGAATGGAGACCTCAAGAGGTCTCAAGTCCCCAAGCCTCCGACTCAAAGCACAGATAAAGTCAGATGAAGCTGCCCGGGGTCCTGTCCAGTCGAGATCTGGAAGTCTCCAAGGACAGAGATTCTACAGCTCCCAGGGCCACTGCTCCAGGGCTCAGTCACTCTCACTGTGAACGGGACTTTTTCCTTATTTCCTTACAATTTGTAGAAACGAGCAACTAGAAGAATAATTTTTTTACAATTGATGCAGGCGAACACATCCGCTTGAAGGGAAGTGGCTTCCAAAGGGCATCTACAGGTTTTACAAATGCTGAGGAATGCTGGAAATAGAAATCACGTAACAGACTCCGGTATTAGGGACATGGTTTAGTGGTGACCTGGCAGCGCTGGGTTAATGGTTGGACTCGATGAGCTCTAAGGTCTTTCCCAACCTAAACAATTCTATGATTCTCTCTATGGTCCCCTGTCTGCACACGTAGTTAATACCTCTGGAGTTCCAGTGGGAAAAAATAGTCCAGCTTACAGAAACTAAGCCCATTTTTTAATAACATCTGTTGAGAGTTCTTTGCTGTAATGGTATTTCCAGAGCTTATATTTATTTCCAAACATAAACAGTGCATGAAAAGCCAGACGTACCTGTAGTACCTTAACTGCAAGGAGCTCGTCAGGAGCAGCGTGTTTGGGTTTGCAGACCATCTGCAAGTCATTTTGGTTAAGTATCCATCTGTTTCGCACGTGATGTTAATATTCACATCTAGTTAAAACACATTGGAAGTTTATTACTAAAGATATACTTGATTATACAAAAAACATGCATTACAAGTCGTAACTGCTCACTAAAAGCGAAAATGGAAATATTCTGACCTTACTATTACAATGCACCAAAATTATAGTTTAAAATCATCTGGGATCTTACCTACTACATATAATTCAGCGTATCTATGATGACATTCCCTATTTTGATGACAACAGTATAACGCGTTATAGAAGAAACTTCCTCTAGGTTTTGTGGCTTTCAAGTTGAAAAGAGTAACTTTGCTTACGCGATCGTTCACAAGCGTATACTGACTTTCTGGGATTTCTTCTGCTAAATTCAGCCACCAAACAATCTTCTTGGATGCTACAGTCTTGGTTTTGTTTTTATAGATGCAGTGAAAGGAAACGTTAGAACCAGCACTGGTCAGTATCTTAGGAGGGAAGTACAGGACTTCAGCTACACAGAAGGGGAAAAAAAGGGGAAAAAAATTCCATTGAGATTAGAATCTGAACAACAAACAACTATAAAGGCATATGTCCATAGAAAAATATTATGATGATGATTATTATTATTATTCAGTTGTATTTCTAAATTTCCTACCTCTTTTTTAACAACTATAGGGAAGAGGGGCAGAAATGAGCCTTTGATTGTCTCCCTCCATACCTGGTGTTTGTAAACTCTAAAATAATCTTTAATATCCCCCAGCAAACAGGAATTAAACAAGCAGAAACATCCCTGAAGGGTACAGTGAAAGCCATGCACGGGGAGCAGGGAATCACATGGGCTCCTGTAAATTAAATCTTGGGGAATTAGATTGGTGCTGCTGCTTTTTACTCAGCCCAACGTTTTCAGGCAGCAGGTCAGATAATTTAAATACAGCAACAAGTACTTGCAACCTAGAAAGGGAGAGCTTCTGCAACCTGTCTCGCATACACTGCAGATTCTAACATCATAAAACTGTCCTCAGGTAAAAATGAGAGAAGACCCAAATCAGAGAAGAGCAAGTTTGGCCAATTAAAAAAAAAAAAAATCTAACCCTCTGAACCCTGCCAGGGTGTTGAAATCATGTGTTAGCTGAAGCATGACTGTAACTCAGGGACACAGAGCTGCTGTTCGAAACTGGGGAAGAGGGGGCTGAAAAAAAGAAATTAAAAAATAGTTACAAAAATCAAGCTTTCCAATAGTTACTAATCCTGGTCCTGTTGAAGTCGGCAGGAGATTAAAGTCTCAGAAACTTGTTTGACCATCTCAGCAGTGCCATTAACACCAAACAGCAGCAGTGATACAGTGAGCAATTCGCCCAGGCACAACGACGCTGAGTGTGCATGTGAACGTGTGTAAGCTCAGCCTCAACCTGTCAGGGACAGAGGGAAGACATGGGTGCTGCACACCTGCAGAAAAGGAACAGTTTGCCAAAGATCGACCCAAAATCAACATGAAAATCCTTAAAAGGTCAGGTTTGCTTTCTACGGCTGAGGAACATGTCACATAGGAGGCTGTAGCGAGGAGGAGGGTCGGTCTTTTCTCCCCAGGAACAAGCAACAGGACAAGAGGAACCGGCCTCCAGTTGTTGCAGGGGAGGTTGAGGTTGTCCCTGGGGAACCATTTCTTGCCTGTTGGGGTTGTGCAGGGCTGTCCCAGGCTGCCCAGGGCAGTGGTGGAGTCCCCATCCCTGGAGGGGTTTCCCAGCCATGTGGAGGTGGTGCTGAGGGACAGGGGTCAGTGGGGACCTGGCAGTGCTGGGGAAACGGGGGGACTCGAGGAGCTGGAAGGGCTTTTCCAAGCTAAATGGTTCTGTGGTTCTGTGATTCTGTTCTATGATATTTTCAGGGTTTTCCTGAAACACGAATCTTCTCAGAGAGCAGAGCAGACTCACAATATTGTCATTATCAAAGACTTTCAGGTTCAATATAAAGTGCCTGATTTCAGTGTTTCCTCTCACGGTGTTGATGTCTGAGCTCACAGCAGTGTTCCTGCACTAGTTGCTTCCCTGCTCCCAGTTGTGCTGCATGCTCCACTGCTCCTCCATCAGCTCATCCCAACACTGGCCATTGGGAGAATAAGCCACTCTGAGCTTTCTGTCGTGAAGAAATTAATCCCTCTACGCTGCCATGAGGTCTGTCACAATGGGATTATTTTGATGACAAGATGTATGTTTAATACAATTACATATCCTCTAACAGGATTAATAAAAAATAATCTAGCAGTAGCTACTGTACCTCCTTTACATCCGTATTTCTCAATACACTCATAAACCCTTTCTGAAAATATCAGTATATGCATATGTGTATTTACCCCCCAAAAAATCTCAAAGCTATATAGTTCCACATGTATGTATGTACACACACTTCATTTCTAGAATCAGAGTCACGGAATGCATTAGGTGGTAAAGGACCTTCAGAGCTCACCCAGTCCAACCCCCTGCAGGGAGCAGGGACATCTGCACCCAGAGCAGGGGGCTCAGAGCCCCAGGGGCCAACCTGACCTGCAATGGGGCCAGGGATGGGGTTTCTGCCACCTCTCGGGGCAACCTGGGCCAGGGTCTCACCACCCTCAGTGTAAAACAATTTCTCCTTCTCTCTGCTCTGACTCTCCCTCTGTCAGTTGAACCCATCAGCCCTTGTCCTGTGCCAACAGCCCCTGCTGAACAGCCCCTCCCCAGCTTTCTGACAGCCCCTTGAAGCCCTGTCAGGCCGCACTAAGGTTTCCCCGGAGCCTTATTTTATACAGATATAAAAGTCTAAGGGGCAGTTAGGTCCCTAGCCCTACACTTCGGCATCCTGTGTTTCATGCTCGATTTCCATGAGGGTCTGTGTATTTTCAGCTCACTTGGAAGCGAGCTTCTCCTGCAAAGTTTAGTTATTTCCTCGGTACATGATTTAAGTGCATACATGACACCACTTAGCATACAGTGAGCTGCTGTACGCGTAAGTGCCCAGGGAAATGCTCTGAGGATACCTGTGACCACACAGACCGAAACATTTCTGGTGAATCATAAGCAGAGCATGAAAAAATACCTGTAGGCTGACCCAAAGCAGCTCAATCTGCTACGTGAACCAGCAGTCCTGGTAAGATGCATTAGTCAGAACTCTTTTAATGCAGGTCTTGTACAAAAGGAAGAGCAGAATCACATGCAGAGCCACGCAGAAAGAGAAGCAGAAAGGAAAAGAACTTCCACAGCCCAGCTCACACAGACTGTACATCCCCATCTCAGATACCCATTCCACAAACCAAACTGGGAAATCTGCTCTGTTCCGGAACTGGCTGCCCGTAAGCGACTGCATGTGACCTACCTCCCAGGCTGAGATCATACGGTGTGCTCCAGCCGCTCCAGAACCCCGGATCATGGCGATTCCTGCACCGCACTTGAACCCAGTATGAAGAATCAAGCAGTGTATTGTCTATGGCCAGTGAGGTTTCTAGAGCAACCTGAACCATCTGTTGAATTATCAGAAGGGGTTATTGTTGTATAATGGAACAGGAAAAAGAAAGAGACAGAGGGAAACAATGCAAATTGTCTATGGAGTAGTTTTTAGGTAGCAAGTCAGCTACAAAAAGCTTTTGTCTTTATACTAACTGTACATTTGAGTAGGGCAGAGGCTGCACACCTCTGTCGAAAACGTGTGATTTCATTATGGACAACTAACCAACAGCTGCTTTTCATCCCAGAGCCAGTTGTGTGGTGGCAACAGAAAAAGCAACTCACTAATTAAAGCTATAAATATTAAATATATACACATGTATCATGGAATTCAGAGGTGCTGAGGGGGGAGAGCTTTGCCTCTAGACTTCCCAGCATGTCCTTCAAATAGAAAGATGGGAGTTTGTTTGCAAGACCAAACAGGAGACAGATCATTCATCACTGCGTAGAGGCTCTTCTACTGTGATAGATGTGAAGTCCAGCTTTACCACACTCTGTTGAGGTTTACCAGGGGCTACTGGTCACACCAGCTCAGAACAAACCAGTGTGCCATGCCCAGCTCCACCAGACCAGCCGTGTTGCTCAACGCACCAGAGCCACTGCCCAGGGACAAGGTGCGTAGTAAGAAATCACAGGCTCTGGAAGACACCCACCGACCTGCACTGCTTCATCATAAATCCAAGCGAGCAGAGCTGACTCACCTCCCAACCCTTCTGACCCGAACTTGCAGAGATCTTCACTTCATACTGGAGCAGGTATGGCATCAGCACAGGGCTGGACCAGCAGAGCGACACTTGACCTTCCTCTGTCATTTCTAGATGCAGGTTCAGAGGAGGGTCAGGCTTCACTGTGGACAAATTGACAAGTTTACCACCACCCTCATTGTCTGTGACTGCTGGCAGTAGTGGTTTCGTCCTGATTCAGAAGTCTCTTTCATGCCTTTACTTCAAATTCAGTTTTCAAGAGCTGCTCTACAGTGTATGACAGAGTCGTGTTGTGTCATGCCAGCACCCTGGCACTGTTCTAGTTATTAGGACATGCTGTTTGACCTAACATTTGCCTTAAAACTACATACATTTCTCTCCTCGGGCCATGATTCTTCCCAGTCCCCAAGCCCTAACTGTTTTGCTGAAAAGGACAAAGAGCAAAGTGATTTGCTCAGCTCCTTAAGAGACAGGAGATAATGTCCTCATATTGTACACAGAGGCCTTCTAAATGTTCCCATCCCTTCCACAGTGATTCTGGCTATGACGGTCTTCAGAGGAGCTACATTAGGGCAAAGTAATAATGGAGGGTTTCAGACATTTCCCACAGCACAGGCTGGGGATAAGTGGACTGAGAGCAGCCCTGCGGAGAAGGACTTGGGGGTGCTGGTGAGTGAAAAGCTGGACATGGGCCGGCAACGTGCACTTGCAGCCCAGAAACCAACTGTGTGCTGGGCTCATCCCCAGCAGCGTGGGCAGCAGCTCAAGGGAGGGGATCCTGCCCCTCTGCTGCACTCTGGGGAGACCCCCCTGCAGTGCTGGATCCAGCTCTGGGCTCCTCAGCACAGCAGAGACAGGGACCTGCTGGAGTGGGACCAGAGGAGAACACAGCAATGACCCGAGGGTGGAACCCCTCTGCTGGGAGAACAGGGGAGAGAGCTGGGGTGTTCAGCTTGCAGAGGAGAAAGCTCCATGGAGACCTTAGTGCAGCCTGTCAGTGCTTCAGGGGGCTGTCAGAAAGCTGGGGAGGGGCTGTTCAGCAGGGGCTCTTGGGACAGGACAAGGGCTGATGGGTTCAACTGACAGAGGGAGATTCAGAGCAGAGAGAAGGAGAAATTGTTTTACACTGAGGGTGGTGAGACCCTGGCCCAGGTTGCCCCAAGAGGTGGCAGAAGCCCCATCCCTGGCCCCATTGCAGGTCAGGTTGGCCCTTGGGGCTCTGAGCCCCCTGCTCTGGTTGCAGATGTCCCTGCTCACGGCAGAGGGCTTGGACTGTATGAGCTCTGAATGTCCCTTCCCACCCAAACCATTCCATGATTCGATGATCCTGCTACTGTTCTCCATGAGAAAAGCTTTAAAATTTAGGTGATTCTTACCTATGTCAATGGGCTTGACTGACATCAAAGGTGACCACAGAGGTGTTAAACCAATTGTCATCTTCAGCCACATGACGTAAGTGTGGTTGAGTCCCAGGGTTGGCATGCAGCACTCACACTTGTTGTGCTCACTACAGTCACACTGAGCAGCCAGGACAGGCCCCGTCAGAGAGCTCGTAGAGACATCTCCCAGTGACAGCTCTGATCTACAAGGGAAAAAAGAAACCATAAACCAAAGCAGAAAAGTATTTCTTTCTGTGTTCTATCTCAATAGAGGAGGTTTGTCTATCTGGGCAAGGTTTATTTACCAAAAAAAAAAAAAAAATTGATGTAGAACAATAAAAAAGGCAGCAATTGTAACCAATTGCTTTCACTTTGCTGGTTCTCCCTTTTTAAATGGTTTCCAAGTAAAGCAGTTGAGATGATTTCATGAGAAGGATTCCTACGGTTTGACTTTAAAGCATGTGTGTCCCAATCCTCGATGATCCCTGTAGCTCACGCTAGTTTCTGGTGTTAATTCCAAGAGAAGGCTTTAGTTATTTTTACGTACAGCATGTTTGTCTGTTTGACAGTCTGATGTTCCCTAGGAAAGCACATTATTTACTCACACGCGTGACTACTATTGACTTGGACAGGCTCACGGAAAGTATTCAGTGAGTAACTGCATTTTGCTTTTATTGCTTCTCAGAGCAAAGCTCATGGGACTACTTTGGACTGAGCATTCAGATTTAGTTTCAGGCTTTTTTTTTTTTCTATTAATGCTGTTTCCTTGAGACCTGAACGCACAGGGTTTGTGATTACACAAGCCACTGCAAAAACTGTACGGTCTAAGATAAACTTGTCAGGTTCTGAACGACTAATAGCTGTGTGGGCTTAAGTTTCATGAACAGTTTAATCAGATTTTTTAATAAGATGATTTCAATACATTTCTTATGCGTTTTACAGGATAAAGAAAGATGATACACACTCATACTGGAATACAGGCCATCACATGGAGTTTATATCCCTAAAACATGCACAGCTTTCCTTGGGTCAACTCCAGGAAGCAGCACGAAGACAACCCATCCCATTTCCCCTGTACACATCAGCACACAGACACTTTCCAGGTACATTTTACAGACCGTTACAGAGCAACCCCTGTGCGTATCATTCTCTTTTATACATGTCTTCAACCACCACTGACTTCAGTCAAACTATCCTCGATTAATGGAATAAACATTGCACAAATGGGCACAAAGGTGCTTCTATCCTGAGAGCAACCAGCAGTCCCCAGAGGCTTCTTCATTCTCATTTCTACTCCGCAGATATTTGCTGGGCTCTCCCAGACACAGACACACGTTCATGGTGTGCCCCGGGTACCCAGTGACACAGGCCTCCTTAAGGTGGTGGATTTAATAGCGTGAGCATTTTGTAGCCAAACTTCTCACAGCAGCAAAGCCAAGAGAAATTCTGGCAGTTAAACCACCCTGGATTCTTTCCTGGGCTTGACATTTCATCTTTACAAAAAAAAAAAAAAAAAAAGGGAGATGTTTTGAATTGTTCTGAAGCAATTTGGGAAGTCTTTCTATATAGTAAGGGGGTTGTTTTACTAATTCAGAGAAAGAAATTAAAGTTAATATAAGAACCTTTCTGCAAAAATGCTAAATAGCTTTGTAGTTGGTGTGACTCAGTGTACTTAATTCAGGGGGAGCAGAGGATCTACATTTGGAGAAGGACGGATGAGATTTTCTGCTTTTTTTGGGTTTAGTCAATCTGGTCTCTAGTGCATTTCCTCGGCTGCAGAGCGCAGGGGAATGGGCTTGATTCACTGATCCTGCTGCCACACTCTGCCCTCCTTAGAAAACGAAAGGTCAAAAACCGAGGGGAGGCTGGAGGTGAACAAAGGGCTGACGAGCTACGGGGAAGATTGTGAGTAAATCACCCTGACTGCGTCTGCAGGGGAACCCACGGCATTCAGATATGCATCTCCTTGCACCGGGGCCCTGCTCCCCACATCATTCACTGACCACACGCACACATCATGCACCCACCCTGTTATTAGGACTCTCTGAAGCTGGTGACACAAGGCTCTTCAATAGGACTTGCTCTCATGGCACCTGCCCTCTGCAGGGAGGACCCTGTACACTATGCAGGATCATTTGAATACATAGTTATTAGTGCTGCATCCCTAATACTGACATCCCTAAAATCATTTTTACCAGGACTCATGGACTTTAGGACACAAGGATTATGGAACCTTATGCTGATGGTATCTGGCAGACATACAGCTTTTAAATGACTTGGAATACTTCTGTTTTTATAGTTGTGGCTCCACTTCTTCTGAATTTCCTTTCAAAGACTTCGCAGAATTTTCTTTTAAGTTTCCCTGCCTTCTATTGTTGCTTGCAGATTTCATTAGTCTCAAAAACCCCACAATCAATCCATAGGAATGCAGGCTTTTCATCACACCCTGCCTTTAATCTGATCTCGCTGGAAAGCAGTTACCACAACACCACACCCCTCATCTCTCTCCTAATCATTCCTAATAATTATTTCAATTTTTAACCATCAAACTGAGTTTATTTGCACCCATGTACAGGGGAAAAAAATGCCAGAGAGCTTCTGTCCATGCTTTGCTGCACTTCAACAGACACTTCTTTGGGACTAAACACGCAGAGGTTGTTATTTCTCCCTTCTCCCACCTGCCAAACCTGTTCATTTGTTCACTGTACAAAATGCCGTGTGTGGGAATGCACAGGTAACTGGAGGAAAAGCCTGTGGCTCCATGCCAGAGAGGTCCTCCACCCCTTGTGACAGAGAATTACCAGTACCTCATCTCTACATAGTAGTGTTCTCGTACAGCTAACTACTTGCAGGCAACCAGGGCAAAGCAAGGGGAAAGGCCAAGCTGTGCCATTGGATGCCAGGTCTGCTCCTGAAGGAAGATACCCAGATCCTAAGAAACAGGGTGATAAGCTTTGCATTTCCGTCAAGTGGCAAGACACAGGGACCAGAAAGCCAACCTCATCCTAGGCTCATCACCAGCACCATGGGCAGCAGCTCGAGGGAGGGGATCCTGCCCCTCTGCTGCGCTCTGGGGAGACCCCCCTGCAGTGCTGGCTCCAGCTCTGGGCTCCTCAGCATAGCAGAGACAAGGACCTGCTGGAGCGGGGCCAGAGGAGGACACAGCAATGACCCGAGAGTGGAACCCCTCTGCTAGGAGGAGAGGGCAGAGAGTTGGGGGTGTTCAGCCTGCAGAGGAGAAGGCTCCGGGGAGACCTTAGTGCGGCCTGTCAGGGCTTCAAGGGGCTGTCAGAAAGCTGGGGAGGGGCTTTTTACAAGGGCACGTAGTGATAGGATGAGGGATGATGGGTTAAACTAAAAGAGGGAGATTCAGAGCAGAGAGAAGGAGAAATTGTTTTACACTGAGGGTGGTGAGACCCTGGCCCAGGGTGCCCCGAGAGGTGGCAGAAGCCCCATCCCTGGCCCCATTGCAGGTCAGGTTGGCCCTTGGGGCTCTGAGCCCCCTGCTCTGGTTGCAGATGTCCCTGCTCCCTGCAGGCGGTTGAACTGGGTGAGCTGTGAAGGTCCCTTCCCACCCAAACCATCGTATGATGATTCTATTATGACTATCTCACAAAAAGGATCTTGGGATAAGAGAACAGATCAATGCAGGACATGATCACGAGGAGCCCCCACATCAACCTATTACAAATTGCCAAGCCTGGGCTAAATGTATGAGGCCTGATTACAAGCAAAACAAAAGAAAGCCAAAGTATCTTGGAGAATTGTGGCAGTGCTGGAATTGCAGAGCTGCCCATCTGGGACTGCAAAGCCACAAGCCTTGGACTGCACAAGCAGCCTGGCATCTTCAGTTTGGCTGCAGAGGGATCCTATCACAGAATAACCATCATTCCTAAACTGCAGATACTGACTTTCGAGCAGCTTATGCTTATAAAGCCCTCACAAGTTCAGGAGAGGTCAGTGCCTTCATTCAGTAGAATGAGAGGAGAAATTTGGGGTAAACTTAAAACAAAGCAATGGGCTATTAAAAGCTGGAGTTTTCCATCAGACTTGCAGCACACTCAGAGAAGCTATAAATCCTGGTTCAACAAGCACTTCACAGCACACGACAGATCTAAGAAAGATCCAGCTGCGGTGGGGGGCATGGAAAGACAGAGGGCTTATAAAATCTGTGAGTATATATGATGTCCCCGTCCAGTTTCCTAGTGCTGGCTGCTGGATTTGGAGAGATTGTCTTGGCACAGAGAGGTAAGCAAAAACCAGATAGGTACTAAGCCTATGAACTGTGAATGGATTACGAGAGCCCACCTCTGAGAATCAACAGGAAACTAGTGAACTGGGCTGAAGTTTTAGCGGCTGGCGGAGAAGGGATGGACAATGTGCAAAGGCAGCGTGACTTAAAGCGGGAAACGTGGGACTAAAGCATGAGACACTGCAGGAGAGGGAAGAAAATAAATACTGCATGCCCTGAGCTACAGAAGTAATTAACATTGCAACAGGGGCACATGCCCAAGGCTTGCTTTTCTTTCCCACTCCAAACGCTGCCCTTTCCAGTTGTGCACAGACAGTTCTTCTAGTCAACACCTTCAGTTAACACCTGAATGTTTTGTATTCTGGTGCACAATTCAATCATACTTCAGAAGAAGTTGTGTTGTGACTTACTCTAAATTAAACTGTGGCTCCGTGGCGAACTTTTAGACTTTAAATTGGATGCTGCAGAATGTCTTTACTGAATTTCAATCAGTTTCTTGCCATTGGGACACCTAACTGCAAACAAAAGGTCAAAACTGAGTTAGGAACCAACTTCTACTATTGCCCTCCTTTCAGGACAGGTACAACATCACATTTAGGCAGCTGTGCTGAGGCACATCAGGAAAAAGGTCACCACTGTAACTCTACTTTCAGAATTTCTGTCTACTGTGTTAGTGCAAGCGCTGCCTTTATGAGGAATTGTCGGAGCACAGCGGTCTGGGGCTTGAAGGGCTTTCAATAATTATTAATAATTCAATAATTGCACCTCAGCATATTTCATATACAGTAGCTCTAGGACAATACCCGAACAAGCTTCCCTGTTTAAACTGCAGAACATCTGATGGCTGCCAAGCTCATGAAAGAAGCCGCTAACAAAGGGTTAACATTTTCCAACTGAAGAAGGCTCTATGCGTAACTGATGCATTCAACTAAACCACGAGTCTTGAGGCAATTTGCATGATCTATCCTTAAAAACAAGGGAGCCTGGGCCCAGAAGTAAAGAAGAGCCTCCCAGGAACTTCCAATAGGTCAGAAATCCAAGCACGCCCCGTACATAACCATCTGGCCGAAGGGCTGGTTATAATCCGTGCTGAAACTTCAACTGGGACCGTTCATCTGTGTCACCACGAAAGAATCCCTAAGGCTAAGTGAGTTCAGTTGATGTAATTAACCGTCAGGTTTACAGCATTCCTAGAATACAGACAACTGGAAAGAGCGTTTGCTTTTCGTAGACAATTAACCTACTTTGTCTAATTAAGTTTTCTCCCAAAGACATGCTGCGAGGGAAGGTAAAAGCCCCATCTCTACCCTTGCTTGAGCCTGTTACCAAGTACTGTCCCAGCACTGCTTTGGGCAGAACAGAATATTTTCTATTCCAAGTCACTTGGTACCATTTACAAGCAGGGAAACTGTGGATGCATAAAAGAAGAGGATACTTCTTTCATGCTGAAAAAATTAAAAGCTGTTGATGACCCAAGCTTTTTGGTGTAGATTCTTCTAGGTCATTATTTTTGTACCTTGCCTGTCCTAGATGTGAGAATTCTGGCCTGATCTCCAGACTCCCAGGGAGTAACACATGCCAGGAATGCATATTTTTAAATCTGGGAATGTTTTCAAGGTATTTTGGCTCATGTGAATAAAATGTGAAGGTATCAGCAAGCCAACAGGGAAAGCTGTCACCTTCCCAAAATCTGACACGCTTTGGTAGCTGTTCCCCCAGCACACAGGGACCCAAAAAAGAAAAATATTAATATGAAATCTGGGGAGTGAAACAAGTTCTCCAGTGTCAAGGAGCACCCCACATCTCGCCTTTGCAGCAAATAGTAATTAAATACAGAAATGCCACAAGGACTCGAGTGAGTCCATAGGGCCTGCTCTCATAAGTTGCGTGACACTTCCTGAATTCCCTTCGTAACACAAAGAACCTCTTGATCCCAGCTGGGACTCAGATCTGTTGTTCCATGGCTGTCAGGCATACCAAAAAAAATCAATATAGACATTACTGCACTAGGATTTCTGGCACAGGTTTTTCTGTCGCAGTTGAGACTGGGTGGAACAGAGGCAGAGTCAGATCTCCTTCTCCTCCACTCACTCACGTAACGGTACTTCAGATTTCAGGGCAGTGCAGACCACTGGAAGAGGGAACCCACTCCAAATCTGGTATCAGCTTTAAAGTCGACTCAATAACCACATTTATTACTGGTTAATACACCTCTTTGTATTGTACTCCTGTCATGTGCACAGAGCTGCCACTCCACTGTCAGGACCACCACGGTCTACTACCATTCCACAGAGTATTCACCACAGAGAGAACTGCACCGATGGGTGTCTCTCAGAGGCATCAACGTCACCAGAACAGCGTTCGGCATTGTATTAAATGTGAAGTAAGGTAATGACTTCAAGAGAGAGAACATTATGGTCAAAAGCATAAAAAAGGCAGGACCAAGATGGCAGCTTTCAAATTCAGCCATTGTAACGGTAAAGGTATACCAGCGAGTCAACACTGATGTCATTAGAGCATTTTAAGAAACATGCAAAGGAGGGAGGAGGGGACTGTCCATCCCAGGCCCTCCTCATTCACTGGCAGAAACATCAACTGTCCCTATTGTCCCACATTACTCTTAGATGAGCCAAAGGTACACAGAGACCATCTGCAAAGCTAATGCTACCACCACACTGTCAGCTGCAGAGGCCAACGCTGATGTTGTAGCAATGCCTTCAAAGTTCTAACGCTACTAGTGACAAATTTAACAGTCTGTACTTACACAGCATATAACAGATTAACCTTCAAATCAGCTCTTGAATACAGCTTCAAAAACCGCAGGCTACAAACTAACAGGTCCAGCTTGCCTTTAATCCAACATTCAACGTTCCAGTTTGAATCTGAACAAAAGAAAGGGATTAAACTTTTCTGAACTATATTAAAACAAACAAAAAAACCCCAAACAAGCAAGTGAAGGGCACACTTTGTGCACATGTATGCAGCTGTACTGCAGACAGGAGAGCAACAAACTCAGTGTGGCAGTCTGAAACACAGATTTATTTGTTCCATGGGACAGCTCTCATAAAATTCAGTTCTATTCTACTGAGCTCGATGAGATTCCTGCCGCTGATAAGGCTGCAGCACTGCTCAGACTGTGCTTTACAGGAGCGGAAACACAGCCAGGAAAAAATAATTCAAGCTAATCCATGTACAGGTATTTACTAAGGCATCACAATCCAGGTAGAAGAGCTGGCACTTGCTCTCCATCTGCCCCGACTCCTGAAGGAGTTTAAAGCCTGTATCCACCAAAATAATTAAAATATTTCACATAGCATCCAAACACCTTTGAGGATCTGGGCTCACGTCCTCCTATGCAGGTGCTACATACTTGATTCAGAATTCCCCTGGAATGAGCCAACTTCCCCAACCCCTCATCCCCCCTCTTTGAAACTGCACTCTGCAATTTCCTTCACCTTTCCCTACAGACTTCGGTCAGGAAGGATTTGACCATACTTTGTTTTCTGCTCTGGATAAAATGAATACCCATTAATACAATCCATCCCCTCCTCCCAAACAATAAACCCCAATCATTTTTTGAAGAAGTAACTTCTCATGCTCTTGAAAGGAAAACCTACCTATTTCCTGAGAAGCAGAGACATTTATTTCTGAAGGAATAAGCTTCCTCGCTTGCATGCTTGCTCTGTACAAAGAACAATCCATGTTGTCATCACCCCAAAGGCAACACAGGAAACTTTCTTCATTCCCTACCATGGCAGGCTTGGTTTCGGACACTTGGTGCCCTCTCCTCAAACCAGACCAGCTCTCAACAACTCCAGCAGAGAACGGACTCAAGAATGTCTCGTTCACCAGCATACAAGGCAGTGTAAAGTTCCTGGGAGGAATCTGATGGACCATACAATGGGCAACTGTTGCTTGAAGAACATCTGCGAAAAGGAAGGCAAAGATATCGGAAATAAAAGAAAAGATTCTTATTACTTGACAAGGAAAAGGGAGGGGCTGATGTTACACAGAAACACGTTCATCACGTAAAGTCAGACTGTTCCCAGGGCTATTCTCTGAGTTGCAGACAGCATTACTAAAAACATCCCCTATGAACTGGTGCCCCAGCTGGGAGATGCCAGCCTGCTCCCCCAAAGCCACTACACCTCACTTTTGGTTTTCTCAACCTCTTGAAACAGGTAATCCAGCTCTTATAACACAGCTCCATTACTGCAAAAAAATAATCCCGCTGTAAATACAACACATAGTCACACCGAAACTGTTAAACACCAAAGCACAGCACTACAAGAGGATATAACCAGGTGGAACGACACATCCCCAGGGCATTAGCTGGGAAATGAGATGTAGGAAAAAACCAATCTTTTCCATCAGACTTAGATTCTTCAAAACAAAATCGCCCTGACCATATTTGTAGGTCTCGTTGGTAAGTCATAGCTTGAATTACGCTAGCAATGGTTTTGAGAGTGATGAGCATGTCAGTTTTGGCAACAGTTTACTGTAAAACTCTGCGCGAATTTCAAAGATTACAGCTCTTGTCAGAGAAAGGCATGCGGGGCATTTGTGCACTCTGCATGTAGCATTTCGCTCTGTACTGGGGGCACTGTGGAGGCCACCCCTCCAATCCTGGGTTCAGTGTTGGCCCTTCACTCCCAGAAGGACATTGAGGGGCTGGAGCGTGTCCAGAGAAGGGCAACAAAGCTGGGGCAGGGGCTGCAGCACAAGTGCGCTGAGGAGTGGCTGAGGGACCTGGGGGGGTTGAGCCTGGAGCAAAGGAGGCTCAGGGGAGACCTTCTGGCTCTGACAACTCCCTGACAGGAGGCTGGAGTGAGGTGGGGGTCAGTCTCTTCTCCCCAGGAACAAGCAACAGGACAAGAGGAAATGGCCTCCAGTTGTTCCAGGGGAGGTTGAGGTTGTCCCTGAGGAACCATTTCTTCCCCATTGGGGTTGTGCAGGGCTGTCGCAGGCTGCCCAGGGCAGTGGTGGAGTCCCCATCCCTGGAGGGGTTTCCCAGGCGTGTGGAGGTGGTGCTGAGGGACAGGGGTCAGTGGGGACCTGGCAGTGCTGGGGGAATGGGGGGACTCGATGAGCTGAAAGGTCTCTTCCAGTCAAAGCAATTCTGTGATTCTAATTGATGCTTTATGCCTTGCAATAGCCAAAATAAGAAAAACAGAATTTCTCAAGCACTGTTTGATTCATAGCACATAAGCATAAGCTAAATAATATGGAAACACAAACTGAAAGCTTTTTAAAAAGTAGATGCATGCTCCTTACAAGCAGCCAGTGTGTTACTGTGCAGTGGGCTGAAGTGCTCCGCTGTGAGTTTACACAGGTTCTGAGGTGCCAGTGTCCTGAAGGGTTCTGCTCTTTCCTCCTCTTTCACTCACCAGAGTTTGTGCCTCTGTAAATATCAGCTCCATTAGGCCTCCTGGCTGCACGCGGAGGGTTCAGCTGACTGAACGGGCTATTAGTCCGTAATACATGATTGAGAAAGGATCAATGAGGGGGTGACATGACTGCCTGTGAAGCAGGATAGATAACTAACACACTCCCCACTTCACAGAGTCGGTGGGGGGGGTGGGAAGACATTGCTGCCAGGTGTTTCTTTGCCTTAAAAAGCCTCTCACGTATCACACCAGTCTCAGAGGATTAATTCAATCCCATCAAGTCAAAATGTGCGCAGCTACTTACCACTTCTGCAGAGGTGCTGAAAAAATAAAAGAACTATAACGCATTACAATGGAGAGCGTTGAGCACAGCTCTCCAGTGCCCATCAATAATGGGCAGCGTGCAGTAAGAATGTTTTCCTGCTACAGAGTGTAAAAGTCTGTCCATGACACAGACACACAGGAGGCCATCACTTACGGTTCTGTCCCCTGAAGAGCAAGATATTTGCATGTCTGGGTTAAGAGGGATACAAAGATGCCTGCCATAGCTGTTTGCTTATGGCCACTCAACAGATACAGCGACTTTCAGCCATCCAACTGTGACAAACTGCTCTGAAGCCTAACAAAATCTCCCTGAGGCATCCAGGGTTTCTCATTAAAAGGTACATGATGTCTTTAGATTGCGTAAAGTATTTAAAAGAATGTCAACAAGATACTACTTGATACTTAGTGGATAAAGGTATATATACAGAAAAAGAAAAATGCGTATGTATACAGGAAAAATATATATAAAAATATGTATCTGTATATAGAAAAGATATATATATATGAAGATGAAATCTAATGATTTATTCATCTGTTGTGAAGACACAAGATGACAGGAATTTTGACACTAACTTCATTTCTCCCTAAGCATCATCACCAACATAGTGACGTGATAAGACACTAAACCAGCAGCGTGCCTTGAAACACCACTGTCAAGCAGAACTGGTGATCACTCTTTATGCTACATCCTTTCCAACAGACTCGTGATTTTTAGCAACTTACCCAACAGCACAAACATGGGCAGAATGATTTGTCCACACATCTTGTTTTGAGGAGCTGATCTGAAAAACATACAGAAAATTATCTGAGAGCTGATAATAATCAGCCTGTTACCTTGTTGAGGTTTCATTTTGGTGTACTTCAGCTCATTTGATACTCACACCTTTGTAAGCAGAAAGGAAGAACAAAATCAGGATGTCATTTGAGAAAAAAACCTGCCATTGCTTAGAATATCAATTAAATACCAGTACATCTCTTTTTTCACCATGAGAGCTGTACAGTACCTCATCTCTCCAGGCTTTTGCTGATCATTGTTCACCTTCTGGGTTTGGTCAACTGAAAGGCACTATAAATCCAACCAAGACGTCCAAGAGACACTCAGTGTCACAGTGCAGCACACACAAAAGCACTCAGGCACCCATTCTGATGGTGAAGACTTCACTAGGCTTTACAATAAGATTTCACCGCTGTTCTTTCATTTCAGGTTCTTTGTTTTATTTTCATCCCATAGTTACATAAATTCTGTTCACACCCAAATATAAGCTTTTTTCATACTTTAAAAAAAGCTCGATAGAGGGTACCAGAGTAAAACATACCACGTTTGTTGCAGTTAACCTGAAAGGAATGATTAGTAACATTTACACCTCAAGTCAGACAGAGCAATAAGATTTAGGGAGTCCCTCCAAAGTATCCTCATTCCTTAAATACTTCTGAGAACAATTTCCTTGAGAACAGCTACATTGCCAGGAGAAGCGGTGCCAATGCTGTGTAATCCAGTCGCCTTTCAGTTCAGGGGTGTGTTTACTGTACTACAGACACATACACACCGTATGACACACAGATGACTGCAGTGGGACAGTCTCCACACAATATTTTGGAATCCTCGTCTCCCTGTGAGCTCTCCCACAGGAAAGCCCTTGCAAATGCAGCTGGGGCTGGAGCCAACCCATCTCTCCGGTGCAGACCAGCTTCATTTTGGTCTGCAAGATGAGTCAGCCCCATCCACTTTCCTCCCCACTCATCCAGGTTACAATCAGAGCACGTTTAAAGCTACATTAGGAGCAATTAATGAGGAAAGCTGAACATTTCAGAAGCAGTGCTTCACATCCCCTCCTTGAGAGGAAAATGTGCCTCTCAGCAGAGCTGTCAGGAGGCCAACCTTACCTGTACCTCTTCCATTAGTCTCTTGCTTAATAGGTGAGGCATGAAGGCCAGAGGAATTATCAAGTTACAACCTCCTATTAAGCCTGTCACTTCACAAAGATACAGGCTGGGATTATTTCCAAAAGCCTCTGATCAAAGTTACCTATTTTTTTCCCAAGTTTCTGACTGAAGAAAAAAAACAGCCTTTTAAAATAATTTACTTGACATAAGCATGTACTATTCATACTGTTCAACGTATGGTTTAATCAAAAGCAGCTCAAGTTCCTCTTTTCAAGGTGCAACAAAAATTTGCTGTTCATAGCTCAACCACTTCCCAGTGAGAAACTGGCAGAGATCACTTCTGTAGGCTGTACCAGAAAACCAGACAGATATTTCAAAGGCTTTTAAAGTCATCGATATGTCATGGATGTTATTGCAAATTCTTCAAAGGTCTCACTTCCTAAACGTAAAAAATGTCCACCACCAAGAGCTCTAAATAACCCATAAAGTTCTGGCCCATCACTTGTGCTCCTGTCGCAGGCACCGTAAGAAACAAAAGCTGTCACCAGACATCCTACCGCTCCCAGATCACTGAAGGAAAGAACCACAATTTTGGTAACTACACATAGTTCCTTGCACCATTTCAAAGCAGAACACGAAACATCCTCTCTCACTTGTTGCTGGAAGGAAGAAGACAAATAGTTAATTGTGCTGGCAGCAGCTGCTGGGTTAGTTTCACCCATGGGATACCTGCTGCAGCTTGGAAAGAGAGCAACCGCAGCTGCCCAGACCCACCACGCCTCAAAGAAGGGAAGTGATAATCACGTTGGCTGCTGAAGATAAAGGCATTTCCACTCTCTCCTGCCTTAAAAATGACCAGGTAAAGCAATCAAAGAGATTCCAGTATCAGCACTAATTTAACCATAATTAACAATATTTGGACCAGAAGGCAAAACTACAGCTCAGACCAGCTCCAGACATCTACTGCATGGATCTCAGTGTTAGTTTTCAATCCTGGTTCCAACCACATTCATGAACAAAATACAGTGCTGTACATGACCGAAAAGCAACATAAGCTGCATGTCACCGGCATTAGCTCCTTTTCTGTCCAAAGTTCAGTATCATTTGTGTAAACTTTACACAGCGACTGGGTAAAGAGAGATCTCTACAGATAAGTGCCAGGACAAGATGAATGTACTGCTGGACCAGACAGGACTCCCCAGGATCTCCTCCAGTGAGGACATCAGACTTACCAGAATTCCTAACTCTGTTGTAAGAAAGAATACAAGTTTTACAAGAGCAGTTACAGGGAACAGGAAGTTAAATAACAAAGAATTATTAAAACTTGTAACTACAGCTCTGTCCCCAAGAGAGTAACTTATCAGAGCAAGGACCACTGGTTTTATGTGTGGCTGGGGACGTCTCCATACGAATGGAAGGAATTGGGGCCCATTTAATTTAAGATGCTGCATTCTGAAACCACCAACTTTGCTGCTGCTGCAGAGAGATTTTCCAGTTTTCTATGTCAATAGTATGTTCCTCTCCATACAAAAAACTTCAATAAGGAGAGTCGCTCTGGTAGCAAAAACATCCAATTTAAAACAAAACAAAGGAGGAGGACAACGATTAAAGTAAGGTAACTTTTCTTTACAGGCCAGCTGAGAAGTCGTACAACCCAGTGGCATAGCAGCATGGGAACCACGTTCAGCACAGCCTGGAACAAGCCCGGCTGGTGATCCACAAACACCTGCTCACCAGGCGTGGAAAATGCACTGAAAGTTTTCCTTTTCCTTCTGGAGCTGCCTTTATTTTTCCAGTTGTCTTTCAGTTGTCTTGTCTTGACCACTTACATTTCTGCATGTCTCCTTTCTGAACTACAAACCAAGGGTCATGAGAAAAGAGGCAGGGCTACCTGTCCAGTGTGAGCACCAGTGAACAGAGGGTGGCACTGATGACTAGGAGTGCCAAGTGTCTCCAACCCATCCTGGACCCAGTGTAGCACAACCCTGACACCACACTGTAAAATTCTCACCGACTTTTACTTACTTGATGAGCAAGTGGTGCAAGATCACAGCCTTACATGCTAGTGGTTTCCAATGAGCAATTTGAAAGCCTACAGGAATTTATAGGAACTCAGTTGCCAGGATCTCCTGGTTTTCCTCAAGTAATGCACCACACACACATACAGGGTCTGGAGTTCTTTATTTTCCTTTTTCTTATTCCCACTCTCCCAAAAACAAGAACAGCTGCTGGTTAATGGGAAACAGGAATATAATACTGCAAGCACACAAACTGTCCCTGACTTTACAAGCCCTCCAGTACAGTGTTTTTAAATATTTAAAAGATCGCTACAAAGCATAAAAATATTTTAGTAATAATGGCTACATACAGCGTCTTCTGGCCTGCTGTGTCGAGGAGGGAGGGCTTTCCAGTCCTCTTGGTTTTGGCAGGACCAGTGGTGCTGGGTCAGCCCTCCTAGGCATGGAATTTCATTGCATTTGTCGGTCACTTAGTGTATTAGTAAACATTATTAATAAAGAGCTCAGAGTCAACGGACCATCCAAAGCAGCAGCATGACTTCCACTGAATCATTTTGCTTTCTAATACTAAAGCTTCAGCCAAGGCGACCCGGTTTGCCCGTCTCCCCGCACACCTAGTACAGCAGAACCAGCAGCAGAACCATGCTCGTCTCACCCGTGCGCAGCAGCGCAGCGGCAAAACCAAGCTCCAAGTCTGCTGATGGAACCTGTCTTCTGAAACTCAACAGCAAAAGGTCCCCAGCTCTGGAAAGTTTCTCCAGATGGTACGATGGCTCTGGACTGCACTGAAACTAACCCCTCACTTCACAAACATCCACACTGCTCAAAGGCAGGTTCCCCTCTCCAGCCCATCGCCCAGACGGACGGCAGAGGATCCAGCAGCTGCATTTGCTCCTGCATTTCCACCACTGAAGCTTGTGCATGCTCATGACACTCAATTTGAGAAGTTTCATAACTATTCCTGATTTTAAGTCAGCAACAGAGAAAAGCGCTGTTAATAAATGCTCGCTCTCATTGTTTATGGCTGATGAACATACACTGGTTCTTCCTTATGTGCAGCTCTCAGCAGAGCTCCTGTCATGATCTGGCACTTGATGCTCCTTCATACTACAGCCACGCTTTTTAGTTACGGGCTCTCCGTGTTTTCATTACAAACCCTAGTTATAAATGCTGTGCCAATAATCCACATTAAATTTCCGAAGTGCCCCTCTATTAGGACAGATCATAGAAGCTTCTGCAGCATCAATGGCTCAGAACTTGCATTCATGGAGATTTATTTTTTCCTTTGTTTCAGACACGAAGCCTCAAGAGAAAAACAAAACTCCAGGGTCTGATTTGGGTACCCCATGACAACCCCCCAAGTCCCCTGGTCCCTTCGAGAGCTGATCTGGGAGGGAAGAGCCCACACTCACCCACCGTTCTCGAGGTGCATTTCGTCGACAAGCGGCTGGGTTTGACCGGGCGGCACCTCACGCTGTCCCCACCGCCCCGGGGACGAGGCCGGCCCCCACCGGCGGAAGGGAGCGTCTCGCCAAGCCGGCGGGAGGCGGGCAGGTGCCCCCAGCCCCACGGCTGTCAGGCGGGGAAAGCCGCAAAGTAAAGAAACAAGGCGGGGGAGGCGGGGGGAGTAAATTCACCGACCTACTTCGCGTCCGTCACTCCCGGAGCCGAAGTCACGCCGCGGCGGTCATGTCTCGCTGCCGCCCCGGGCCCCCGCGGCCGCCGCCAAGCCCCCGGCGGGGAGCAGGCGGGCCGCCGCCACCGGCCCGCTGCCCTGGGCGGCCCCGGCGGAGCCCGCGCTGCCGCCGGACGCTGCTGGCCGCGGCCCCGCCTCGTCCCAAGGCCCCGCCCGCGCTACCTCACGGCTCGGCGGCGGCGGGAGGGAACGGTTCACCCGGCACGGCCCGTGACCCCCCGGCGCAGCGGCCGGGCCCGGCCTCTGCTCACACCCGAGAGGCCGAGGGGCGCCCTCTGAACGCGGGTCCCCGTCAGAGCGTGGCAGCACGCAAGAACGGGGTGGTGGTGCCCCTTGTGCGCTCCATGTGTTATAAATAGTTCGTCACTGAAGAAAATAAAGTTGAAGCCTTCAAAGAGCGCGGAGGAGGAGTTAAGCGAGGGCCGTGGAGGGGCCCGGCCCGCGGGGTACGGGCCGGGCAGGCCTCGGTCGGGCAGAGCCGGTGGCATCGCTTCTCTGCTGTAGAGTGGGCAATGAAAGGGGTTCCGCAGCAAAATGCCCAGGAGCCCCTGGACACAAACCTGCCCTGGTCCCCTGCCCTGGCACCCCGGCACCGCAGCCTCCCGCGGAGGCGGTGCAGGAGTTCCTCCAGGACCAGCTCAGGGGGAGCAGCGAATTTCAAGGTTTTCCCCCTCCCAGTGCGTTCCGATTAGGAGAGGAGGAATTCTAATGGCAGTTAGTTCTTTTTTTAATGCACAATGGGACAATTTTACCTAAATAGGGAACCTTCGGTGCTGTCTGGATCCACACAAACATCTGTTAAGAATTTCATTAACATTCAGCTTAAGTATTCTGCTTGGTGGTTTTAACAACGGAGCCAATAATTAATATAAAAGGTGATGTAAACCAGGAGCTTAGCGAACGCTTTAAGCTTAAACCTTTTCATTGCATGCTCCAAGGATCTCGGAATTTTCACAAAATTATAAATGTGAATTATTATTCCTAATGCAAACATGCCTCCTCATCAGTAGAAGGACAAAGCGTAGTGTTTAAATAAATTAATCTGCCTCGGATACTCCTCTAAACAGCACATTAAGCAATTTGGTTTTGACGGTTTGTTGACACAGATCATTATTTCCCCTTATTTTAAAAACGACACATTTCTGTGAAGAGCCTGGATGCAGAAGGACTATTTTCATCTCTTTACTACACTACTCTTTTACAGCTAGTGATGCTTTAATACCAACTACGCTGCACTTCTCCAAATGCTGTACCCTAGGTAGCCGAGAAGGTACCTCCACATGAAGTCCACAGTCCAACCTCCTCGCTGGTGGGGTGGTGTGAGGAGAGAAAAGGCCTTGGCTGTGAAAGAACAGCTCAGCAACAACTAAAACATCCCTGAATTATCGCGGACAAATCCAAAACACAGCCCCATACCAGCTACTGTGAAGAAAATTAACACATGCCGGGTGTGACTGAAGATACGGCAAGAGACCCAACCCAAGGAGACTTGGAAAAAATACTAAAACAAACAGCGAAAGAGGAGATTAAGTTACAGGTTAGAGATAACACCCTTAAACAGCAGAAGTAGCGATTACAGATTTGCCACGATCCCACATTAGATACTGACTCTCCTGAGTTTGCCTTAACGATAACAAAGTTGACTGTAGCATTTGGAACAGGAAGGATAACACGGGGGCAAGGAAATGAAAATTACTGCAGCCACGGTAGGGACAACACTGAAAGAGTTTAACACATGGAAACAGAGCTATGAAAAATTAGCACGTGAAATTGCACAACCCAGGCACCGGCATTTTAACCAAATCTGTTAAGTACTAGTTCAATAACAATTTAAAAAAAAAAAAATCTGATTTCTAGATCATGCAAGAGCTCAGCACAAATTGGGTGTGGGGGGTTGAACAGCTGGGGAGTGAACCCCGAGCACAGAGAAGGAATGGTGAACGATTTGAAGCCAAGGACAATACTGGCGCTAAGTCAAGTGGGTATAAACCTGCCGCAGGAACGGGCAGACCTGTTACTAAACTGTGAGGCTTGGCCAATAGAAGACTCATTTCTGGAACAATCTCCTAATGGGAATAACAGGACAAAAAAGAGATTCTTGGAGTGAGGGCTTAAAAAAGAATTATTAGGCAGGTTTGTGCCTCTAATAGAAAGAAAACTCAATAAAATAACCTGGGCAGACTGCTCGAGCCTTACGTTTCTTTGCTACGACTGTGAGTTCCCCGAGCGACTGCCCATTTCTGACCCCTCAGCACCACTCCCCTGTCCTCACAGGCAGACTTAAATTCTTACGCTGCCTGACAGTCAGTTACCTCTCCCTTTCCTCACACTGCTGCCTGGAGTGAAGCTGCGCTGTATCTCCCCCTGTCTCATGCCACGGGGGTTTTCGAGGCTTGCGCTGTATCCCCTCATAGGGGTTATTTTCTCTCAATGAGGATAATTCATTCTGATCTCTCCAGGATCTGGTTCTGCTATAACACGTGTATCCGTTACCTGCTGGGTCTCTTTTTTACGATAAAAAAAAAATCACATTTTACTCCATTGGTAGTGGAGTAAATCACATTTTGACCCTTTTGCACATCAGTGTTTGTCCTCGTGAACAGAGAGCGCTTTGAGGAAAGAGCTGGCGCGTATGTAAAGCAATACCACGTATTTAACGGGAATTTCCAATTAAAAACCAAACCCCAGAAGTTATGTCAAGGAATTCACAGTGAGGACCGAGCCCTGCTAGAAAAGATGCACCTTTAATCTTGCTTGTGCTCATCCGTTTTCTCGGAAAAGGCAGCGAGAGTTTAGGACCCGCGTACCAGACCTGCTGAGTCCCAGATCAGTGCAGCTGAGGGTTTTTACCATGGCTTTTCTCCTGTCAGCAATATTATTTTAACATAAATGCAAAACCAGTATCTCCACTTCATGAGGTATGAAGAAAAATATTTGGTTTTATCTGTCGCAAGCTCCTGGAGGTGATATCATTGTACCCTTTGTGTTGCGTAACAGTTCTACCATGGCTGTATAAACAAACCTGATGATTGGCTTTAATTTGTTTATGACTTTCTTAATTTGTGATCCATTTCCTCAAAGCAGCATCAGCCAGTTTTGCTCCGTGTTAAAACAGCCACCATCTCTAACTGATTTAAGTATTTCTGTATTCTAACAGGACGGTTTGGGAAACCTGACTACACACCATGTGTGTCTGAGGTTAGGAAGCCGTTGGAGATTTTGCTTCCCAGACTTTCACAGCGTAAGCGAAAGCTGTCACAGGCTGTCTCGTCTGCCATGTCTCTGCTAGGTGAGAGCCGAAGAGGGACCACCAGTAAATCATTTTCTATTTCAGGACATCTTGAGACAACTATTCGACAGAGAAAGATTTCTTTCACTTCCCCATGTAGCACTGGGGTCCAGTGAACCAGAAAAAAATCCCCTGTGTAACCTACACTAGTGCGTAGTTATTTATTTCTTTTTAAAGCTCTTTTCCCCCTCCCTTAATGTCTAAACTAAATCTTCCCGCAGTTTAATCCTCTTATATTTTCACATACTTGAGTAAGACAGAAGACAGGTAACTCCTCCTTTCACTAGTCCCTTGATGTATGTTACAATGTTGTCCCAAGCTGATCATCCTTTGTGTAAACTAACGCTCCAGTTCTTTCAGTCTTCCTTTACAGACCATCTTTTCTGAAGACTGCTACGGCTGACTGCTCGCCTTCAGACCTATTCCTGTGTCATTCGGAAGAGCAACGCCCGAAGTACTCCAGCCAACGTCTTGGTAGAGCTCTTTAGGGGGAGGAAATATCTCGTTTTTGACATGACAGAGCCCTGTTGTCACACCCTGTAAGGACGTTTGCTTTTTCCCTCCCAACAAGGCGCCGGTGTTGACTCAGGCTGGGTTTGTGCATCTCCCGAACCCTCAGACACTTCCTGCAGAAATGGTGTTTGTGCAGTTGATTGTTTCTCCGTTGAGTGCCTTGCCCTTGGCTTTATTCAATTACAGCCTTTTTATTTCAGAGCACTTCTGCAGTTTGTCAAGATCACCTTCAATTCTAACCTCATTCTCTAAAGTGTTTGTAACTGTTGCTGGCATTTTGGTGTCCAAATATTTAACATAAGATGCACTTTTCAACTACTCGAGTACTTGTATTTGCTCCTCTACTAACCTTCCTCCCTTTAATTCACATTGGAGCAGGTGCTTTCCTGGTATAAATTTTTCCAAGAAAATGCCAACTTTTTGGGGCAACTCTTCTCTTTAGAATTACTTTCCATTTGATATTCACTGCAATTGAGTCTATTGAAGGTTTTTTTCTCAAATACTTTTGTCTCTGTCCTGCTGTGTCCTTCCATCTTCATTCTCAAATGGTTCCTCTTTCTCAGTCCAGGAAAAAAAAATAAAATCTAGAGTGTTAAAATCTAAGATATTAATCAGCTCAGGTTAAAAAGGTGCCCATCGACCCGACGTCTTTGGCAATGTACAATAAACACTTACCTTGATCTTTTCTTCATACCTTTGCTCAGAGACTTTGTTACTTCACCTTCTACCTGTGCTGGATCTCAGCAAAAACCATATGCATCCTTGTGATAAAGGCTTTATTCCTCCTGTGCCTGCAGACCTCTTTGGACAAGTCTTTCCTTTCACGGCTGAATCATTTCTGTTTTGCCAGTGCAGTTGCCAATTTGGCTCAGTACAAAGATTTTCAGTAGCTCCATACTTTATGCATCAGTACACAGACGTCCGGGTCAGTACACAGACGTCCAGGGTGTTCAGCAAACTGACCCATGAAGTTCCTTCTTCTGCTCCTGTAACGGCACCCTGAGCGAGCTCCCCAGCTTTCGCACCTTCGCCACGTTATCAAAATTTATACTTAACCACTGGACATATGACATTGGCTTCTGCCAATCTGGATTCAAAGGAGTCCACTCTAATTTAGCAGGCCTGTGACCAAAACCGATGTTCTCCAGCACCCCTTCTTCTTAGGACTTCACCCTCTGCAAAAGTGGAATGTTTTTTGGAGAGTCTCTTATAAACACAAACAACAAGGAAATTTATTTTCTCTCCACTTCCACAATTCACCTCAGACTTTCTCCCTTGAAGCACTGTAAAAATCACCAAGGTCCAGAAGGCTTTTAGAAAGTTACACATCCAAGAACCACAAAACACCATAAAATACCAAGTCCCAAGTGTTTTTGCACAGCCTGTGAGAAGACTTCAGGGACCTTCGGTGCTTTGCAATGGACTGCGAGCAGGACACGTGTAACTGTAGATGAAGTTTCACTGACAGAGCAAAAGGACTTAATAATATATAGCCTTGATGGTTTATTTATTTATTTTGAAGATGCAACATTATAGGCATTATTTCCACATTATGCATTGAAAAGAGCTAGAAAAGGTGTTAGAAATTCAGCTTCTATTCTACCAGGTGTGATGTGCCATTCCTGAGCACAGCTGAGCTCCTGCTGCATTCTAGCATGGGTTTCAATATTTTTCTTGGGTTTTTTCCCTTTTTTTTTTATAATCCGTCCAATTTGATTCATGCCAGGTCAACCAGTTTATATCTAACCAGGTGAAAGAGGCAAACAATGGAACTGCTACAGAGAAATCAAATACTGTGGGTCTATATAAAACCAAATCTCATATATATGTATCAGAAGGTTTTCAAAATCATTTAATGACCAGCGGCAGTGAAAAGCTTGTTCTCATTATGAAGTTAATGCAAAGATTGGCTGTTTTCAGTAATTCATTTTTGCTGCTGCAAGAATGTTTTGCATTTCATCTCCCTGCGCCTCTTTACCAGCATCCAAACTTAATCAGCCAACCAAAAGCTTGTGACTCTGTTAAGACCGACGACAAAATCGAACTTCACTTTTTGTGCACCCACAGAAATGGTCTCTGCAATGCACACTGCAACTTCAAAATAGCAGAGGTGCTGATTAAACATGTTCTGTGCAAAAAAAAAGTTCTTTCCCCTGAAAGAATGACCTATTTCCCACAGCGGTACACACGCTATGGTCCTCTACTGTGACTGATACAATAAATTGGCATCAAAAACACTAAAGAAACTAAACTTTTGGTTGCAGAATAAAAAAAAAAAAACCACAATAGGGTTGTCTGATAACCAGAAGAAAGGCCAATTGAATAGACATAAAAACCTTATTGGACACACCATTATCAAACACAACCAGGGAATTACGTGTGTGTTCCTCCTTCGCTGGAACCCCCAAGCAGCTGCTGGCTTAAATTTCCTCTCTGGACTGATGCAAGTGGAACTATATTCATCTAATAAAGATAAGCCAAGAGACACACCTTTCTAATGCAGAGCAGGATAATTCCTCCCTGATATTCAGAAGTCCCCTGTTGATTCACTTTGTTACAGGACAAAAAGTTAAAGTGGTGCCTTGGACTGGAGAAACAACTGCAGCTCTGGGAGCACACACGATTACCTTCCAAGTCAGAATCATTCACCATTAGGTGTCTAAACCTCATTGCTGGGCATTCATCGGAAAAAATTGTGTTCCCCAGGGGTCAGGACTGGGTCCAGTCCTGTTGAACATCTTCATCAATGACCTGGGGGAAGGGACAGGGTGTCCCCTCAGCCAGTTTGCTGGTAATACAGAACTGGGAGCAGTGGCTGACACACCGTCAGGCTGCGCTGCCGCTCAGCGAGACCTGGACAGGCTGGAGAGTCGGGCTGAGAGGAACCAAATGAGGTTCAACAAGGGCAAGTGTAGGGTCCTGCCCCTGAGAAGGAACAACATCCTGCACCAGGACAGGTCAGGGGTGACCTGCTGGACCTAAATATATGAAGATTGTGATAACAACTACTAGTGCCATCTTAAATGGAAGTTTTTGAGGCAAGAAAATAGTTGCAGAGAATGAAGTAACTCCATGAGTCATACAGATAGAAGTTACACAAAGCTTATAAATCTCTGAGGATAATAAAGACTTTGAAAATTGTTCATGAAAGAAGTGTAAAAATTTCCATTCATAGGTCACAAATTGCCCACTTTTGCATTGTGTTTTTTTTCCCACACTAATAATTCAAGTCAATAGACACATCAGGTTTCTAGATATTTATGTTTCCTTGTGCTTTTAAGCTTCATTATCTCTTCCATTAAGCACCTCAGAGTTTACCAAATAAGCTCTTTGAAGCATCTCTACAAGCAATACTAAAAATATGGATGAAGAGCAGGGGTTTCTGCAGGAGAAACCTGTCATCTGCTGGATGCATCAGTGCCAACCTTGGTCACGAATCGGCAAGTAGCATCGAATTTCTCTGGGGAGGTTATCGGGAAGACACGACCAGGCTCTTCAACATGGTCAGAAGACAAGAGACAGCAGGTGTAAGTTGAAATGAGATGGTTCAGAAATTTTAGAAATAAAAACTTTCCCCATGAGGACAGTCAAGCAGTGGAACAGGAAGAGCAGTCTCCATCCTTGGAGGTTGTGCTGGAGTGTCTCGCTGGCTGTACGGACTTGTCAGCCAAGGACTCCACTACTTGTGCCATGTTTGCGTAGATTTGATTAGTCTGATCATAAGTGAGTCACTGGAGCCAGTCTCAGCCCATCAGGTATTCTTTGGTAATGCTGGCAGTTCTTCTCATCTTGCCTGTTAACATATAATCTCCTCAGGGCAAGTGATTTCCCTTGGAAACACTCATTGCCCATCACGGCAAGTCCTGATCTCAGCTAATGAGCACCATCAAACCCGAGGTTTCACTAACAGCTCAAGGAAGATCACCACTGACGGCAAGCGAGACTTAAGCTGCATCTTACATCGTAACCCCAGACGCACTGTCGCACAGGAACATTGATTTCTCTGTGGGTAGGTCAGATTACAGACACTGTAATACAATTTTTCTCCTTGCCATAGTCAGGAATCAAACCAGCCTTTCCCTTTCTGTCCTGGCCAGGTGAGTTGCACGTTCTCCAACTTTCTGTTTGCTACTGCCCTCTCACCCCACGTGACAGCTTCACAATATATTTGAACCCCCTTCCCTGGCTTCAACCTAGTCCTTTCCATTTATGAACAGGCTTTGCACCTGTTTTCTCCTCCCTCTCAGCTCTCAATCTTCCCAGCCCTTTGCTAGGACCCTTCCTTCAGCCTGCCTGGGGGCTCAGACCCTGTTAGCAACTAATCTAAAAGCTTACCTAGAAAGCTTATTCCCTTCACATCTCCTTCCCCAAATCCCATCCTTCCCAGCAAGAGAACCCTGCATAACATACGCCACACATTTCAAGCCTGAAGGATGACAAAACCCCTTCGAGAACTTTGAGCTGGCAGATGTAAAGGTTGTATCCCAACCTCTTTGCAAGAACCTGCTAAGCGTGTAACGTTCCCAAATGCTTCTGAGCATGATCTGTTCGAAAACAAACTATGTCAACAGGACAAGATGGTTTTCCCCTGATAATCAACCTTAAGCACATCAATGGTCTAGTCACAAAAGCCTCACTGTCCAACACAAAGTACACAATGCCGGCGGGTTAAAGAGCGAGAACCCACTCTTATTGTAGAATCACAGGATGGGTTGGGTTGGAAGGGACCTTAAAGATCACCCAGTTCCACCCCCATACCATGGGCAGGGACACCTTGCACTAAAGCTGGTTGCTCCAAGCCCCGTCCAACCTGGCCTTGGACACTGCCAGGGATGGGGCATCCACAACCTCTCTGGGCAACCTGGGCCACTGTCTCACCACCCTCACGGTGAAGAATTTCTTCCTTACGTCTAGTCTAAATCTCCCCTCTTTCAATTTAAAGCCACCACTCCTCGTCCTATCACTACATGCCTTCTCCATCTGCCCTGTAGCCCCCTTTAAGTACTGAAAGGCCACAATAAGGTCTCCCATCTTATTCATCTGATTTGTCTTGTTCATCTTATTCATCTTACTTATCTTTTAGGCAAACAACTAACACAAGCTGACACTAGCAGGCACGGGGAGGTTTCCCAAGTGGAAAAGATGAGCACAGAAAGCAGATATCCTTGATAGTCACAAGATATGACTCTTAATTTATGCAAATCTGCAATTACTTTATAATCCAAGTGTACAGTACAGATTTGAGAGCGCAGAAGAGACACCTCACGGGCCGGCCAGCTCGCACGGCAGCCCGGGCTGTGGCCAGCACAGGGGCAGGAGGGGCCGGGAGAGAGGAAAACAGAGCAGCACTGAACACGCTTGGTCTCTCAAGGGACAGCTCTCCGCCGTTCAGCTGAATCAGTGGGATCGGATATATAGAATATATGTATAATTTTCATTACAAATTTTTGTTATTATATAGAATATTTCATAACATATTTTTAATTCTTTTTATAGTTAGGTAGCTCTAGCTGTTAGGAATAAGCTTTCGAGGCAGGCAGAAGGGAATGCTCTATGGAAAATTCACTAGAAGGGATTTTCATCCCTTTTTAAGCTCTCATCTGGCTTTATGAGAGGGCCTGGGTAGTTAGTGCTGTCACCGTTAGCGATGCCTCTTTCCTGAGTGCCAAAACGCCGTTTGGCAAGAAGAAAATACTGAGTGCATTCCGGGGCGGGGAATTGCAGCAAAAATCTAACTTTGGCAAAAAAAAGTGCTCCTTCACCTAGCAGGCTCTGCAGCTTAACTTACATTTCGATAAGCTATATGGGTTTGATATGTCGACTTACCGGGCTTTTAAATAAAGCCACTAGTTACTATAGTAACATTTACATCAGAGGTTGTACTTAGGCTGCCTCTGAGATACAGAAAACCAATCTGCTGTGTTAACCTTGGTGCCTCACTTCTGCAATATTTCAAATGACAAACCTGTTTTCTAATAAATCGCCTTTTTCTCCAATTATTTGCCTTCTCAGATTATAAATTAAAACCTGTCTGAGCTGATTTTGTTTTAAATGACTAAGCCCCGTGTGTGGGAACATGTAACCTGGTTCCAGGGTGAGCAGGGCGAATGTATGTAGAAAGAAAACTGTGGTGTGGGAGATAGGACAAATCTTGCTTTTCTGGTCCTTCTGTAATTTAGTTTCCTCTTGCAGGAATCAGGGTAAAATGACAGATTATTAGTTCTTTGGACAAATAGTCTTCTCCTCTGTAGCTTTTATTTTAGCCTGTTCGAACAGCAAAGCAGCAGGGCCCATTTTGAGCTGTCTCTGCTCTCCTTTCCACTATTTTTCCAGCCTTTTATCAGTCGATTTATTATCACCTTCAAGCACTTCTGTACCTCTGCTCTAGCTGCACCCCTGCATCCCTCTCGGTTTACTTTATGAAGTTACAGTGAGTCACCCCAAGAGACAGAACACGGACAGCCTCGCTCGGCCAGCTTTGCTCCTGTGCATCCCCTTCACTGGCAGGACGATTCTAAGCTCGCGGTGTCCTGATGCAGTGCTGGAAAACCTGCTCTGCTCTCCGTGAGGTCTTACTGCTGCAAGCCAGCATGGTTAAACTGCTCTAAGTCTACAGAAGCAAGAGAGTTAGACAGCAAAACGGGCCCCTGTTTGGCAGATGAGGAAGTGAAAGAAGGACATTAAATATTGGAGAACAGGTGCCTATAGCTGCACCTTTCCATAGTTCATACCTTTACGAGCAGGAATACCGACATTGTGGCCAGCAGCTCGAGGGAGGGGATCCTGCCCCTCTGCTGCGCTCTGGGGAGACCCCCCTGCAGGGCTGGGTCCAGCTCTGGGCTCCTCAGCACAGCACAGACAGGGACCTGCTGGAGCGGGGCCAGAGGAGGACACAGCAATGACCTGAGGGTGGAACCCCTCTGCTGGGAGGAGAGGGGAGAGAGTTGGGGGTGTTCAGCCTGGAGAGGAGAAGGCTCTGGGGAGACCTTAGTGCAGCCTTTGAGTGCTTAAAGAAAGATGGGGAGGGACTTTTTACAAGGGCATGTAGTGATAGGACAAGTTTTACACTGAAAGAGCAAGGATTTAGATTAGATGTAAGGAAGAAGTTCTTCACTGCAAGGGCAGTCAGACCCTGGCCCAGGTTGCCCTGAGAGGTGGCAGAAGCCCCATCCCTGGCACCATTGCAGGTCAGGTTGGACCTTGGGGCTGGGAGCAACCTGCTCTGGTTGCAGATGTCCCTGCTCCCTGCAGGGGGTTGGACTGGGTGGCCTTTGAAGGTCCCTTCCAACCCATGAATAAACCCAACTATGAATAAAGACTGAGAACGCAGTCAAGTTACAATAAAAGCAACTCTTGAAGGCTTCTTCTCATGTGTCCCTGTGGTGGGAAGAACAGAAAGAACCCCTCCACATGTTCTTACATGTTGATTTCCCTCCCTGAACTCTTCATCTTACAGCATTTCATAAGTTCCTAACTTAGAGTAGCAGAATGAGATGCCCCATGATTTCTCCCCTCTGCAAAGATGTGCTTAATCACCGAGCAGGGAAATGGGTTTGGGGGGAGTGAATCAAATAAAGGGAATAAAAAAAAAGCAGCTTGACAGAGTAAAAGATCATGGGTGCTTTAGCCAGCGTTCTTGATTCCAGCTGAAATTCCAGTAAGTTCCAGTAAGAACACCTTCTTGATCATGCATTTACCTAACAGGCATCAGCAGCTAGAAAATGTAGAACTCTGGTTAATGGAAAGAGTGAAGGGAACTTATAGGGAGCTATCAGACACCTCTCCAATGCGTTGACTTGTTTTTTCCTTCTATTTTTCTTCCTGATGTATATACCCTCGATTCAGACTGTAGTGACAATGTGCATGAATGGGACTGCAGCACAGCCAAGACGCTGCTGGCTGTGTCAAGGTACTCTTTGCTGGTGTCATATCCATGGGAAAAGCACAATTTGCATTTGGTTCAGAAGAGTGGCATTGTTTGGTCTGTTATCCCCATAATCCCTGCCAGGGTGAGAGCAGCACTCAACTACATTTCAGTGAAAAGAAAGTAAACACCACTGCTTTCTCCCAAAGGGGGTGGTGGTGGAAATCTCTCCAGAAAAGCCTGGCACCAAGCCGAGTCTCTCGAGTGTGTCATCTAGCGCAGAGGACATGAATTCACAGCATGTAACTGGCAAGAGAAGTAAATGGCGGAGAAAATGAGAAGGTATTTTGAATAAATACCTTCATGAAAAATAATCTAGGCCTTTTAGCACCTTAGACTTTTCTAAGCCTGGCAGAAGTTTAGCCTCTTGCCCAGCGTGATATTCAGTCACGTAATGCTACGGAGGAACAAAATACCAAATGAAATGGTGGCCTAGCCCAAACTGAGGCCACGTTCATGGGTTTGGCCGTGGAAAGAGGATTTTACTTCAGGTGTTTCTCTATCAGTGATGAGTTTCATCCAACACAAAAGAGAAACCCCATCTAGTTCATGGCCATGATGAATGAAACTTCCCACTCCCTACACGTTACCGTCTCCCAAGCTGCACTTGATCTGTGTGCAGATCTTCTCTAGCCCGCTAGCTGTGACCCCCAACTGATATTTAGAGACAATTACTTGAAAACACAGGAGGAGGAAGAGATGAACTAGAATTTTGAGTGTTCAGGTGGACTGCGGAGTCTCTGAGACAGTAAATTCCTCCAGGTGGAATCCATCGGGTCTGTGTAACTGGTATACTGTGGAGTACCGAGCGAGTAGACCTACATGACTGGAGCACACTACACATGGAACAGATTTAATTGCAGTGCATTCGGAATGGGCGCATTGCTCCCAAGTGCCAGGGTCAAAAGCAAACGGATGCGATCGCTGTATGTGAACCACCGGTGCAAGCACTGCGCGCATTCCTGACACGTCAGCAGTACCTGCCTCTGATCGTAATTGCCTCTGGAATACAGTTTAAAACCATATTTTATAACACCAAGATGAATACTTGTATTTTCAGGGCAGGCAGAACTCACCAGCCAGCACGGTGTGCTGTGCAGCCCAACGTCTCACGTTCCTGGTGTCCCATACAACCCAGTTTGCACAGGAATTCAACTCACTGAAGATACCAGGTGCCTTAAAAGCACCATCCCCTATTTGCCACTCCAGTTTAGCAACAATTGCTATTCTGAGTGGTTCATCCAGCAACTATTAAATAATTTCACAGGGCTTTTTGGCAGCAGCCTTTTGCTGAGCTATCTCAGCCTTAGAATCTTCTTCAGTCCGTCATGTTTGGATCTGTTCCATAATTTGAGTGTCTACTGAGAACCTGGTTTTTTTCTCCTAACTTCTAGAAGATTGTGTCATTTGCCCCAAAGTAGCTGCAATAATGAAAAGTCTAAAAATCAGATTATTTTATCTAAATATCAAGCAAAATTATAGCATAATGTGTCCAGTTTTCAGCTACTAGTTTTTCAGTGTTGCTCCAAACCACATCTTTAGGCACTAATTTTAGGGGGAATTTGGCATCTACCCTTGAGGACCTGGATCTCAGTCTCCAAACTCTGGCAATATTTCCTTCCCGTTAAGATGTGCCATGATCAAGACCTATTGGAAAACACACCTTACATGCATCTCACAGTCAGATGTACTTGGTTGCTGAGACTTTCTGTGGAGCAGTGAAGACATTTTTGTCTCAGAACCTTCCAGAGCCAGATCTGACAATTTCAAAACATCAGGGAATATTCCAACACAAGTGGCCAATAGTTTTGGAAGGAAAACAGAAAAAGAAAACTGGGGAATGGGTGGAGCCCTTTCTATGCTGTTTCATGATCCTGTGATTTTATGTTGACATTCTGCATGACTTATTTTCTAGACAAATAAAATTAATTTCTAGAGAAATAAAGGCACAGCGTGGGAAAACAGCATGAGAAACAAAATACAAGGGTATAGAAAGAGTGTGTTGTGAGAAAACAGGGGAAAATGAGCCAGGAAGGGTCAGATATGGGAAGCTGCAAGGACGACAAGCAGATGGATCCCACCAGGATGGAAATGATATGTACAGATAGCCCTGGCACAGAGGAGGTGTGACTGAAGGGAAGGTCGTGGGATTCTGATACGAGGGAAAGGGTCAACAGGGAAGCAGAACCCCAACAAAAGGAGGGGCGTGAAGTCCCTATGAAGGGGCTCATGCTGCCAGCAGGAACCATCTCCCCACCGCCAGCAGGAAGGTTGCTATGCCCTCGTACTTCGGGGCTGGGGACAGCACTTGTGGCTGCGATGCTGGATTTGGAAAAATTTGCCCTCTATACTTGGCAGCAAAAGCTGGAGCAGCAGGGCATGGGCACCAAGCCCACCCGCACAGACTTGGACAGATGTTTCCTACTGTAGCTACCCCAGTTTTCAGTGCCACACGGATGAGGCTCAGAGCTCACCGATGCCTGGAGGGAGGCTTACGAGGAGGGAGGTGATGTGTATGGTGTGTTTCATCCCCACATCAACTCCACACGGGAAACATTCCTCAGACAGCATCACTTCTCTTTGCCAAGCGCTCTTGCTTCTGTACAAAGAGGTCCAGGCTGAGCCACTGCTGATGCTGGAGAGGACGAGGAGAATGGGCAGGGAAGGAGTCAGCCCTCTCAACCAGCAACTCGTGTTGGTTCTGTTGGCAAAGACTCACACGAACACCGGTGAACCTTGAAACCTGGATCACAAGGAGAGCAGTCATGAATTTTGGTCCTTCCACATGCAGACAAAAAAGCTGTGCTGTACGCAGCCCAGAGCAGCTCCTACGAGACTAGGGCAGAAGAGAAGACTCAGGTAGAGAACATACTCCTGTCTTCCACTTGTGTCCCATTGCATCCTGTTCAAATTGTCGCAGTCCTTTGTTCTGCACATTCAGAGGTACTCTGCATCTCCAAACGTCAAGATCTTCCCTTATTGATCAGGTATTTTAGCCTAAAGGTCTCCACTTGAAGTGTGTCAAACACAAATCTAATTTGATTATCCAGTTCAGACAGGTTTTCCCTTCAGAAAGGTCATATTTAATGCAGGGTTATTCCATCATGCATCTCTGAAGGGCTGCTGTGACACCCACAGGTCACAGAATCGGTTTAGTTGGAAAAGCCCTTTAAGCTCATCGAGTCAAGCTGTTCCCCCAGCACTGCCAGGTCACCGTGAAACCATGTCCCTCCTGGGGATAACCCCAGCAAAGCATCGGTTGCCTTTCCCTCCACCTTGCCACCCTCCCACCTCTCCAGCAGGATGCTTTGTACATGGGTTAAAGAGAGAGAATGTTGACTATTGAACGTGATTAATACAACTAACTTCAAAAGGTTTCATTTCAGGTGGGAAGTTTTGATGGTTATTGGGAACAAATAGCCTCAATCCTGGCCCCATGCTCTGACTCCCAAGAAAAATACAGCAATAACGAGTGGCCTATTACTGCAATTGAAAAGTTTCAGGAGGCCAGGGAAATGCTACCGAGTTAACGTGATTACTGAAGGCGCTACAGGAAACCATGTATTGACTGATCCTCGTAACGAGTTTACCCACAGGCTCCCTCATTACCTGCACATTACAGGAGAGATTTAGTGCAGCGAATACAATTAGCTGCAGGAACTTCGAATACCTCACGCGGTCACTGGGAAGTTGTGCGCAATAAAAACAGGCACCTAAATGTCAGACAGAGAGACGGAGAGTGAGGGGTTCACCCTTTGGGTTACTCAGACGAAGCCTTTCACAAAGACTCAGAAAGTTCAGGGCCTGTCTGTACATGAGCCACCAAAATTGACTTTATGTTTATTCACAGAATCACAGAACCATCTGGTGTGAAGAGACCTTTGAGACCATCTGGTCCAACTGTTCCCCCTGCACTGCCAGGGTCCCTAAACCATGTCCCTCAGTGCCACATCTACACGTCTGTTAAACCCCTCCAGGGACGGGGACTCAACCGCCTCCCTGGGCAGCCTGTTCCAATGCTGCACAACCCTCTCTGTAAAGAAATTTTTCCTGATATCCAACCTAAATTTCCCCTGACGCAACTTAAGGCCATTCCCCCTCGTCCTGTCATTCGTAACATGGGAGAAGAGACCGACTCCCACCTCACTACACCCTCCTGTCAGGTAGTTGTAGAGAGCAACAAGGTCTCCCCTCAGCCTCCTCTTCTCCAGACTAAACCATCCCAGTTCCCTCAGCTCCTCCTCATAAGAAAAGTTCTCTAAACCCTTCACCAGCTTCATTGCCCTTCTCTGAACACGCTCCAGCACCTCAATGTCCTTCTTGAAATGAGGGGCCCAAAACTGGACACAATACTCAAGGTGCAGCCTCACCAGCACCGAGGACCAGGGGACAATCACTGCCCTGCTCCTGCTGGCCACACTAGTGCTGATACAAGCCAGGATGCCTCTGGCCTTCTTGCCCACCTATTGGCGTAATTATTCTTGTCACTGAAGGAAAAGGAGCATGCACAGCTCTCAGCGCTGTCATTCACGACGGCTTCCATCACCTGTCAGCTCTATAAAAATATGGAGCTAAAATTCAGTTAATTGGGCTGTTTTCCATACCAGATCAGAGGTACGCATTTTAAAAACACCTCCCAGCCCACAGCGTTTGAGAAACTGTTTTGGACCCAACTTCACCCAGTGCAACACATTCAATCATTAAACACATTAAAACACATTAAATATGCTGCCAGAGTTATAAAGCAGACAATAGGTTACTATATTTAATACAAATTCTTCGATTCTGTACAGAGCTTAGGACATGAGTAAGCGCTTATATTTAAAACAGAACATGAAAAAAACCCCAAATATAATGTGTCGAATCAGAGCTAGTGAGAAAGTTCAAATCTGAGATCTGTTGTAGCAAGAGTGGATCTTTCCTCGTCCTGGAGTCATTACTGGTAATATTCTGTGTTTTAGAAATAAATTATATCTACAAAAGTCTGGATGGGAGTATAAGAATATATATATTAATATCTATGTATGTACTTATATATTTATCATAGAATCACAGACTGGTTTGGGTTGAAGGGACCTTCCAAGCTCCCCCAGTCCAACCCCCTGCAGGGAGCAGGGACATCTGCACCCAGAGCAGGGGGCTCAGAGCCCCAAGGGCCAACCTGACCTGCAATGGGGCCAGGGACAGGGCTTCTGCCACCTCTCGGGGCCAGGGTCTCACCACCCTCAGCACAAACAATCTCTCCCTTCTCTCTGCTCTGACTCTCCCTCTGCCAGTTGAACCCATCAGCCCTTGTCCTGTCCCAAGAGCCCCTGCTGAACAGCCCCTCCCCAGCTTTCTGACAGCCCCCTGAAGCACTGACAGGCTGCACTAAGGTCTCCATGGAGCTTTCTCCTCTGCAGGCTGAACACCCCCAGCTCTCTCCCCTCTCCTCCCAGCAGAGGGGTTCCACTCTCGGGTCATTGCTGTGTCCTCCTCTGGCCCCGCTCCAGCAGGTCCCTGTCTCTGCTGTGCTGAGGAGCCCAGAGCTGGACCCAGCCCTGCAGGGGGGTCTCCCCAGAGTGCAGCAGAGGGGCAGGATCCCCTCCCTCGAGCTGCTGCCCACGCTGCTGGGGATGAGCCTGGGACATGGTTGGTTTCTGGGCTGCAAGCACACATTGCCAGCTCACGTCCAGCTTTTCACCCACCAGCAGCCCCAAGTCCTTCTCCACAGGGCTGCAATTTAACAGGAATTGTTCCAGAGAGGTACCATTTTCCCCCCTTTCTATGGTAAGTCCCAGCTGTGTCTGGGACATACACGCTGCTAGAAAAGCACAAGCCCTGCCCCACTATAGGGCTTTGGTTATCAGATACTCAGTGGCAAACTCGGCACTCGACCCCCCGAGGTGGAAGTGTTGGCAGAAACATGTATGAACCGTTCCTGCCAGGATCTCACACAGAACTCACTGAAACCACCCAAGGCTTTCCACTGACTTTTAGGGGATTTGGGGTTAAGCTTTTAAGAGAAGATAAATGGTGAACTTTAAACAAGCAGAGTTTTTCTCTACACGGGAACAAATCAGGGATATCATCTAGACACTTCTGCCGTGCCAGTTGTACTGGAGGAAGGTTAATGAGATGCATCCTGGTAGAGTGATTACTGGCATCATCTAGTAATGCTGGATTTATACCATGTATTAATACACGATGCTCAAAAATCACATTCATTAAGAGCACGCACTAATTTCTCTGAAAATAAGGACTCAGTCTCAAGGCTTCCCATACATCTGTTCTGCTTAGTCTTACCATCACAAGAAGGAGGCTCTGGGTAATCCTCATTACAGCCCAAAGGACCTTCCGGGGAATGAACTCTGTCTTTCTACCCAAGCCCTCTGAGGTGCACCCACCTCAGACAGACAAGATGATTTAAAAGTTATCCAGTGTTGTGGTCACAAAATGCAAACTCAAACTTTCCCTTAATTGATGCTGTGCTTAAAGAAAGAGATAATTGCTTTTGGTATGTGCATGTTGCTATAGGAAATTACGCAACAAATCCTGGCTTTAACAGCAAAGACACCAAAAGGCAGATGAGGGAGAAGGGGGCAAGGACCCTAAGGAGGAACTAGAATTGCCCAAGCTATTTCTGGTTCAAGAAACTGTCACCTCAGAACAGTTCCGTGGTGTGTCTGAGTCTGTCAGTCCTTACAGAAGCACACTGAGTATTTTTAGCCTCTTTCTGTTAAACACAAGTTTTAAGTAATTAAACTGGAAGCCACCAATTCACATCCAGAACCAGTCACTGGTTTATGACATTGCTCCTTCTCAACTGCCCCAATTTCCACCTCGTTAATACTGTCCATAAATCAGTGTTGGTTCATTTGTTTTGAATGTGTGACTTGCTTTTGGCTCAGCTTCTTCCAACACAGAGTTGACAATAGCTCGGTCCCATCAGGGCAGGGAAGCCACGACTGGCTGCAGTTACCAGCTGTGGGAGTTGAAAAATTCCAGAGAACCTGGAACTGCCAGCTGGGGAAGTTGTTTTGGGTTGGTTTTTAATGGAACTGTAGCTAAAGGCACATGTGGAGCAGAGAGGAGACCTCCTAGGTGGCCAGGGCTAGGAAAGGGATCCGAGTGCCTTCTGAGGAACCCCAGGAGGTAGGGTGATGGCTAGAGACAGGACAGAGCTGCAGCTCAACACCGATTTGGAGCCGGGACCTCCTGTGCCTTCCTTGCAGGGCTGGGCCCTGGGGGAGAAGGACAAAGGAAAGATGAAGAGAACAGACTAATGATGGGGTACAACCACTGAGGAGAGGAACCAAGAGACGTCTGCGGCACTCTTGAGGTGTCTCAAGTGGTTCAAATAACCCGAGTCCTAACTGAGGATGTTAGCTGCAGCCTAATTAACTTCGCGCATTGCTCACTTCAGAGACTGCCAGGAAAAGACTGTGCAGTTTGAAATTGTTCCTCCTGAGGATCTGCCCAGCTAATAAGAGATCCTTGTAAACCACTATCTTTCCTCTGTAGATTTTAATTAAACAGCAAAATATTTGTCAAGAATGCAATCTCCTTTGAAGTAGTGAGTAGAAGAGAGAGCATGCTCGGGTCTGCCTGAGGTAGATTATCTTGTATTACTCGATTCAAAAGGTAAAACTTACTTTATGCATGAGTAATACTCTGCATTTCTTCATATTTTAAAGTTAAAGTAAGAGCAGAGCTCTCCTTCAAGACTTACTCTATGGGAAACGGTTTTATCATCAGGGAGTTGTTTAAAACATCCTAATGCCTCATTGCGATCATTTAGGAAAAAAAAAACAATACCAAAGGAAGTCTGGCCACGCAGGGTGGCATTGAGCCGTGTTACTAGAAACAAGGACAAGCTGTTGACTCCTGTCCTGGAGCGAAGTGGAAGTACAGGCAGATGGATTCCTGCAGCCAACATCACCCCCATGTCCTGTGTAGCGCAGCCAGAAGAAACAGAGGCTCAGACAGGACGGAGAGTTTGCTGCCCAGCAGTGACTCACAGAGTGCCCTCAGACAGCGAGGGCTTCAGCATCTAACGGCACCAGACCCCTCGCACCCCTCCTTCCCCACCCCGGTGACCCCAACGGCCAGTTCCCACCAGCTTCAGAGAGGGAGAACTTGATCACCAGCCAGTGAGTTACAACTGCTGCAGCTTTTGCTTCTGTGTTGTGTAAAGGCTTTTGGCTTTTTTCTTTAAAGATGGAAGACTGGTAACAAAGGCTCCTATTATATCGTGAGCCACCAGTCTTAGGAATTGAATGAATAACACAATCACAAGCCCAGATCAAACAGTCACAACAACGGGAAAGCAAAACATGTAAATGTCACAATCAATCCTCTTATTCCAAGTATATGCATGGTAAAGCATGATAAATACCGTTTAATTTCTCCCCAGATCACCCCAGCAAACAAAACCATCCAGAAGCATCTGTCGTTTACTCACATTGACCAAGAAAATTGAAGCCCCTTGGCCAGTTCACTGGAAAATGAAGCTCAAAGCAGGTGATAAAACCAAAGTGCACTGACATCGAGAGCCTCAGCTGACCTCCTGGGAGACACCAACAGCCCTTTTCACCTTGAGCTGTTCGAGCCTCAGCTCTCTATTCTCTGCTTAGGGGTTTTGAATGAACTATAGACAACTTGAGCTTGAATATAATTTTGTGAGGGTTTGTTTAAAGTCCACAAAAGCGAGCAGATAATTTTAAAGCCTTCACAGGGAAAAACATGCAATTCAAAATACAATATAACACAGGCAACCACCACCACAGAACACCAGTTCAGCTGTCAGCAAGCAAACAGCTCAGGAAGAAAACACCAGGGTTTCAAACCACGACAACCGGAGAACTGCTGCAACTACCTCACTGAAATCCTTCTTCATAGACACCAATGTTATCAGCATGTCACAGGAAAAAGTGTTCCCTGTATGCAAAGACTATAAAGCAAGACTATATTATGTGCAATTTGGCACGATTATGTTCGTTATACATAAATTACTTTATTAAACGAAGCCATAGGTTTAGTCTCAATTTGAAAACAATCTTCCTCCTGTTCCCTAAGGATTTTCTGGGAGAAAATAGTATGTTTTTATAACCCCCATGCTCTCCCCGGCAGTATTTGCCTCATAGATGGCCATAAGGACCTCCAAGTGTTGAAGGCCACCTCATGGGAAAGGAAGCAGGGAACGAGCAGCCGGTCCTTTTCTATCAAGAGACACTTCCCTGTAAACCCTCCATGTATTTGCAGAGGCCACTTAAACCAATTAGTCATTAGCACTTTGTGTGTGTCCAGCGTAATGAAATAGCCTTTTCATCCATTATCGTAGATCAGAAACAATCCCTGCAGAGGATCTTCAAAGTCATGCTGCGTCAACAGCTGAGATCAGGGTTATAAAGAACATTTCAGAGCTTTACATAATAAAAATCTGCATGTGGCTTACTAGGACAAGTTTGTTTAGTTAACTCCCAGGTATCAATGAGCTTACATTCCTTTTATGGGATTAAAGTCTCTTTAAAGCTTTGTAAAGTTACCCAAGGTCGTAACAAGTCATGAAGGTGACCAACTTTCTTAAAGGACTGAAGAGATTACAAACCAGTGTGAGGCTGTGACCAGTACCCCCTGCTCCTGACCCCTTATGCATATTTTATTCTTTTAATCCAGTTAAGCTGATGTTGACAGGGAACAGCTCTGTCAACTACAAAACCAAGAACAAGGGTGGGAGGGTTAGAAATAAGTTATACCATACAGATAGCCTCAGCAAACCCAGAACCAGGTTACATCAGGGAGCGCAGGAGCCAAGCCCAGAGCCCAAAGTGACTCTACCTGCAAAGCAGGGCAAAGCCAGCAGCGAACGGAGTCAAAGCGCAGATACACTCATCTGCTCCAGAGCTTCGCTGCTCAAGCCACTGCTGTGAGCAGAAAGCACCAGCTGTTCAGAGCACAGAGGCTACAGCTGCCTTCTCCTGATGGTGGGTTTCATAAATTCCTTTAAAGACTCAAGCAGGTTTCATTTTCACAAGCACTGGTGGGATCAAAATCACCCACTTCAACAAAATCACCAACTTCACGACAGGAGCACTGAGCTAGAAGAGAGCTTTGATGCCCTCTGCATCCTGGCCCATCAGTGCTGACACAGTAATGTGTCTCCCTCCAGGCTCTTTTGAAGCAAGGCACATAGAAGAGGTCAACTCTTCACCCAGTGTCAGATTCACCATGTACATCAGAGGTAAGTGCTGGTAATTTCCCTGCATGTTTGAACACGGCCTCCAATACACACTGTAACGCACGCCCTAACCGTAACTCCACCTACTGCAGTTAGATCATGGCTGCTGATACTGGTTCACGATCCCATTTAAACCATTATGAACGCACCGCTGGGTACATTTTCTCTTTCACACAAGGGTCTGTTGTCAGCTCTTGAAATTGAAGACAGACAAATCCTTAAGCATCAGATACGTTTATTAGACAATTCAAAAAGTCAGTTTTATTAGACAATTTGAAAAGAAAAGTAGAATATGCTTTAATTTCCATGTTTTAATACTTCATCATCTCAAGAAGGTGGCGATCGCAGAAAATAAAAATAGTGTTTACAAAAGGTACAAAAGCTGCGCTGCACTCCCAAGTACAGGAAACGTGGTTAGGCGACACGGAAGCTTTGTAAAACGCAGTCCCAGGTTTTCAGCTGAGTATGAAACACACTGATATTGCCATGTATCTGCATTCTCTAAATCAGCATAATACTGAAATTAAGGCACTTTGGATACATAGGATTCGCTTCCATAGAGGAAAGCAATTCCAGAGAAACCACAGGAAATTGCTACCGGTGGATAGTGACAGCATGACCAGCCCTGGCCGTCGAAGCACCCGGTTTGTGCAAAAAATAAAGCACTGAACCGTTGGGGGTTTTTTTACCCTATTTAATATCAAAGACTCATTCAATCAGATTTACTTTTAAAGAGGTCAAGGAAGATTTCCATGATTTAAACACTGTTAAACACCATTTTTGAAGTGAAGCACTTCAAAATACAAGCCCAGGGTGAAACAGCATGAAGTTCACATTAAGAATTAGTGCATGTAGCTGCTTCAAAAGAAGAAAATAAAATAAAGCATCGACTTTCTCTGTTCAACATCTACACTTCATGAGGCACCACCAGCCACAGCAATACCAAAGGAAATACAGTACAAGAGAATAATTTGTCAAAGCAGCAACCTCTCTTCAAGACTGCGCTTTCTAACCCTCCTTTTTCCGTCGTAGATTGTCACACGTTTACTGTGTCCTGCCCCAAGCACACTCGTTACTAACGGATCTACGCAGATTCCACAAATACCGATTCCCTTGTTTAAAGAAAAACTCCTCTCGGTTGTTTTTCACATCACCATCCTCAAAGGAAAATTTCATCAGTTAATGAGTAGTTTTGGAGACTTCTGTTGCAGCCTTTGGAACATAAATTCTAAGGAGTAAAACTACTCAACCCGCAAGCGCATGAGTTCCAGGAGTTAAACAGGACCGTTAGCAAGGATGTGAGGCAGTTACAGGATCAGGCACTTAAACTGTGTGTTCTTGTTGCTGTTTTACTTCATTAATTTGAATGAAAAATGCCATTGAATAGGAAAAAAAGCAACTTCTTCAAAAGTCAAAGCAGGACTTACACGTGGAAGCGATGATTACTCTCAACAACCTGTGCCAGAATTAGAACAAGTAATTTCCCCCGTAGTACTTTACAAATCAGTTGGGTCCAACCTAAGGTCAGGAAGGGGACACAGTAAGAGAACTTGTCATGCACAGCATCTTTACCAGTATCTTCCTGCTATGTCTTTGATGAAGCATTAACAAAAAACTGTCCCGTAATGTTCTTCTTTGACCAGAACGTCAGCCTAGAAGCACTTCAGTCTAAAACAGAGCTCCTCAGCACTGACGTGGTCCCCTCACACACATCTGCAGTTTAACTTTACAGCATGTCATTAACCTTCCTGAAATGAGATACTCCATTCCCACTTATCTGATATCACATTCCTTGGGCCACAGAAGGATTTCTGTCCCCGGAGTGCTCGCAGAACACTCGTTCATTTTCGAACCTCTGCTCTGCGCAGCGACCCACCATCCTACAGCGCAGGAGGATTGAGAGAGTTCTGGAGAGCAGCCTAAGCACTTCCAGATGGCTTAGGGGGCAAAAAGCACCACGCACCCATTTCGTAGGGTGGATTCTCTTACCTCCTGGGCCAAAGTTCCTCGTGGCTATACAGGGTGCCAGCAGTTAGCTGTGAACGAACTCACACAACTATAAAACGCTCATTTGCAATCTAAGAACTTGCAATAGCAGAACAGCCCCTACACAGGAATTCAGCTTCGAACTTCACAGAGCAGAAATCTCTTTATGTCCATTTTCTGATGAAAGAATAAACTCAGGTGTCTCTTCCTTTCCTCCTTTGGACGTTACTGAAATGTATTCTAGAGTTGCAGGATTCAGCCAGTCAAAACAGTAACAAAGTTCAGTTTTAGAAGTGTGATTATGTGAGTGTTTGCTAGTATAATGCTATTGAAAAACACAGCGGTTTAATAGAACAACCTCTTCTTACAGACAAAAAAATACTAATTGAATGAGTATGTTACAAAGCAGTGAATGAGAACGGAGGAGACCAGAAGTCCTATACTACACTGTAAGTGTCCTGAGTGTAGTTTCTTCTTTTGTGAACCTTCATAACAGAAGTAATGTCAGCTCTAAGCATTATAATATATCATTCCCAAAATACATCCATGGTGGTTAAGCTGGATAGGGTTAAGCCTAACGATCTTGGGAGGGGAACTGGTTTTTAAATGAACACCACAAGTGGAAGGAAGGGGTTTTAACCTGGGTTATTTTCTTCTTCTTTCTTTAGGTAGTAAAAGATTTGGTACAACCTACATTTGGTTTTATGTTATCAAGAAAAAACACTAAAATTACACTTTCTGAAATGAAAAGCAAGTGCTCATTCAATCCTCATCAGAGCAAAAAAGATCAATCAAGTTGATACCACATAAGTTAATCTTTATATTGGCCTATTGTGATTATATGGTTAAAAACCCATCGGGCACCTTGACCAATATCACACGGATCAGTAATACCACTGTGATTAAAACAAAAGTTAATGCACTTTTAGTGAAAAAACAAGTAAACAGCTCATGTGTTGTAAACTTTTTTGGGACAAATTTGCAACAGGGATTCCAGCTTTTACTGACCACAGTAAGACTTTCCCTTTGGCTGAAACACATCTTAAAAAAGCACGTTGTTGCGATCTGATAATGTAAAACTCCGTGCGGAGGCACATACGGACATCTCGGCATGCGCACACACAGGTGTTATAACACAGACACACAGGGTGAATACATAACGGTGATACGTGCTGCGAGATATTACCAGCATCGGGGCGATGTCCTACCACTGTTCCCAGCTAAAGTCATCTCCTCTACCAAACACAAGAAAAAAGCCTAAAATAGTAAGGAAAATGACTGCATTGCCAGCCAGCACCAGGCCACAGGCTCCCCATTTGATCTGAAATGCAAGGAAAGGAAACAATCAAAGCGGTTCTTGTCCGATAGGTTCAGGCCAGTTATTTATATGCATTAGAGAAACTAAACCAAATACTACAGAAAGGTGCTAAAAGCATCAAGAAAAAAAGACAAACAGTAAATAATTCCATTTATGCAATTAATTATTCAATTAGCAACCACTCGTGTTATTAATAGTTCGACAGACCGGCTCATAATGCTGTGTTTTAGAACAAAATAATTACCCTGCCATCACTAAAACATACACCTAGGCCATGGGAAAAAGGGCGGTGAAACTACTGCTCTCCTTTAATTGCTATGCAACCACATAAAACATCGCCTGTCACAGCAGTGCCAGTAGCAAATATGGAAACCAATACATGGGCCGGAAGGTAAATAGCTTTATTTAACGATCAACCCCACTAAGTTTACTCAAATAAGCAGCATTTATATTTTCAGAGAAATCGCTATGAGTTAGAGTTCCCCCTCGTGTTCACTTCTGGTCCTGCCCACCGGCAGCTCCACAACTTAACAACTATAAATTCAGCATCAAGCAAAGGGGGCATTACAAAAACATCAAAACTAAGCGCACAGATTTTAAGTGGAACTGAAAGGCTGAAGGGGAAGAACAACGCAACACCTGAAAACGTCATGGGGTAGCTTGGGAGACAGGACAAAAGAGCTTTTTGCCTCAAAACCAATGGGAGCAAAATCTCACCCCTGAAGAGCAGTTCAGAAAGCAAAGAGAAAAGAAGCGAGCAGAGTTTCCACAGACTTTGAGGGGACAAAGCATGAGATTGGGAAATGCTGTGAAAACCAGAAGGGTGGCTCTGGAAGTTTGGCCTCTTAAGTGATAACGCACTCCAGTCACCAAGTTTTCAGCATCCTAAATGGAGAAAGCAGACATGCCGAGATAAAAATAAGGAAGGAGGTGCAAAAAGCGGTGCACAAGTTGATGGGACAGAGAGACATGAAATGGAGAAGGGGATAATAGCTTGTACTGGACCAAAACTACACCTAAAAACAAAAAACAGCTAAAAACTTCTGGTCCTGCAAGTTCAGGTCAAAAAGCAGCATCGCCAAAACTTCAGCAGAGTGATTATGTTAATAAGCATCTAGAGACATCACAACAATGAAAGTAAAGGTAGGATTCACAAACAGCAACAGCGCACTTAAAGATTATCCTCAGTATCTAGTGCCTGATGATAACAATCAGCAAGAACTCACCGCTTCAACCCGTGCGAGGATGATTGGGAATCCAAAGGCAGAAACCACGATCCCAGTCGTGAAGAAATACGCCAGTTCCCTGCAGGCGCTGCTGGCTGCATCACTGTCGTCGCTCACTCTCTTCGCAATGAAGTGGGGAATGGGGCAGATGAAGTAAAATATTAAGACAAACAGAGGCCAGTATACACTGGGGAGGGGGAAAAAGGAAATACACAATCAGTTCAGGTAGATGCTTTGATAAAAAGTATCTTCTGTTTAAAAAAGTCATTGCTTTATGGTTTGGAAAGCAGATTAATGTGATTTAACCCTTTTTCCCCTAAAGGGGCGATCCCACCCCACTCTCCATGTGTTTGCCACAAGACCCAGAGGACCTCACGTGGAGCAGAAGCCATCCGCTCATACAACCAAGCGTCAGTGGATTTTACCGGATTAAACTCCCACCACTGCTTCACAAACCAACAGTTCCAGGAAACGCACACAAGCGGGATGGGAACCACGAGCTTCCCCACATTAGAGGGATCCTGGAGCACAAAGAAGCCAACTGGGAAGGCACATCCTTGTGGACTCATCTCTGTGTGAGAGCTGTCTTCAGCCTCACCTCGATTTTTAAGTGTCTTAGACATCCCAGTTGGAGCCTTGTGGGAGGAGGGTTGTTTAAAGAATCCAGGAAATACGGGAAAGAATTGTGCGAGGTTACACATGACTGTTTAGCGAGACGGCACCGCTTTTCCTGAGGAAGCACAGAGCTGTTGTCAGTCATTTGCATAAAGGAAAAGGAAGTACTGGCTGAGGAGGTGGTATTTAATCACAACACACTGCCACGTATGAAGGAGCCAGAAAGCGGGCGACTGCTGGAAGACCACCAGAGCCACACAGCTCGATTAAAGGCCATTAACACCTCAATCAACAGCGACAAAGAGGAGGAAATTGGGAAACGAAGCCGGCCCGCTCACCCGTAGTACTCCAGGGCGCAGCCCAGCATGAGGAACGTCAGCCCGATGGCTCCGCTGAAGGACAGTGCTACAAGAGCTGCAACGGCACAAGGCGGGCGGTGAGGCGGGAGCTGCCCTACCGGTTACCGGTTACCGGTCACCCCGCCACGCCCGCCTCGCTGAGGAAGGGGAAGCGCAACCCCGTCGCTTTGCTGCCTCAAGGAGGCCCCGGTCCCGAGGGCGGGTAGCGGCTCGGAACTCGCAGCTCCGAGCCGCTGCTAACCCTCGGGGCCGGGAGCGCTCGGTACCTTTGACACCCGCCATGTTCGCGGTCCCGAGCGATGCCGAGCGGAGGTGGCGGCGAGCGACTTCCGCCTTCCTCCCGATAGCCCCGCCCCCTCCTGCATCACGTGAGCGGCCGCCTTAAAGGGCGAGCGTCACTTCCGGGGCGCCTCCCCGCCCGTCGCCATGGTTACGGCCAGGCCTCGGGGCGGGTGTTTTGACATCCCCGGCGGTGTTTATGTGTGTAAATTCCCGTGTGGGCACGATTTAAAGACATAAATAGAGTTGTAAAGAGGCCCCGCCCACAAGTCACTGCTTTTTCACGGGCTGCTTCTGAAAAACCCTTTTTGCACCCTGAAAAAGGGGCCCAGGTGCCCGCTTGTCCCATCCGGAGCCCCTTTGTCACCCCTTTTTGAGGGGCGTTTCGGCCGCACCTCCCCAGGGAGTTTTTCCCTGACTACCTCCCACCTCTATCGGCTCTCCTCGTTTCACATCCTCTCTGATAGTTTTTTCCCCAATTTCATCGTTAATTTTCAATAATTCAGAGCCAAGCAGGCCGCCTAATTAAAAGAGCAATTAAAATGCCTCGAGTGAAGGATCTCTTAGGTGCCACGTTTGCTGGGCCGACGGTCCCTGGAGAGTCGCAGCGTAAGAACGGCAAGTTCCCAGCTGTGTCCAACATGTTCTAATTTGGGGAAAGCACCTGGAACTCCAACCTGGGAGTTATCCCCCGGCGTTAGCGACCGTTTAAAGCGGCCAGACCGACCCCGGCCACCTGTATCACGGGAGCAGGTGTAGGGTTGGGACGTTGTGGTCACACTTTGTGAGCGGCAATTGAACTGCGAGCAGAACTAAAGCCCTTTCTGGGCTTATTTGGAGATGAAAAAATAATATAGAGAGGCTTTCACTGCCCCCTCCCCGTACGGTATGAGCAGAACAGATCCTTCGGCTGCCAAAAACGCCCTAGAAGTTTCCGTACAAGTTTACATCTTGGTGCTGTTAGTGTAAACAGCTTTGGACCTTCAATAAATACACATATTTGCACTTAACTTGGCTAAATAAGGCAAAATATAGAAGAAAGTTAAGTTAGCATCCTCTGTCCCAGCGGGGTTGGAGGGTTTTTCTCTTAAGCACAAAAAGCTGCATCTTTTCCCATCTTGTCTCTGAATTAAGCCCTTACTGTTCTTACAATCTGTTTGCAGAAATGGGAACTGCCTTCTTCATGTTTGCTCTCGAGGCAATAAAAGCTCTAGAAAAAACCTGTTTGTCTCTAGAGCAAGTGGTTGACGGCTTCCTTTATGTGTGCCGCCACGCAGGTCCCACCCAACCCTGCGCTGGAGTGGCGGCGGCGCTCGACAGACGTGTAAGATGCTCCAGATGGAAGCAGCTTCCATTTACCAAACATGGATTCGTTGGTGCTTATCCAGCATTTACAGAGAAGTTACTCTGAAGTGGGTTTTAAAGAAGGTTTTTCCCCACAAGCACAAAACATACATATGTTAATTTGAGCTTTTTAATGTATATACAAATGTTTTAGACCAGTCACAATTTCATTGAGTATATACCGTATTTACAAAAATTACAATAATTTAGTCAAACAGTAAACCTGAACATTGATAACCTCTGTCACTACCAGATATGACAAGAAATGGGTTGGTTTTTTTTTTTAGTTAACTATTTTGATATACGTACATCCTAATACTTTCATGCATCCATAAAAACATTAGGGATGGAAGTAATCAAAGCTGAAGTGGGGTAGGGCTTCTTTCGGTAGATAAAGTTTAACGATGGATTTTGTGAATGTGTGAGTTATGTGCCAGGACAAAACTCAATACAAAGCTAATGTGGTTTTCATCATTAAAAAAAGTACGTTATAGTAATGAGATCCTTTTTATTATATAGGCATAGGTCACAATATCTACAAACGTGAATGAGAAACAATAACCGAACAAATCACAGGAACATGATTCCGATTCCAGTTACCTCTTTAAATAAGACGAGCACATACTGGATCAAAACATTAATAAATAACATCCAGTTTGTTACTAGTATCTTAAGGTCTTTTATATAAAAGGAGACCTATGTGTTGGTTTCACATTTTCAATTAATGGTGGTAAATAATGGACCAATACAACAAAAGGATGACTTTTATACAGAAAGCGATGTATTTTGACCCTCTGTCTTTGCAGTAAAAGTTTTGCCACTTGAAAATGTAAGTGCAACAACAAGTGGATTGTCTTTAAAAACCACCAGCTTTAAAGACTCGCATCTGATGGCAACCTGTTCCTTCAGCAGTAAATGCAAATGATTTCCTGCCCACCTCCCGGATATACCTGCCCTTTCAAAGCTCCAGTACAGATACAACACGTGGTAAAGAAACTGCTAACTGTAGTTATTCTACAAAAGGAGAACACCAGAGTTTGGGGTAAAGAGTGTAACTTGCTTTTTAACTAGGAAAGATGCTTCGGCTTCAGCATCAGAGATATCTCGTCGTGACATTATTGCTTTGGTCCAATATAAACTTTTAACGATAACCAATTTGCACTGTATTTACCTCAAAGATCAGACCTGGCCCACAGGCATCTACACCATGATCTGAAAAGCGAAGTTGCAACAGGTTTTGTTCTGCCAAGAGCCTTTGCCAAGTGCTCTGGAGCTGATAAAGGCATAGAGGTGATACAAGTGAGCTGGAAAAAGTCTCCTGAATCCTCAGGAGAGGACATGTTACCTATAGACAGGGAAGTTTCTAACACTTTGCAGCAGAGTTTTGGTTTGTTGATATTTCTTTTGTTCGATGGTTTTGAGCTATTGATGAGAACTTGATGGGAAATGCAGTACATGCTCATTCCTCCCTTTTACAAACACGGATTCACCCTCCCCCCCAATTCCCTATTCCCCCAGAACTGCCATTCAACAAACCAGCAAGATGCTGTTCAACATCAATTACTTGTTGCTTGCTTTAGAAGCTGAGGAATTTCTTCTGCACCTTTCACTGCTGGACTGTGTGGTGAAGTGCGGTGTTAACGCATAAAGCAGCAGTCAGGTGCCACACTGATCTAACCCAGGGTTCAGCTTTGTCTCCATTCAGGCAAACTCTACTACAGGAGCAATTAAGCAGCAAATGGTGACTGTTAGGAGTGTGCCTAAACCTCATCTGAGCACTTCAGTTGGATAAAGTTGGATCCAAACCTAGGAAGAAAGTACATTGAAGTTTGGGCTTCACCACCAACTCCACTTGAAGTGTTGCCATATCACACATCACAACAAAAAAGTAGGAAATCCACCAGCTACACAGTGTCGTAGACAGAACAATTGCACCTTTTCACAGAATGCGTTCTCTCTCTCGCCCCACTTGAATCTGAAGAAAAATACAAAAGTTACCAGAAACTGTAACCCCATGGCTCTCATGAGGCAAGCCAGGTGGCTAGAGTCCCTCTGAGCTCAGGATTCTTGGTACAAGCACAAGGAAACCCTCCTCTTGTTCTTCATGATAAGTATTAGGCTCTTTGTTTTCTGAAACTTCTGAATTTCCAGCCAGAGTTTGGTTGATCTGTGACATTTGTGACAAGAGACTATATAAGAACTAGCACAGGTCTGTAGTGGAGACTGAGAAAGTACCTAATACAAGGGTTTTTGTCCTTGGTTTTCAAATTCTGACCAGGCATCATTTAGCTCCATAAATATCATCTTTGCATATTGTTCGTATGGCTGCCCAGTAGCCTGGAATGAAAACAGAAAGAGGCATAATCACATCTACCAGATCAGACTACAGCAAGCCAACATCTGAGCAGCTAGATCTTCAAACGGTCATAGTTCACTTTCCACAAATGGTTTTTGCTTACTCTTTGACAAGAATAAGCTACTGTTGAGGGCTGCTTACAGTGTTCACAGCTTAAGAATTACAGCTGAAGAATTTTTTTGGCTCTTCTGCTCCTCAGAGCTGATAATGGCCAAGTGTGATAATGCGCTGCAGTCCCTGAAGCTCTCAGGGCCTCCATTTCCTTACAAGTGTAGGTCTCATCATCACCATCGGGTTTCCCAGAGGGCATCATTCCACTCCGGTTGGCAAGTGTAAGCAGCAAGGCCACAAGCCACAAGCTGGGTAATCAGACAACCCAATTCTTCCATTCTAGAAGTTTAAGACCCTTGTCCTTTCACATGGTTTTATCACCCCCTCATCTCCTTCAGCAGGCACAATATTCTGAACTGGTTTTCACCATCACTATGGCTTAGAGTCAAAGTGTGGGTGAATAAAAGCTGATGATCTGATTCTCCGTTGCTTGGAGCAGCACGTTCCAAGCACAGTCTTGGAGCTGGCAGGGATTAGAGTATCTCACCTTTCAGAAACTGGCAAAAATCATGAGCTACTACTTTCTACAAAGCTGTTTGCACCAACAAATTAAGCGATCACCTTCAACACTTTGTAATTAAGAGAGCAGTGACGATTTCTGAAGGATGTGAAACTAGGAAGACCTTACCTTGTCAGGGTGAACGACAAGCACTGCCCGCCGGTAGACCTTCTTCACCTGCTCTGGCGTGACAAGGTCTGCCATACTAACAGGTTTCCACTTGGTCTCCCCTGCCCATAGGACTGTGTGCATGGTGGACAGCAGGGCTCTTATATTGCGCTCCTTCCCTTCAATCCATTCCAGGACCTGGAGAGAAGAATGTGAGTCTTAATTTATGCCTTACATTAGATATTCCAATAGGAAAAAATGTCTCCATTTGAATAGCAGGGACTCCAAGGAGCATCTTACATTTCTTTCCAAACTTTAGAGAACCTTCAGAGGATATTTGTAAGGCTCTACTTTGTCATTAATGTTTGTATCACTGCTTGAAAGTTAAGACACACCTTGAGCAACCTCCCTGCTAAAAATACTGAGTTGACAAAGCTTATGAACAGACAGCAGATGGAATGGTTGAAAGATAAATGAAATGTTTGACTGTGTGTCTCTAGCAAGCTTGATTGCACGTCTAAAGTAAGCTCAGCTAGTACTCTGCTGGGGATGTGCATCTTTTGTGCATATCTAGAGTTAAATCTTCTAAAGGTTGAAGGTTGGCTTCAATTTTTAAGCTTAATTCTCTCCCTGTGCCTATTTGCTACCTGCAATCCAGCAGTCAAAGAAAGCAACAAGTAGTCCACTTTCCCAGATGGTGTAGTCCCCCTTTGCAGTTGCCATCTTAGGCTGGTGAAGGGGAGGAGGAAAGAGAAGGAAATGTGAAAACCAAAGCGTAAAGAGATTGAGCGGTTCCAGTCTGAACTGAAGTGACTCAATGAAACAAAACGCATCAGAGCAAAGGGAAGGGAGAATCCGCTGGGTGCTTCAGCAATTTGGCAGCTTGCTGGGGGGAAAAGGTTGCACACATTAAGTAGGACCACACGAGTTACTGAAGTTGTACAGCTTATGAATTGGGAAACTGGCCACCTGATGGCCTGACAGCTATCTTGCTTGGTTATAAGTGGCTGACGTCCATGTTCACCATGGTTGCTGGTGTACAATTTCCAAAGGTTAATACCTTTCCTCAAGGGCAAAAAAAAAAAAAATAATTAAAAAAAAAGTTCCCTCATTCTGTTTTCTGGAAGTTTGCTTGGCTTTTGCTTGGCCTTTTCCTCTCAGTTGGGTATCCTTCTATAACTATAATTCATGGTTTTGTATTTCAAATGTAGAGCAGGACAGACTGAATTTCCTTCCTTTCATAACAGATCCACAGTTTGGCAATTTATTGAGGAGAGATGAGAGAATTCCAAAGCAGGCAAGATTAATGAGTCAGAGGATTAGTTCAATTAGCTGTGCTGGTTAATCAGGGCTGGAGCGATGGGGAAGACCAGCAGCCCTGACAGCAACACTGGGCAAGCCACTGTTTGCCACAGTCTGCTTTAGGACAGAAATGTAACCTTGGGGTTTTAAATCTATTCCAAAGGATGTTCACATCTCCAGAGAAGGCATGGGGATTTATCATACAAACAAAGAGCAGGAGGTTCTCACTTTCTGCCCCAAGGCGATCTCACCCTGGGGAGAACATGCCTCATTTCACCAACCCCTGGGTTTGGCAGGACTGGCAGAGATGGTCACTGCTCTCATATCTGGTTCGTTTGTAAGAAACTATTTTAGAACAGAGTTTTTACAAATTGCTGCTTTTCCTAAGTAGTATCTCTCATTCTGATGAGGTAGTGGAGATTCTTCCAGATATTCCCCTGCAGTTTATGGCTTTGTCTTTCTGGTGACACTAGCTCAGGTCTGCCTGGCACGTGAATGGGGAGCACAGCAGCTTCTGGTGCTATCGAGTTTAGACACCTACTTTATGGAAAGCAGCAGGAGAGACAGCACCCGGTCCTTGGGACCCAGCAACGTTGTGAAGGCTGCGCACTCAAGTAACTGCTAAAACAGGAGGATAGCTTCTGGCACTACATGATCTCAAAGATTTGCTCAGCTGCCTCACATGCAGGACAGCTGGCAGCTTACTGTCCCCTCCACCTTTCAAGGACAGTGTTTCAAGCAGCTTCCAACTCGATGAGAATGGAAGACACATTGAACGATTGTAAGAACATAAACACGAACATTCCTTACTTTTAGTTTCTCAGGGTCCATCTCCTTAGCCATCTCTTCTTTTCTCATCTCAGCTATTGTTTTGGGGCCCTTCTTGTCCTTGTGAGCATTAAAACCTTGACCAGATAGTAGATCTTCGAAGTCTGCAGACACTTTTGGTTTTGCATCTTGAAAAAACAAAAAGATTGGAAGTTGTTATCACAATACAGGTTTATTTAATGCTGCTTTTTACCCAAGCCACTGCCCACGCTTCTCACTCTAACAATTCAGTGCTAATGAATGTGCAGGTGCTTGTGAAAGAGGTACAGGCTAATGTTGCTTCGAATTACTACCATTGAAACCCATTTGGAATACAGGATTTCCTAAATGCTATGGGGACATGCTGGGGGAGTTGGGGGTGTTCAGCCTGCAGAGGAGAAGGCTCCGGGGAGACCTTACTGCAGCCTGTCAGTGCTTCAAGAGGCTGTCAGAAAGCTGGGGAGGGGCTGTTCAGCAGGGGCTGTTGGGGCAGGACAAAGGCTGATGGGTTCAACTGACAGAGGGAGATTTAGGTTAGATGTAAGGATGAAATTCTTCCCTCTGAGGGTGGTGAGACCCTGGCCCAGGTTGCCCAGGGAGGTTGTGGATGCCCCATCCCTGGCAGTGTCCAAGGCCAGGTTGGACGGGGCTTGGAGCAACCTGCTCTAGTGGAAGGTGTCCCTGCCCATGGCAGGGGGGAGGAACTAGATGATCTTTATGGTCCCTTGCAACCCAACCCATTCCATGATTCTAAATATTAGCACGCTTTAGAGACTAGGACAGAATAACCAGAGTTGAACCTTATAGGTCATCAAAAGACCAGCATGACAAACGATCCTGTCAAGGTGTTTGAGCACTAAAGCAGCATTAGAAGGAGCCAGCCTTTTGGCTGCTGAACTCCGAAAAGCTTACCAACGTTAGCTGGTCCTTTCCCACGTTCATTTTGTGCTCCTGGCATCGCTGAGAAACTCACGTTGTAATTGGGCTTGTTCTGGGGAGAGGCATGAGGCATGCTCGGCTGGGGCTTGGGCTGGGCCTGCTGCCAGCCATAGGCAGCTCCTTGCTGCCAACCGCTGCCACCCATGGGCTGGGGAGAGGGCTTCTGCGGCGAGGGGGGGAATCCTCCACCCATGCCTGTCGGTGTGGTGGGTTTACTGGCAAATGAAGGGCCACCTGCAGAGGGAAAGGCATTAGCAAACAGGATAATGACTTGCCTTCCAAAAAGGGAACGTAAACAAAATCCCCCCAACAGCTCACTTCTCTTTTCAGCTCTGCCACAAACTTATTTTTGCAACATCAAGCAAAGCCCTTCAACTTTCCCATCCCTGCTCAGTAAGCTGCTAAAAGACAGCACATGCCTCTGAAGCTGGCACAGGAATTGGAGTAGCAGCTCATTGGGGAAACACAGGGAAAGCGCCATGCAGCTGACTGGGAACCAGAGCTGCTGCGTGTTACGCTGGCAACGTCCAGTGGACGTAGGTTGAAATAGTATCTCCTTATGCTATCCCACAGAGCACCTTATTACTTGGGGAGATGCTCCTCTGGCTTAGTTTGTGGTGCGAGGTACAGAGCGTTCATGTTTTATTATTGGAGACTGACATCCACGCTCGGCTTTGAGCTCTGAAACATGTCATGGAAACTGGATCAAGAGCTTCTGTCTTAGTCACGAACAACAAAAATGTGGTTAAATATCCAGTGGGTGCCAAACCATTTGTTTTTAAACTCCGTAAGTTTGCTACAGAATACATGTTTTAAAAGCACTGCGATGGCTCTGACACGGGTCTTGGCATACTTTGTATTTTGCTCCTGCAGAGCAGCCAGTGATCCAGCAGAGGGAACTGGGAAACCTGATTCCAGAACCATGCTGGTGCTGACGCAAAGGAGAAAACAAACACCACGTAAAAACACATCAGCTCGCAAAGAGCTGAGGGCAGTGACAAAGGGGAGGAAAATCTCTTTACCAGAGACATGCTGCGTTTCAAGGAAAACTTAAATAATTTGCCAGAACTGCATTGTGGACACTGGGGTCAAGGGTTTGCTGATCATTTTCTGAGATAAAACAAGGAGCAAACAGCCCTTTGTAGTCAGGTTCATTCATGGGCTCAGACTCCACCATTAGACAGTGCTGCAAATTAGAGGCAGGTTAGTGAGGTTCCACAGGTTTCCTCTCTAAAGGACAAAAGTGAATCAAATCTAGAAGGAAACAATTCCTCAAGGACCCCAGAAGCTTTGAAGAGCCAAAGGCTGCTCCCAGGCACTGCTCCAAGGTCTGTAACAGCAGTTCTGCAGCCAGAGTTAAGCACTGAGCGTCCTTAGCCAGAAACCGTTTAGACTTAGGAGACACAGGTTACGCGTTGCCACCCATATAGCCTGCCAAGGTCCCGACAAGTCGGTAGCAGGTTTTTTGTTGGAAGATCAATAAAAGGCCACATTTGTGAGCGCTTACAGAGGGTCAGGCAGCAGGGAAAGCTTGAAAGCAGCACTGGCATGCGGGAAGGTTGAGAGGACCTGCAGAGCTCTTTGTCACATACCAGGCTGTTCATCCTGTATCTCTAAAACAGAGCTGGTGATTTATTATTTATCATAAGGGCTGCAAACCTGCTAAACTTGCTCCAAGAGTCCCCAGATCAGCAAAGGGATCCAGTGTTTGGGGTTTAGGCTGATGAGTGGGAGTGCTGTGGAGGGATCCTGTAGGACTGGTGGCAGCTGACTTACTTCCCACTCCTAGACCACCTAAAAGGAAAAAAAAATATTTTCATATATATATATATATATGTCAAAGAAAAAAGAATGTTAGACGACTGCTATTAAAATGAAGTGTATTCCTGTCAGGTTCCTAAGCAGTCTCAGCTCAGCATTGGCCCAGACTAGTTGCACACCCACTCACAACTAGGCTCAGCAACAGTAACATTCCCTAGGCTGGCTGCGGTGACAGAGTAACTATGACAAATGGAGATATTTTAAGAACTAGAAGCCTTCAGGAAGCAACTTCTGGTAGGACACACATACTCTTCAAGATTAGAAAGAACTGTGCTATTATTTAGTGGCATCTCAGAAACACTCAGCACTGCCCAGGTCCTTCTCATGGCTCTACGCTGGAATGAAACACAACTATGCACACCCTCACGAAGCTCCTGGCCAGCTGTGAGCCGTGGTGTCCTGAGGAAAGGAACCCAGATTTTTTTGAGCAGGAGCAGTTTGGTAGTCTGCAGCCAGATCCTCACCTGGGTGACGGAGAGCAGAACAACAGACACAGCGTACCTGCTGCAGGTCAGACGAGACTAACTGAAGTCCTGGTTGAAGTTTTGTTGTATTAGTCAAAGTGCCAAGCAGCAGAAAGAGGGAACCAGCAGTCACTGGGAGGGTTTTCCCCCTGCCTCTCCGTCCCCATTCAGGGCTCCTTGGGGGCTTTTTGTTAAATGTCCTGAATTTTTATGATACATACCTGGTTTGTTGGGCCAGTCCCAACTGCTGGAAACATCTGGTTGTATGGAAACCGTTGGTGTGCTGGAAGCTAACAGAATGATTACATGTAAATATCTCAAAGTAGTACAGCGAATCCAACATAATCCAGCATCTAAGAACAGCAGGGAGCAAGGAGCAGCAGTGTTGGGTCCATCTGCCATTTGCTAATCAAAAGTGAACTTCTCCCCCACAACGGACACAGAAATTTAACGGGTTTTTTTTCCTGATCTCATACGAGACAGAGATAAGTGGGGAGGACACAGATTTACAGTGTCCATTTTATGGTCGCTTTGGTCAGAGACTTTATGTACTTATTCGTAAAAATCTTACCACCAGAATAAGACATGGGGTTTGTGTTTCTGAATGCGTCTCAACCCAAGCAAATATTCTACACACAAAGGGTGAGGATGGAGAAAACAAACAAAGCAAAGCAGCCTGCACAGACAGAAAACAGAAAGAACGCCTGCGGTCCTTGCTTCAACCCTGTCACAAATGAAGTCTGCACGTCTGTGCAGCTCACCCTGCCAGCAGTTCATTATCTGCAGACACTAGCACCGCAATTTAATACCTCATCATGCTGGGATACCATTTAAATTCTTTCCACTAGCGCAGCCAGCACCAAGCGTGACCCGACCGTCTCATTCACAGAGTTAATATCCCATACCCGTTTGGCAAAGCAAGGGCGCGAGCAGTGCCAGCAGCGCACCGCTTCCCTCCTTTGTCGTTTCAGCTTTCCAGGGAGACTGTTGCACCCAAGGGACGTGTGTTAGATGATCAGACACAAACCAATTTGTATCTGAATGGGTTTCAGAGAAGGCTACAATATTAAATTTTGGCATGGGGGGAGAAGGGGACAGCTAAGGAGTGTTTCAAACAAACAGAATAAAAAAATCTGATGAGGAACAACCACCAAAAAATCCCTTCTCTTCAAATAAGAGTCAAATCCAGCTGTGAGTTTGGCCGGGGTTACGATCAGAACTAAAGAAAGCAGAGGCCTGTAACTAAAATCACCAAAATATGCGTGTTTTCTCTAGCAGGCTTAATATGCCGTGCTCTATTTAGCTCAATTAATGATACTTTGGTTCAAACGAGACCTCATAACCACAGGAACAGGCAGGCAGACATCCTTCATGGTCTCTCTTTTCATGTGTACAAATCGCTTATTAATTAAGTGTAAGAGTTGAGCAAAACTAGTCTCATCCTACCACACTTCAAATTATGAATGTGCTTTAAAAAAGCTCTTTCCTGTTTAGTGGGGTTTCTGTGGTTAGAGTCATTTTATGGTGAGCACCAGTTTGGACTTAATGGCTCCATCACTGTTTAAAAGCAGCGTTTCACATTTACTTAAATACACTAGAAGAGCCTCACTTCCTTACCCATGTGAAAGGGATCGCTGTGCACCGTTGGTGAAGGACTTCTTGTTGCTTGAAGGAAAGGATCACCAGGGACAGTTGATGAACCAAGAAAGGAACCCAGGAGGTCTGGACCAGTTTGCTTAGGGCTACTTCCAAATGGATCAAAGGCAGCGGCTGTAAAAACATATTTGACAAAACTAATTCATTATCTCGTACAATTAAAGTGCTTCAGGGAAAAGACACTGGTGTGTGGAAAAGAAAACCTAATACCTGCAGATACCAAATAGGAGACAGCATGTGACTGGGAGAGCAACTGGAAAGTATCAGAACCCGAGCCGAATGCTAGGGGACCTAGAGAGCCGGGTGATTTTAGGCTGTCAGCTGTAACACGTGTTGAAGGTAAAAGGACTGTCCATTCGAAATAGCTTTGGAAGATAACTGGCACCTTTCCGACACAGCATCCCTTGTTAGAAAAACCCCATTCACTCTCAAACTCCGGTTTCGATTGATTTGTTTAGCCTACTGTCTTCCATGTAAAAAGCCCACCAAGCCCAGCAAAAACCCCAGGAAGTCACTCAGTCTTGCTTGCCAACAATTTTAATGTAAAGAGGATCCCAAACCAAGATGCAATATATACTACTGTAAGAAAGATACAATCCTGAGGAGCTATGCCTGTGTTAATGATGCTACTCATTACTTAGGTTACTCATTGTTTGGGATACTTAATAAATGACTAGTCTTCACTTATTATGAGCTCTTATTGTTGCTTTTCTGGCTCAGGACAATTTAGCTGTGTGATACTTTTCTCTTTCAAGCACTGATTTGGCTCTGCAACGCTTGACAACAATATCCAAGAATCTTCTCCTGATGCTGTTGCTGCACCTCTGCCTTGTGAGATGCATGTCTGCACCACCTTCCCACCCCCAGGGCCAAATATCTCAGGCTGAGCATGCAACAGCTACGGCAAGGTGAACCTTCTCCATATACAAGTGGCCCGATTTCTTCCACTTAAGAGTTGTACGCTTCTCCCCTCTCCTGCCTCCAATCCTCAGTCTCCAACTCTTCCATTTCTTTGCAAGTCTCGGTACAAGTAGATTTTATCTGTAGGATAGTACTACATCAGCACAGCCTGGAGAGGAGAAGGCTCCGGGCAGACCTTAGTGCAGCCTGTCAGTGCTTCAAGGGGCTGTCAGAAAGCTGGGGAGGGGCTGTTCAGCAGGGGCTGTTGGGACAGGACAAGGGCTGATGGGTTCAACTGACAGAGGGAGAGTCAGAGCAGAGAGAAGGGAGAGATTGTTTGTGCTGAGGGTGGTGAGCCCCTGGCCCAGGGTGCCCCAAGAGGTGGCAGAAGCCCCATCCCTGGCCCCATTGCAGGTCAGGGGCTCTGAGCACCCTGCTCTGGGTGCAGATGTCCCTGCAGGGGGTTGAACTGGGGAAGCTGGGAAGGTCCCTTCCAACCCAAACCAGCCTGTGATTCTATAACTGCCCCCATCCCTTTCGCTTTGAAAAACACATGGGCAAATCTGGTGTTTGAGTGTACTAGTAGACAAACATCCCCAACCTGCTGGGGTTTTTATTCTAGCAAAGAAAGGAGGACTCAAGAAGAGTCCTCAGAACCTGGCTGCATGGCCATCCTGTGCTGGGTGCTACCAGGATGAAAAAATACTATTTCTGTACAAGAAAGTTGGCAGGTGTTGCAAAGGCTTTAAGTTATTAGTTGCTGAATAGTAGTAAATTAAGCACACTGTGAACTTTGAATGGGGTACGTGTGGACAATGCCAGCTCGTGAAATGTAACGTAAAGGCTTAGGCCAACCCAAACACGGGAGGCCGTGCAGCTCAGTGCGGAGCAGAGACCTGCTGCCAGATCCGGCCACTTGGTTGCATTTTGCCTTTGTCTGTTCCAGAGGCCCTCGGTGAGCCTGAGCAACTCAGATTGGGCTCTTCACCCGTGATTTTCACTTGATCTCCTCTGTTCGCTTAACCCTCCGGACGATCCCTCTTTCTAATATCCATTCGGCCACTCCCTCTGCCAGCCTGATCTCAATCTGCCGTTGAAGAAACAAAACATCGTCCCACACTGCCTATCTTGTCTGCAGAAAAATGAGAAACAGCACAACTGTGTAGTCACATTTCACAGTCCAGGATCAGCATCGCGGCTCCAAACCCCCTAAAGTTAAAAGAGAAATTAAATTCGAACTGCTATGGGGCTACCCAAAACCTAAGAGTCTTTTTTTTTTCCTTTTTAATTAATATATATTCTCCTCACATGCATTATTAGACATACAGTAAGAGCAAAACTGATGATCTCCAGTGGCTGTCAGTGTAAGGAGGCAGCCAAACTCTTGGCTGAGCTCCAGTAGAGACTTTAGGGAACAAACTACTTAATCTGGTGTGTGTTCGTGACTGTGAAGCTGCACCAATGTCTGTCTCAGAGAGGAGGAGCTGGTTGGCCTCTTGGGACCCCTCGCAGCTCTGAGTTTTCATGCAACTCAGAGGAATCCAACAGCCCAGAGCAGATCACCCAGGTGGAATTCTCACAGCCTGTGCCCCAAGTCAAACACTAGGCATAGCCACTATTACCTTCTCCTACCCTTGGGGACGGGGATGGGGATGCTGAAGCTGCGGAACGCCGAGGAGTTGACTGCACAGATCCAGGTCCCCCCACATGGAAGACCTCCTCAGCAGCGGGTTGTCCACTTTGACTCTGGGAACCTGGCCCACCAACCCCAAACAAATCATTCAGCAAGTCTGAGTTAGAGGGGGCAGCAGTGGGCTGCGAGGGAAAACTCTTGCTCATAGGGCTACCATCCAGGCCCAGCAGGTCCACGTCTTCAGGTGGAGGTGGGGCGGGAGGCTCTTGCTGCTTTTTGCCATGTTTTGGTGTCCCATGAGGCTTGTCACCACTGGCATTACTGTGCTGACTGGAAAGGGACAAGAGTTCGTCATCTGACTGTTCGCTTTCCTCATGCACCAACGCTGCTCGATCCTCTGAGGTGGGGTGAGAGCTACTTTTGTCAGATTTCTGATCTAAATGATGATTAAAAATAAAATTAGGTAGCTGTTAGTTTTGTCATCACAAAGGTCCCATCAAAATCAGCTTACAAGCAGAGCAAAAAGCTACTGAGAATATCACAAAGACTTAAAAGTCTTTGCTGGTCTGAATTGTAGGGAGTCAGCTGTATGGAGACAGAAGATCGTTGACTCTCCTCAAACCTGAAGAGTCAGCAAAGTGTAACACCCAGAGATACAAACTGAATGAGTTTCTGGGTCAGGACCAAGCATCCAGGGTGGTCTCCAGCCATGCCTCAACATCCAGCCAAAACACGGCTCATGGTAAAGGAGTCGTGACATCAACCACCCTTCTAGCTGTGCCCACTGGGACCTCTTACACCAGGTTCCTTCCCAATGCTGCACTCGGCAGTGCTGTGAGATTTTCAAGGTGTTCAGCATTATGAAATGGCCTCTCAGACAAACACTCTTGGTGCCACATCCTCATAGCACCATCTATAAAGTGCAGCACAAGGAAAAAGCAGCTTAAATTTGGTTTTAGCATCAAGGAGGCCTCAGGCAAAGCTTTACACTAGAATGATGTCAATAATTGTCATATTCAGCACAAGCAGCAATGACTGACGAGGAGGTTGTGGGGAAATTAATTCCCACTTGGTTGCAACATAAGGGTGTGACCAGCAAGACACTGTGATCTAATGGGAAAGATGCGTTACCATCAGATCCCTCAGCCTGACCCTCTGCTCCAGTGAGGGCAGAAAAAAAAGTTGTTTGCCTTGTCTGAAGCAGATGTTCCTTGGAAGACCCAGGCTGCATACCTTGCCAGCTGAGAGATGAGAAGAATGCGCTCTGCCCGACATTTCTGATGTTATCCTGGGGCAAATCGGTGGGAGCTCTACCTGCAGCACAGAGCACCAAAGAAAGAAAATCCAGCGAAACAAAGTTCGGCAGGCAGGTAAGCACGTCCACTGGATAAATCCTTCCAGCTCTTACCTGCTAAAGCAAGAGTGTCCTGATGCTCCTGATGAGAGGAGAAGAGAATGGTTGGATTGATGTCTTTTGTTGTGAAGTTCTCCCATGGGGGAGTTAATTCGGTTTGTCGGTCAGTGGACTGTATTTCAATGTCCAGTATAACATGGAAGAGCTGAGGGTATTTGTCTGGAGAGTCACAGGCATCCAGTTCAGGCCTAAATGGGGACAAGAGCTGCCCAGTTAAAGAGGATACTTCTGCAAAGCTGTATGAAGGCTTTCAACATTTGCACACACAGAGTGTTCACTTTTCACCTTGAATATTCTCCTTCAGCCTTCAAAAGGCTTTTATGCTTCAGGTTTGATTAATGTTCAGCTTAAAATACTCACTTCGTGAATTTTAGTGTGGTTGTTCCCAGGGCTATGAATCCAGTGTGAAACTGAATTTGGAATATTTGTGTGTTGGTCATCTGAAAAAAACAAACAAACAATCAACCACAGAGCAAGTGCTTAAATTCACGAAATGAAAATATTTGTTTATAGCACACGCAGACAGTTAGTTAAGTCTGCCTTACTACTAGTTACTACGCAGACTAACCATAACTATTATCTAAGCTAACTCATTCTGCTCGTTCAACAGAAAGCAGAGCTTTTCCTTCTCAAACCCAAACATCTCCAGCTGCTGCCTCCATACAGCAAAGTGCCTTCACAGCGTTCAGGAATCTGGCTTCTTTCCCTGCTTGTCTTTATTTCTGGCATCTACTTGACACTTTAGCCGTTAAAGGAAACCAGTATCTGTTCCACTGAATACATTGGAGCAACAGGTTTGTCCCCCAGGAACATCGAAGACCATTTCACTTGCAGTAGAGGCTCAGTAAAGTGCCATCTATACAGCAAACTGCACCAGTAACAACTTAAGAAGAGAAAACCATTAACTGGTCACTCTGCGACTTGAATATTAAGGTTTCAAATGCATCATCAGGTAAATTACCAAGATCCCAGATTAAAGTATCAGTGGATAGAGTGACTGTTCGAGAACGCAGCCACCACACCCAGCTGGTTGTGCCTGACCAGCCCCGCAGCACCCATCTGCAGGGAGCAAATGGGGTGGTACGGATGGGGTAAAACTTGGTTCTTCCCTCACTTTTTGTGCTTTAAGTCACTACAATTTAAACAGGTTATTTCACCGAGTGAGCCAATTAACCCTCATCACTACAGAGGTTAACAGAGCACTTGGCACTGCTCAGATTTCTATTATGTCAACTGCCAAGTAAGGGAACTTCCATCACAAGTGCCATGTGTATTCTTTGACCCCGTATTTAGCCGCCTCTTAGTTAGCTACATTGCCTCTACCGTGCAAAAGGTGTTAAACAAACTCCTACTTTTGCTTGAAGGCGTCCCCCAATGGTTGATCTCATATGGTAGACAGAAACAACCACATCTCCATGGACAGTGGCTCCCAGTGGAATTAGGACTTTCCCTTCCTGCACACGGTATTCTCTTTGAGGGGAAGAGAAGGAAACCCACAGTTAAGCTCCCTGGCACAATTCCATTACCACCCATCAACAAAAGCCATCGTCCCGTTCAGGCCAAGCAAACAGAAGGTGCATTCAGCACTTGGCTTAGTTGAAACAAAAACATTTCACGGGGGAAACCGGCACGGCACTGAACTATCTTTATGGAGGTATCCCACCGCCTGACAACTCCAGCCTCACTCTGGCGGTTCAGTTCAACACTAGGCACTAACTTCCAGTTCATAAATGCACCCCTTCTTTTACCAGGCAGCCTGGCAGCGACCGCAGCACGGGTACTGGACACGGGACAGCAGGACAAAAGCCTCCTTGCATTACGCTCCTCAGGATAGTAGGAGATCACAGCAACTCACTTCATTCTTTCATACTCCTGGGAAGTGGTAAGGATTCTGGTTTCTCCGCTGAGAATGTCGCAGAAGGGCCGGCAGCCGTTGCGTTGCTTGTTGAAACAGGGGACTGGGCTGAGGGTGACCGACTTGATGGTAAGTGGTTTGCAGTGAGGAATGACGGGCTTGTCTGCTATTAGATCACAAATGTATCCTATGTATCTGCAGACAGAGAAAGCCGTTACTGAAATCTCCATCCCAGGTGACCAGTTTTCATTCCGTACTTGAAGTCTACCTTGAAATCCAGTGAAACTGTGAGTCTATCCCAGGTACGGGACTGGAGTTTCCAGGTACTCCAGCATTCTTGCAGCTGGCACAGAATCTACACTTCTATTTCTGTTTAATTACAAGAACTGGAGCTCGAGAGGAAGGAAGCTGGCCTTTAGCTCTGAGCTGAAGGTAATTTCTGCTCACCTTTGAGGAGAGAAGGCGCTGAGCAATGGTTTTCTGGCTTACCAGTAGAAGTTTGCCTTCTAGTTTACACACACATAGCAGATGAATGACTTTGTTAGTCAGGCGCTGAAGGATCATTATTAATACATAACACTACGTCTTTGGTTTGCTGTGACAGGCAGTTTTTCCTCTGCTAAATGGGAATTGTAAAAAAATTTGAGAGTGTAAACTCCTGTAAGGATGAAGCTGACGCAGGGAGAGCGGTTCACCCAGGCCCTGTTAACTAGGAGTTTCTGAGGTCAGCTTTCCTGAACTAGTGAGCAAAGCTACCGTAAGATTTGATTTTGTTCCTCCATTACTGGTACATCAGTGCGGGTAAAAGGGAAGTGGCCGTAAACACCAGTAAGGACCTGTCAAAGCCAAGTGCCATGGCTGATGCACGAGTACTGCTTGTGCAGTTTTTAGCGTGTTTGCGTAGTGTTTAGCCAGGGTACTCTACCTCCTGTGAGATGGCCACAGTACGATTCCAGGTCTCTTTGTGTTCAGCAGCTGCATAGCAGGGCCTGGATTAGAGAAGAGGTGACAGAAACAGAACATCGCACTGACCAGAACTGCTGAGGCTGCACGGCCGTCCTGCCAAGGAAAGGGGTGGGGGGAGAAAAATGTGTCAGTATCAGAGACAGCCTTTAGATTTCAGCAGAACACTCCCCGCTCTTCCTTAAGTCACATCAAATAATTTCTCCGGAAAGACTCGGATTGAGACTGCAAGATGATGAGGAACTTTCAGTGCTGTGTCATTTATTTCGTACCTAGGACTTCGGTGAGCAGCACTGGCCTGGATCAGAGCTAAGAGACTATCCAGTAAGCAGCCGAAGCATGGTACAAGCTTGTTTTGAAAGCCCAGAAGGACATTTTTATCTACAGATGTTGGTGTTTCATGGCTGCTCCCAAGCTCTAATATTATAATTATTTCAAACGCGGGTCTGGAACTGACCACAGGGGTCAGAGTACACCCGTCCCCCAGCTGCAGGCAGTCATCAAATAGAAATTTAACCTAGAAGAGTTCATAAACAAACAAACAAAAAAATCCAGCCCAAGGCTCCCTCACCCAAACACGTCCACAGCTCTCAACCTACAGATTGCTCCTGAACAAGTCTATGTTTTTCTTTAGGGTGGTTATGGGGGAAAGTACATTTACTGAGTCAGACTGATAGGCCAAAAGTACAGAAAGAGCAGGAGAGAATCAAAGTAACCCCAATGCCCCAGGTCCCTGCTACCAGGAATATATGAGGTGATGAGCCATATGGACTGTACCCCAGCTCTGGAGAGCCCAACAAGAAGAAAAAGCCCTTCCGCCAGACCCCAAGTCTGATGCCTGCTTAGTTCTGGACACACATTCATGGCACAGCAATGGTTTCGAGAACCTGCTCAGTCCTACTAGAGCACCCTGCCACCCAGCTCATCAAAAGGAGGCTGAGGGGAGACATTATCGCTCCCTGACACAAGGTTAGAGCCAGGTGGGAGTGGTCTCTTCTCCCCAGTAACAAGTGACAGGACAAGAGGAAATGGCCTCAAGTTGCACCAGGGGAGGTTGAGGAAGAAATTATTCCTCAGGGCCAACCTCATTGGGGCTGTCCAGGGCTGTCGCAGGCTGCCCAGGGCAGTGGTGGAGTCCCCATCCCTGGAAGGGTGTCACAGCCATGTCGATGTGGGCTGAGGGACATGATTAACGGTTGGCTAGATGATCTTAAAGGTCTCTTCCAATCTAAATGAGTCTGTGATTCTGTGATCTCCCACTTGTCAGAGGGGACAGAAGATCCCAGAAGTCAAGACTTATTCATGAGGAAGACATGGGAAACCTCCTGCCCCATCAGGCAGGCAGTCACAGTCACCCCCAAATCCAAAACGCAGGTTAGAGTTATATAGGCTTCTTGCAATTACTTATTTTGGGCACCTTTTAGTCACTTCAGCCAGATGGTAGGATCGGCCATACCAGAGCTGATCCAGACCCCAGTAACCCACTGAGCCTGAGCACACGCTTGAGGTTGATAGGCTTTTCTAAGGTTTAGCTCCTGGTCATTGCTGCTGAAAAGATGTCTCAGGTTCATATAAACTAAGTGGGCTTCTGCAGACCTCGTAGGAAGTGTTGAAAGGGCCTCCCTGCCCTTTACGGCATTAGCCTGATACTCATTGCTCAAAGGACAGTAAAGAAGTCTGATTCTTGAGCTAGTTTTCCAGGGCTGGAGACATCAAGTGCATCTTCATCTCTGTTTTAGTGGAATTTGTATCCCGTAGCCGCTGGCTGTACTACACAAGGCAGAAATGCCAGACGCGTGTGTAAAGTCTGTGCAGTTTGGGATCAGTCATTTCCCCCGTTCCTTCCAGTTTAAGCTGATCAGGGCTGGCAGCCTCCCGGATTTCATTTAGGCTCCAGGAGCAAAACAGGACTCTCTTTTGGGCTTTACTGACAATATTGAAGGTTTTGTGGGGTAAATTACAGGTTAGTCATACAGAATCACACCATCTCATGCACCCATCTACATCGCAGCAACCTTTTCAGCTGTGGTCGACAGAGGAGCAAAAGGCAACGGGACTTCTTCAGCCAGGCCCGACAAGTAGTGACCACAAGAGACTTTAACAACCTGAGTTTCACGGTTCGACGGAACTCCCAACTATGTGTTTTCTCCCCAGCTTCCATCAGTAACCTTCAGTCTAGAGGCTGCATTTTGTCCTATGACTACTTACAACAAAATGCAAAGCCGAAGCAGGCTGACAACTCTTATGGTCGGTTCTCGGGTGAAGTTCAAACCTTTTTGCTACTCCTCACCTCTCATAGTTCACTGCTAGAGCGATTGGGAACTCCTGTTTTGCATTCCTGCCTCTCATTCAGAGTTAGGTCTTCCAGCTTAGCCGTGCAGCTGCACGTGGCTGATGATGTCCCTTCCTACGGGGTCCGCTTTATTACGTTTCTTTTTCTGTTAGAAATCGTCACCATCCTCGCACACAGATTCCAGATACACCACATGCAATAGGAGTTATGGCTCGCAGGTCTAAAACCGGGGTGACTTTCTGGTGCACTTACCATGCAGTGGATGACACACACGTTTTTGGGGTTCTGCTGTAGCCAGTTGTGCATGTTCTTACAGACGGCGTAGAGGTTGTGCAGGCTGGGGGCTTGTCGTACTGGCCAGCTACATTCGGATACCTACAGGAACGGCACGATGAACAAAAGCCAGAGTCATAAGAGCGTTAAGCAAGACATGCTTGTATAAACGCTGTCTGCCAAGAAACATACTTCTCTTTTACGACCTAGAGTGATGTGCTTCAAACCTACCCCACCTCTGCTCGTGCACAGTTCTGCTCCGTGACTTTCATGAATTATGAGGAGACAAACAAAATGGAATTCTCAATTAAATTACATAATGTTGATGTATTGTCACTGCGTACACGTTTGTGAAAATTTACATTCCAAGTCGGGTTATCTCGAGTGGCCTTTCCTAGCGCTCCAGCCTCACAGAGCACATCGATGTCTGCTGTGCCTAAAGGCTTTGTACAACTTGTCCCTAAAAACCACAGCTCTGCTTTTCAAAGGGTACGGAGCATCTGTTGCTCTCAGTCGTTTTGTGTCACAGGATTTTCGAGCCCTGTTTGACAGATATTAGACTGACGAAAGGGAAACTTCTGTTAAAAAAAAAATTCCTATCTGAATAAGTATAGTTGAGATATGAGCCAGAAAAAGGAATGACTTCTTAGAGCTGAAAAAACCCACAAATCCCAAAGCACGTCTAGTTACTATTCATCAAATACTAGTTCTGAGTCATAACACTTATCTCAGTCTCGCAGCCTCAAACAGCACATCAAATAGCCTTCTACAGACATCTCCGTTTCATCTGGTTTTAATTGAAAGATGTTTTGTAAAAGGCATTTCTGGCGAGAAGGAGTTTAAAAGAGAAATGCCATGAGGCTTGTCCTCAAAGAATTGGTTCTCTCTCTCGGCTGACATTTGGATCCTGCTTAATGAGAACAGGGGGCAGGAAGGAGATGGTTTGCCCAGATGGTCTTAAATGGCCATATGATTTCCATACCTGCCTGGTTCATCTCTCCGAGGAAGAAAGTTTCATAAAACCTGTATTTAAGGTTGTCTCTTACATACACCTGCACAACATCTTATAGCAGGAACAGGAATCCCGACTCAAACCAGAGAACTACCAAGCTGTGTTTTCTCTCAAACACCAGCTCCAGTGACACCCAGAGGATACAAGGATGGAGCAGGCAGCCCTGCCTGACCTGGTGCACCCTTCCTCCTGCCAGCCTCTCTGAGCTGGCAGACCTCTGCTGAACATCTGGGAGATTTCTCTCCTATCTAATGTCTCATTAGATATTTGTCTAATCGCTTTTTAGATTTCATGGAAGTTTTTGGTCTCCACAATATCCCGAAATTCAGCTGTGCACTTGGTGAGCAAGCGCAGGTTTGCGTTGTAGAAGCTACCCAACAAGTCAAACCATGCTTAAGCGTTGGAAGGCAGTCAATGACCATTCGCTGTTTATACCCTCTCTACAGCATTATCCTCATCCCCTATCTTCTCCTCTCTCGAGAGCTGTGGTTTATTTCATTCCTTCTGTTCTATACGTTTGATTTTCCCTTGCTTATCCCTTTTCTGTGCATTTTCAGGAAGGGCCAAGGGGGCACAAAACACCCAAAAGTTCACTACGCAGCAACCCCCAGTGTAGGAACAGCCAGCATAAACTTTCTGTTCCACAGACACGACCTGGGTGTGAACTGCTGCAGTTATGGGACCATCGTAAAATCTGAATTACAGGGTGATCATAAACATTTATTCAATTCTTTAATACAGCCAGAGTGCTGATGCCATAAATTATACTATCATGCCAATTATCTCATTATTTTATATCAAGCAGAAGTCTTCTCCTCCCAACCCCAGCTACTTTTGCCGCAGGGTTCTGGAGGCACAAGACCCACTTGCAGTTAGGCCACTAAAACACACTTCAGATTCCAAGAGGCTGATAGAATTAATATGACCAGTGACCCTTTTGCTGACGATCTTCTGAACAGACCTCACGACGACACGCAGTCAAGCATCTGGAAAAGCCATTAGCACTTATCGAGTAAATAATACAAATTTCCCAACAGTCCATAATTATATATTTACTTTGTCTCTAATTACACATCTGCCTGCTGGTTCGCAATTAGGAAATTAAATACACGCTATGTAACATATCATTTATGTCAAACAGAACCTCACGAAAGACAACCTTACAGAAAAGCACCGGGGATTCTTCTAGAGCTTTGGCAATAAGCAGCCAGCGCCCGTTTTACTTTAGCACTAGAGCAGCATCAGCCAAGAACGTGACCCATCAGGGACTCTGAAGTTTGGGGTTGTTTTTTCACACTATATTTGAATTTTCATACTGCTCACACTTCCTCGAGCAGCCTTGAGCTGTCCTCTTGTGCCAGGGAGGTGTGGCAGGGAGGAGATCAGATTTGAGCAGAAGTTTTTAGCGTTCCAGGTCCCCTCTTCTCCTCAATAGACTGGGCACTTGGGGCTTTGTGCCCCACACAGCCACGTCCGGGCGGGAAAATGGCCCAGCAGGACTTTAACTGTCTTCTCCTTTCTGTGCCACTACACAGCAAAGTGAACTACTTTGATCTTAGGAAAAAAAGATTTTAAAGAAGACAGGAATTAAAAAGCCTTTCACTTCAAAGAGCAAGTATGAGCCTTAAAACTTCACCTCATCTGGCATCCTCACCGAGAAAATAGCATGATTTCACCTCCTTGATAGCCCACTAGTATTTTTTCCAATATATATGATGTTCAACCTCGTATTTGTAATTGTTTCACATTTCAGCTGATCTCGTGTATCGTGTTGAGCGCTTTTCATTTTCCTGAAGAAAAATGGGGGTCAGTATTTCCCAGCCCATCACCTGAAAGCACAATATTTATTGAAGGTGCCTCTTGTTCTTCCCGTGTGTGTCAAGGCAATAGCTCACAAAGCACCTAGTCATGCTTCAAGAGCGACATACAAAGTCATCTGTTAAGCTGTTGGGTAGGGTAGGAGATAAAGCACAGGGGTGGAGGAGTTATGGCCAGGTCAAGCAATAAACTGACAGATGTTTAGTGCTGGGCTTTCAAAACATCTGTCTTTCTCCTCCCACCAACAGCAAGAGCGATGCACCAGAACCAAGCGAGACTGAAGATTCAGAGCCCTTGATACCTTTTAATTAGTCTTTCGCGTTCATTTACTCTTATTTGAAGCCACTCATTGCCACCAAGAAATGTGCGCCAAGGTGAGTGATTGATTTCTGGTGATCGGAGCAATTGCTGAAGATAGATTCAGCTATACTTCAAATTAAAATGAAACGAGGCGTGAGCAGCATGAGACTCGCTTACCCTCACCAAGGGTTAAGCCTGGCAACTGCTGTTGCCTTTTTCATTGAAGGCAACTGAAAAGAAGACATTTATTAAAAAAAAAAATGGAATAAAAACATCACTCCTTTGTGGGAGAGGAAAAGAACAGGAAGTTTTCTGAAAGATTAGATCTAATCTTGCATTTCAACAGCAGTATTTCATAGAGATTTCCTCTAACAGCCGTTAATGAACCAGAGCCTTGCAACGCTCCCGTACGCTGCTCTGGTTTTAAAGAAGGAAACTGGGGCAGAGAGTGGAGGTGGGTTTTTAAAGTCATACACTAATGAAAGAGCCAAAACACCCCTTAGATCCAGTTTCCAATCCTGCGCTTTGCCCGCTAAGGGCTCTTGCTTGATTAAAGCACAACTGAGGGTTGTTCAACATGAAAATAATCTCCCTTCTTCTATTGGTAATTTCTTTCAAGGTGCTTTCATTTTACTCCTTATTTCTCTGACGCAGCTTCTAAAGCTTTGTAGGAGGCAAGAGCAGCACAGGCTCAACTTGGTGCAATGCTATGTACTCTCACAGGCTCCTAACACAGCATTATGCCCTGAACTTTCCAGCTCTTTAATCCCTGTGGTCTCAGGCTTCAGCTAAAACCCAGAAACCACCACAGCAGCTTAGAAACACCTGTAATTCCTTTTTCATCTTCTTACCTTCTGCCGCGCACAGGATAGACAGAAACGGGACCTGGTGCCCCTTTTCCTAAGGAGTTTCACCCCCTGCTCTTGTTAACCTCTCGGGGGACACTCACCCGGTTGTGAAACTTGGCACTGCGATAATACTTGGGTGACAAGTTGAAGACGGTGTAGTGGTCAGGATGTCTGGAATCCAAAAACGTCCGTACGTCTTCAATATGGTTCCTGAATCCCAGCTCAACGCCTTCAGCCGGAAAAGACATCACTAGAACAGAAGAAGAAGCCGGGCTGAGCGTGCACCAGAACCTGTTGATGGACTTCTGAACCCTGGGGTACTACGAGGTGTATTTCTCTGATACGCAGCACTTACCTATGATCCTTGAGGTAATGTACGAAATATCTAGCTCTCCCTTGGTGTAACTGCAAGAAGACAAAGCAGGAGACAGACATTATGCACGTGTTTACAGAAGACAGCTCATTACAGGAACCAGGAGAAGGGTGAGAAGGGTGTTTTCCCACAAAGATCTTCTGACACAAGGGAAGAATGATCTTAAAACCAATTCTTTGTACTTTATCGTTATACCTTAAGAAAAGGGCAGAAATAGCTTCCTGCAGACAGTGACCCAGCCTTCCCTTCCACATACGCAATTAACTGGATGCAGAAGCTTGCAAAAAAGGTCCCTTTTCCCTTTTGTCATTAATTTTCAGCGCCAGTTTTCAGAGGAAATCTCTCGCAGCTTGCCACATTGCAGATCCCTCAGAGCCTCTGAGGTCTTGCCTGCATTAAGTTTCTTTAATTTACCGTAGCCCCATATCACTCAGAGCGCCAAGCACAGGGGACAACGCCAGCGGAGGTATCCAAAGCGAAGTCACCTCAGCTCTTTCTTCAACTCAGAAAGAGCCTACAGAGAAGGGAACAGTTACATCAGCAAGAAGAGTCTCCTTGCAGAGCAAAGGGAGGGCATACAGCATGAGCCAATTTTCAGTGACAAAATGTTCAAGTGGTGGTTCAGTAAAGGTCCTCACAGGGGTCAGTGAAGGAATCGGAGAACGAGTGCTCCACTTTCACCGGGGGGCGGGGGGCCTTTTCCAGATTTCAGGTGTTGACGCTCACTTACTACGAAGCTTGGACTCTTTACTTTGGTTTTCCTGCTTCCTTAAGGCCAAATACCAATTACGAGACCGAATCAAAAGAAGTCACTTGTGATTTTCCCCTCCTCCCTTCATGAGGTTAGCTGGAAGCCGTGCTGTGCTAGTTACGATGGCAGCTCAGACCAGCACTTTGCAGCCGTGATTTTACCTGCGTTAGGCAGCTTCAGCTGTACTGTACCTGGCAACAGACTGCATGACCTTTGAAGATGTATCTTTCAGGGTATCCTTCAGGTTGTCCTTCAAATTGCTGAAGAGTCTCCCTGCTCCTCCTTTCACCATGTCTAGCAAGCCTCCCCCATAGCTGGACTCCATGTCTGGTGATGAGGCACCTTCAAGTACAACAAAACCAAAGCCGACATCACTCCTTTGGAACAAATCCCAACACCCCCCCTGCTCTAGTCAGACCAAACGTATTCACGTGCGCTGCTGCGTGTCAAGCGTAGGGCAGAAGTAGTTTTAAAGTCAGGATTTTCTAAAGATGAGAGAGCACATTTTTGCCAGCTGGGCTCAGAAACCATCACCGACTCTCAGCGTTGTATGTAAGTTTAGTATCAGTACAGCATGGACAACCACCATACAAGCTCCCTCACCTCTCAACCCAACCCAAAGCAAGACCAGCTCTTCAGCACACAGCTAATTTGCATATCATAACCAGGATCAAATCAACAGTCACCTCCACAGGGGTAAGAAAAAGGCACTAGTATACACAACAGCTCTTCTCACTGTCACGGCCACCAGTTTGACTGCAGCTAGATGACTGAAGGTTGTCTTCTGACTACCCATTTCTCTGGAAAGTTCAGGAATTAAACCTCCCAGCCGAGAATGAGAACCTTTTTGGGTATTTGTATGTTTGCAGCCTTAGAACAGGACTCAGCAAATTGCTCAGGCAAGAGCAGGGCTGACCTCCTTGGTAAGGCTTCCTTTCATGGCTTGAAACGGCACAAAGCTGCAAAGTCAAGGGGAGACTAACAGAGACGAGAAGCCATTTAAAGTGTTATGCTGGTGGACTGAGATGTGGCCTTACACCTCAAGTGTCCGTGATTATAACGGAATAGCTATTCCACTGCCTTAACTGAGAACCGATTTGTTGTAGCCTTCCTTATTACAGCAGTGCTGCGTTAACAGCATCGTTCTTAGACAAGTAGAAGTATAATAAATTGGATGTAGACTCGAGTAAGTGTGGTTTTATTTTACTGCAGAATTGAGTCGTTAGACACAAACCTAGTAAAATGATATTTTAACTGCCTATTAGCTACAAATAATGCTCTTGACTACTTAAAAATTGCTGTCTGTTCACTTGGCCTCAACTATCTTGATCTTAGCAAACTTTAACTACATTAATTATACATTTGATACCTCGTTATGTCAGATTAGTTAGAAGACGCAGAGCCTCTAGCACAGCAAATTAAGCCACAAGCAGCTATGTAAATGCACGTCACACTCATAACTGAGATGGCACCTACTAAGAGTTGCCTTTCCCAGAGCACCCAGCAAGTCAGAGAACATTTGTCCTGCCGTAGAGCCATGGGACAGCTGGTTTGTAAAAATGAATGTGCTGGTCATTATTAATTGCTCCAGCACCCAGAAATGGGGAAGATTTATCATGGTTAAGGCAGGCTGGTGGCATTGCTCATTATATATTTTACAGCGACCTTAGAGCTATCACTCCTCTGGTTCTATAGCACGTCCGTGAGGGGTGTTAGACATACGCTACTGAAATATTGCTCACATAATCACCACTACCACAAGAAATATTCTACAGGCATTCAGACTATTAAGAAACATGAAAAAAGCCCACATCTAAAAAGGCTCCTACTGATTTACTCTATAGATTACGAACTCCATTTAAATGGCATCCACTCTTCCAAACCCAGAGTGAGCTATCAATAAATACAGATCATTAAACTGGAGACTCCACTGGTAAAGTGATGCTGTTTATTCCTCTGCGCACAGAGGGTGCTTAATGCACTCTGATGTGGTCATGATCTACACGCACATGATCCACGTGCTAGACTGGTAAAATTAGAGGCCATCTCTGTGCTGCACTCTGCCAGCTTCAGAACAGAAGATGCCTTCTCAAGGCAGAGGGATATTTCTTCTGCCAAACCACTTGCAAGTATCTACTTGGGAAAAAAAAATTAAAAAAAGAAAGAAAATAAATCAAAGTATCTATCTCCTTCGCTTCCAAGTATGGAATTGGTGTTTGACCTCTCTTCAAAAACTTTGCTTTCATATTACTCTGTGCTAGGAGAGCCAGGGTGGAAGGAGGAGGTAATGTTCAAAAGGGACTTTCAGTTCTGCAGGTCAACTTTTAAAAGAAAGGAGGGCAGAAAGGCGGTAACTTGGAAGAGGGGAAGGGGGGCAAAGGGATCAGAGGCCCAATGGTACTGGACAATTTTCTGTGGTTGGAAATCTGTAGAAGAGCAACAGAGACGGTTCAAGAATATGGAAAGCCTAGAATCTTTAGAAATCAACCAAAGGGGGAAAAAGAAAAGAGAGAGAGAAGGAGACACTGAAAGGGAGTGAGAATTTCACGGTATTTCTAAAAGAAGCAGCAGCAATTACTTCCAAGTTTCCTACGTACACAAAACCAGAGAGACAGAAAGGATGGCTAAGGAAGAAACACAAGCTGTGCTACTCAACCAAGAGCACAAAACAAGTATTTAAGATTCAACATGAGGCAAGTTTTACTTAGCTACCATGAAGCTGCTGAGGAAGCTTACGGCGTGGTGGCACTTGGTACTACACCAGGTGCAGTAATTCGCTGGGGTATCTTCTAGTCCCTGGATGAGAGCAGCATCCTCAGGGCTGACAAAGACAGTCTTTCTCAGTTACTAGCAATGATACAGGCTCCACAGACTGTTCAGAGAAGAATGAAATTAATACATTCAAAGGCTTCTCTGCCAGGCAGTGTCTCCTACAAAGCTTAAAGATATATAAAGGAGCAGAATGGGTTAATGCATTAACACACAAACCTAACAATATATACAGAAACCTGCAAGAACAGCCAAAAACATTTGATTAAAAAAAAAAGGTAGCCTGCCCCTGCACTTTTTGCTGACTAAAACATTTCTGTGCAAAGTCCCTCTTGTAAATGGAGACCTTCAGAGCTCCTGCAGACCTTCCCAAAGGACGTCTGCGGTTCCCTGGGCCATGTGCACCGGCCGCTGGAATGAGGCACCAGGACAGGGAGGGCTGAGCGCCACGTCCCACGTGTCTCCTGTGGAAATCAGCCACCTCGCCAGGCATCACCTACCACTGCTATTGCACATCCCTGAACCATGCTCAGAGACAGCTCTCTTCATAGGTTTGTTTTTCTTGAACATACAAGTTGGAGAAAGGGGCAGTTGAGGTTTCCCTCAACCACACTGGACAGTCTACAAAGGACTATGACCTATTCTGTGGCGGAAGAAGGACCAAGGACACTTGCTGCATCTGAAAGGATGAGCCCATTGATGCTCCTTCTTGGAGCCCGGCAGGGAGGAGGTTCAGGTTTCACCATGCTGATGAGGTGATCACCACGAGCTTGGTCTGGATATTGAGTTAGCAGCGTAATAGCACTTCCCTGCTCAGAAAGATTTTCATACCAGAGTCGGGTGGCAAACCCAGAAGACAGAAGTACTTCTCTCCCATAGCACAAAGGCAAAAGGCACATGACACCCCTTTCCTCCCCTCCATCCCACCAGGAACTGCATCGCGTGCGCACATTCGCTTACGCTGCAGCCAAAGCCAAAATTAACACTCACAGACCCCACTCAAGCTCCAAAAGCATCTTCTGCTACAGCAGAAGCGGGAGCTCACAAGAAATGTCTGCACAGAAATAGTTTGCTGCAAGTGAGCAGCGCAGGAGCCTGCCGCGTGGCTCCGATCCCAGCTGTCAGCACGTTATCACGCAGCAGTGCAGGTGACGTTGACCATGGGCTGGAGTTGCCATCTACAAGTCTCCTTATGGAGAATTAGTCTCCATGTATATGAGCTGCATCCTGTTCCTTACAGGCAAGAACTCTTTATTAACCCAGTTACTGGATATTCCCCAAAAGGCTTAGCGTGCTTCAGAGCCACGCTCCTGACCTGTGTTTGGAGCGCAGCTTTCAGAGCGTTCGCTTGCTCATGGCAGCCTTTTCATTTCCTAATAAAGGAACTTTTAACGTAGCGGTTTTACTGCTGTGCGTGCCCTGCAAAGCGTGGCCGAGGTGCGTGGGACGGCTCTGCTTGGACAGCAACGGCAACGATGATCTCCTCACTGAAGCGCTTCAAGTCAATGGAGTGGAAAAGAGACAACTTCATCCATTCAGCTGACAGGCTGAAGCTCGTATTGGTTCTGGCTGAAGGTACTTGCTCTGAGTTAACGCCTGCTCTGAGAAGAGAGTATTCTGTGTTCAGAATAAACCTCCAACAGTCACCAAATACAGCGACAACCTGCTGCATCTCCTTACAAAAACTAAAATATGCCATGTAGCAGCGTTCCTATCGCACTCCTTTCTCATCATCAGCCAAAGGGTGGGATGGCTCTGGACAGAATACAACGGAGGGAGCCTCCGCTGACAGCACCAGCCTTGTGCTGCACAGCATGGGAACTGGAGAGCGTAGAAGACTTAATTAAAGCACTTAAGCTCTCTCCTTGCTAATTTTACGGAGTATCAGGAGTAGGATGTGCAGTGCAGGAGGAGAACTTCTCCTCTCAAGGCAGAGAGGCTGCTGTATCCCTCCTCCCATACCCCCACAAAGGACCACGTCGCCTCAACTCTCCTTTCTGCAGTTCCAAGTGCATTGTTTGTGCCTAGTGCCAAATGCAAAGACACTTAGACCAGGCCAGCTTTAAAGTCTGGGCTTTGGGGCTAGAAGCAGGTGTGACCCTGTGCGATGGGAGCACCAGCCACCATCACCTGCAGCCAGAGGTTTCATGGGACCATGGAGGAGCCAGCAGCAGAGGGGAGCACACTACCCCCACCTGATGGAGATGCTCACTGCTTGGGACAAGGGAGAAATGCCTGATTTGGAAGCTTTCCCTGACAGATCTGCACGTCATGGCCCTCGTCTGCCTGAGCACCAGCCCCCTGCCAGGCAACCCACAAACCCTACAAACCACAGGGCATGAATTCCACCTCTCCAGAGAATTGAGGGCGAATTGAGCCGACATTCAAAAGGCATTTAAGACTCGGTCAGCCTGAATTTTTATGCTGATGAAGCAATACTCAGCTTGAGAGCAGGGAGGTGAAAGCAAGAGTCTAGAAATTGAAGACCGGGCAGTGAAGGGCTGTGTTTTGTAGGTTACTCAGCAAGAGTCAACAGACTCTTTTTGCCTGCGACGGGCAGACGAAAAGCAGACATGAAACCATAGGAAAGGAAGCAGCTCTACCTCAATCTGCCCAGACTATACCTAACGGTATCTTCGATGTCAAACTAGTTCGGTTTTTTGCTCGGAGAACTACTGCCTGTGCTTTCTTGAGAGAGCGAGCGAGGAAAGAACTAAACCTTTCCTGTTCCTCACCACGGTTCTTCTCTAGAAGAGCGTTAAAGCCTTCATCTCCCACCCTCCCAAAACAAGGGCTTACTCTAGGGTGGTAAATGCTCCTCTGTGTTCTCTTTCTATGGCACCAGAAGAGCCTGACACTACGAGAAAAAACTTTGTTAGCCACTGCGTACATTTCCCACATTCCACATTTCTGGAGGTTTTTAGCCACTCACAGCAGCCTTCTCCCTCCCCACTAAGTATTTCTCGGCTGGGGGGCTGTTTGCTTGTCTTTCCCCTCAAGACCAGGGCACGGCATGAAAGGGGAGCAAGGGATGCGGTGGAGGCTGCCCTGGGCCTTGGCAGAAAGGGCCCTTTGAAAGGTCCCCGAACTGAAAGAAGTTGAGCCGCTGTTTTTGTGGCTTCAGCAACAAAGCCCGAATTGTTTTTAAGGAACACTCAGCAAAAAATGATACTATTTGTGTTTGTGCCTCCCCCCAGCAGCCCCGCCAGGCAGCGGAGGAGCTGCCACAGCTCACGTTCCTCCCACACGCAGCTCTCCCGGCAAAGCCTGGGTAACGTGGGACGCGATTTCTCACCAGCATTAAGACATACAAAGCCGGGCTGCGTGGCCCCATCATCGTATTTACCGGCTTCACCTCGGCACTGCATGAGAGCCAGCATAGCATGCGGAGGGGAGGAAGAGCAGCCCTGGTGCAGGCACTCCTGCCACAACGTTGTTAGAGCATCCTCGATAGGTACATCATGTATGGAGGGGCGTATGCGTGCAAAAACCGGGCAGACAGACAAACCGACCCAGGCAGAGCAGAATCCCCGCATCCCTGGGTGTCCTCAGCGTCCCCAGCTCCTGCTGTTCCCCACACCGAGTCCAGCTTCCACGCTCAGCGCTTTGTTTTTCAGGGGATTGCAAATCAATTCACAGACATTACTGGAAGAGTTTAAACCCCCGTTCCAAGGGGGAGGGTGGCAGCTATTTCTACATGGGAGTCCCTGGGCAGGTGGCTCCTCAGCATCCCGTGATAATCAATAGCTTTTAGGTCCAAGTACTTCATTTGCCAACTACGTTCTGAGAGCCCAATTTCAGCGCCCGAAGCCCAGCCCTCCCTAACCGTTCCTTCCAGCACATATCTCTCTTCTGGACAGCAGAGCTTTATCACGGTTAAGCAAAGACTCTAAACCATCTCTGCTCTTCTATGCCCTTACATCCTCTCTTCGATCAGACGTAGCCCATGTGTCATCATTACCCCAACGTGTTACCAGGCACAGAGCGGTGGTTTGCAAAGGGGCTGGGGACACATCAGCAGCAACGGAGGCAGCTAAAACAGCGATAAAGGGGCATTTGCAGGAAAGGAGAGTGCTTCTACCTGCAGAAAGGACCTGGGAAGCTCCTCAGACTCACACGGACTCTGAAGACTGATTTTTTTTCTCCTGTTTTTTGCTACCAGTCTCGTGTGTCCCCTCCTCCACCGCTGTCCCAGATTCCTGGTAGAGTTAGATACCCTACAAGGCTGAGCACAGATATCTTAAAGCGTAAAAATAAACAGCAAAACACGTGCCAGGTGGAACTGCAGGACAACAGCAGCAGAACAGGCTCCTTCCATTTGATATCACCGTCACGGAGAACCCCAAACCCAGGCTTCTCTTGTCCTGCTGCTTTAAAGCACAGAGCAGAGGATGCAAGTGGAAGGCAGCTTTAGCAAGCGTAATCCCCGAGAAAAGAGGTTAAAGCCCACGGGAATGGCTTCAGCGTGGGCAAAGGGAAGTTTATGATCAGGCTGTAAAGATGTTTGGACTCTCTCAGGGCACAGGGAAGCAGGAGATGCGCTAGCAGCCGAGGAGCATGATGCAAGATACAGGCTCATCAGATCACAAATCACATGAGATTATAAAGCACCCTCACCCCAACGCCCGTGGAGTTTGGCTGTTTTCTGATAGGGGTATTAACAATGAGACAAACCCCAGCGGTTCTTGAGCAGGAGTGGAAAGCTGGATTCACCAGAGGCGAGTCTTCCCCAGCCAGCTCCAACGTGGGGGGAAAACCAGAATATTTCTTTCCTAAGCAGGCAGTAAGACACAGGCAGAGGCAGCAAAACAAACTGTGAGGTGAGGTTGGGAGGGGATGGGCTGCAGGAGGTGAGCACTGAAAGAGTTTCCAGCTTCCAGGAGGCAAGGACAGGCAGCTGCCAAAGCCACCGCTCCCCAGTCAACACCTGCCCTTTCCAGCACAAGGACCAGTTCAGTGCACAGGGGGTTCAGCGTAGAAGCATCCTGTGGCACAGACATCCTGAGCATTGAGGCATCTTCAATGATTTATTCAAGTGAGGGAGTAGTTCAGGGGGGGTTTTTTGGTTGGTTGGGGCTTGTTGTTGTCGTTTTTGCCTGGAATAGACAGAAGCTGCCTCAAGACCCAAAGCTGCATTGCTACCTAGTACTTCCTGACAGCTTTACCTCCTACAGACGGGTCACCCTGTGGTGTTCTGCCCTTCTCACTCCCAGAAGCTATGAGCATCCTTTTCAGATGAAGTTAGGCTGGGAAAATAAAGCCATGATAAGCTTACAAGGGCTCATACACTATAGACGTTGGGAGGAAGGAGAAGAGGGAAGATGCTGAGACGCTCCTAAAGAAGATGCGTGATGCTTTGAAAAGGAATTGATTTGGGTTCATGCCTTAAGGAATCGCTGGCACAGGGAGATTTCGGTGCATTTCTGCTGCTGTTGGGCAACACGGGTCCAGGCAGGCAGTGCCTTCTCCCTCCTCGAGTCCTGCCCTGACTACAGGAAAAGCTGCGTTCCCCTTCTCCGAAGAAGCCACGGTCCCTTTCTGCGCCTTGGCTGTCTGTGTGTGGGCTGGGACAGGGTCCCTGACCTCCCCTGGGAGGCAGTCAGAGCCGCTGGCACCACGTAGCATGCTGTAGGGTAGAGAAGCTCAAGAATTCTGTTTGTGCTTCTCTGTGATAAAATGCTAGAACTAATGTCATATGAGCCCAAGGCTCTTTATGTGAAGGTGCATTTGAGACCGCCGAAATGTAAACTTCATGGAAATGTGAAGAATTAAGACATTTCTGCTTTTGCTTGAGAAATAGAAACTAAAGAACGCTGCTTGCACCATCAACTAAGCAGCATGGAGGATTTCCACGAAGAGGGGGTTTGCTTCCTTTTTTTAGGAGATGGTGATGTTGGGGGGGGGTGGGGGGAGAAAGAAAAATCACCCCCCGTACGGTGCCAAATTTGTTTCGTTGGTTATAGCTTTTCCCGTATGAAGCTCGTACCACAGTGAACAAAATGTGTGTGAGGCTGGAATACTGAACCACCAGCACAAACCATGACATTGGTGTTTAAAGTTGATTGACATTCTCTCTGCTTCTCCTCCCTGTCAAAACAACGAAAAAAAAGAAAAGCGCTGCTGCCAGCACCAAATCATTCGAGTGTCCGAAAAACACCAACCGAACAAAAGAGTTATTAAACCGAAGCTCCCCGCTTGAAAACGCAGCTCGCAGAGAATACAAGACGACATTGTCAGCCACGGTCTTTGTCCCCGTGCCAGTGACATGGAGATGTCTCTCTTCTGACTCAGTGGAAAGGAATCACCAGAGTACAAGAGATTATGTTTGCAAGTGTAAAAAGCTTCAAGGAATCCCAGCTTCAACACCTGCAATTTATTTAGAACGCTTTTCTTCTGCGGTTCCTCTGCCCAAGGAAGCAGGTAGCACAGCAACTCTATCCCCTGAGTGTTTAAGTGCCAGTTTGTGGACTCACTGGTTTATAAACACCACCAAAGAGCAGAGAAAAGAGGTTTTTCCTTTTGTGCCATGTATCCTTGCTGTTACTTTTATATCTCATTTCCTAGAACCTCTTCTTTCAGTGCTCGGCCAGCTGCTAAGAAAGCGTTATTGAATGCCACAGCAACGACCGCAAGAAATTGCTTCTTCCCTTCTGGTTCCCGTCTTGTGAGCACTTGCAGAGACATTAAGAGACAAAAGGAGACTACGTAGAGGCTCTTCTTGGAATTTGGTTATTGGACTCACAATGTTTTGTCTTCTGCCAGCTTCAGCTCAAGCCTCCCCTTCCCTCCATCCTCAAACTCCCAACCCAAGCCCAGCACGCTTTCTGGAGGAGCTGGCCATTAGCAGTAACTTGGAGGTCCATTAGAGCTACGCGCTGTGACCACGTTACCGTGTGGCATCTTAGGAGCGGTTTAAAACATTACATCAGGAGCTGAACATCCAGCGGTTAAAGGCATGTGCTCACTGAGCTTTAATGCCCACCTGAGGTGTCACAGAACTTGAGGATAACCCCGTATGAGCTGGCCACGCTGCAAGGTCTAAGTCTGAGGTTTGAAGCACACCCTGACCGGTGTTTCATTCTGGATGGCTTAAGTCTGGCGGAGTTTAAAGCACCTGAAGACAAGGCCATCACAAGCATTGTCAGAAACCAGCAGTGACTGATACAGCTGCCCTGCCTGAAATAGTTTCTGCTCTTGGCTCCTTTGAGCCAAACCCAAGCCTAACAGAGAGGCACTCGACAGCGCTGTGGGCAGGAGTTCCCAGTCATGCTGCCTGTGAGCTCACAGGTACCCCAGGCAATACTTAAATTGTCTCTACATCAGTTATACTGCTTGTGTTAGCGCTCCTCTGCATGACAAGAGTGATGGTAGCAGAAGAATTTTTAACGATCTGACCCAAGAAGCGTTTACCTATCCCAGAGACTTTAAAAAATATCTTACTCTCCCAGGCTCAGCCAGCGGACACAGCCTAGCCAACCCCTCCGTCCCAGCGCCTGCAGCCCCAGAGGCATGGTGGGGTAAAGAGCCCCTCGGGAGCCCCTGTGTACCAGCTCCCTTCCCAGCCACGGTCAGATGCCGCCTTCCAAGAGCAACCCCCTCCCACACACACAGGGCTCTTGGTTCCTGGCTTCTTGTTCTTTTTGCTTTTGACACTAAGCAATACCAGTCAAAAAAAAATATTAAGCCAATAATCGTAAGTACTTGGAAGCTACAGCAAAGCTGTAACGGCTGATTGTTCTCCTTGCAAGAAGCTGTTTGTGAGATTGAAAGCCCACATTAAGAGATGATACTTTAAAATCTAATACTTTGAATTAGTTTGAAAAAAATTAATAGGAAAACCCCACAGGGTCCCACTTTCTGTACTCCAGCGAGTCCGTGTCATTGCGGCAAGAGCAAACCCAGCCACGCTAGTTAAAACCAACGGCGATTTGCCCCGGGACTGGCAGCACTTTGCCTTCAGCACGAATCCTCACCCCTCTAACTTCTATAATTGCTTGGTATTAACCTACACCCCCACCTTCCAGCAAGGCTGTTTCTCTACGCACAGAGCACGCAGCCCTGGAGCAGATGAGAGGTGATACGTGGGGGAGAGACGAGAAGAGGAACGTTTGACTTCCAGCTCCTTGACTTCATCAGAGGTGCTATTCATCTGCACCCAGAGAGGTCGGGCCCTGCCAGACAGACAAACCACGGTGTGGCACCCAGTGTCCCACACTGCCTGGTGACACGGAGCTGGACCTCAGCACTGTTTCACTCCTCGACTGCAAACAGCCATTTTGATAACTCAGGCAGCAGCTGTTCCACCACACGTGAAACCATTATTAAAAACCAGGGAAAAACCCAAAAACTGGAACGTAAGGGAGGTCAGGTGTGTGGGAAGGACATAACAAGCTCCGATGTGGGCAGCTCAAGGATTTCACCTTCGGGCTCTGCCACCCAGTTACGCAGAAGAGATGCTGCCCAGCCCCACCAGCACCCAGCAGCACGCCTCCCTTGCACCCCAACGTGTCACCAGTTATCTCCCCCTTCTCCTGCCCAAGGGATTCTGGTCTCTTTTCCCAACACTTTGCCACTGCCCGTCTGGGGAATTCAGACTGTGGCATCCCTAGTGGGAGGAGTCTCAGTACATTTACCACATTAATATATTCTCAAATACAAAACACAGAGGGCGGGTGGTGGTCTTTCCCTTGCCCGTATTAAGCCAAAACCCCACCACCTTATTTTCCTGTCTTCCTCTTAAACGGCTCCCTCTTCCCCCCGTAACTATCCATCTTCACACTGCCCTAAAGATAACTCACATCCCACGATTCAGGGGCAGCTTCAATTACCAGATCACTAGAAATCACAAGCACACCTGAGGGGTGGAGGTGGGTCTTTAAGCTTTTATCATACCACAATTGGCAAAGAAAAATGTCCTTGCAATGAACTGATAAAAATTAGGCATTTATCAGCATTAAGTGTTCACATGGATGAGGCAGACACAGGTCTGGACTCTGGGTTTGGAACAGAGCATCACGCTCAATACAGCTTGTTTAAATTTCATGTAAAGGTTTAGAAACACCCGCCAAAAAGCCCTTCTGAAACAGGTAAGGTATTAAATAAAAATCAAATCCTGTAAACTGAATTAAGGGTGTGGTGGTACGGTCCCCCTGCCACTCAAAGCCCACTTGAAACCTGCAGCGATTCCTCTCCCTCCCACTCCCTGCTCCTGCTCCCTGGGCCACAGACCAGCCCGGGGGCAGTCAGGCACGGATCGGATCGTGAAGGACAGCAGAGCAGAGCACTAAGGCACCTCCTTGGTGTGCTGGGCCGGCTTCCTCAGCCTCGTACTGCTCTCCCTGTCCTTGGGAGAAGTCACCTCCTGATAGCCTGGTACGTGTGTACTTGGGTCGTGACAACCTGGTACCTCTGGACTTGAGTCGAGGCCAACAGGGGGGCGATACCAAACATCAGAAATCAACGATCTCTGGGTCTGCGCAACTGGCAGAAAATACCAGAATATTTCAACATCCGAGGTGGGCTGGAGTGGGAAAATATCTGACAAAAGTCAATCGTCTCGGACCCTGTAAATCCTAAAGAGAGACCCCTTGAGCTCTCCTGGATCGCAGCAACTGGGTCCAGCATCTCCCCTGGGCTGGGAGCCTCTTGGGTACCAACTGTGTGAAAAGGCCAGGATGAAGTCAGGCTGCTCCAGACTCAGTAACCATCCGTTGAGAGTGCTGGAGCATGGGGAGCTTTTGCTCTCAGCTCGGGAAGGGAATTTCAATTATAGGCTGGGCTCTTTTCTTCCACCTGGCTAACACGACTGTGGATGGGGGCGGTGTTTGTGATTGTGTCTATGCATATGCACGTATAGATCTGTACACACACATATATAGGATCTCCTACAGGAAGTTAGTGTGAATCTCGGCATCATCGAATCCGTAACTCAGTCCCTATTTGACTGGGTCACCCTGTTACTTTTAAACTGGTTAGTGATCAAGCACCGCTACAAAATCTACCCCTCGCTATGAACAAATCTGAGATCGCTGCTTAATCACAACCGCGTCGATATTTTCTCCTGCAACAAAGGGCTGAGGTGTGTTGCTGCATAGGTGTGTCAATTCTAGAGCTGGTAAAATTTAGGCAGTGGGAGTGAATGGGAGGAAGCGAGCTCTGGTTAACACGGATCTCTTAACAATCAGCTTCCAAATCCCAGAGACAGCCCTTGAGCAAGGCCGCGTGTTGAAGGGAGAACCTCCTAGAAACGGAGAGAGGGCACAAACACAATTACCGCTCGGGGATGTCTCCAGAGTTCGCAGCCGAGTTGTTGAAATGGCCAGATATTGCACAAAAGCTGTAAATAAAGGTGTCCACGAGCACTCCTTCCCCCCTCCCTGCTGGGCAGGGAGTAGAACGGCTTGAAGAAACAGAACAGAATGCCTGCAACGGCAACACTCACCACAGTGGGCTGACGCTAGACAAAAGCCATGACTTGACACGAGCTGCAGCACGCTCCCACACCTGGCTGGAGGCGAATGCTGCCCTCCACCCCACGAACACCTTCAGTTCTCGCAGTTCTAGGAGACTCATTCAGGTAATTGCTTTAATGACCACGATATTTAACTGTCTCGGCAGATGCCGATGCAAGAATCCAAATAACTATAACACAGCAGCCTGCTGTGAGTAAGAATCTACCGACACATACTACAATTACAAGCAACTGTAGCAGCGATATCATAGCAGCAAATTCAAATACATTTCTGAAGTCCAGGAGTAAAAAAAAGTTAAAAACCAAAGCTAAGCCCAAAAAGAACTCTTGAAAGCAAATTCAAATGGCAAGGGGGAAGAGGAAAACGTGACTCTTATGACGTCAGAGAAAATGTGAAAAAAAAAAAAAAATCAATAGCAACACTCTCCCCACCCAAGCACAGGCATAGATCATTAGGGGTTTTCTCCCCACCCAAGACCAGACCTAGGTCATGAGGGGGTTTTCTCCCCACCCAAGCCCAGACATAGGTCATGAGGGGGTTTTCCCCTCAAGAAGAGGTCACCAAATTAAAACAAAGGTGATGTATTATAAGTACTCGCTGTCTTGGGCCCACCTGTTCCTTTCATGGACCAGTATAGGTATTGCTGCAAGATGCCCCTGTTACAATGAGCAGACATCAAATTTGGTCCCCCTCAACTAAATATTTCCCTGGACAAGTTTGATCTTTCGAAGTTCTCTGCAAAGGCTGTTCATTGCAATGGGCACATCTAACCAACCAGAGCCAGTTCGTTTCCAGAGATCCCTCAAAAGCCATCAGGTGAGTACTCTCGATTACTGGTTATCCAGGCAAATGTAAATGTGTGGTTTGGAGGTGAAGAGCTCTCTACCTCATTACCAGTCCTAAAGACCATCTGGTCTCCTACTCCCCAATTAAAAAAAAAAAAAAATGGTGCATGCAGCACATCATTGATCAGAATTAATCCAAGTCAGTTTGATGGGTGCTTTTTAGAGGAGGGGGGAAAAAACAAAAAGTAACGGTGATTCTTGGAAATACATCGCTTGGGGGAAAGATCCCAAGGCACTCCGTCCATTTTAGCGTCAGAACAACCTTTTTCCTCTTCGGGGGTGACCACCAGAGCCAACCGTGAGCACTTATTAGCCGCCGCTCTCCGCGGCGCTGCCCGCTTGGGTTTCCTCCACCACCACCACTCCCCCCCCGCCCTCCCTCCCTTGGACAAAGGGCCGCTATTGTCGCCGGCTGCAGAACCTCCCCATCCCCACTCCACCACCACAACTCCCCCATTACGCAGCAGAACCCCCGCACCCCCGTGCGCCCCCCCCGCTCCCCTCCCCACGCGTGTCGGGGCCCCCCGGGGGTGCGGCGGGGGCGGGCCCGCCCCTACCTGAGCTGTCCATGGTGCTGCCGAGCTCGGCCCGGGGCTGGGGCTGGGGCTGCTGCTGCTGCTGCTGCTGCTGCCGCGCCGGGCTCCGGCCGCTCGCCGCTGCCGCGCTGGCCCCGGGCTTGTCCCCGCCGCCTCCGTCAGCGCTGCTGTCCACCAGCTGCAAAGATTCATAGCCGTCACTACCGGGTTTTTTCCGGTAGCTCCCGAGCAGGCTCATGGGCGAGCCGGGTGGATGAACCTCCCTCCTCTAACGCCCAAGGCAGAGTGCTTCAGCCGCCCCGAGGGGAGGGGATGGGCGGGACGGGCCCGGGCAGCCGCCTCCTTCCACCCCCCACGCCGGCTCCGGGCAGCCGGTGCCGCCCCCTCCCGCCCCTCCGGGGCCCGGAAGCAGTCGCGGAGGCCACAGCCGGGGCTGGATCGCAGGGCTCTGGGCGAGGCGCCTTCAAACGGATGAGCTGGAGAGGTGCTGGAAGCGCTGCAGCGGCCTCCGAGCAGAGCGGGAGGGCTTCCCCCACCGCCAGCTGCTGTGAGCCATTAGTTAGCAGAAAGAGCTGCATCTACACCGTCCCCTTCTCCGGGGCTGCTATTCATGCATCTGGCAAACGCATCCCTTCCCAAAGCAGTCCTTCGGCTCAGAGGGTTGAGCCATGCAGCTGGCGTGAAAAGGGTCTCAAAATAACGAGCACGGAATCACAGAATGGGTTGGGTTGGAAGAGACCTTCAAGATCATCTAGTTCCACCCCTCTGCCACAGGCAGGGACACCTTGCACTAGCTCGTTGTGTAGACCTTACTATCACGCCAGTGGAAGGTGCATTCCTTGGGAATGGGCCAAGGTCACCGAGTTATGGGCTGCCACAGCCAATTCTGCAGTCTAAAGGAGGAGGGGTGGCACAGCGGTTCTGCACTGAGCCTCCAAAAACCTAAAGAGAATCTCCAGTTCACTGTGACGGGGGAGTCACTGGAGGGGGTCCCAAATCACAGCAGGCAGCGTGGGCTGCATCAGCGTCCCAAGCCCCTGCTGTGCACCTGCTGGCTTAACACTGGTGGCTCCCGGCTGAAGAAGCACTGCCACCGATTGCTAAGCCAGTTTTGTTAGGTCTCACTGATCTATTTTTAGCTGTTCGCGTGTAAACAGACTTTAGACCAACACAAAGTGTGTCCTTGAACAACTGATGAGCCATATCTCACTCGCCGCATTTTGCAGCCGCAGCTAGTAGATCATCATTTCATCTGACATGGAGCAGAGGAACCGAGGGATGCTCCAAAGGAAATGACCGCTGTTAAACTCTTCTAAATGGATTTCTTTTTAATTTAAGGAAGAAGAAAGGCAAAGAGAAGCTGTAGCATCCAGACATGAGCATGCCTTCCATCTCTTACAGAAAATACTTTGCTTAGAAAAATAGTGTGGGTTTGCTTCTAAAGCCATAACATCAGTAAGCGCTTCTGTAGCGCTAACCATCCCTTGAAATATTACTGACACGTGGCTTAAACTCTCCAGCTTTACGCTCCAGGGCAGGGGGCATCTGGTACGGCCATACCTGGTCATGTGCTATTGTTTATGTAACTCCTGCAATTTTTATATTGCAGTGCAGTCAAGGTACATCTGTGACCCAGAAAGAGCCAAGCAGATTTACAAGCGGCAAACTAAAGTGAACTCACCTGACGTAAACCGTTCACAGTCAGTGGCGGTGACGGCTTGAACTCAAGGTTAGATTTGTGTATTTCCTACCCCCTCGTTACTGGGCTCTTAACACATGGGTCCGCGAGCAGCGATACACGGAGTGCAATGCTCACCAGTAGGAATGGGGCCCCCTCCCTCTTGGCACCCATGTGCAGCAACTTCATAAAGAAAAAATAAAAGCATGGGTATTTTTACATCTGTTAGTCTCTCCTAAGTCTACCTAGGATACAACAGTTCCTGTGCTCTCGGATAAAAACGGGAAATCCGGGGGGTGTTGAGGTGGATTTTCATTTATTTTGCTTGCTCAGCTAACACAGAACCCATGCGTTTGGGTGAAAGGAGCACATTGAGGCTATGTAACATTTCCAGGAGTTTCAAGCGCTCTCACGCTGGAGGCCTGTTAGAGGGAACGAGCTGGGGAACCTGGCACAACACAACACCCTACGCAACATATCCCCCATCTCAAATTGTCCCTTGTGCTCTCTAGCCTGCTCTGCTGCCTTTATCCATCAACTCAAGCGATCGGATTAGGCAAAACTTCATATCCTAAATCCAGAAGTCATCTCGTTGGTGAGCTGCCAGGGTGTGTCTGCATTAGGCAGCAAAAGGAAAGACCTAGAGAAAACGTTCTTGTGGAAAATGGTACAAGGAAGAGGAGAGATTCACTCCAGCAGGAATTCTCGCTTGCCCTTCTCCGAGTGCCACTGCAGGGCCAGAATTTATACTTCCCTAGCCACAGTCTTAGTGTCACTGCCCACTGGAGCCTCATAGCACGTCTGTGGCTCAACATTTCCTACCCAATGTTGGTGCCACTGCCACGTCTGCAGAGGCAGAGTACAGTCAGAAAGAAAAAGAAATAATTGCTTCTCCTTGTTGACTCCGTTATTAATTCATTTTTTTTTCCATGTTTGTCCTAGAGTTTGGGGTATCATAGCTGGCTTTCCCTCCAAGGAATCCCAAAGGGGAATCACCACCATAGCCTGCAGCTCCAGCGTGGAGGAAGAGGGTTCTGCAAGGCATCAGCGCAGGCACCGAGCAGGAACAGAGCCGCCTCCCCAGGGGATCTCGGGGCAGAGAAGGGAGGAGGAAACGGGCTTCAAAATCCCATCCCTGCTTGTAATTACCATTGCCAGGAATACAAAGAGATGGGATTAGGGAAGCACGCTGTGTGGGATTCAGTTGAAGCTGCACTTATCCATGCATTTTCCAGCCCTGGGAGAGGTTTAGCCGGAGAAAACGTATAAAGTAATATTCCCTTCTCCTCCTGAGTTCTCCCTTTATGTTGGGCTAGTGAAGGACCACATAGTTTCTCCCTTTCAGAGGTCTACAGTATAAAGAATGCCATAGAAAAAAAAAAAAACCCAAATCAAACAACATGTTAAATGGCACATAACTTCCAAAAATGAGAGTGGAGAAAGAACTATCTGGGGAATCAGCCACTTAGAAAAATTCATTAACATCCTTGAGGATTTATTGAGCAGTAGCCGATGATCCTACAGAATAGAGATGTATTCGGTTTGAATGGCGGGGTTGGCAGGTGCCGTTAAGGCTGTGGGAGATGTTAATGACATGCTAAGGAGGGTTGTGTGTGGCTCAAGAGCTACAAACTCTCTCCCGTTACTGACCTTGGAAAAGTCAATTGATTTGCCAGCCTCTAACTCTCTGTCTGGGTTGCAGCCTCTCCTGGGTAAAGTCTCTTTTCGTAGCTGTAATCAAGCACCAACTATACTGAGATGCAATTTCATTTTTTCCACCACTCCTTCAACTAGATGAACAGTTAAGGTGAAAGATTACAACTCTTAATTCTTCTTTAAACTCTGGAGTGGCGTGAGAACTTGAATACTATATATCAATGCAACATATACTTGAATATATAGCTTGAATATGAATTTCATATCTGGAGCAACACCTTTACACCTCAATAAACTCAACTTTTTTTTCCCCCCAGGTTACTCTGCTGTGAACAATGAACTCTCCCTGCACACGTGTGTCTGCGGGAAGTCCAAACCCGGGTGTATGTGCGTATGGGAAGCAGCAGCTGTGCTCTCTGCCATGGATTGCTATCACTGCCCAGAAAAAAATGCATGTGTTGTCAAGAAAAATAAGACTTGCTCAAGCAGCTTTCACAGGCCTCAAGCAGATTTCAGATTTCCGTTTTCATGCTGCTGCACGGGGCAGCTCCTTCTCTCTGCAGCCCAAGCTACAACAGTTTATTTCCTCTTGCCTGTCTCCTCATGCTTACGTGGGTCTCGCGCCTTGCAGGGGGACGCTGGACCACCAAAACGCACTCCAGAGAATTAACATTTTTGCCTTTTCCCTCTTCAAAGCACTCAAATCCTAATCAAATCACTTTAATTCACGGACTCCTGAATTTAGCCTACTTCCAACATTCCTATAACAAATACTCTTTAAAACGGGCTTTCAAAAAAAAAAAAACCCCACCAGCGTAAGGTCTTTAACTCTGCTTACCTTCCTTGAAACCTTGCAAGGAGCACCCGTGGTGTTCAGCCATGGTTACGTTCTGCAGAACCCTCCAGCGACCCCATAACCCACCCACACGATAGCCGCTGCTGAGGATTTGAGCCGTGATACGAGCCCTCCTGCCAGCGGAAGGAGGCTTGAACACCTGGGTGAATTGAAGCACTTTGATAAACTTTTGATGGGCTGAAAAAGTAACCACCACCACCACCTTTTGGTGTTTGTTTAGGACCCAGACATTGCTGCACACATTAGGTAGGAAGGTACTGATTGAGGTTTTGGCCCGTGTTCCAGTTAGGCGTCAGAAATTTGGTGCAGAACAGGCATCTTTCCTGCCCTAAAAACAAACTGAGTGTAGAACTGACAACTGTGTCCCCCTCTCGCATCTACCTCCAGAAGCCCCATGTCTTGATAAAAACACAGGCCAAACCCAAGCCCTCCCCAGCCACCACACTGAGCCATGGGATCATAGTCCTGCTCGCAGCAGGAAGGAGCGTGCTCCACGGGGGTCAGCTTGGACCCCAGTGCCTACCGCACTCTTCTGGTGGGAAAACAAGAGCAACACCCCATTTTCCTGTTGGGTCTTTCCTCCAGGACTTGCACCATAGCAATTTTACTTTGGCAAGTACCCATTCCCCACACTAGATGACCTTTAAAAGTCTCCTCCAAGTATTCTATGATCCTCTGAGAAGGGGCTGCCCCACTGCCCACCTCCCCAGGGAGCACCGACACCAGCTCCTCCACCCCCAGGCTGCTCAAGGCCTCCCCAGCTGCCAGCATTTTAAATAAGAGCCACTTGTTCAACCCTGTTCAGCAAACCTGATGGAATTGATTACAGCCAGCAAGCTCCTCGTCTGGGCTGGGACCACCCCGGTTACCATCAGCGAGCAGCGCGGATGAACGGTAAGAAATGATGCCACTGCACTGTGGGTACTTACTGGCCTGGATAAAGAACATCTTAATTTTTCTGTTTTATTTTTGGCCTGGTGTGTTCAGACAGAAACCAAAGATCTTAAAAACTGAAGCCATCGTTTGAATTAGCTTCAACAAAATGTTACCTCTGGATTGAACCTGCGGCTCTCCATTCAGCTCACCAGGTTCTTGTCACCTTTGAGTATTGTATTTCCCTCCTGATGAAGGCTGAGTGCCGTGAGGAACAAAAGCAAAGCTATGGTGAGAGCCAGAACAATTCCGTCTCAGAAGATGGTCATTGTTCATTTGTTTGTGATATCACCCCTTTGGCTTTACATCTCATCCTAGGAAAAGCTGAACCAAAATACATCCTCCTGTCTCCCCATCAAAACAGCAATTGCCAAATCAGTCTCAACCTTTATGAGAGGCAACGAGTAAACTTTTCCATACACAGCCAAAGGATTTACCTTACAACTCATCTCTGAGGCCAGCTGAGAAAAACCGGTGTCTTCTATACCATCATTTTCTCTAAAAGTAGCCAGATCCCCAGTCGGGGACTGCCTTGAACTTGGGTTGAGTCCTACCTCCCTCTAGCAGGAGCCTTCCCATCACTTGTATGTTTTCTCTGTAGGGTCCAGCCTCCGCTCTTGCAAGCTCTGAGTGCATTGAGGCCATCAGGGAGGGTGTTCTCCTGATGGCTCCTTGTCATAGCAGTGGCGACAGCTGACAAAATAAAACCCCAGGAGCCATCCCATTGCAGTTCCGACTCCTGTAGAATAAGCTCTTTACTTCTCCATGTTCAGACGAGCTGTGGGTCAAGCACAAATGACTTTGGGGCATATATGACCTTACAGCAAGGATCGCGCTTCTTGCCCCCTCGTCTGGAGGCTCCATTCATTACTTGGGCAATGCCACAGGCTGGCCAGAAGAATCGATTCCCGTGCGCTACTCTGGGAATGGGCACGTGACAGCGAAATGGGTACAGGCTCTTGGTACGGAGCCAGAAATATGATTTCAAAGCAGTATCCAGACCTTGTGCTGACTGCTGAGGTGTTTGGACTGGAGTCAAGGGTTCCTTTCTCTGTCTGTGGGAATAGTGCGTCCGCGCCTGGGTTGGATGGAGAGATAAGGAGCTGTGCCTATGAGCGGTGGCTATGCGGGGCAGTGTAGTGCACACTACCAGTGTGCCAGGGGCAAACAGGGCTGGTTTGTGGGGATCCAGGCAGGAAGAGGGGGGTCAAATGACCTAATCCTTTGTTAACCCTCTCCTGATATTCAGGAACTTCCAAACGGGCTGTTCCTGTTGTCTTCATCTCTAATGAAAAGGAAACGTGGTCCTGAGAAAGTTTGAGTTGTTTTTGAAGCATCAGACTCAATTAAACCTTTCCTTCACCAGAGCCTTTGCTGTAGTGACACCTAACTGCAATACCCAGCACCTCACTGACAGCCACAGCTCCAGCAGCTGAAGCTCCAGTGAATGTGGTCATCAGTGAATGGACACTGAAGAACATATTCACGAGCGTTTGTCACGCAACACCCATCATTTCATTTCAGAGGCGTTCATGGTCCTTCTGCAAGCATCTGTCAACAGAAACCCTTGTGGCAGGACCACTGAGGGCAGTGAAAGCTTCACAACCACTCCCACAAAAGCGTTCCTTTGGGTCATGGTACCAAAACTTGAGTATGATTATCCCGAGAGCATCTGAGGAGTCTGAGGGGACAGTTTCACCACGTGCTATCAGGAACCTCAGCAAGGTCATGCTTGCCTTGCTCACCTGCCCAGTCAGTTGGGACACACTGGAACCCTGCATGGCTGCTTGGCATTGTTATGTTTTCCAGCGGCTAGGACGTGCCTCGCGTTTGACTCTTATTCTCTTCTCTCCTATCCTCTCCTCTCCATGACAGCAGGCACCATTAAGTGTCTTGCTGTGTCTACATATTTTTGGTTTCTTGCCTTTTAGTCTTGTCCAAGTGCTGTCAGGGATGATACACAACTTACTCATTTCAGCCCGAGACTTTGCTGCGGAGTATTCGGAGGTTTGACGGGATCCTCGGCAACGCCGAGCGGTGGAGCTGCTTGCCAAAGGCTGTTGTAGATGCTAAAAATGTCCAAGTTTCACCAAGAGAGTGGGGAGACGTACGGGAGAACCAAATCTATAAGAGGCCATTAAGTAGGAGGGTATCGCTGTTCGCTCAGGAAGTCCCCAGCCTGCAAACTGTTGGAAAATCGGAGGCTGTACAGCCGTTCATACCATCCCTCAGGCCAAAATCAGACATTTAGGTAAAAATCAGATATTTTGCTGCCTAACTCCCGTTCCTACATCGTTCCCCATACACTGTGAGGTAAGTGGCTAAACACCAAGAAAAATCTCTCCTCCTAAAGCCTGTCTGCGAGCCTGCAAAATACGAATGCGTGTAATCCCCACTAGAATGAAAGGCACGAGCTGGGGAACACACGAACAGTTCCGTTAGCAACAGGAGATGTTCTGTGTTCATTAACCGAGACAGAGGTTGGTACCTCACAAAAACCTCGGCTCGACGCTAAACCTTGCGACGAGTTGCAAGGCTGAATTACCCGGCTCATCGCCGCAGCTTGCATTAGCACTTGGCATTTACAGCAACCTAACGCCCAGATTTTTGCTTTTTTAAACGCACAGAAAAAGTCCAAAGTGTGATTTTGAATTTCCTTTCAGCAGGTTTTTGCTGGCTTTGGAAAATGTCTGGTGGTAAAAACAAGGAGAAAAATTATGTGAGAGAGTCATCATGGGGTGGCTTCAGCTTCCAGCAAATACCAGACTGCAGCAGCCATTATTGTAATGGAAATAGTCAGGTCATTGCTCTCGGGTCGGACCAAGGACCCCTCAACGCGGTGAGGTTTCCCGTGAGACAGAAGGGAAATTATAGCTGGCACTGCCAGCCCGTGCCGATGGCCCTTGCAAGCTCTCCCGCTCCCATCACTGCCTCCATGTGAGGATGAGTGGGATGAGGGTTGCGTTGGGGGAACAGGTCAGGGGATGAGCATCCTCACTCCCAGCTCCAAAGGATCGGTTTCCCTTGGATGGATACGGAAGGGAGGCCTGGCTGATGGAGGGTGGGGAGGTGGAGGTGGGTCTGATAGCACAGGAGGGCCTGTGAAACCCAGCACATCCCTGGTAAAGTGGTTCTGCCTTCTTACAGGTTTTGGTGGCAGGTTTTTAATCTAATACTAAAAGGAAGAATTCTATCGTGAGAGCTTGGTTGTCCTGGCTGCTCTATAAACCATTGCAAACTGGTGTCTGTCTCAGCTCGCAGTATCTCCCGACTCACAGGTCCTGCATCACACCCCGCTGATGCTGTTTGGGCTCAGAGTTCTGACTGCTCGTCGTTTCCAAAGCGATACTCCGGCAGACTCCACAAGGCTGCAGACGCTCTCTCCCACGACGCCGTTTTCAATCCACACCCCGCTCTGCAGTTTGGGAAGAACAGTGTGGACCTGACTCAAGGGGAGGGACACCCAGTTGCATTGGCGTGGGAACAGCTTGCAACAGATCGTCATGGCTTTGGGTGCAGGCTGTAAATTCAGCGGTGCAGGGGCCAGAAGTCTGGTCCTCACTGACATGACAGCCCCACCCGGGAGCAAGGTGGGGTATGAACACCTTCGTCCTTCTCCTCATTCACACCACGGAAGGTATCAAACCCCACTTTGCTGTCTCCTACACCACGAACCGAACCAGCCTCTTGTGGACCCCACAGCTTGGGCGCTTGTCTGGGAACGCATTGCTGGGATGCCTTCATGAGACGAGCTCCGTGAACGTCCTGCTGAAGCATGCTTGACTCAGCAGAAAGGATTCAAAGCGATCTTCCTCTGCCGGCAATGCCTCCTGCGCTGCTCTAAGAGTTCGGGGAGAGCTGCCCCCTGCCACGGGGTGCTCTCCCCGCGGCTGCAAGCAGCCCTGAGCCAGGGGCAGGTGATGGACCTGGGGGAAACTCCCCCCAGATCCATGGTCTGGGGAAGGGAATGAACTTCACAAGTTTCCCACGCAGCAAAAACCCCATTTCAGAGGATTTGGAGAAAATCCTGGCCCTTACCTCAGGCTCCCTGCACGGTTTTGTGCTGCACACCCAATTTCTCCATCTCTCTGCTTCCCAGCCATGATTCAGGGATGTAAATGGTACCATTTCCCATCCTTATTAGTTCTGGTTACTGAAGGCAAGAACTCACTCAGGAGAAAGAAGTCTGTAGGTTGTTTACAGTGCCTGTCAGATCAGGGCCTCTTACACTACGGTAAACTGCTGCAAGAGTCCATAAAACACTATTTATAGTTCAGTATAAATAATAAAAAGTACTATTTATAGCATTTTAATGTTCAAAGCTTCTCACAGCTGCTTTATCTGCCCCTGAAAAAGCATCTGTAATCTGATTTTTACGGAGGATCTCGCCCCAGTACAGCCACAGCTGAGATTGCCACAGATTTTTTCTTCTCCAAAACTGAGCGCTGCGGGATGCCACAAACCCAGCAAACATCAGACCCCCGCGAGCAGCTCCGCAGCGGTTCCAGTGTCTCCCCATCTCCGGAGCATCCCGGGAGAGGAGCAGCCACCCCTTTGGCTCCAGCTGTTCATTATAGCTGCTGGGGTTATATCCTTTGCTACATCCCTCGCGCGCTGGCGATGCTCGTAGCGAATTCCAGAGCTGGGGGTGGAGTAAAACACAACCCTGCGGCGTCGGCACCGAGCCCACAAGCCCCGATAGCCCAGTTTTGATCCCCAAACCTGGGCTGCACATCTGGGTACCAAACTCTCCACAGCTGCGCTCCTGCGATCCCCTTTTCCACGCGGCCCCTCACCCTATTTCTACAGCAAAGCAGGAGGGACTTTTAGCAAATCCTGCCCAAAAATCCAGCTTTGAGGACTCGAGCAAAGCGGGTGCGGCGGGAGGCCCCGGGATTAATCCGCAGCCGGGCAAAGCGAGGCGGATTAGTTGGGTCAGCAATTAAACGTCGGCGCTTACGCCGCCGGCGGCCGCGCAGGAGGAGACCCGGCGCTCAAGGACAAAATGCAGTTCCTCCTTAAAGGCTGTGGCCGCTCCGGAATGCTGCATCTACCGTCTGGGAGCGTTTTCTGGGACCATAAACAAGGCGGCTGTGCCACCGCCAGCTAAATATAGTGCAGCCCGGGTTGCCTTCATGCAGCCTGTGCCAGCTGAATGACTTGGTGCGCCGGCTCCTTTATTTATTTATTTGCCCCTCTTGCAGGGAAGGCTGTGACTAAGAGAAATCCACGGAGGAAGGGAGAGCAGAAGATGGAGGACCTCGACCAAATGCAGAAGGGGAATAAAGTCTGTAGCTTGCAGACCTGGGGGCTTGTCCACAATATCCCTCGCCCTCCTTCTCCCTTTCCTCGGCAGTATCCAAAATAAGACTATAGTGGCGACAGGCACAAATACATCTGCAGGACGTTAATATATGTCCCGATGTAAAGTCGCAGACTCCCGAGGCGACGCGGAGGGGGACGAACACCTACCTGAAGCAGCGGTGCCGTGGGGAGCAGACGGTCCCTGCCGTCCCCTCCCGGAGCACCCCGGCTGGGGCTGGCTCAGCAGGACCGCAGCAAAAGCAACGACAGATGCATTTAGCTATCTGGTTTTTTTATTCTCTTTTCTGGCCTGAAGTCGGGTTTTTAAAGGGAATGCAGCTCTGTGTTTGTCCCGGCATAATAAAAGGTGGGGAGGGGGGGGTTAAGGTCAGCTTCTCAGCGGATGCGCTGCAAGAGGCTGGTATCAGTATTTCGTAGCAGCATTTATGCACTCACATATACACCCACCTACCCCTCCTGCAGGCACTGTAGCTGTGGCCAGATAGAAGCGCCAGTTATTATTTTAAGCCTGAAAATCATTTTTCTTCACTGATTATGCCCGAACGGCTTTCACAGTCCTAACAGGCACAAAACCACCCATTCTGGGGTGCCAGAAGCGATGCTCATGTTCTGCACGGAGTTATGAGGCAGCCGGCGCAGGAGGCAGCTCGAGGGTGTCCAACGCTACACGCCCGTTGCCGATTTTCAGCACCTTAACTCGCCGTCAGGCAGCAGAACGTGCTGCCCTGCCAAGAGCAGCAGTTTTCAGTGCGATCCCTTCCCTCGAAGCTCTTATATAACCAGCCCGTAAAGCTGGATTTTTTGCCTCACCCCGAGCTGCAGCATCCAAGCTGCCTTCCCAATGATTACTCAGCACAAATTTGCCGTAAACAACATCCCTGATGCGATGGTGCCCCGTCTCGCCCTCCTTCCATCGCACCCCGCTCGTGGCTGAGCGTTCCTTACCTTGCGGTTCAGCTGCGTGCATCCTCCGGCGCCGGCTCCTGCGGCAGAGCGGCGGGGAGCCCGGCTGCGCTCCCGCACGCCGGCTCTCGGCTCGTCATCCGGCGGCGGTCCCGGGTCACGGGGTGACGGCCACGGGCTGGGGCGCTGCTGCCTGGGAACAGCGCACCGGGTTATATTTGGGATTACGGAGACTCAGGGAAGGGTGAGGATGGAGGCAGACATATCACATCTTCTAAAATGTGGCATGGAGTGGGATCTGGAGTCTGCAGGTCTGAGCCACCAAGTGCCAACCTAAGCAATCGATCTTCTTTTTGTTGTTTTTCCTCCTTGATTTTTTGCTTTTTTGGAGAAGGTTAAACCCTCCGGATGGATTCAGTGGGGATGCGGCGTGTCAGAGCTTTGCAGAGCTGGGGAACGGGGCGGCGTGCTGGTCCAGGGACTTCCCGGGGTACCCAGGAAAGCTGCCGCTACCTGATGATATAAACATATCATTAATTGCCCCCAAATCTTTATCACAGCGTAACTACAAGATGCAATGGGGTTACGAGCTATCAGTGCCATTTCTTCCAGGCAGACATCGGTAATTCCAGTTATCTTCCATGGTATCCCCCACCCCCAGCATACCGGAGCATCCCGGGAGCTTTGACCTCTCCACACAGCACCTGGGGGGAAGCGGAGCAGCCTGAGGACCGGGGCGGGGGGAAACCTTGGGGGAGTTTAAGGCACAGCTCCCTGGGGGCAGAGATGTGAAAGGCCAGGTTAAAATAGCCGGGCTGTAAATCAGCAGCGTGGAGTGCAGGGAGCGAACCAAGGATCCTGCCCCACAAACCCGACGTGCAGGGATTGATATTGCACAATACAGGTGAGAGAAAGGTGGGAATTTTAATGCTTTCAGTGCTGTTCTGAAGCTTAAAGAACTATTTAGCGGCCCCACGCGCAGGGGCGTGCTGCAGGTGCCGGGGTGGTTTGTGCGTGTCCCAAGCCGTGCCAGGTCTGGGCGCGTGTCCCCTGGGTGAGAACCCCCACTCTGGGCTGACCAGGGGCACCGCAGCGCGCGTAGGGATGGGGACGCCCACCCTTGCGCCACCCCAGCTCCCCACTCGGGGAGAGCCAAGGCTTTGGTCTCAGCTGGATTTTGGCACTCCTCGCATGTTCCTCTGCTTTTTGATCTCCAAGCTGTTGTTTTTAGCCTGAGTTCACTTTCTAGCTTACGTAGCTCTTTCCCTCCCCGTGTTTATCTGCCCTCACACCTCCAGATGGAGTTGCGTGGAGGCACTCCATGCCTCCTCTGCCTCCAGACTGCCATGACTCCGAACCCCGGCATCACCCGCACCCCTCCCGTCAGGTTCAGCTCCTTCTCCCACGGATGCCAAGGCTGACCCTCAGCCGTGCCTCTGCTTTCTCACCTCCCAGGCAGTGGCTGCGCTGCTTCTGACCCTTTTATTTTTATTTCTCCTCATCGTTCGTGAGTCTCTGCTTACTCCAAGCAGGAGACCGAGGGCCTCGAGCTGCTATTTAGGAATTAAAGAAAAAACATTTGGATCTGCAAGCCAGTAGTGATGGGTGGAGGCAATTCAGCTTATGGCTTTTAATTCCCTCTACCAAAATACATGTGACAGATTACATGGGCCACAGGCCATAGCCAGAGCCTAATGCTCTCCATCGCTCCTACTGGGGAAAGTTAAATAGGAAATAAAATACACTTAACGTGCAGCAAGGATGGGAGGGCAGGAGCATCCGGCTCCACCTGCACCACCAGAACCAGCTTTTTTACTGATATTTTGGATTATATCAAATAAAGGAGATGGCTGTAAGACAGAATCACACAGAATCACAGAACCATCTGGTGTGAAGAGACCTTTAAGATCATCGAGTCCAACCGTTCCCCCAGCACTGCCAAGCTCCCTAAACTATATCCCTCAGCACCACATCCACATGTCTGTTAAACACTGCCAGGGATGGGGACTCCACCACCTCCCCGGGCAGCCCGTTCCAGGACCCAAGCAGCAGTATAGTGCCCAAGCCCCAAATCTAGGGGACCCCCTTTACTGAGGGATTTTCTCCAGGGTTCAAGTGAGGATTCTCTGACTCCTCTTCTTCCCCCCTCCTCCTCCTCAGCTCCTACAAAGAAACCCCAGGTCAAAAACGACCCGTTCGGTTACCTGCAGGCACATCTCACAGCCTTGGCTTTCAGTGGAGAGTGACGGTAACTCAGACACTGCCAGCGCAGGGGTAAGCAGGAGAAAGAATTTATTTACATCTTTCAAGCAGTAGAACAGCTGCAGCAATTCACCGGGAAGAAACTCCAGGGAGAAGACTCGGCGTCACATGCCCGCAGTGCCCCGTGCGCGGGGAGACCCCCCTCCCAGCGCACAGTGCCTTGGGTTGGTACAAAATTGCTGTCGCTTTAGAAAAGGTGAGATTCACAGTAAAGTACCAAAGGGGAGCGCGGCAGGGAGGAACGACAAGGGACATGTGTCACTCCGGGACCTCATCCCTGCTGGTGTTTGGTCTATGAAAATGCACCGTACAACAACTCTTGTAGAAAAGTCAATCCCAAGGGCTCGATGCATGCAGAGTCAGGGGGTTTCTACATCTACTATAGGGCTCAAAGCCTTTCAAACAAGCGCTCGGGTGGCTCTCCTGGGGCAAAGCTGTCTGCAAGCCCTGTCCTGCCGCTGGGCGCTGCGTGGGGAGAGCCTCTCTGCAGGGAAGGGTGAGATATGAGAGCCAGGCAAGGGAAAGCAAGGAGCAGCCCCCCTGCCTGGCACTCAGCTGTGGCTAGGCTGCTTTTATAGCCTAAAAAAACCCCCTCCATCATCTCCTCCCCTCCTGCCCAATACTTAGAAAGAAAACACCACACACATTGTGGCTATTTCTAGAGTTGTGTTTAAAACTGGCCCAGACCTTCATCCAAGGGTCATGGGAAAATTGAAAATCTTTCTTCAATAGGATTTCATTGCAGGGTGGAAGATTTGCATCCTCCCAGCCCAGGAGCTCCAGGGAGGATGGAAAAGCCCCCACGGACAGCTTTGAAACCCGGTGGTCCCTCCACTCCCACCCAGGAAACTCCCATCTGGAGTGGGACGCTTTCATCATGGCTTTCACCTGTGGGCAGGCGGCGGAGCAGGCAGCACGTGGGCAGAGATCTCGCACGGCTGATGCCCAATGGCTTCTGGCTCCGTTATCAGGAGAGTGCCAGGACAAAGCTGCCTCAAATGGAGGGAGAAAATGTCAGGGGCTCCTCTGAGAGCATGCAGATGTGGGTGGCTCGGCTGGGATAAAAGACTCCTGAAGATACGCTGAAGTTTTGCACATGGAGCCTGTGCATCCCTAAAAAAGGCAGTCAGCTCTCCCTCCCCTGCCGCAGGGCTGCTCTCCAGGCCAACATAAAAACAGTGACATTTCAGCAACAGGAACTTGCCCAGGCTGCTCTCATTAATCAAACGGGTGTCAGGGAGGGACAGCTTTGCTGCCCGCCTGCCGAGCCACCCACGGCAGACCACAGCGAGCTCTGCGAACACAAGCAGCTTGATGCCGAGTTCCCGAAAGTCGATGCTAAAATTCAGCGCTATTTGTTTTTTTAAACCTTTAAAAATACACATCTTGCTTTTTTCTTAAATATATAGTCTATAAAATAAGGCAACTCAAGGAGACGGAAAGAACGTCCCCATTGCTTAGGTACTGCATCCTACCACTGAAGAGGGTCACAGTACTTCCAGTTGAGAACAGCCGCTCCACCCGGCCACAAAGCTCCTGTGCGCGAGAAGAGGAGCAACGCACTCAGATGCTGCTGTAAACCTTGCGGAAATGCCTGGGCACTACCCCGAGCAGTCTCTGCCCATCTCCCGAGGAAGGGAAGGCTATCACCACCCGGAGGGTTCGTGGGGAGGGAGCTGCTTCTGCTGGGGATGCTGCAGCCGCTTAGGGAACACCCCAGCTCCAGGGGCCCTCGGGGACACAGGCAGCACAGAAGATGGAATGACTTGACCTCTCCCCCAAACTGAAGCACACGTTAAAATAACTCTTTGGGAGAAACTCTTATAACACGACTGTATCTTGTAGTAGTAAAAGCTATAAACAAGGTAAGCACAAAGGAGTGCCGCTCATCCCCAGCACGGGTCCTGCTCAGTGTCACAGCATCTCCTGGAAACTAGACTGTACAGCAGCTTTTTCTAACAGGGGTTTCATCTCACGCTATGGAAGAAGCACAAGTGAATGTTTTACCTCCAACCCCTCTTTATGTGTATTAATGCAGGAAATGTGACATTCACATTTCTGAGCTTTGTCGTGTACACGTTCTCCATGTCACTCACCAATTCCTACTGGGCTAAGTCTTGCTTTTTAGAGCTTGATTTCTCTGAGAAATAAATTTAATAGAAAATAATTAATACAAAAAACCCCTAACCGAGAGTGTAACCTGTAGTAAACGGTACTGAGGAACAAGAGGATGGCGCGTTGTAGGCTCAAACAGAGACTGGGGGTTGTATGGGGGCGGCAAGGACATCATGGCAAGCTGTGTAAACCCGGTATGATCACCACCCAGGTCTGAATCACTGATCTGGCTGTGTACCATAGGCAGGAATACTTTATAGCCTCAAAAGAGAGAAAAAAACCCTTATTCCAACAGACTTGACCGTATAAGCAAAGATCTTTTCACCCTGACACTGGCTATAACCACCGATGTCACCCAGCACACCCGGGGAAGGGACTTTAGATACCACACGATCGCACAGCCCCAGCAACACGCAGAGAAACCAATCCATGACGGAATTAAGTCTTGGTCCTTGGCACAAGCAGTTTAGTTCTCCTCGTCTGAGAGAAGGGGTGGGATCCTGCTGGAAAGCAGAGTGTACACGTATGGCCAGATCTTGTTGGTCTCTGTCCCCGAGAAGGAGTGAAGGATGCCCCGGCTCCTGGAAGAGAGATGGGAGAAGTCAGCAACAGCTCCTTCTGGGGACAGCGGTGTATGCAGGCAGGCTGGCCATGGGCAGGGGACAGCCCGGCCAGGCTGGAAGCTTACCGAAGGCTTTTTGGGTGGAAGCAGCAGGATAATGGGGATGAGCGGTGGCTGCTCGTTGGGAGGAGCCCAGCTGCACTCGCATGTGGATGAGCCAAACCCAAATAACCACAAATGATCCCTTTACCCAGGATGACAGCTCACCCTTGTCCCCCTAAAGACCACTTGCTCTCTAAAGTGCTTTATAGATGTAAATCAGCAGGATTGATTCATGTGCTTGAGTGAGTGGGAAATTCGTGGTCCCAATTCTCCCCGCTCCCCTGCAAGGGACCCCCATGGAACACTTCTGCTTCTAAAAACGTGCCCGGGCACTTGCTCCCTTTCAGCAGTGGATGGCCACCCTACAGCAATCCATCCAGTCCCAACTCAGCCAGGGGATGACTGCCCTGAAACATGTCTGTGCTCCCAGCAGACCCATCTGAGCCAGACACAAGGTCTTACCCTTTTCCTGCCCTCTTCCTAATCACCCTGTCCTTTACCTAGACACCTCGGGGGCCTGGGGAAAAGGACCTGGGGGGGTTAAGCCTGGAGAAAAGGAGGCTCAGGGGAGACCCTCTCACTCTCGACAACTCCCTGACAGGAGGTTGGAGCGAGGTGGGGGTCGGTCTCTTCTCCCCAGGAACAAGTGACAGGACAAGAGGAAACAGCCTCAAGTTGTTCCAGGGGATGTTGAGGTTGTCCCTGAGGAACCATTTCTGTCCCGTTGGGGTTGTGCAGGGCTGTCGCAGGCTGCCCAGGGCAGTGGTGGAGTCCCCATCCCTGGAGGGGTTTCCCAGCCGTGTGGAGGTGGTGCTGAGGGACAGGGGTCAGTGGGGACCTGGCAGTGCTGGGGGAACGGGGGGACTTGATGATCTTAAAGGGCTTTTCCAACCCAAAAAATTCCATGATTCTGTGATCACCATCCCCACCCACCCGCAGACCCTCAGCTTGCTCAGTGATGGCTCTGTGTGGACAGGGCATGGTCTGAGGCATCTCAGAGCTTCTCCACCTCATGCTGGAGGACACTCACCCAAAAGGAAGGTAAAACTCTCAAGTGATTGGGTTTCATAGTGCTGCTGGGCAGCATCTCTGCAAAGCAAACAGGCTTCCACGCTGTGTAGCAGAGGTGGGGGGTGGAAGGGATTTCCAAGTACCTTCTGCCACAGCCAAAAAATCCGTCCCATCGCCAGCACCAGCAAAGCCCTTTGTGGAGCCCAGCAAGACAAATAGGAGCTGTGAATGTCTTTACATCAGTCTCCGCCCTCCAAACAGGGCCAGGGCTTGGCTACAATGAAGGGCTGGGCTTTGTGCCGCTGAGTGCAGTGATCTACCCCCCAAAATCTGCTGGGGGCCATGCTGAGACTCCTCCAGCTGTCAGGATGGAGCCATGGGACTGGCTGGTGGAAAGAGCACTTGTGCCTGTTTTTATGGGCACGTCATTGTTTATTCATGTGGTCCAACTCACTTGTACAACTCTATTACTGGCTTTGCAGCATCTTTGTATTTTCTGAGCCTGGCAGCTACGGCCTCAGGTTTGTCGTCCTCGCGCTGGACCAGCGGCTCGCCCGTCAGGTCATCGACACCCTAAGGAAAGGCAAACACCATCCCTGGATGGAGGCAGCACCGGCCCCTCTGCCCATGCTGCAGCTCCCCGCCACGCAGCCACTGCCACATGCCTCATCCTGTTTCACATCGATCGAGCATCCTCGGACAGCATTTCACATAAATCCCATTGTCCTAATCAACGTTTAGCACGACTCCATCAGGATGGCTCCCCAGGGCAAAGCCCTCCGGTGCTCAGTGCTTCCTACCAGGGATTTCTTCCCCAATGCTTTTTTACCATCTCAGCTCACATAGAGGAAGGCTTCTCTGGCCTTTTCCTTCTGTGAATTGCTCCCAGCCACCACCACCATGATGCTACGGGCCCTTACCTGCACGTGGGGGGGGTTGAAGTCCATGTTGTACACCCTCCCGCTGGCAGGGTGGACCCAGCGGGCGCTCAGGCGATCCTTCAGCGTCTCGAAAGGAATGTTCAAGCTGATCACCAGGTCCAGCTCGCAGATCCTGTCCAGCGCCTGGGCTTGCCCCAGCGTCCGAGGGAAACCTGTGCAGGCACCGCGACAGAAAGGGGCTGTCATGGGAGGCGGGAAAGCAGCAGTGATGGACTCAAAACTACCCGCCCCGCAGCCCCAAAGCTGTGAAACCACCACGACTCCTCGCTGTAGCACAAGTGGTGTGAAAGACAGGCATCCACCATATGGCTACAAGAAAAAATAGCTCCGACAGCACCCACTCCCAAAATACAACACAGGGGTCGCCGCGGGCTCATGTTTTCCTGCAAAGTCGTGTCTGGTGCAGGGCTGGCGTCCCTGCACAGGGGCTGGGGGCAAGTAAGAGGGCACAGGCAATGACAAAATGGGGATAAAGGCTGGAATGACAAAGAAAAACCTGAAGAAAACAAAACACTGTGCAGTAACACACTGCTGGTTTACATGGAGGACACCAAGGATACTGCGAAAAAATGCAGAGCCATCACTCAGCTCTCTGAAACCCCTGTCCTCCAGAGGTACCAGGAGGTACCTCCTGCTCAGAAAAGCCAGTGAGGGGTAGGAGCATCTGCTCTTGCCTCCAGGCCACAACCAGGGGTGACTCCGAGCCCGTCCCCTCTCGAGTTTTCTCTGCTGACAACACCCTGTTTTCATTTTTCTAACCTTTTTTGACATCCATAAAACCCTCTGAGACCTGCCAGGCTTTTCCCAAGCAGAGTATTATTAGCTGAGAGCTTGTCAGGACATCGTCGCAGGAATGAATTGGCCATTATGAGAAAAAACACGTTTAGCCTGCCTTACGACGTGAAGTTGGTCTGTTATTTATGTTATCAAACAGACCACTTGGAATAAATATGCTCCTTGTCAAGGTACTGCTGGAGCAGGGCTCTGACTGCAACCACCCGCCCGCACCCCTAGGAAGATGAATTCCCTCTGAATTATGGGGGGAATGTGACAGCACAGGGCTGCCAGCATTGCTGCTGCCTGCATTCAGGTTTTAGCTTCAGGGGCAGCCTGTCCCTTGACCATCTTGGTAGAAGCGGAGGTTGGCACACGAAGCAGGTGGCTCCCGAAATCCTCATTACCAGCCCACGGCCAGAATTGTTTCACCCTTGCAGCACCCTCGGTGGGACCTCTGGATGCAAAGCCATGATGAAATGGGAGCTGGTTCCCAGGCCAGGCTGCTGGGGGTCATAAATCAACATCCTGAGCTGCAAGAACCTGGATGTGAGCATGTTGATGCAAACCCCCATTGACATGTTCAAACACCGCAGTTTTAGTACAGTGAAATATGTACTTGTTTACGCAGTGCTTGTTGCTGTACTATTTGTTAATCGTTGTGTTCCCTGATGAATTAAGTGGTGCTGTTGTAAGAATAATGACATTTTAACAGTGGGGATTCACAGGCATATTCAAGGCAGCCTGAACCTACAGGGCTTGAGGTCTCTGACACCCTCCCTGTGAGCCCAGGGGGGCAATGCTGCCAGATCCCCCAGTGCCAACACTGTGGGATCCCCAGTGCCTGCTGGGCTGAGAAGAGCTCAGCCAGACCCCAAGCCCAAGCACGAGCCACCCCTCCTCTGCAGCCACCCAAGGCCATATGCAGAAGCAGCTTGGACCCTCCAGCCCATGGCACTAGACCGGGGACTTTATTTCTGTTGTAAACTATTTTGTATTTTCCCTATGAGGAGCCTGAGAGCTCTCTGAAAGCCCCAGTCTGTTATAAATCCACTGGCTCAGCCTTTACCTCCGCATTCACTGACTCTTTCAAAGAGCTGCAGCAGATTGGCAAGGGAGGGTTTCTCCCCTACAACAGCCACGGCCGCTCCTCCCCATATGTTACGCTTGCCTGTGCCCAACACCGCAGGTAAGCGTGACCTACCGAGCCCTGCCCCATCCCCTAACCAAGCCCCAGAGCAGTTTCGAGAGCTGCCATCAGCACTTGCCAGCTCCCAGGCCCCTGGCAGCAATGCACCACGGCTGCTGCCATGGGCCAAGGGCTGCAGGAGCTCCTGGCAAACCCGCTGCTGCTCCTCTCACTGCTTGCCTTGCCGGTTTGCTCTCGGTGTCTTCTCCACCCGCACCTCAGGTGGCTTTGGGCTTGCGATGAGCACCTCTTTCGCACACGTACGGAGGCGGTAAGAGGTTTTTCTTGGCTTGCCTCCAGCCCCGCTCCGCTCGCTGGCTCCGATTTATGAAACACCCATCTCCTTTCCCTGCCTTTCCCATCCCGGATGCGTGCCAAGGGCTCAGCTGGACACGCACGTGCTGCTGCTTAGGGCAGAGGGAAGAAACACCCGCAGGCAGATGCCTCTGCCAGCAGGTCGGCTCCTGCCTCTCCTCCCACGACCAGCAAAGGCTTCTGGTTTTACTCTCTCCTGGTGCTGCCAAACCATGAGCAGCTCAATAATGTTTTAAAGGGAGCTGGGGTTTTCCAGTCCTGAGGGGACGCCGGCACTGCACTCACCATCGAGCAGCCAGTGCTGCTCTCGCCGCTTCTCCAGCTCCGTCATCATCACCCGCGTGATGACGTGGTCCGGCACCAGAAGGCCTCGCTCAAGGTACTGCTTTGCCAAGACGCCAACTTCTGTTCAAGAGAAGAAAAAAAACAAAGGAAAAAAAAAAAGCATGACATTTCTGCGTAACAAACATTGCTCCCCCACAAATTCTGCCTGTTCTCCCAAACCGCTCATCCAGCAGCTTTTCGGCAGCATCCCTCTGCTCATAGCCACTGTGGCTGATAGCCAGGGGCCATACGGTCCTTTTGGTGCTGTAGAAATGGAAATGCCTGAAATACTCAAGACCAGGAACACAGTGAACACTAGCCAAGCCCTTGCATGGCTATGGTGGCAAGGGGCACCGGCACCGCCCCTACCACGCCGGGCAGGCACACCATGTGCTACGCACAGAGCTCCTTTGGTTTTAGAGATGGCACCGGTGTGGTTATGTTAAGTGTCCTGATGCCACCAAGGTCCACACAACTCCAACAGCAGAACGGTCACCCCATCCCAGACCACAGATCTTGCCAACATCCCGCCGCCTGGCTCAAAGCAGTGTCAGTGCCGGATACAGGATGTTAATAATCATAGAACCATAGCGTCCAGGTTGGAAGGACCTCAAGGATCATCTGGTCCAGCATCTCTTGGGAAAAGCCCAGTCTAGATAAGCTGGTCCAGCTCCCTGTCCAGCTGAAAAATGCCTATTCCTATATGCACTGAGCCATAGCTGCAAATCCTGGTGCCTCAGAGGAGGTTTCCAGTAAAGCCATGAGGACAAAGGATGCATTTAAGTAACATGCAGATGTTGCAACTTGCAGGTACTTGCAGATCTGGCAGCATTTGGCTCATAGGCGCAAAGTTTGTTACAACCATCATCAGGAAAAGCTGGTGTCCCCATTTATCACCCATCTGAAAAGGTGCAAATTCTCCATTCCATGACAACCAAACCTCAAAGCGTTTGTTAAATCGCTGCGGAAAGGAGAAGTTTCCCACCCAAGGGTCTTTAAGACTTCATACCCTCAACACAAGATACGCTCAGAGGAGAAAATTATTTCCATGATGAAATCCTCGAGACCATAATTGCGGTGTAACTGCAAGGTAAGGTATACCTGACCAGGCTCCTGCCTGGCTCTCCCGCCGCATCACTTGGCTGGAGCAGCGCTGGAGGAGAAGCCAGCGGTGCTTTTTGCCCCAGTAACACCGTGTCTGGATCCACCTTCCCGGCAGCCTGGCGTCACCCAGGCCAGCAGCCAATGTAATACAGGTTTATTCTGCTTAGATCTTTATGGCAGCTGGCGTAAAGCAGATGTTACTTCAAGGAGAGACGCAATCAATTCACTTGCTTCTTACATGACCATTTGCCTGCGATTTTTTTTAGCCACTCAGAGACATAAAGAAATTGTTTGGACAATGCAAATATTCTTTGCTACTGCACGTGACAAGTCCTGATCCCGCCACCAGAAGAGGTCCAGCCTCTTTCCTCTTGGACCAGGATCCGACCGACACCTCTTCTGCTCTCTTTCCACAGCAGCTGAAACAGCATTTGTCACCAGAAATTTTGCAATTAATTTTTGCACCATTTCTGGTGAGGGCAGCACGTTTTAGCCCCCCCAGAGTATGAGTTTTCTCTAAAAAAAGCCACGGGATCCTGCCTTTGGAGGCAGGTTTTCCAGACTGAGGTGAGATGTCAGAGCGGGCATGCACGTGCCTCTGGCCACCAGCTGAATTCCTGAGCTGCAGGAGGGTTTTTTTCCAAGATACAGAGTCCTGGAGAGAGTTCATCTGATCCAACCTGCACAGCCTGCACAGATCCCCCCAGAACGTGGGGCTGGAGTGCACGCAGCAAACCTCGCAGGCTCCTGAAACGCTCTGTGGAGGATGCCTGGTAGGACAGCGGGGCAGGTCGGGGCTGCCAGTCCAGCCACGCTTCCCGCTTGGAAACCTGGCTCCGGATCGGACGGGCAGCAGGCGCTGACTCACGGGCCTGCGGGGCTGAGTCACTGCAGGGATGGGGACCACGTCCTCCTCCCTCCGCTCCATAAAGGCACTTCAGCTCACCCCGCTGAGCAGTTCCTCGCTCGGAGCCACAGTGGCTGCCAGGCGCAGTGAGCAGAAAATACCTTTTTTCAATGACAAGTTTTTTGTGGCTGCCCAATACGTCACCAGTGCTGCTGGCAGCTCTCCTGCTTGGGAAAGCAAAGGACCCGGGGATGGAAATGATAAATGATGTCTTATGCAACCATCACGGAGACCTGCTAGGGCATAAATATTATTGCATCCGCCTACATTTTTTAATATTTATTCACATGGTCAGCACATTGCCAGAGGCGTGTGGAGAATGCACTCGCTGGCAGGGCAGAGCTCCCAAGGCAGAGCCCGGCAACCACAGAGGCTGGAGCTGCAGCAGAAGGTCCTGAGAAGGACTGACCATCCAAGGGACCGGCTGCTGCTCGGCAGGGCTGCTGGAGCCTGGTGCTGCAAACCAAAAATACCCCGAGTCACAGTTGTGAAGCCTGGAAATACAGCGGAGACCCACAGCTCTGCATCACGGAGGCGGCGGTTTTCCCTTGCCCCCGATACAGGTGGACGGCTCTCCACTGCTCCACAACGGAGAACTCCTGCTGCTGGGGATGCTGCTCCTCCATGTTCTCTGTATGCACTGGGGGGGCACACCAGCATGGGGGACATGCACCGGCACAGGGGTCATGCACCAGTTTGTGGGGGATGCACTACCACGGGGGTCCACACACCAGCACAGGGTGCTGAGTGCTTCCAGACAGCTACCGGAGCCTCCTAGCCTCTCCCTCCTCTAAAGCATGCAAGTGGCATCGCCACCCCTCCTCTTGCTGAGGAGGAATGGGCATGTGTTTTCCACAAAGGACCTGCAGAATTGCCCAGTCACAGAATCATCGAATCACAGACTGGTTTGGGTTGGAAGGGACCTTCAAAGTCCAACCCCCTGCAGGGAGCAGGGACATCTGCACCCAGAGCAGGGGGCTCAGAGCCCCAAGGGCCAACCTGACCTGCAATGGGGCCAGGGATGGGGCTTCTGCCACCTCTCGGGGCACCCTGGGCCAGGCTCTCACCACCCTCAGCACAAACAATCTCTCCCTTCTCTCTGCTCTGACTCTCCCTCTGTCAGTTGAACCCATCAGCCCTTGTCCTGTGCCAACAGCCCCTGCTGAACAGCCCCTCCCCAGCTTTCGGACAGCCCCTTGAAGCACTGACAGGCTGCACTAAGGTCTCCCCGGAGCCTTCTCCTCTGCAGGCTGAACACCCCCAACTCTCTGCCCTCTCCTCCCAGCAGAGGGGTTCCACCCTCGGGACATTGCTGTGTCCTCCTCTGGCTGCGCTCCAGCAGCTCCCTGTCTCTGCTGTGCTGACCTGGACCCCCAACACCTGGGATGCACCAGAGCACATCGTCCCTGCAGCACAGCTCTGCTCCTGCGGGGTTTCTTCAAGGCAGCCTTTATCTCCGATTTTTACCTTTGCCAACCCCTTCCCAGCCACGCCAGTCCCAGAGCCCAACCTGCTCCACACCAACCCGCCGGCTGCAGCACTCCCCAGCCACAAGCCGAAGGGGAGCAGGGTTGGGGTTAGGGTGCTCCCGGCAGTGCTGAGCTCCACACAAAACAGCCTTTTAACTCGTGAGCTTAATCCCATTAATCTGATGACCATGGGTTTAATCCACCCTTTAACAGACGGGACTCCAAGCTCTCTGTGGCTTCCCCAACATGACCCTGATCTGCAGCCGTCCCTCCTTATCAAAGCAATACCGAGTCACAGCCCTGAGGGACATCTCCTGCCCCCAAGGCCACACGTGACAAAACAGCCACCCCGGACCAGGCGGGACAGGCTGGAGGATAGGTTGTTCCCAAACACAGTGCTTGGCAGCCTCCAGACCCTGCCAGATAACCCTGGACTTCCCGCCCTATGGTGCAACCTTCTATGCCATGGTTTAATTTAGGCTACAGCAAAGCGATCTGGAGTTAACAGGGAGGAGAAACCCCATGTGGTTCATAGGACACGGACCGCAGCAGCCTGGTAGTTACCTGCAACTGCCCCGGCCAGCTGGGGCCAGATGTTACCCTGGGTTTGGGACCCCAGGACCTCTTCCCTGATGCAGACACTGCATCCAGGGCCTTCGCTCCCACCCTGTCTCTACTGGCAGGACATCGATTTGGGGAGACGGAGCCTGGTGAGGCCCCAAATTCAGGCCATGACCTGCTGGATGGATGGACAGCGGGATCCATTTCTGGCACCAGGCGAAACCCCCATGGCCACAGTATCGCTGCTGCTCCCAAACGTAAAGATACAGCACCGACCCTATGGGAGACCAAAGGGCTGGCAGGTTCCATCTCCTGGGCTCAGCGCACAGCTCTGCCAGCAAAACTCATGGGAGAGGTGGGGAGAAGGACTGTGGTGCTCAGCCATGCACAGCCCACAACCTCCTGGGCCTTTTTATTGTGTTCCCTTTGGTTGACGCTAACAAATTTGTCACGAGGAGGGGACTGGAGCCACTTCTGTCTCCAGTGAAGCACATTAAAGGGAGCGGTGGGATGGACACGAGACCCACATGTCTCTCAGGGGACGCAGATCCTCAGCCAAAGCCACTTGGAAAAGAAATTAAGTTGTATTTCAAATTAACTGCTGAGTCCTGCTGAGACCCCAGGATGCTGCCAGCACCAGAGACAGCCATCTGGGTACTGGGGCAAGGAAATCACTCACCACCCCCCAGCTCCTCTTCCCACCAAAAACACAGGTTCTAAGTCTTCCAAGATCTTAAAAAGGCCCTTTCCTACAGCACAGCAGCCGCTCACTAAGCATGACACTAGCTAACGGACAAATGTGCGAGAGTGGATGTACAACTTGGAGCACTCCAGCGGCAGCCGTGCCACACAGTGAAGTCCTGGTTCCCCGAGACTGCTGACATGCCGGCGGCGAGCCGGGCAGCTCGGGCTTCCTCCAGTGCTGGAGCCCTCTGTGCCAACCAAGCCTGAACCCCGCAGCCATGGCGACTTTACGTCTTGCAGGAAAATGCCCTGTGCATCGATGCCTGCCCGCCATCCTCGGAGCGAGGCTGCTCTACAACCACCGGACTGGTGGGTCCCTTTGGGATCAGGATTCTGTCACGGTTCTGTCTGTATCAAAGGGCCTCAGTTCCCCTAAAATGCCGAGCCAGTGGCGCGGATGATAAACTCGGGAAGAGAGTCTGCTTCCACCTGGTTTCCCCCAGAGCTGGCACATTGGAGCAGGGTCATGTAACAGCTTGTCCAAAGCAAATAGAAAAAAAAATAAAACAAACCAAAAACCAAATAGCTGCAGTTTACTGAGCGCTGTAACCAGAGGCTGAGTCAAAGGTGGGACCCAAACGTTACGCTGCTGCACTGAACTAAGGCTGATTTACTACCGAGTAACTTCACCCACATTTCTCACTGGTGTTTTCTTTGGGAAACTGAATTTATCCGATGCGCATTGGGAAACACTTTGAGCTAACTCCGTTCACGGCCCTTTCTTCCTCCTCCGGTCTCCCCAGGGCAGCTCTACAGCAAGAGTATGAACTGAAATATAAAATTCAGGGCAGACACTCATTTAGAGTTGGATTGAGCAAGGTCCAGGCTGGGCACGCAGCCTCCCCGCTCTGCCCCACTCCCAGATGCCGCACCTCTGCTTGCTTTTCACCAGGACTTTTGTGCTTCAGCCAAAGCAGTCATCGGGATTTTCCCAATTTTGAGCCTCTCTCCAAAGGAAATATTATTGTCCTTTTTATTTGTAAAAGGAAATCTGGATATTTTTAAAAGAGTGACCAGTGCAGGGCTGTGTGCAATGCCCTTGCCAGAGCACACAGCTCTCCAAAACTTCACCCTCTGTTTTTTTTTTCCTCCCCCTTTTTGTTACCATTCTAAAAAGGGGAATCTCTTCCATGTTCTCTCAGCTTGTTTTGTATCGATGCCGTTTCACCGTTCCTCTGCCCAGTGAGTCAGCTTCCCCTCTGGGACGGTCTTTCACACATTAGCACAGGAGAGAAGGAACTGTTGGAAGAAAAAATACACTGGGATTGCCTAATGGCAGCTGCAGAGGAACCCGAGCACAAGCTGGGGTGCAGCACACCCACTCCTAAGCCTCACTGGGGAGCATCTCCCCAGCTGACAGTGCTGCCCAGGGTGCAGACACAGCAAAGACCATCACCTCTGCCAAGGGCTTTGGTCTGGGGTGTCAAACACAGGATGGGCAGGAGCAGAGAGCCACCATGGCGAGGCTGTGCTCCCGCAGACAGGATCACCCTGCTCAGGGGCTGCCCGCTGAGCTCTCTGCTGGAAACCCCAAAAAGCTGGGTCTCAGGGGGGTGACCTGTGCAGGGCAGGAGCTGCCACCTACCTGCTCCACCTCCCTGCTTTCTGGAAGGGAGTTTCATAAGGAGCGGAGGACCCGCACCGGTGCCCCGTAACACTCCAGCGGCCTCGCTGTGGGGGCTGGCACAGCACAGCACATCACGGCACCCGGCCACAGCACCCTGTGACCTGCAGCAATTCTCCCAGTGGGGTTTCCCCCGTGGACGAATGCCCCTTCCCAACCCATCCCTCCCGCCGTGGGTGTCGCACAGGCACAGCGTGCACCAGCATTTCAGCCATCTGCCGTCCACCGCTCTGCAACCACCTGAAGCAGGATGAAGTTATTAATAACACGCAACCTGCGTCCCCGGACGCCGCTGTTAACTATCGGTGCACGAGCGGGTGGGTTATTCCTACCAGTTTCTCCAGAGCCGTGCACACCCAGCACAGGAATGAAACTATTACACACCCATAGCTCCCCACGGCATCAGACCTCACTTCTACCGGGCAGCTCCGTGAGCGCAGGCTGGAGGGAGAAGGCGATGAATGAGCTGTGCCAAGCCCACGGAAAGAAAACAACCTGCGGCACATCCAGGGAGAGGGGTCCCCATCCCATCACCATCTCCATCATCTCCATCCCCATCCCTGTCCACATCCCATCCCCATCGCCGCCCCGTCGAAGATGCGCGGGGCTGGAGCCCCCCGGTCCCCGCCGCCCCCGCCGACGGGGCGGCCCCGCGGGCACTCACCGCCGTCGCCGCGGAGACTCTCCCGCAGGAACTGGCCGCTGGAAAGGTGCTGGAGCCCGAAACTGCGGGCGATCCTCTCGCACACCGTCCCCTTCCCCGAGCCGGGGGGTCCCAGCACCACCGCCCGCAGCAGCTTGGAAGCCATGGCCGGCCGCCGGAGCCCGGCCCGGGTCCCTGCGGGGCAGGACAGCGCGTCAGACGGCGCCGGCCCCCCACGCCGTGCCGTGCCGCGCCGAGCCGCTCCCCCCGCATCCAGCCGCCGCCGCGGCCCGTACACATCAGCAGGGCGGGGGGGAGTCCCGGAGGGCCGCGCCGCCCGCCCGCCCCCTCGGGCCGCGGCACCCTGGGACTTGTAGTCCCGGAGCCCGAACGCGACGAGCCGCGGCCCGACGGGTGTCCCGCTGCCCGGCACGACACGCCCCCACCCCCGGCCAGGGCGGGCTCGGGGCGCGGAGCCCGGGCCGAAGGTTGCGCAAAGGCACCGGCGGCTCTTCGGGCGGGCGGCGCACGTCGTGCACGGCGACCGCGTGGGCGCTGCGTGGGTGCGGACAGGGGCGGTGACCCCCGGCGCCCGTACAGACACCGCCCTGCAGCCCCACGCCTGCCCACGGACACCCTGCCCCGCGCGCGGGCTGCTCGAAGCTGGTGACAACGCGGGCGGTGTCACTCCTGCTGCCCTGTGTTGGGCACACGTGTGTGTGTGTGTGTGTGTGTGTGTGCGTGCGTGTGTGTGCGCGCACACGCGTGACCCCGCTGCCGGCAGCACCTCTGCCGCACCCCCCCTCGCGGGATGCGATCGTGCTGTGGACCCACGGGGGCGTGCGCGCGTGGCCGCGGGTGCGCAAGAGCAGGTGCCTACGTGTGCGCTGGCCACTACGCGTACCCTTCTCCTTGCGTGTATTCGCGCCCGCGGGTGTGCGCGCCCGCGTCCCTCCCGCCCGCCGCCGCGCTCGCCCCCGCGCCCGCCCCCGGAAGCGCTCGTCACATGGCCGCGCGGCGCTGCCATAAACACACGAAGATGGCGGCCCTCACGCCGCCAGCCCGTGCTGCGTCATGCCGCCCCCGGCCCCGCCGAACGCCTCGCCCGCAGGTGGGTCTGCCGCGGTTCGGCCCGGCCCGTCTCGGCTCGGCGCCGCTCGCCAGCGGGGGGCTGCGGTGCGGGGAGGGCGGGCGGCGGGGCCGGGGCGCGGCGCGGCGCTTCCCCCCCCCCCCCCCCCCGTTGCGCACTATTATTTTCCGGGCGGCGGTGTTGACGCGGGCGGGGCCTGTCGCCGCCGCGGGGGTGCGGCTGCCCGCCGGGCCCCGCCGAGGCCGCGGGAAGAGTGGGGCCGCCGACCCTTCCCCTGTGGCTTCCAGCGCGCCGGACGGACGGAGAACGGCGAGTGGGGCGAGGGGAGCGAGGCGGGGGCCTGGGCCAGCCGCCCTCCCGCCGCGGCGGGGACTGGGGAGGGCTGTGTGAGGAGAGTTTGGCGGCGCCGGGTTTCCCGTCCTATCCCTCCCCATCGCGCCGCTGTGTTGCCAAGGCGGCCGCCTGCCCCCGGGTCTCTGGTAACGTGCCTCGGGAAGCGCCGTCGAAGGAAAGTTGGGAGGGAGCAGCTGTGGCAGCGCGGGGAGCTGCCAGGGACCATCAGTTCTCACAGCTGTCCTCAGACTCGGCGTCTGTCCCTGTCACCGAAGCCATGTAACCACTCGTCAAACCGCTGTATCCTCATAACTGTTTGTTTTCTTCCCTCTTCTACAGATTTCTGTTAAAATCGTGCTAATCAAGATGGAAATCGGGTTTGCTCCCCGGGCACCTCATAAGCTGCGGCAGAGGCAGGGCTAGAGTGCCTTGTAACTCTCAGAAGATGCTTGACCGGTGCGTAGGGGTGGGGAGTCACAAGCCATGGGCGTTGTGGTCAGGGCACATCAGCAATTCTGTCTCTGTGATGCTGAGGGAAAGTTGGTTCATACCAAACTAGTAAAAGAAAAAAAACAAAAACATAAAATCATCAGCCCCAAAGGGGCGGGAGGTGGGTCCAGAGTTCAAAAACTAGTCAGACAAACTTACACGGCTTTCAAAAGCGACAACTGGCAGCAGGCACTGGAAATCAGGGTTTTTTAAGTAACGTGTGGAAACATGTAATGCTGTAGCAATAACAAGAACAAAAATGTGTACTGGACTCCAAAACTAATGTGGGGTTTGCTTAAAAAGGTCTTTTTTCAGATAATAGTGGGAAACCTACTCAGGTTTTTTGTATCTTGGGTTTTGTGTATCTTCAGTCTGACTGAAGCAAAGCAAAAATCAGCATGTGCATGTTAGATGCAAGGAAACGAACCACGATTGTGTTGGAGTAAGGGCTAGATCCTCTCTAGAGACCATGGCATCAGCCTTTCAAATACGGGTGTGACTTGAACAGCCTTTGTGTGCCAGAGGGCCTTGGGAGGAATTGTCCACCTTTGCGGTCATGCATCATCTGCCTTTAAATAGCGTGATGGGAACTGCTGGAGCACCGGATAAAATCTGGAAAGAGTGGTCAAGGGATACCTGGGCTATAAACCAGCGGTTCTTCTCTCATCGCTTCAGCCTGTGAATTGTGGGATTCCCAATCCTACTTTGACACTGTTGTACTAAAACAAGTAGAATTTTTCTATGGAAATAGTAATGGTGGTGTAAAACCACCTCAGAGTGAGAGCATGTGGCTCAGCAGTTCTGCAGCTTCCTTCCTTTTCCAAAGTCACTGTCGTATGTACAGAATTGATTAATATTTTTTACCAAGTGTTTTTGTGGGTTTTTTCCTAGCAACAGCGGATTCTTTAATGATTAATCTACAAATGGTGGTAAATCTGCTAGTTTTAGGATACATGTTTAAGACATCTGTGTCATCTTACGTCAGTCTTGCATAATCTGTTGACTGTCTGCTCTTTATGTAATGTATGTTTGGAGTTTGTTTTAAAATGTACAAATATTTTTTTTCCACTGCGTTCTTCTCCTCGGATATTTCATATTCATCTCTCCGTTGCCCTCTTGAGTTAAAAGCTTGTAAGACACCGTTTTTGATGGCTGGATCCAGCTGAGTGTTACGTGTTTCTCTGTTAAAAACAGCTTCTGTAATATCTCTGGACACTCTTTTCCAGGTAAGTTATTTACAGTGTTGCACTACTTCAGTAGGAGTTTCTGCTTCCTCCTGGTGGAACCCATGAGAGCAGCTTGTACTGGTGAAGTCCATCAGCGTCATCAATGAACTTTGTATAAAAACTCAGGAACACGTTAACTTTTGCTGTGTAAAAACTGTTGTGTTTTCAACTCATTTCAGAGCTCAGGGTGTTTGATTCCCTTAACCAAAGGGGGAGCGTGAGTGTATAGAAATAGTTCCATGATCTTTTCAGCAATGCCTGTTTTTAGGGAAGAAAAGGGGTAGAATACAGGTTGATGTTAAGTTTATAATTTAACTAGTTAGCATTGTTTATTTCACAATTCTGTATGTCTTATGACCCAAAAACACCAACTACTTACTTGAAGCACCTCAAGCCTTTAGGCCTCTCTTCTTGTTCCAGCTGTGCTTGTGAGCGCAGCCAGCTCCTGGTAGCCATCGGGATGGCTGGCTGCGACATCGGCTCTAGAAGCGCATGTGACAAACTCTGATCGAGCCCAGCCGAGTGCATTCGTGGTGCTGTAAAATTCCTCCTCCCGCTTGGCTGGCGAAAGCCGAGCAGGCTCGGCGTAGTACGCAGTGTGGGCACGGTGCGGTGTTACCCTCGTAGTTGCACTGTTAACGATCCCGCTCCTCGGCTGTCGCAAGTGGTGTAACTCCATTAACTTCCTGGCACTCTGCCATGAGACCCACTGACTGACTGGTTCACGACATTCAATACTTAAGTAGCATAAACCAAATGGTTCTTTGTAGCTCTACTGAATTTATGGTGGGGAGAGGGATGTCTGTAGACTGGGTAGTTGTCCTTTCTCCCTTACATCCAGCACTGGTGGTTTTGGCTGGAAGAAGCTACTGAAAACCACATTGAGCTGCATTGCAGAAGCCACTCTCGTCATTAAGATCACAATAATTATCTGGGTAATTTTCTGAACTGCAAAGCCACTTCTGTTAAATGCTCCTGAGCCTTTCCCTGGGGATGACGCGGGATTCCGGAAACGCACATGGGTTGAGGAGCTGGTGGAGGCTGGGCAGTGCCGCGGAGGGGCCGCGATGACTGACCGGCTGCCCTGGCTCAGTTATCACAGTGCTGATGCTGTCTCTTGTAAAGGTACAGTACTGTGATAACTGAAGGATGGCAGCCATCTGAGCTTCATGGGCCCAATGGACTGGTGCATGTCCAGCTGAAGCAGAGTGTACTCCCTTTAAATGTAACATTTGCATAGAAGTCAAAGGTTAAGAAAACTTTTAATAAAATACTACACTTTATTGAGAGTTTGCCTGTTAATTGATGGTTTTCATAGAATCAGGGAATAGTTTGGTCTGGAAGGGATCTTAAAGATCATTTAGTTCCATCCCCCTGCCATGGGCAAGGATACCTTCCGCTAGACCGGGTTGCTCCAAGCCCCGTCCAGCCTGGCCTTGAACACTTCCAAGTTTTGCCTTGGAAGATCTAGGTATGCTGTGCTTTGAGAGATCTTCAAATGTGGTTCAGAAAGCAGGGTCCTGTGCAGTGTGGTGAAGCATTAAGGAGTGGAGGGTTGGGTGAAGAGGTAATACTTGGAACAACCAGAAATGGCTCTAGCAATAGGGAAAATAAAGCCCTTTTCAGGCACTTTTTAATACTTCTTGTTAAAGTCATCACAGTCTGTATCTTAGTATGTGGAAACAGATGGTGGGACACAGGTGGTTTCACTGGGATGATGTGGTGGGTTTAGTGGTGCAGCTGGTGCGGCCCCTTGGAGGGTTTGCTTGGGGCTTCTCCACCGTGCCGAGTGGGAGACTGCAAATTTCCCGGGTAACTTCTGTAGCAATGTCATCAAAATTCCTAGAAACACCGAGGTTTTTTGGGGAACCTGCTCTTGGCCGAAGCTGCTCCGTGGTTTTGATGCCATGGGAATTAAAGGGTGCTGGGAGCGTGAGGGATCTGTCTGTGCCTGCCCCCGGGGGGTGTGGGGCCGGGCTGCAGTGCTGGGACACGACGGCAGAGGGGCCCCGCGGGCCGGGCTGTGGTGAGGAGGGTGAAACCCGAGGGATTTTTTGGCGTAAAATGATCAGAAACCTGCAGGCGTATTAGTGCAGTTCCTGTTCCCCACATCCCTCCCTGGAGGAAGCGTACGGCCCTCAGGCTGCCAAGGCTGATGCAGCAATTTCCAGAGGTCACAATTTATTCTTGATAAGTGTTGTCATTAACCCCGTGGTGTTCAGAAAGCTCTTCCTTCTGGACTGGATGATTCACAACTGTCCAGGGCCTTGCCCTGGGCTCCCCTGCCCTGCTGCTCGCTGCTCTGGGGAGAGGACGGGGATTAGCTCAACCAGCAGTCTGCTGCAAGATGGCAATTAAATGGTTTATGTTATTTCTCTGATCTTCTTTACTGGAAGGAGTTTCTGCCAGACGGTGCTGCTGGCTATGTCTGTGGGCTCAGACAGGGTCAGTGCTTTACAGCCGCAATGGAACATTTTGCCAGCGTGTGTCATTTAAACAGGGGAAATTATTACTGGTGTTACGATAGCGGCTTGAGTCTGTTTCTGGGGGAGGACTCCATTGTGCTAGAAACTCTGCAAATGATAAAGGCATCTTGCTGCCAAGAGTTTAAGTTCAAGAGAGATTAAAATCTGAGCAGCGTCAACCCTCGGCTTCCTTTCTGCCTCTTTTGGACACCTTGACCCAGGCAAGAATATGCTCACCCCAAAAAGAAGAGGTGGTTATCTCCCGCGGTGCAGCGGCTGCAGCCATCCCTAGCCAGCAACCCGCCTGCACTCCTCCTTCACGAGTCGTGCTGCGCTCCCGCTTTGGTGACAGGATCAACGGGAGGGAAGGCAATCCTGGGGTGGGAGTGTTTGTAGGCTCGCAGGCTGGCCAAGGGTTTCATCCCTTTTTAGCTGTTTCTGTGGTCGGTTTAGGAGCCAGGAGGCTTGGGGAATGCGCATCCCCTTTCCTGGTAGACGGGCAGGTGGCAGTGGAGTTTGGAGCTGGAAGTAGCTGGAAGGACCTTCAGCCAGGTCCCCCTGGTGCTGCCCCAAGGGCAGCTGTGGGTAATCACTGATCAATACAGTAAGGGCGCTGACTCGGACCAGGAACCGCAAAGTTCTTGACCTTCCCATGGGAAATAAGATCACTGCTCGAGGCAGATCAGGGTTTGTTATGGACCAGGTAAAAGGAATAAGGTTCCTCACCTCCCAAGCCTTGGTCCAGGTTTGAGGGTTAATGACCAACCTGGCTCATTTAGCGGGATCTGCAGTGAAGCTGCTCGCCATGTACTGCCGGATACGTCAAGTCCTGGTGAAAGAGAGCAAAGAGCCTGTTCGAATGACATGTACCTCTGGCTTCAGATTGTGATTCTCGTTTCCTGTTACAAGAAGCGCAGCTTTGAGCGCTGGCATGGGACAGGAACTGAAACGCTGTCTGTGCCTGAACACGACACTGCTCCGAGCAGATTTACTGGGAGCCTTTATCTCCCTCTCTAGAGGGACACAGAGTCCATCTCTTTTTCCTGTAGCTTCTTACTGATACCATACTGGGACAGGCTTTTTATAAGTACTGGTGGGTTTGCTATGTCTAAATACTGCTCCACACGAACAATGCAGCTATCGAGTCTTTTTTGGTGGAGGAGCACTTCCTCCCACAAACGGTGTTAAAGCAAGATGTAAACAACATGCCTACGGTGATCCATCACTTCACTTTTCTGCTCAAAAATAAGGTCTCTGAGGACCATTTGTTTTCTGATAAAACTTTCTGTGGTTTATGGGCTTGCAAGGCAGTTTTCTCGTGACACATCCTGGCTGTCATTCCAATGGATTTGTTCTAACCTGGTGCTTCTCAGGCTTTTTCAGCAGGAAAGTCCCTTTTCCCATCTGGAGGCCACCACCTTCCCGCCCACGTTTCGCATGAGGGGAACAGCAGTTCTGCTCCTGCGACGGCTCCTCGGGGCTGTGAGGCTGCAGACAAGAACGGCTGTTCCGCTCCTGGCTCTCGTCCACAAATCGTCCTTTTAAGGGGTGAAGTTTCTTCTCTGAGCAAGCTGGCCAGCTGCTATCGGCTTCTGGCGACAGCGGGATAAAGGACTGCCATTATCTGCTAGCGCTCAGCCTTGAAACCAGGTGAAGACATTGCTTTTCCCCAAAATGCCTTTTTTTTTTTAAAGTGGGACTTCTATTAGTGTTCAGCCTGAAGCATCGGTCCCAAAAATCCTCAATTTAGTTGTGCTAAAATAAAAAGAATCCATCCCAGCAGGGTTTCAAGCACGCGGTTGTCATTTCAAAGTCCAGCAGTGCCTCGTATGAATCAGCCTGTGTTTTAATTACTGCTCATTCAATCATCTCTGGCACCACAGAGCTCTTGAACTTTAATCCTGGCCATATAGATTAAACATCTTTACAAATCAAGTAGCCTAATTGCAGTGTCCCGATATGCGCCAATATTAGATGTACCAGAATGTCACTTGGGTTTAGGTCAAGTTAAGCAGTTTTCGAATGTGAGCCTGGAGATGTTGGGCAAAGTGGAATGAAAAAAACCAGGTTGATGAAAATTCCGGTGAGGTCTGTCTGTGTGATCAGAAATGTCACCAGCTCAGCCATGCAACATTATTTTTCTTCAGGGGCAGAGGTACCTTCTTGGCATGCCAGCTCACCTGCTCCGCTATAGCATCGTGCCTGCAAAATTTCATGAGCTTAATGTGAATTCAGCATTATTTGTTCATTACCATCAGCTCAACCAGGGTAATTTTTTAACTTTCTCAGAGCAAAATCAGACAGATGTGTTGGAGCTGCATGCCCGCTCTTGCTGCTCTCAGTGGATTACACTCCTGCTCCTGTTTCCAGGTGCGAGGGGTCCTGGTCCGCTGTGCGGTAACAGGAACAGCATGTGCCTGGCACTGGCAAAAATAGCCCCCAGGAGCGCTGTGTGAACAGAGGATGACCCACTCATGTCTCCTTTCTGCATAAAATATCCCTGACCATATCTCACGTTTTGGAGAGAGCTGCTAGCTGAGTTGTCGGATAATAAGTAAACCCCGTGTTTTTATCAGTAGCTTGATTCACAAAGGGAAACTGTGACTTTAGTTGATGTCTGCGTGGGGACAAAAATACTCATCAGGAACTTAGTGTTTCAGTGTGGTGCAGTATCAAAGTTACCGCTATCGTTTCTCTATTCAGGCAGATGATAAAATCAAGATTGTGCAACTTGGTACATAATTTGCTCTTCAAAACATCTCACAGGAGCAGGAGTGGGCTGTGGATCTATGTGTGGATTCATATGCTCTTCCATGAGATCATGCATTTACGCTGGGCTAACGTTACAGGCTTTCTGGGACCAAATGCTGCTGGAGCCAGAGGAAAAACCCGTCGTGACTCCACAGGGCTTTGGCTCAGACCTCTGCTGCAGATCATCAGCGCAATTCTGGTCCCAGTCTCAAGTTCCCCATTGACTTAAAGAGGGTAAGAGTTGCAGTTAGTCTGCTGTTCCTTTTGACACACAGGGATGTGCATCTGACTCTGGGAAAAGCCTTGTTCAACTGTAGCAGGAAACAGGGAAAAAAGAGGTGTGATGCTGCTTGGGAGAGAAACAGCTCTTGGTTTGGGTGAATCTTCTGAAATCAGGTTCCGCAGCCTCAAACATAGCTCAAGACATGTCAGTCCCCAGTGCTGTGCACACTCCATCTCTTTAAATTAAGGCAAACTTGTTAAGATTCGCTGCTCTGGTGCTGCTGGTCCATACTGCCAAGGGAGCGCAGCAGTCACAGTGTGGCAGCTTGCGGTGCAGGAGGGGTGGAGAGGGCAGGTGGTTATCAGAGCTCCTCTGCCACTCTTTGCTGCCTGTCCCTACAGTGAATGTGAGAGCGTGCTATCAACTGCCCTCCATTTTAATTAACTCCAGAAGCAGGCAAAATACACTGAATAATTCAAGAGAGACATGTGTTTAAACATTTGCACAAGCTTCAGATTCCTCCTGCCTAAGAATAAGTCTGTGAGAGAGCAAACGATTCCTGTTCGAGATGGACAGCAGAGCCGTGGACCCCATCCTAACACCATCATGTTGGTCCACCGAAGAAAACACCATCCGTGTGGCTCATCCTTGCTGCTGGGACCAACCTGGGGATATAATACATCAATTTGGTGTATTTCATATGCAAGCAATTCCCTTAAACATGTTGGCTTCACATTCCTAGAGTGATAAAAGAAGTCACGTGTTTCTTTCAGGAAAACGTCCACCCGGTGCAGACCAACAACGTCTCAAGACAGCATGTGCTGCCGCCCCCTCAGCATCCAAAGCCTTGCTGCATTCTGGATGGAAATGCAGCGCTCCAGGGGCTTATTGCTAATGAAGCCTAATTAATTTGGGTTTAAACATGACATGCTGCTGCAGTTGTATTTGCATCCCCGTTAAAGGAAAGATCGTTTTAATCACAGTTTGCGGTGAGTGTTTTATCTGGGGATTATTAGAGGTACACAGTATCTATTTAGTTCCTTCTCAGTCTTAAGGACTTTTCACTTTTTCATGCCTTTAAGCTAGCTATGTTAAAGGAAACATGCCACAGCCTGTTAAAGCAATTGCATGAAACACAACCTGAATGCTCTCAGTACATTTGAAACCCTCAGCTAACAATATCCAATGGCACTGTAATAATTATCCTCGTATTGTAGACGTGCCATTTAAATGCAACCCGGGGTGGTAGAGACCAGCCTGACCCTCACCTTTCTCTGTCTCTAAGATCACCGACGTATTTCATTTTCCTTATTCTTCATTCTCTCATTTTCCATTCCGCAGCACAGCAGGATGAAGGCAGAGACTGGGGCACTAAGCTCCTGATGGTGGCATCACTCGTCCTTAGTGGACTTGGGTGAAAGTCCATGTGTCTCCAGATTTGGAGTTTGTTTGCCACTATGAGCAACACCCTTCCTGGAGACATGACCTTAATTCTCTGTCTCCGTATGACAGAGGGGATATGGCAAACACCACATAAAAATGCTGCTTTATACCATGGACCAATGAAGCTTCCAAAAGTACACAGGAGAAAACCAGTAGCGACGGAATGTGCTTTTGAAGTTGTCAAGCAAGGCTGTATATCCTGACCACTAGTAATTCATTAAAGATGTTAGAAATGCTGCATGCTCCAGGTTATGTGTGTTCTCCTGGGAGAGACAGGGGCATCCACATGCTGGACGCTGACCTGAGAAATGCCCCCAGCCGTGTAAACAAGCTCTGTGATCTGTGGACCGTGAGGGACGTGAGTCAACATTGTGCATCATTACAGAAAGGCGAACGCTTTGGTGACAAACGTGGCATTTCCAATCATAAACCATCGAATTACTGCTCTGGTTGAGGTCACTGCTCTGCTCTGTCCCTCCCCACCAGCAGACCCACTTCCAGTTCCAGTTACACTTGCCCTTATAAAAGTCAATTATTGCACCTACAGCTTTTTCTGGGTTTTATATATATAATATATATATATATATATATATGGAGTGAGGACATAAGCAAGTGCGTCCAGCTGTAGTGGTGTGGCTGGCAGGCAGCCAGCAGCAAGTGGGTACCTGTGAACTGTGCCAGCACCGAACTCATCCTTCTGGAGACGGAAAGCAATGAGCTGAAGAAAATGCGTTTGAGGTTCTGGGCTGTATTACTTTGTCTGTGTGTTTTATCTATCTGCTTAAAGCACAATAAAAAGGTGCTCACTGAAGGTCCTTCAGTGGAGGGGGAATCAGAAGTGGGGTTTGGAGCTGGCCACCATCACCACCACCACGACACTGCTTCATCACAGCTCAGAGCAGCGATGGGTAAGACAAGGAGCCAGATTTAGGCTGCACTGGTTGCAGTGTGCAGGCTGCCCAGGCACTGCTGTAACTCCATCCTTTGCAGCTGCTCTACAGGTCTTCACACAGACCCAGTTTCTGCTTTGCAAGTGAAGATAAGGTGTATTTTTCAGCAGAGAAATCTGGAAAAAACATACGCAAATAATGCTGTTGGTTGCGTATATTAAGAGGATAACGAAGAACTGGAGGGTTGGCAATGGGACAAAGCAGACAATGAAGGCAAGCAGCAACACGAACACGCCTGATGCAGGACCGAGTCATGGAGGCAGCATCTCCATGCTCCCAAGGTTGGAGCACAGTGAGTGAACTCCAGCCCCCTGGCCAGGGAAGTTGGGAAATGGAGCTACGTGTTACACCTCCTACACGCCACTCTGCCAGCTCGCTTCAGCCCCGTGCCGGAAATCCCCTCGCAGCTTGGCTTTCAGCGGCGGCTGCCACAGCACCCTCAGAACAAGGACTGCTTTGGATGGGCAAAATTGAATCGTTGTTTTGCAAAGTTAAATTTGGACCACGACGTGAAGTACCTCTCCTTCCCCAACCTGAGATTATTAGAAACCCCACTTAGCTTAAAAAACAAAGGGCTAAGCACCATACTTTGAGGTAGTTAATTTATGAAGAAGCCATTCACGCATTCCTGATGTCTCAGAATAAATTCTCTCACTTGCTTCTCCAAGCAGAGACCAGCACTCTGAAAAGAGTGTCACTAACACAGTTTCACGCGTCTTATGTGAGCACAGGAAGTTTAAGATAAATTCAGCAACAGATCAGATGAAAGAACTTGGGCACTTGCCTATCTATTTATACAGCTCCCATGGCAAGTCCCACCCCGTCACGGTAGTATCCGGGGGCCTTGAAGATACTGCATGGTGATGGGGTACAGCGCTCTTCACTGATGGGGAGGAGGGTGCCCGGTGCTCCTGCAAAATGCTGAATTCAGCCGCAACACAGCCTGACGCTCCGCAAAAGCAACGAGAGCACAGAGGATTCTTCTCAGAACCCTTCCTAACACTCTTGCAGGTGAAGGGATTGCTGACATGGAAAGTCATCGGCCCGGTTTACACATCACCCAGCGCCTCTGACTTCATTAGTCCTGCTTTTCGCCAGTATGTATGAGGAGAACCAGGCTTCGGAAAGTACTGCCAGGAACAAATCAATGACAAACTGTAACCACTGAGATAGTGTTCAATCACGTTTGTGTAAACGTCCTGTCAATCCCAAGCTGACGGCATTGGTGATTTAAAGCACTTTACCGTGTGCAGGGCTTTGAACCTTGAAATGTCATGGAAAAAAAAGAAAGCTGCAGCTCTTTGCAAGTCTCTTCTCTTTGTGTTCAGCTACAAATACTTGTGATTAATTCCTGAGAGAAAGCTAAAGGTTTTAATACAAAATTACACCCGTCTCGTAGGATGGCATGTTGTGGGAAAAGCAGACCATTTGGGGTAGAGGTTGGAAATCCTCCCCTGTTATTAACATAGTTTTTGGAGTAATTTTTAGAAGCCCATTGATTTCACCCCAGTTATATGTCACAGAACAATTAGTAGAAATCAGAAGGCACCTCAGTCGTGAAATTAAGGAGAAAAAATAAAAAGCTCTATTGCAGGCAGGACTAGGAGCCTGGACACGACGTGTCTGTGAGACTGTCAGTGCCTTAGGAGCACAGCTCCAGTTTTTAAAGTGAAGAGTGTTAACGCATGAGAATTTAATTCTTGCTGAAGGACGTGGCGTTTGGGGGCCTGGGTCATTTCTGGACATGGTCGTGTGCTCTGGGCACTAATTTAGATGGAGGCAGAGGTGAAGCTGCTCTCCTCTGAGCTGCTGCAGCAACCAGCTAAGCCCCTTAAGCAATCCTTCCGTCACAGCCACCTCCTCCTCGGCTCAGCTTTGATTTGCAGCTCTGAGCTTCAGGATTGAAGGCCGTTGGCAGCATGAATTGCTGTGCTGGGAAACAAGCCCTGCCTGTAAAGCATCGATAATGATGATCTGTTATTGGGCATGAAAACCTACCGAGAAAACCTGATTTTATCATTATAAAGGCAAAGCCATGGAAAAGGTTAGCAAGAATGAAAGGTAATCAATGGAACAGATCATGGGGAGGGGAGAACACGATGGGGAGCAAGAAAAGACTGGGCCTGAGAGCCATGGCATGGCCACGCGTGTCTGCAGGTCTGACCTCTCTCCCTCCAACCTCAGGCTCTATCCTAGCCTGGGTTAAGATTACCTGAATGATGGAAATGGGCTGAGACTCCAGCGCTTTTCCCGCAGCACGTATTTAATCGAGACCTATCTATGCTGAGTTGCTGAGAAAAAAGATTAACGTGGTGTGAAAGCACCCAAGTGACCACTGTGGAAACAGGTAGGGAAGGGCTGGCCCTTGGGAGAGGGGAAAACATAATCAGTGTCTTTAGTTTGTAAACTACAACCGCCCGCACATGGCCACATGTGCACTCACACGTCATCAACTTCTGCCTCCCAGCTCCTGTGTGGGAGATTAATAGATTCGGGTTGATTTCCTGAAGAAAAGGTTCAAAACTCAGAATTGCTGAGGCACAAGGCAGATGAGCTGGGACTGATTAAGTGTGTCGACGTATAAACACTTCGGAACGGCAAAGAGACTTGCACACCCATGTGCTGCTGTGCATGAGAAGACCTTCACAAAAAGATGTTATCAGCGCACTCTGATTAGTCTGAATGACACGAAACTGCCATTACATCAAAAGGAGGCACAGGAGGCACGTTTACCGGGGCCTTTTTTCTTTTTTTAATGACCCATTCGGCTATTAGGACAATTGCCCCAAAGGTAGCAGCAGATCGGCTCTTCTTTGAGAAGAAAATGCCAAATGTCTGCGTGTGTGTGGGAAGGGGGGAATAATTTTATTGAACTGAATCATTTTCTTACTGATATTACTTCCACTCGTGCTGTTTCCTGTGACTTTGAAAACAGCGTTTGAAACCGCGATGAAGAAACTGGTTTCTTTTCTGTGCAGACGGGGAGAACTGTGTGTGTCTCCAAATTTTGGTGTAAACACCGAGTTGTTTACGCCGTCTCGTTCACGTCTACGTGAGGCTACAGAGAGGGTTGAGGTTTTTTAAAGGTGATCCAACCACACCAGTAGTTCAGCCCGCACCACGGCTGACATCTGCAGAGCCACAGCAGTGGTCTCAGCACTGGGGCGTCAAGACAACCCTGCACTGGCCCAGGTTGCCCAGAAGGGTTGTGGCTGCCCCATCCCTGGCAGTGTCCAAGGCCAGGTTGGACAGGGCTTGGAGCAACCTGCTCTAGTGGGAGGTGTCCCTGCCCATGGCGGGGGGGTGGAACTGGATGATCTTGACAGTCTCTCCCAACCCATTCTGTCATTTTATGTACTTCAGCACCATCCGAGCGGTGCCAGAATACACATTCACTGACTTTTTAAGCACTGCTGTTAAACCCCCGGGTGCTGCTGACCCTGGGCTGGCCTCCCAGCACACCCGCTAAAGTCTTTACCTCACTTCACACAGGAGACACATCCATTTCAACCCCTCCCCCAGCTTCCTCCCTGGCCGGCTCCGGGCACGCCACTGCGGCCCACTCAGGTCCGTCCCCGCCGGGGCCCAGCGGCCTCTGAGGGCCTGACCCGCCTCCTTCCTGCCGCCCACCGGGGTGCAGCTTCCCCGCGGGCCAGCAGATCTTCTCAGCGGCAGAGGCAGCCCTTACCGCCCCATAACCGGGAGCCCAACGCCGCCACCGCCCCCTCAGCCCGGAGGGCGGGAACTGGCAGCGGCGAGGCACCGCCCCGGGGCGGGCCCGGCCTGGCGCATGCTCCGCGGGCGGGCGCCGCCGCTGCTGCTGTGCCGGGACCGCCGCCCAGACGCTGCCGGGAGTCCCTGGGCTTCGCTCTCGCACGCACTGGGTCGGGCCGGGCCGCTCCGACTCATAGCCCCGCGGGGCCGCGGCTGAGCGGCACGTCCGCCCCGCGCTCGCCTCAAGCCCGCCCGGCGAGGCGCGACGGAAGCGGTGAGTGGGGCCAGAGGGGGGATCCCGCTGTCCCCTGGCCGAGCCCTGGGCTGAGGGCAGCCGGGGAAGGTGGTGCGGGCGGCGGGCGCTTTTCCCTGAGGGAGGCTCCTGAGATGGCCGACGGCGCGGGGGCGGCGCGGGGTTTTCCCCGGGCGGCCGCGCCGACCCCTTCCTGGGTTCAGTGCCGTGGCCGGGCCCGGGGCCGGCGGCTGGGCTGGGATGTGCGGTGCTGTTGGGTTCCCCTCAGCGGAGAGGGGCCAATGCGGGTACGGGAGACGAACCCGGGCTGGCAGTGCCGGTCTGGGAAGGGATTTTCAGAGCCACGTTTCGGCGAGCGGCGACTCCTGCACGGCCGCGGCGGGGGAGAGAGGCCGGGTTGTGGTGATAGGAGGAACCGGAATGAAATAACTGGTGGAAATGGGTGAAGTTAAAAAATAACCCGGGTGCTCAAGAGTGAGCTCGGATCTCCCGTGAGCGTAGGGGAGTGCTCGGTCTTCTTTGTAAGTGCAGCTGCTTAGAGATACCGCTGCCTGCCCTTCTGTGCAGCTGAAGGGCTCGGGAAGTTGATGGGGTCCAGCTGTCAGTCTGGCATCTGTCCCTGATAGGTGGTAGAGGCACTCCGGGGACACTTTTCAGTCCTACTCTCTGTAGGTGCTCCTTCTGCTGAGGGTGGTGACAGCCAACGTGCAGGCATGTCTCCTCTCGGTTGGATATCTGTCATCTGGAAGGACAAGCAGGGATGTGGAACTGGTAACCTGGCAGCTGGCATCTACTTTTCACCTTCTCCAGACACCTAAAAATATAATTCTGCTATACCTGTGTGTGTGTGTGTGTGGTGGTGGGGGAAACTGTTATGTTGTTTGGATAATCCTGTTGAGCTGCATTTTCAAAATACATATAAAAAGTTCATATATGAGGAGAACCAGGGCACCAAAGTCTGAAGCATGTCAGCCCCACTGCTAACCGTGTAGTCGATGGCAGGAAGACAACATGGCAGTCGCTTGGCGTGGCAGGAGAGGCTGGACCCGGCTCTGTTTAAACAGGCATCGAGGCTGTGCTTAGGAGGAGGATGGGCTGGTGATGGGGAAGCGTGTGGCTAAAGGGGCGGCTGCTCTGATGGGCTAAGGATGGACGGGGCTGTATTTTGAGGCAGAGAAACCTGGAGGGCAGATTACTGCTGTGCAAGAAAGTTTTGGGGTGGCCTTTTTTTTTGGTGGCTTTTTTGGGGGGGCAGGTGGAAATAATTCAAAGTTGCATTGGTGTTTAAACTTAACTCCAATTGGACCTTACTCGTAGAAGTATGAGTTCTACAAACTCTGGCTCTTAGAAGATTCTGTGCAATTTTTTTCTTGAGCGGAAGGTATGTAAGTTGGTACCATTTTCTTCAGGGCTGCTGAAGCTCAATGTTAAGTTCAGTTTTGCCCATATAAGGGGAGTGGTAGGCATTTCCTCCTGGCGATTGTTTTTAAAACACACAGGAAGTTGCACCTTGATCTGGGTTTGTGCTTAGGTGACACGGAGACAGGTGCTTTGAAACACAGAGCCACTTCAGGATGTGCTGCTCGCATCTGAGCAAACAACACATCGCATCAGGTGCTCGGTGTCATCTGTGGTGTTTAAAGTTAGTGGTCATAGGTGGATTTTACAGGCGTTTTAGTCAATACCTCTTCAGTGATTCAAATACCTTATTTCTCTAAGTATCTGAAGCTGTTTGCTCCAAAGCCCTGTGGAACAGAGAATATATTGTGGTCATAGAGAGCAAAGCTGCAAACATTTGACCTTTGGGAAAGGTTAGATGAAAAACTTGTGAAAAGCTGGGGTGAGTGGGTTTAAATTTGCACAACAATATAAACACAGAACTGGAAGAACTTTGTTTGTGAACTGCTGGAACTCTCTGCACTTCAAAAATCTTTCAGAATTAATTCCAAAGTGGCTTTTTGGAGAGATTCTGTAAATGTTGAACTGTTCAAGGATGTGCTGTTTTGATATGTCCAAACTGACTTGTCTGCTCAATGAGTTTATTTAAAAGCAATTGGGAAGCAAGATGAGAGATGTCTAATACAAAGCTGTACTAATTGCAGGGGAAAATCCGAACAGTCATGGGACAGACTCAGTGGGTAAATCAACATACCTTTTAAACTCATATTTTTAGTAGTCAGAATCTGCAATTTAAACTTACTTTAATTCTTTTAGCTTACCTTTTGGGGTCCTGGAAGTAAGCCCAGGGTTCTTAGTTGGAAGAGTAAGTGATAACTAATTCAGTACATTCGGACAGACACTTCTGGAGTGGTACACAGTCTTACAAATCATGAATTCACAGAAACTGGCTTCCCTTTTTTGTGTAGAGAGGAAGAGTCTTTCCGTTTTTGTCAGCAGCGTCCTGACAGCGATGCTTGCTGTGTGGGCAGGAAGATTTCATTTCTTTCCTACCATGCACTTCCCCGTCCTCCCTCAATTTGGAGGTGAAACACATTTTTCACCTGAAGAACTGCTCCTGGGTTTTCTGGCACCTTGCTGCTGCCCAACTTGGTATGAGGAAGAGAGGTTCAAAATGCAGCACAAACCCGAATGGAGAACCCTTGAATCTGTATGCTACGTTGGGCATGAGTTGCACAAGAAAGAGCTGCTCTGAGTTTATGTAAAGAGGAAGGTGTTGAATTGTTTTGAGAGGTTCAAGCTTTTACAGGTGAAGAACAACAAACCCTTAGGACTGTTTTTATTTAGGTGTGAAAAGGATTGTTAGGAGAACCTATGAACCAGGTTATGGAGAGAAGACTGAGTTGGGTCTTGATTCCTGCCTCATCTCATGTGCAGCAGCAATTAAAAATGACAAAATATTTTCTTCTGGGTGATAAACTGGCAATATTCAAGTTGTTCTTTTTTTAGCCTGTCCAACAGTTTGCAGTTTCTTCAAGATCAGGCATGATTCCCGTAAACACACTCAGAGTTGCTCTAGATCACTAAAGCACTTAAAATGCAATTAGATCTCAGATATTGGTAACAGCAAACACTTGCAGAATTGATAGAAAATGGCTTTTAGGGTTCAGGCACGTGATTCAGACAGTTAATACGCAGGGCCTGCCGTTTGCAAGGAAAGCTTTTCTGTGGCCTGATACTGCTCAGGTTTGCTTGTAGGATGAGACAAATGCACTTGAGCCTCATTGAGATGGAAAATGGAGTCTCAAAAGAACATAGTTTTGGGTGTTTGGCAGCTAAATTGTTACTTTCATCTATTGCTGTAGTTTCTGTGCAGTCCATGAAGTGATGGGTTAGGGGGGATTATTCTGCTCACGCACTCGATGTCTTTAGCAGTGCTTTAGGTTTCCCGTCCGGTATTTGTTTTCCCCATTCACCCAATCCTTCCAAAAAACTGAAACAATGCTCAAAAATACTGGGTTACAGGAAAAATAAATAAATGATGGTTCTCTTGGGCAAACCAGTTGAATTTCTCTAGCTTGAAATTGGAGGGAGGAGGGGAGGAAGTGTGATTTAGTGGTTTTCATGTCCTGGCCTGTTGAAAACAGGTGAATTTTTAAGGAACGGGTCCTGACATTTTTCTTCATGCCGAAGGGCTTATAAAACTACAGTTTTGCTGACTAGAGTAATTCTTGTTTTTCTCCGAACTGGTTATATAAATGTAAAGTAAGTTGCATAACTGACAGAAAAACGGAGCTACAGGACAGTGGAAGAGCAGCTTGTATGTGGAAGAGTATAGTCTGTTCCCCTTATATTGCCTGCCATTACCTTTTACCGTCCTCCGACACTGCATGAGTTGTTTGATAACAGTGACATGAGCATGGTTCTCTGCATGTTGTGGGATTGTGATTACGCTTTACAACAGCTGTCCCATAACATTGTTCTGTTAGCCTTTTTTTTTTTCCCTTGCAGGATGTGAAAGGTAAGATAGGAAATAAAGGAAAAGAACTGGAAGTTGGTGGGAAAGCAGAGGATGTGTAGATCATCCTGAACTATGGAGCAAAGTAGTGGTGAATGCCTGGGAAAAGTCAAATTGGAGTTTTTGTTTGAGGAGGAACCTACCTACAGAGCTAAGATTCTGAACGAGTGCAGTTACAGCTACCAGAGACTAGGAAAATTGTTTGTCTCAGAGTAAGCGGCTTGGTGTTGCTATTGATTCTGCTTTGTCAGTCCTTCTGATAGTAAACAAACCATCTTCTAGAAATTCCAAGTCACTGTTCTGCTGTAGCTATGGAGCCTCCTTCCTGCTGCAAGGGCTTGCTAGTAAAGAATGAGCTTTTACAAGGTGAGTGGCTTAAAAAAACTCATCCATCATAAATGCATGATCCGGTAGCTTTGCTTTATGAAGTATTTTGGACTTTGAAGCTGGTCTGCTACTAAACTGAATAAATTCATGTATTTAATGCCATATTCTCTGACTTTTGAAGCATGTAGGATTACCATGAGTCAAGACACTGCCAGCGTGTCTGCTGGAGGAGGGGACAGGGAGGCTCACAAAGATGAGAAGTCAGTCTGCAGGTGGATAAACATACAATGCAGCATTCAATAAGTTTAGAAGCCTTGGGGTATTTTATTCTCTGCGGTATTGCTGGCCAGTGCCTGACTTTGGCTAAACAGCCTGTTTATTCCTTCCACATGTTTCTCCCCCGCTCTCTTCTGGAAATGTTGCATTCTCTTGCCAGTCTCCAAAGACTTAATTCCCTCTGAACACAAAATCTAAGTGACTGCTGCTGTTCATACTTCCAGGAGAAAACTCCTGAAGGAAAACCTCTGCATACCTCAAGCTGTGGTATGCGGCCTCCCCTGCTTGCAGAGTTGATCCCAACAATGCCCCAGCTCGTTGAGGCACCGATCCATGAATATAGTGCCAGTTTTTAGCGATTTTGGACACTGTGCTGGGTATACTGTTCCTGGAGTGTTTTGTTTCTTGTCCCTTCCAGCTATTCGAAGACTGAGCTATCTGGATTGCCAGTCAGGTGGCCCAGTTGGAGTTTAGCAGGGTACTAAAATATTTAGTTTTATTAGCAGTACTCTTAATAATTACCCCTCCACCTGAGGCATACTCTGTCCAAATTGCTTTGATCTTTCACTTTGGATCTTTGAAACTACTTAATCTCAACTTGCAGCCAGTGAAATTGAGGTAATATTGACTCACACTGTTTCGAACAGGGAAAAAAATTCTTGTTCAGCCTAGAAGGTTGTACCTAGATGTGCTGTGAGAGCTGCTGTGCCTGGTACTGTGGTGGAGATGGCAGTTCTGGGAGAAATCCTTACACCTTCAATGTCAGGAGGAAGGACAGCTCTAAGCTTTCTACTTTTTTAGATAAGGACAGTAAAGCAACATGTGTTAGATCTGTGACTTGGGCAGGAGAGCGAGAGAGAAGAGGGAACACTTGCAAGAAATTTGTTTGTATGTGGACTGAGTTTTTCAGGAAATTAGTTTGGCAGAACTAATGTTTTGAGACACTAGCAGCACAAAGAGATACATTGAACAAAACAAACCTTAAAAGCCTTGGCACTTGTACAGTCTAAATAACTTCCCGCTGCTTGCCATCCATAAATACCTGTCTCTGCAATTCAAAGCAGGTTTGTTGGTTGGTTTGTTGTTGTTGGGTTTTGGGTTTGATTTTTTTTTTTTTTTTTTTGATAAAGCTATATTAGTTTGTAGGACGTGAGATGTTTAAGGGTTAAAAAAGAAGTATAAAAGGTACCATCTAGCTTAAGTGTTGCATTAAGCTCAGTCTTTTATATTTAAATCTGCTATTTTGCCTGGGTTGGGTTTTTTTTTGTGCTAGGATGTCAAGCTCTCACACCTTAACTCAAGCTGGTGGCCTCCTGCATGGAAAGAAAGTGTAGCCACCCTCAGATCTGAGGTTTTTGATCGAGAACAACTATAAGCTGGCACTTGCAGTTCACTTCATCTAGTTTTCTTGTACTCTCAGTGTCTTGCGTGTTTACCAAAGATGCACAAGAAATAACCTTTCACTTCCTGAACACTTCTGTATTTCACTTTTCCTCAAAATATGGCAAAACAGGCACTAATAATTTTGAAATTGCCAGAGCCCATCTGTTCAGAGAGTTTAAAAGTTCAAAAGGAACCAGACAGTGAAGTGAGCGAGCTTGACCTGTCTCTGTCAGCCTCCTTTGTCACCCTTTACAGCTCTGTAACCCGTGCTGGACCACTCTTAAGCTGTATTTTTTTGCTTTATATGACTCTCCTACCTGTCTTTCTTGTTCTTAAGACTTAGGCTAAAGGAAGAGAAAGGTGCTTTGACTTCATTATTGAAGCAACAGCTGCAATTCCAAAACTCGACACTTGCTGCCTTCCATTGATTCTAATGGTAAGGTGTGTTTGAGTGGTCCATGGGCTGTGATGGACAGCACGTTCTTCTGAAATGGTGTTATACCTCATGACTTTTCTAACTCTTTTTCTAATAGAAACATCAGTGCCTGGCTTAGGCAGAGAATGGCTTAAATTTTATTTGTCTGTTATGTATTGATTTTTAGAAAGTCTCTTAATAACTTTGTCCCATAAAGACAGGGAATAGTCAAGAGTTCGTCCGGATTCTGTAAAGTGGTGTTATAGTCAGAGAAAAGGAGCTTGTCCAATCCTCCTCTTTTTTTTTTTTTTTTTTTTTTGGAGGGCCATAACTGTTTGTTGCCAAGAAAACAACTACTTGTGTCCCTGCTGCTGTACCATTGCCCTCATGAAGGGAATGTGGAGGTTTATTGATGACACAGAACAAGCCCCCAGAGCCCAATGAACCTGTTGTATGTAGATGCACGTCACTAGCATGGTCTTTGCTGGCCAGGATTCTCACCCACACACCTTTGTCTTCTTACCACCAACATCACCTGGGAAAAAACCAGCTTGGGTTGGTTTATACTAGCACTTATTTTAACAGTAATTCATGTCCATGAACACCTTTCTTATAAGAGTGAAATTGATTAATTCAGGAGAGCACGGGTTTGATTTTGCTGTGAAAGCCACGAGTGGTAAGTGAAAGGATATACAGGGAGAGCTGACTTAAAGAGCCCCGTTTTTGCAAAAGAACAGCTATCTTCTGCCAAATAAAAAAAAAAAAGTCCTGCGGGTTTTAGTCCTTTCAGCTTCCTGTACACGTGACTTACATCATGGCCAAGTTACATCTATATAAGTAAGATACATCAGCAAACAGAGGGCTCACTTTGCTTTGAAAAAAGTACCTTTAAACTCTGGAGTACTCAGTGTATGCCAGCAGAGCCTTCACCAGCTGTGACCTAAGATGCCAGTCCTGTCAGCTTGGCCTTGTACAGGTGAACTGTTCACCCTTTGTCAGGATTGACTGAAAGTTTACTTTGCAATAAATGCGTGTGGTATCTCCAGGTTTAATCACACCATATTCTTAGACGTTAGCTGTTGAATTAAGTGAAAAAGGAGCCCATGTTTTTCTTGGCTGACTGTGTGTGTGTGGAGGGAGGAGGTAAGCAGTGCTGTTGGGGTATCAGCGAGGCTGTGGTTTCGCGTTGCAGATCGCAGCAGCACTAACTTAAGGTGCTCCTGTTGTGACATGTCATCCCTTCGGTTGAGTAACTGGTGTTCTCTGATGGATACCTGTTCCAGATCAGGAGACTTCTCATCAGCTCCCTCCCCTGCATTCCTCAGGGATGTGCGAACTTGGATGCTGTGTTGTGAAAATCATGCCTAAGAAACACCGAGATGCTTTTAAGTGGCAGCAATTTAACTTCTTCATAGAGCACGGTGTACACAAAATAGTTTTCTCTAGATGTGACTCGCACCACAGCATGTACCTATTGCCACGCTTTGTGCGGCATTTAGCACGCAGAGGAGCGTTTATATAGCACCACCCTGTTGCTCTGTATACTTGGAGAATTAATTTTACATCACAAGGGTAGGACCTGCCAACCTATAAATCTGTGGTAGGATTCTGCCTCTGTAGGGAGAGAAATCTGGATTACACATTACTTTTACCTTGACTACGCTGGCACAACCTCATTTTGTGCCTTGAGATTGTTTCATGTTTTCTCTGAAGAAAATCCTTTGGACTTTTTCAATCCGTTTTCTCTTTCTTACTTAACTGCCTGATAAAGTTTAGTTAGCAGTTAATGCGAACTGCCGGGCTTGTTTGCGTGCATGAGTGCTGCTAACTCTGATTTGTCTTTAGAATTCCATGCAGGTTCAGTTTTGCACAGACAAATCAGCGCCTATCAGTGAAGTTGAGTAATTGCATCAAGAATTTGGTTCGTCCCAAGCTTTGTGGTGAGTTCAGCCTTTACAGCTGAGATGCAAACCTCTGCCTCTTCCTGATAATTTTGCTGAAGCTGGTTTTACCACTGGTAAAATGGTGACTTCTTCACTGGTCTCTGCTGCCTGTACAAAGCATGTACATCTGCTCACAGCCAAAGCAATTTTAGAGACGTTTTAAGGTATGTCCTAGTGACGGAGTTAAGCTCGAAAAGAAAGTCCTCTTGTAGATACAAGTTATTAAAAGCAGCAGAGATCAGCAGCTTTCCCAGACCATTTCAAGGTGTTTGTTTTTTCAAAACCTATTGTAAGTCAGAGACTGGGAGACTTGGCAGTAGTTTAATTAGCAGACAAGACTGACATAATGATCCTAATCTCGTAAACAAATACACACTTAAGGTCCTACAAAGCTATTCTGTTGGTTTTAGAGGCACATCTCATGGTATGTTCTCATGGAGAGCATACAAGCGTATAATTTGCTGAGCCCCAACCAAAGGCTGAAGAAGAGCCTTAATATTTAATATCTCTATGTTAATAGAGATTAATTTTTCAAGACTTAACTTTAGAATCAAACTTTTCTTTGGGGGTGGGGGGAGTGGGAAGGAGGAGCTCAGTCCAGTTCATTTTGCAATAATTCTGTGTTCTTTTCTCTTTCATATTAGGATGTTAGAGCTGTGGTCTTGGTCCAGGTCAAAGGCCCTGGATTTAAGAAAAGAAAAATCATAATTTGATCCTGAATTGGTTTTTATAAGGCAAAATGTCATTTTATGCTTAAGAAAACAAACACCACTTTTAATTTGTACACCAAGCAGTTCTTTTGTGATTAGGAGGCTGGAGCATCTTTCATGTAGTGCTTTAGTACCGTGAGGGTGGTCAAATGCTGGATCAGGCTGCCCAGAGTCTGTCCACACAGAGATTAACAACCCATCTGGGGACAGCTCCAGCTGCCCCTGCCTGATCAGAGCTTGGAGCAGGCCAGCTCAGGAGGTCCCTGCCCACCTCAGCCATTGTGTGATGTGGAAGTTGTGGCTTAAGAATATTAACACCTTGATCTATCCATTTTAATTTAATTCTGTAGTTGGATTTATTGCCAGATTGAATTTGCGTGCTTCAGTCCTCTAAAATAAATGAGTGAATGATAATAACTAGTAAGGAATGACTTGTTGTTGGAATTTCTGATATGCTTATTCTGTTTCCCTTGTCACAGCTGTTTGCTCTCATGTTACAGTAAACAGAAAAGAATCTACAAAACTTAAAAATGGTGGTTTTGGCTTCTGTAATTCTCAATTAAGCTTTCATCATTCCTAGCTAAAATGGCAGGGTGACTCTTCTAGAGTTTTTGTCAAAAGTATTTTTTGGGAATCTGGGTTAAGTATGCGATGGTAACTAGGAGAAAACAAAGTTTAAAGCAGTCTAAGTGAAGTCCTTTGCCCTGATTTCAGTGACTTCTGGTCACAATCCATTAGCTCTCAGAATTTTTTGAGGTGAAAAAAAAGTGGTATGGTATTTCTGATGTGTTTAACACTTAACAAATCAGGTCTTCTATTATCATCAAAGAAAAAGAACTACAGAGCAGTTTTCCTGAACTACTTTTGAATCTCCAAGTGTACTTCTGCTTCCTTGCTTTGACTGATAAGCAAGTAGTGACACGCAGATTGCTGTCTTTGCAGATGTGAGGAATTGAATTCTACTTATGGTGATTTCGTGGAAAAGGCTTGGAGCCTTTGTGCTTAAATTCAGGTGAATTTGCTCATGAGAGTGTTTCCTACGTGTCTTATTCCACTAGACTTTCTGATTTCAAAAGGGATACGGAGATAAATTGTACACTGAGCGCTGGAGGTGGCAGGGAGAAGGTGACGAGTTCCTCTGGGAAGCCAGTAGATACCGAAGTCAGCTTTCCAGTGGCTTGGTAAGGAAATAGAAAACGAGAAATTCGAGGTTCTCACAACTGTAGGTGTCACACATTTAAAAAAAATAAAACCGTGTTTGAGCCCTCTTGACAAGCATTATTGAGAACCTCTTTTTCTGCTCAAGAGCCTGTGGTTTGAGAGGAGTGGGCTGGAATAGGCATGGTGCAAACATCCCTGTTCCATGTGGGTGAAGAGGTGAAGATCCTGCCAGGGCAGAAACTATTCGGTACATCTCCAGAGACGATTTCTCATCTGAGTGCTGGCATAGGACATGGTTTGGAGTGGAAAGGAGAAATTGTGGGGAGCGCTGAAATCCCCTCTTCCCCACTGCTTCATGCCTCAGAAGCCTGTGAGGATGGAGTTCTGCCGTGGGGTTATCGGCTGGGTTTGGGTGTGATCACCGGAATCCTGGGGACGCTCGGGAAACAGTGCCAGGAGCCTCCAGCGTAGTGTTGGGGAGGTACAAAGGTGATGTTCACTGCGGGTGGTTGTGGATTGTGGTGATGCCCAGACGTGGCAGTGACAAGTGCTGCGCTGGTGACTGGTGCAATGTTTATAGACCGAGAGCACGCTGGGGGTTTTGAGTTTGTTTCCCTGTAAAAATGAGGGAAATAATGTTATTTTTTATTTGCATAGAAAGACTGTGATTAGAACAGTATAAAGAAGCACAGTGGATTGATTTTAACTGCAGATAACCTTGTATATTAAAGATCACCACTGAGTTGTTTGAAAAATGGGGTATTTCCTCTCTCTGAAGTTCGTATGATAATTCTCAGATTGCTCAAGAAAACTGCTGGAGGGGGTGATACATCCAAGTTACTATGGGAATTACAGATGATTTTTTCTAAGGAAAACAAGGTTTGTGGAGATGGTTTGTAACTAATTTCTGTTAGTTTTCTCTAAGGTCTCTCAATACGATAATTTGAAACGAAGTTTTGTTGGTAAGATTCCTGCATGCGAACTCGCAGTTGGATTTCTAAGTTACTTTTAAGGGCAGAAAAAAAGGAAGTACTTTTATGGTTAGGAGTACTTAGAGCTGAGGCTTTTAAGTAGCCATCTTGGACGGAGCTGACGGGGTGGGTGTGCTTGGCAGTTACCTCCTGGCTTTAGTTTTCATCATTTTCTACAAAATTGTATGTGCTTTAACAGACAGATTTGCTCCCCAAAGATTTTTTTTTTCTCTAAGTGGGGTTTGTAGGAGGTATTGCCCGCTACAGTTAAATATTTATTGCCCAGAATAGCTGCGCTGTGGTATTTGCAAAAGGTCTGGCTGCCCAGCTGCTTTTTAAAAGTTCCTTTTCTCCATGGTGCTTAGTTTTGAAATCCAGGCGTTGGAATTGTATCCAATTGGCATCCAATTTCCTCCCAGTATATAAAAACAGGGGAGACGTGTGATTTAAAGCTCCTCAGACTTGTCTCTCTCCTTCTTTTCTTTTTTTCCCCTCTGTCTTTCCTTGTTTCCCAGCAGTGGGGTTCCACAGGAGGACCTCTCTGCTAGCCCTTCCTTTCCAGCTGCATTCGCTGCTCTGTGTTTTCTCCTTTGTACAAGTATGAAAAGGGAGAACACGGTGTGTGAAACTACTCTCTCTTTTTAGCTGAAGTCAGAACTGAGTCTTTGTGGCAAATAATTGATTTTAAGTTTCCCCTTCCCCCCCTAAATTCAGAAGATCGTGTCTTGTGGTGTCTTAGACGCAAAACATATTGTTAGTTCTGGTATCAAATTCAGAAGGGGAAATATGAAACCCCAATTCTAGAGCACAGTTCCTGTTTTTCTGACTTGACAGTTTGAGCTCAGACTTTATTACTGCCAGTTTTTGTTAGTTTTGGAGGCAGGCAAATGGTGTTTGATAGTTAAGTAAATGGGTCAGTCTGGCCATACCAGTGATCTGTCCTCTCTTTCTTCTGAGTTATGCTGAAAACATCCCCCAAACTAGTCCTGTCATGCTTTTCCTGGCAAAGAAGAGCAGAAAGTGATCATTTTTAAGGCTAGCACAATATAATAGGGAATAACTGTGAATAATTTGTGCATAATAGAGAAGTGCAAATACAGCACTCAACTTGGGACTTCCATAAAATAAGAAGTATTTTTCTTAAAAGTATCAGAATAGTGATTCTCCTCCTGCATTTTCTTTTCCCTTGATGTGCAAAAGAGCCAAACCCCAGTTACTTTGCCAACGCAAAGTACATAAATAGTTCTGGAGGACTAGTTATGTACATAAAATATACAGGATTCCCTATTGCCACTGGTAGCGTATATGTAGTATTAAACAGATTGTAATTGATATCTGATTAGCAGAATCAGTCTTGATTGAATTGTATGTCTCTTACGAAGGTTGGTAATGGCTTTTCTGTTTGGTGATGTTTTGATTGTAAATGTGCAGCGGGAAGTATAAAAGTTACAAACTTAACTATGTGGAAATTCCCTATACGTGACCTGTAGTTCCTGTAAACTCCAGTAAATAAGACTAAGACTTGCTGTAGTAGGGTTTTTCTCTGATTTTTTTTTTTTTTTTTGGGGGGGAGGGTGGTTTGAACAACAGCAGAGATACTGCGTTCAGGAAGCCTGTCTACGCAACCTATGGATTTCTAGGAGGATGATCTTGTTAGAAGGTGGCTCGGTAACTCGACGTGGCTGCAGCTAGGAGGGAGAAAGTGTAAGAAAGCATTTTCTGAAGTAAGATGCTTGATAATTAATTGCCTGTCAAACTGTTGAGAGTGATTTAAGCATGACAGCTCCTTAATTTCCAGCCCTTTTAATGTTGGCTTTCAGTCCTTTTGTAGCGTGATCCCATGAATCATTTACTTAGAAATCATGATGGAAGGTTGAAAAAAAAAATGTAGAAAATTCTCATGAAACTTCAGGAGTGACCATTGACGCACACGACCCCTCCAGGATGGAAGTCTCGAGGTTGGCAGTGGTGATGTCCAGTATGTAAATAGAAGATGTTACTGCCAGCGCTGGGAAAGTAGATACGGCAGGAGGTACTCGGGGTGAGTCATACACGTTTGAGTCAGTGCTAAAAATGATTGAACAAGTGTCCCTGCTTAGCTATTTTTAATATCTGCTTACTCATATTTACTGTACTAAGCTCTTTACAGGAAAGGTAGTTAAAAGCTGTAGTAAGGTCTTAAAGCCACTTTTCGTGGCAATAATTTATCTTATCAATTTGGAGTGATGTCTTCAGTCCTGCCTTTTCTGAGATTTTTAGGTCTTAGCATAATTCTTGTTCTGCTCGATGCTTCCAGAAGTGCTGCAGTCCAGTATTGACAGATTGCATCTAGACCTGCATGCATGAACTGGCATCAAGGCCGGAGCTTACAATCAACTCGGCAGTGGCACAGCTCTGAAGCAGCCAGGAGGGGTGATAAGTAGCTTGGTAGTACCTAGAGCTGCTTTTCTACCTCACCAGGTGGAATTCTGTTTCATAAGGGACATAATTTAATGTATTAAAATAATCCTGGGTTTTAGCCACAATGGAATGTACAAGTCACAACTTTTCTCTTGTAAAGCCCTGTGTGCAATGGACATAATCCTTACGGTGCTGCCTTTCCCAGGACAGCAGCTTGTGGAGCTCTGATAACCAGTAAGGTGCAACCCTGACTCCCTTCTTTACAAATACAGATACTCTCTTTCTTACAGATGTTGTCAGCTGTATTTGCGGAAAGAAGTAGTTTAGGAGGTTGCTCAGGGTGTGCGTATGTGTCATGGAGTTCAGCGGTGGCTTCCTGTTTACTGCTGCTGAGTGAGGATTTGAGCTCAGGCCAGAGAAGGTGCAAGAGTGTGGACTGTGGATTCGGGGTGACACAGGTCTGCCCCTGCCTGCCACCCCCGGTCACTTGGTGGGGTGTTGCAGAACTGACTGCAGCCATAGGTTGGGGGTGTTTGCTGTGGAGCAGCAGTGCAATCAATGTGCTCTCTGGAAGTCGCTTTCCTTTCTTCCTGCTGAAAAAATTTCCCAGTGCTCAGCCACGTTCCTCGTGTTGGCAGTGGAGCTGGGGAGGGCGGCTGGGGTCACAGTTCTTCAGAGCAGAGGCTTTTCAGTTGAGCGTGGATGAACCGGGCCTGCTTGAGCTGTTGAAGCCAAGATAACTTTTGGTATCAGACTCCTGGGAAGAAGGGCTGACCCATGGCACGTCCAGCTACTGTCTTGGGACTCATCAGCGAGGGGGAGCAAAGCAAGACCCAGCCATTTACCAATGTTGAGTCAGAGCAGCATTGTAACAGTCCTGCATCCAAAGGCGCTGTTGAGAGTGAGGCATCAGAAGAGGATGGGAGAGCGCAGCTAAGCCATGTCTGCTGCCCTGTGCTTCTAGAGAACTGAAATGAAATTATACCTGGACTGAAAAGTGAATTGGCCATAAACTTTTATGAAACAGCTCTTGGCCAAAACTGGAAATGGAGAAACAGTGAGCTACTGTGAATTTTCATAACATAAAGACACTACTGGGAGTGCAGATTGACTCCTGAAAATGTAAAAGTTTATGTTCCTCTCATAATTTTTGACTGTGAACTAACCTCATAGTTGTGAGTGCCGCTCTGTATTCTGAAATACAGACTCTATGTTACTCAGGCTTTTTTTTTCCCCAACTTTCATACGTTGTATAAGACTCATAGGAGGATGATTTTGTTGCTGAAGGCAAGAGCAGCAAGTTACCAGGCAGCAAGGGCAGAAATAGGACGAGCAAATGTTTGCTAAAAAGAGAAATCATTGAACTGTAAATAAACACATGATGATTCAGCCCTACCAGAATTTTGTAGAAGAGTTACGATGGATTGGCAAACCGGAAGAGGTGTAAGACTTTCGAGGCAGAAAAGTGCTTAGACTGTCAGGTTGAAGTTGTTGTGTGGGGTGAAATCCTGCGCATTGCCACACCTCTGTGTCAAATGCTAAATGTAGTAGAGTCTGTCTGGCTATGGGTGAGTGTAAAGACCAGCTTTGGTCATTCTGGGACCAAACCATCAGTGACAGGATAATTGTGCAACCTGCAGCACAAGCTCTCAAAGCTGTAACCCAAACAGGACTCCCTAACCAAAGGAAAACGGAGTCCCACTGCTCACTGCTGTACACTAAAGCCTCTGACGCGTCTTGCCACCTTTGAACTGCTGTTGGCACAGTAAACATGTAAAATTTACTCCCATTTATCTGGTTAGTTAAAAATAGTGCATGTATTTGTCCAAGAGATTGAATGAATTGAGTGTAAATATTTAGTTTGCTTGACAGGGCGATACTGGCATATAGCTCATAGCTGACAGAAGACTCACACCAGCAGTTCTCTTAGTCATAACAAGTACATCACGTCAAGCCATAGCATTCACATGTAAATTGGATAGTGGGAATTCAGTGGAGAACTTGCTGAAAATCATTGTTAGAACATCAGTTGGTTGAAAAAAAAAATCCGTAATTACTGATACGGTGACTTGAAACACCATTTTGCTTTGTTCAGGTAATCAGTTCAGGGATGTGCAAGGTGGGTGAATGCTTTCATCTGTGTAGATAGATGGTGGTGGTGGAGTGGACTGCAGTTACAGGTCCCTTCTCAGCACCGTGTTCCTGCAGAACAAGCTGCTTGTGGCAAAGTCTGCCTGCGCTTAAACACTAGATAGTCAGTTATTTTAGTTGTCTCAGGAAATAAAACTGATACTAGAAGAATATCAGGGTGTTCCTCTATTTCAAGGAGAAAACAACTGTTAGATAAGACTTGAACTGCAGCAGTTGGCAGCTGGGCCTTCAGAACATCACAGCTATCCTGTATTCTGACGTCCTGGAGGAGGACCAGTATGAAACCATGGAGGATGTGTGCTGGCTTAGTACCCAGAGCGCATCTGAGATGTGACTGACACCATGTCTGCATTGAAAGGGGCAGCTGATGACTCAACTGTCTGTAGGGTTGGACCGAGGAGCCGGAACAGTGGAGGAGGAGCATCTGATCCTGCTATTGCAGAGCCACCACAGTTCAGACTCTGCTTTTGGTCACTGAAGAGAGTCACAAGGATCGTGTTATTTGCCAGAGCTCGAGGTGTCTACTTGGACAACTTTCTAAATAGCTTCATTTGGTTTTCACCGATTGGCTTCCTTTGTTTCAAGCGGATTCTGCTGATCTACTTGTATCTGATGATTTTTAGGAAGAAAAGACCCTGCAGCTGTGCAAAATGGTGATGTTTTTCCAGTCTTTGTCACAGCTGGGATCAGAGAAGAAGGATTTAGGGAGAGATCTGTACCATGTCATTTCTTTATCACCTTTACAGGTGGTATTTAGGGCATACCTCCTCTTTTCACAGTAAGGTAGGCAATACAAGGATTCATTAAAGCCTGAGAATAAAAGTAATTGCAAACAAACTGAAGTGTATCCTGGGAAAGAGTCTGCTCATCCAGCTTTTGCATCCTGGGTGGGAAGGCTGCACGTGTAACACAGCAGTCCCTGCAAGAACCTTGCAGATGAGCTGACTCGCTGCCTGCCCTGAGAAGCTCTGACCTTGATGAAATGATAAGAGCAGAAAATAAGCCAAAAATAAATCCATAAAATGGACAGAATGGACTTAGAAAAGGGTCTTCAGTGTTGTGTCTTGTTTGGCTTCAGACAAGCCAATTAACTAGTCACAGTTCCTTCCTCTGACTAACAGGGGTAGATGCGTTTACAGCTAACCATTAGTACAGGCGTACTCTGGTGATTAGTCAATAATAAAAAGGAATTGCTCCGTGTGTTTATCCCAACAGACAGCCAGTGAAGAACTGTATTTCCCCCTTGTATTAAAAACTACGGCTCAATGGCAGTAAGTCTGTCTCATCTCCAGCTGTACACACAGGTTGAAAAATACACACTGGTAGGAGCATGCCAGTGGCTATGGACAGCACTGTTGAGAGGTAGTTGCTTAAATTAAAAGCTAAAAAATACAACTAGTTTCAAATAGCAGTATCAGCCGTGGCTTTCCACAGCAACCCTTGCTAACTCTTTCACAAGAGAACATCTGCCTATAAATTCTCTCAGAGAAACGATCTGTTGATAGGAAGGAGCAGTTTCCCTGCAGACTGAGTGAGGTAGTGGCAGCTCACTGGCCAGGATGCTCTGGTGGCCTGCTCTGGTGTGTGACAGTGTGCGGTGGCATGGGGTAGGCAGGAGAAGCTGGAGGTGCTCTGCTCACATCATGGCGAGGAGAGCTCCAGGCTATTTTCAGATGGAGGTGGTGTTTTGTATGATGTAGCAGAAATCATAATGCAGCTTCTGTCTGGCTGAGGAAGAGGTAATGCTGCTCTTTGGACAAGCGCTTCTGGCTTTCTAGACCTGGGAGCACAGTCAGGAGTTGAGGGGGTTTATTTTGGCAGTAGTAGGGCTTCACACTGTGGAGAAGGACCAGCTGGAGTCCTTCTCAGTGGAGGAATGCTATGTGAGTGCCAGCAGTTAGTTGGTATTGCAGTACTCCTCCCTTGTGCAGCTACTGGGAGAAAGAAGAGGGAGAGAAAACCTGAAGCTAAGCTCTGTTTCTTCCTGTAGCTGAGTTTCGCTCTGCCGGGTATCAGGTTTTTTAGGAATTGGGTTTTGCCTGAAGGATAGAGGTGCCACCTAAAAGTTCTTCATTGTTGACAATGGATGTTCTTCTCTCTGGGTTTCAGTAGTCATGCTGGTTGCAGCACAGCTATGTGCTGGTCTGTGCTGTTGGGGTGAGCTAACGGAAAGAAAGGTGTGCTGCTGCTGGAGGAGCACGGCAAGGTCAGGAGGAGGAAGAGGTGGGTGACTTTTGTTTGGTATCTATATGTAAGCCTCTACCTCAGACTTTTTTTGCCGAATTGGATCAACCTGAAGCCCTGTTGGTAAGACCAGAGGTGATCTGGTCTGTCTTGTCTACCCTGAGACTTCTCTTGTACTGTCTGGGCATACTTAACTAACCAGAACTGCATGCAGTGCTCCAGCTGGGGCTACCAGCATTACTGCAGCGTGATTTTAACTTCATAAAAGATGAGCAGAGAATACAGAGAGGGCAAAGAGACTTTGAAGATCAAATTGCTCTTGCTGTCGATAGCAAATCCCAAGTTTGCTATGAAATTGTATGGTTTTGCAACTATATTATAGAAAGAATGTTTGTCGGTTAGAGGATGTCTTTGGTGGTGGTTTGCTCTGAACAGAAAGGCAGAGATAAGTGGTAATGTTTTGTTTGCTTTTGTTTATGACTTGTTTTAAATGGTGAGCCCTGAAGAATGAACTTTAACAATATCTTTTCACCACATTAAAAAAAAAAAAAAGAAAAAGGCAAACCATCAAAAAACACTTACCAAAGTGCAAAGCCACCACAGGAAGCACGCGACTACCAAAAATCTTTGTGAATAAAGCAGTCTGGGGGATTCAAGTGTCAGAATAGATGTTGACCACATCGCTAGAACTCTTCAAGGCCTTTATAAGTCATCTAAGTGCTTGTGGCAACAAATTAGTGACGCTTATTTTTAAACCTGGTAGAATGCAAAGAGGTGCCTGTGTTTCAGCTCATTCTTCTGAGGGCAGCTATGGTCAGCTTGAGGTTGCTCCTCAACATCAGTTAATTTCTGCTCCTTGGGAGGTGCTGGGGTGCAAGCACTGCTTCGGGGCAGCTCAGCCCCATTGCAGGATGATGCTGGGCAAGTTCCTCCTCTGGGGTAAAGAAATTTTGCTGTAGCAAAACCTCTGTTCTCACCCTTTCCTTCTGTGAGGCCAGGTGGCCTCCATGCTTGTGGTGGCTAATGGTGGCCGATGGTCTAGAGGATGAGGAGGAGCCTGGGCTTGTTTGCAGTCCCTCTTTGCTGCCACCATTGGGGTGTGCAGCCTGTGCAGTTAGTGCTGCCCAGCTCCACGGAGGAGGAAGCAGGGGGTGGAGAGAACTGGGACAAGAGTCTCCATTTTGTGATACGATTTGTAAATGAAAAAGTTAAGAACATCTGTAGCTGCTCTCAAGGAAGTGGCTGCAGGGCTGCGCGTGAGGGAAATGACCATGTGTGGTTACTGTGCTGGGAGCTTTGCTAGAGTGGTCTGCGAACAGATGGGGCCTCTTGGAGGAGGGGAGCTTTGCAGTAGCTCTGTGGTCACCAAGGAGTCCCAGCCCCTTTGCATGTTTTACATACTCTCAAACTAAAAAGCTGTAGTGTGTGTGAAGTCCGCCTACTCAGGGCGTCGGTATTTGGAGGAACTATTGCTTCTAATTCTACCTCTTGTGTCAGGGGCTGCAGAGCAGGACGTGGGAGACCCAGGCTGGTTACCAATACTGGTGCTGATTTCCTGGGTAAGTGGGCAAGTCACTTAGTTTCTCCTCCTTCTCTACTCATTTGCAGAAGAGACATGCTGATAATGTTTCTTGTGCTGTCTCACCAGTCTTGACTTTGCTAGATGTCAGCTGTTTGCTTGTTTTGGTTTGTTTCTTACGAAAAATCTAAGATGTGATCGGAAATCCGGGTGCTGTCGTAATAAATCTAAGCTTGCTTTTTCCTTAAAAGCAAGTGAAATGTATGATTACCTTGTTGAACACCGGTGGATTGAGGAGATGGTTAGTATACCTGAAGCATGGAATGCTTTGGGTTGGAAGGGACCTTCAAAGGTCATCTAGTCCAACCCCTCTGCAGTGAGCAGGGATGTCTTCAGGCTCTGAGCAGCCTGAGCCTTGTAGGGATGTATCATCTTGGTATTACGCTAAAGGCGATACAGTAGTTTTGCAACAGCCTGGGGCGGGAGGAACAAACAGCCCCTTTCCAGGTACGCTCTCAGTCCAAGTAATTACCCAGCAGAACAGCGTTGAGCATGGAACAGAGCAGTGCCAGGATAGCACATCTAGATCCTGGGGTTCATCTCTTCTCCATATGCACAGACTGCTGAGCAGTTAAGTGAACTCAGTGAAGTGCGTAAGGTGGACATGGGATGGACTGTAGCTTATAAAACACTCGGCTCATGAGGATAACTTGGAGAATCGCCTGTAGATGCCTAGTGAGTCCTCAGACACTTCTTTGTCAAACATTTCAGCGTGGTGACACATCTGATATTTTAAGGCTCAGGAGAGCAGGACGAAGTGACCTCTCACTGCAGTGTGGATAAAGAGGGGAGTTTACAGACCTTCATCTGGAAGACGTGGATGATGAAGATGCTTCATCTCCATCCTGGTTACTTTTCCTCTTGGGAAAACTGCCGGTAGTTCCTAAATATTCAGGGAGCAAAGGGACCTTGAATTACTAGGTTCTTTCGTGAACAAGGAAGGCAGACATTGAAGCTTTGTAGAAGTCCTGTCGTGTTGTTGGACAATGACTCCTCCTTGTGCTTCTAAACCCCAGCACCATCCTGGCCAGATGGCTGCTCTTGCCACGTATATGGCACAGTGAGTTGTGTGACAACGTCAGCTTGCTGAAGTCTTCCAGCCGGCAGAGAATGTCGCATATGTTGCCGGGATTTTTCTTCTGTCTGTGTTTGTTTCCACCCCTGCCTTTCCATGCAATAACTACAGCATGTTTTCTTCTCTTGGAAAAGGCAGAAGCCATTCCCTGGGCTTCAGCACCTTGTAGACCTAAGTGCTGTTCCCACTTCTAGTTCAGGCGTACGAACAATCTCTTGAGTTGAAAGAGTTATTGTGCGTTAGCGGAACTGATGTACATGACCCCGTGTTCGCTTTCTCTCTGCCCCTGTTGTGAGGCATGTTGTATTGGCTTTCACTGAAGCTTTAGCTTTTAACTGAGGCATGAAGAGCACTTGCGTAGTCTTGCCACATCTAGTTCTAGTGACCTGACAAGCATCACTTGCCAGGTAAAGCCCTGAAGGAACCAGCTTTGCACACCCTTCACACTTGCCCTTCCAAGAAAATGTGGATTTGGAGGTCTTGGCCACACCAACTGATTTTCCTGGAGGTTTTTTCACACATCTGAATCGAACTTCAGGAAACCCCTTAAATCAGTGTCGTGCCACCAGGAAGAGGCTGTGTTTCCTGAAGAGCTGCTTCATTGCTGGGAAGATGACGTGGCTCTTTGCCAGCCAACTTCCATCACATCTGAAGGGTGCAAACTGCTGGCAGCGTGCTAGCGCAGGGACAGAGCAGGGCCGTAGGTAAGCGGCGCAGAGGAGAACATAAAGGAAGAGGATCGTTAGTGCTGTGTCCCAGGCAGGAATAAAAACAGATAGTCTGTATAAACTTCTTTAAGCCTGGAATCCCCCTTAAAGCCCTGTTAGCATCAGTCTTAGTAATAAAGCTCTTTTTTTAAAAAAGATAGTTGGCTTGTGGGGGGAAAAAAAAAAAGAACTTTCCTCTGGTTTGTGTGTTTGGAGTGTTGGCTGCATGGTAGTTACATAAAAATCGTGTAATTTTTGGTAGGTTTCCGTGATGACTTGAAGGTGTAATGGCTTTAAACTGAAAGAGAGGAGATTTAGATTAGATGTAAGGAATTCTTCCCTGTGAGGGTGGTGAGACCCTGGCCCAGGTTGCTCAGAGAGGTTGTGGATGCCCCATCCCTGGCAGTGTTGAAGGGCAGGTTGGACGGGGTTTGGAGCAACCTGCTCTAGTGGAAGGTGTCCCTGCCCATGGCAGGGGGGTGGAACTGGGTGATCTTTATGGTCCCTTCCAACCCATTCTGTGATTCTAAGATTGATACACAAATATATTTGCCTCCAAGGAAATCGATACTGCTTTGGCTGAAAAATGGTTAGTATTGACTATACGAGGATGTAGCAACTGAGCTGCTCAAGAATTGTGTCATTTAAGATGGTAATATAGAGAAAAACTGGGCTTTGTGTGCGTGCTTATCTGCCACGGCCCTTCCAGACGGGACAGTAAAGGTGGTAAATTAACGCAGAGCTGAAAAACTTCTTTCCGCATAGGTGACACGTCATGAAATTCAGCGAAGTAGCTGAAATTGCATTGGAAAAGCACAGGAAACGAGCCCGGTTCTTTCTCATAGCACAACAATGAATCGAGTGGGTTCATCAGGGCGACGGGTCTGGTCGAAGCAGGTAGAAGTGAATGTGGCAGGAGTCTGCCTCCTCTGCTCTTCAGAATCAGATTGCTAAAAATGGCAATAGAGACCAGCCATCAATACAAGCCTGCGAATAACGAAGGCTGGCTGACATACCCCACTGGCTGCACCCCTTTTCAGTTCTGAAGAACGGTGCTGCACGTTTACTGTTTTTTGCTGAAATTTTCCGTTATGTGTGCTCTCAGCCCGGGTGAAGTCTTACAGCATAGATCAGTCATATCACAGAATGAATACTAGAGAAAAACCTGAGGGGAATTAGACACTCTGGGTTGGGGCAGAGGTAAACAGTGTGTGGTGAGATCACTCTGAATAAAACAATAAATATTGAATTGCACAGTCAGTGAATGACTCCTGCGGGGGGGAAAAAACCAGACGTGATTGCATACATAAAAATGATGAAATATTGCATGTGCACAGAAGGCAGCCAAGTATGGTTTAAAAAAGAGCAGCATTTGGGTTCTTGAGTTTCCAGAACTAATACTTTAAAAGGTTTTTTCGTTCAGAAAGAAATGTCCCCTGAAAAGAGCATGGATAACAATTATTATAGTTAATCTTAAATGATTTGCTACTAGTGAGCAGATCCACAGGGCAGAAGACGACATGGGCACTGTAGACACCAGGGAAGGAGGCGCTGAACCTTCTGCTGTGCTCCGACTTGGACAAGAATTTTACACCTGAAGGGGAGCTCTGCATACTGTCTTGTTCTGCTTTAATGACATATTTTTACCGTTTTTGTTGTTCCAGTGAGGTTTAGTTAATCGAGGCTGGTCGGACCTTTGCTGTGGTGGTGGTTGTGCCCTCCTGGGGCTGCTGTAGGAGCAGCAGTTTGTCAGCAGCACGATGGCCCTTCAGTGATTTGGGATTTTAACATGCTGCTTTGTCACTGCTATCATATTATTACTGTCATTTTCTCTTGTTAAAATTCATGAAGTTAAGTGGAGCGCCTGGTTTTATTTTCAATGAGTCTCTAATAGACTGTGCTGGATTACATGGCGTGTCCTGTGCTGTAACAGGTTTCTTTGCTAGAGTCTTGAAAAAATAATAATAACTGAGGACTTCCGGGCTGACATAAACAGTGAGCACTATAAAAATGGCATGTTCTGCATACTTAAGGAAAGTCTCTGTTACTTTCTTAGCATAAACCATAATAAACATCCCCTGACACTGTTCCTGTCATGAAACCAGAAACTAAATTGGCCGAGAGGGAGTCAAAAAAGAGGAAGAACTTGCAAGTGGCGCTTCAAACCGAGTTCTGGTTTGGTCAGATTTTATCTGGGATTTTCCTCTGCTCACATTTTAGGGACTTTTTCCCTCAAAAGAGAACCTTCCATCTTTGCATTTTGCTTCCATGATCTTTGTTTGTGGTGGCATGGCGGCCCTGCTTTCCTCTCCTCTGCTCTGCGGTGCCTCTCTTTTTTTCTCATGTATTTAGTTTAAGCCCCTTCCTTTTCTTGCCTGCATTTTTGAGGCATACGGAAGTTTAAATGGGTTATTTAACAAATAGTGCTGTACATTTGGGTTTTTTCCTTAGAAATGCCAGGACTATTAGGCTTGAACCACTCTGCTTTCACTAAGGAGATCTTTGCTGTGGCAAATCATAGGCAGGAACTTGAGTTTTTAACCAAATACTATTATCTTCCAAATATTTCCTTTAGTCTTCAGAGTTTAATAGCCAAACCAGAAATAAACCGATTTTGAACTACCTGCCTTCTAGAATTCCTTCTCCCTGTTTTTTAACTTTTCATCTTTCTGATACCAAAATTTTGCGAGAGCTTCACAGATTCATTTGGGTTGGAAGAGCCCTTTCAGCTCCTCGAGTCCCCCTGTTCCCCAGCACTGCCAGGTCCCCACTGACCCCTGTCCCTCAGCACCACCTCCACACGGCTGGGAAACCCCTCCAGGGATGGGGACTCCACCACTGCCCTGGGCAGCCTGCGACAGCCCTGCACAACCCCAACGGGACAGAAATGGTTCCTCAGGTACAACCTCAACCTCCCCTGGAACAACTGGAGGCTGTTTCCTCTTGTCCTGTCACTTGTTCCTGGGGAGAAAAGACTGACCCCCACCTCACTCCAACCTCCTGTCAGGGAGTTGTGGAGAGCCAGAAGATCTCCCCTGAGCCTCCTTTGCTCCAGGCTCAACCCCCCCAGGTCCCTCAGCTGCTCCTCAGCGCACTTGTCCTCCAGACCCTGCCCCAGCTTTGTTGCCCTTCTCTGGACATGCTCCAGCCCCTCAATGTCCTTCTGGGAGTGAGGGGCCAACACTGAACCCAGGATTTGAGGAGTAGAGTCACCAGTGCCCCCAGTTCAGGGGGACGATCCCTGCCCTGGTCCTGCTGGCCACACCAGGCTGGTACAGGCCAGGATGCCACTGGCCTTCTTGGCCACCAGTGCATACTACTGGCTCCTCTACAGCTGCTGTCACCAACATGCCCAGGTCCTTTTCCTTGGGGCAGTTTCCAGCCACTCTTTGTCCAGCCTGGAGCGTTTCAGGGAGTTGGTGTGCCCCAGGGGCAGGAGCTGGGACTTGGCCTGGTTGGACCTCAGCCCATTGGCCTTGGCCCATTGATCCAGCCTATCGATCCAGCCTGTCCAGATCCCTCTGTGGAGCCTTTTGACCCTCAAGCAGATCAACACTCCCACTCAACTTGGTGTTTGCAAACTTCATCTATGTATGAGAGAAAAATGCTTTCTGTGGGCTCCAGAACTGTTCTTTGACCTCATCCAAAGAAACTAGATGTGAGTTTTGGCAGCTGTGTGTGCAAGGTTTTGTTTTTGTGCCGTGAGCACCCAAAATCACTAATTTTGTGGTCTCAACCCTTGCATGAAGGATGAATCGCTGCCTCCCTCTGCTGGTGGTGCACTGGGTGGAGATTGCTCACCCTGTCAGCCAGCTGAGTTACTCTGCAACTCAAATACAGGCTTTTAAGAAGGTGGCAGATACACGTATACATCAGTCAAGATTTTAAATGACCAGAGAACCCCTTTGCTTTGGGGAGTGCTCCAAAGTCTGTAACGCATCAGCTTTCAAGGCATGGAGTTACCAAGCAGTACTCGAAGAGCCATCCTGCCTTCCTAAAGTATTTTGTGGTGTGCGTCACAAAAGATTGTTTCCACTATGAGAAACAGAAATCAGGTGAAGAGAAAATATGCTCTGGAAAAAGTAAATGCTGCCCTGTCAGTCAGACTGCCAGCAGAGACTGAGTGTGTCCCCGTGGCCCTACATCAGGTATCCCGGAGTAGCGCTGCTCGGGGAGGATGGGTTGAGTGTTGGGAAGAGCTGCAAGGATGAGCAGGGGAAAGTGGAGCTTGTCATGCAGGAAGAGACTGGTGGCGTGTGGTGCCCATATCTGTAAGTTCATCAGGGAAACACTAACGAGGGAGGAAGATAATCTGCAGAGGATGCACAAAAAACAATGGTCCGCTGAGGCTCTGAAACCTTTTAAGTGGCAAAGGATAAAAATCCCCTTCGCATGTCTGAGATGAAGCGTGAGGGCTGGGTAATGTGACGCCTGAGATGGCAAGAGACCGAACGTAACGACCGCGGGGACCTCTGAGTCACGCACATGGGACGGGGGTGAGCCTGGCACGGGGGACCCTTGCGCAGCTGCAGGGTCTGGAGGAGCCACTGGCTGCGCTTACGCTGTCCTGGCTGGCACCGGCTGCCGTGACCTGCTGCACGATAGTATTACTGTGTCTGAGATTTCCTTATTGCTCAGTTTGAGATTGGATGTTGGTTTGTTTGGTTCGTCCCCCAAAGCGTATTGTAAATGAAGCAGCACTTCAGGGTTTTTTTTGTTTTCTGGGAATTGCTGCCGTGATTAGAAACAAGAGTACGAGCTATTAACCAAACCCCAAGAACGCTCTGTTGGAAAGCAGCAGTTTTGAGTTGTGAATCTCTGAGAAGGCAATGGTTTTATCTTTCCCTTCACACTTTAAAACGTCTGGACAATCTTTTTAATATTATGCCCACACAGACATTAAAATGTATCAAGTTTCGGTTCTGTCATTTAAAAGAGAGTGTTTTCAGTTAGATTAAAGCTAGTATCTTTAATCTTTTGCATTTACATTTTACGGCACTGTGCAGAAATAATTACTGGCTTGTCTTCGTGTTCCAGTAATCATGCTCTCAATTACTTCTTTTTTCCCCATATTATTGCTGAGGGAATGTGTCTGGAAAATTCAGCATTAAAGTGGGATGACTGGAAGGAATGTGCAATTTAATTGTAAATATGTGCCGTGCTGTTAAATGCTGGTTTTTTTCTATGAAGGTATCACGTTTGCTGGGTACTTTCCAATCACAGGGGAAGCTTGTGCGGCAGCGTCAGGCTTTCTCCAGACTAAGCCTGAGGCTTATACAGCAATGTTTATAGAGGTCTGCTCGATCAGATTAAGGCAGCAAAACCAATAGATGCTTAGTTGAAGAACATTTCGGCTGAGATAGAGGAGAAGAGGAAAAGGTGGGATGGAGACACAAGTGGAGGAGTCTTTCAGCCTCAGATGAGTGATGGGTGGTGTTTACCAACCCAGCAGCGCTGTCATGTTTCGTTTAGACACGTTTTGTCACATTTAGTTTACTGTCACACTTAATTAGCAACTACCCCAGGAGAAGCAAGTGGGATGGTTTCTCCTTTGAGAGCATGGAGCTGTGGCTGATGGATGGTGACCTGGGACCAGTGCCAGAGCATGGCAGTCTCTCTAGAGATGCAGAACAGGGTCCCACATCCTTCTTCTCTTCAAGAAGTCCAGGCTCCTGCCCCATCTGGCGTATCCTCATGCCAGTGTGAGAGGAGCAGCCTGTCCACCATGCCTTTCAAACACACCAGCTCTTTTGCTGATGTTACACACTCTACCATCAGGACAGCCTACTCTTTCCCCACCTGTTTCTTAAATATTCCTGTACTATCTGATTGATTTTACAGCCCTGGTATCAGCCAATACTTGAAATGAAGGCACTGTCATGCCTGCTATTAAAAACAGATGGTACCAATACTTTCCTAGTTCACTTCAGATGATAAGGATATCTCTAACTTTTGAGTGGGAGTAGTTTTGCAAACTAGCCCCAGAGTACTGAGGTGGTTTGTGGTGTTAGGTAAGGCTTTAAAAAAAAAAAAAAAATTCAGGCTCTTGGAAGGTGCCTCTGCTGCTTGAAGGCACTGAAGGGAACAAGATTCCTCTGAGAGAAGTATGACCCTTGCAATGATGCTTCCTTACGCTCTGCACCTCTCATAGGGCAGAGGAGAATAAAACAAAGAAAAAAACCCTGATAATCTGGAAGGGGAAGAAACACTAGAGACTAGGGAAGAATCGGAATTAGCAATATGCAATGAAAAATATGAAGAATGAAGTGACTTCAGTAGCTGTGAAGGAGGTAAAGCAAAGAGAAGAATGCTCCTTTGGTGTCACAGCTAAGGGTTGCAATGAGTACGACGCCAAACTGATGGTTGATGCTCTGAAAACATGGAAAAAACCCCAGTGAATAACCAAGGCTTTACCCAGGTTTTTGTTTGCGTTTCAGCCAGTGCACCCAAAGAGTCCGAAGCAGCAGAGCCCTAGATACTAGCTGTGAGTGTCTTTGGGTGAGACTAGATCTGGATCTCAGTTACATTAATCGAAAGGTTTCCTTGGATTGCAAGTGGCATTTTTATCAGCCTGACTGTATATTTTTTGTCTCAAACTGTACAAAGTTGTTCCTGACATTTTTATTACTATTTTCTTTGTCAGCCAGAGTCCTGTCGCTCTTGGAGAGTGTGCAGATAATCCGTTTCAGTTGCGTGGAGGATCAGACAGTCACATAAATGCAGGTGTGTTGGCTTTTGAGGTTTGCTCTTGTTTGTTTGTTTTTCAGTGGGAGGATTAATTTCATAAACTAGAGAATTGGTGGTTTGGGCTTCTGTTATTAATTGCGATAAAGCTTAGTAAAACGTGGAACACAGGCCCCATAATACCTGGAGTGTGGGTTCATCTGTTTCCTTTCTACTCTTTCTGTTTAAGCACTTGGTATAATATGCAACACACATTTTGTTTCGAGTCAGGGCTGTCTTGCATGCGTTCTTGGCAGTCTAAAACCTATTGCATTAAACCTGATAGTGCTGCTCTTCCCTTCTGGAGAGAGAGAAGTAATAAAAAATAACTCTCCACTAAAGCTCATTTCACCGTGACACATTAGGTATCACGAGTTTAAAAAACAAAGGGCGAGAGGGGAGAAACAATCAGAAATATTTAGCTGTTAGGGAGATTTAAAAAGTGAGCTTCTGTTTTTACAAGGAAATATAAACTGTACTGATTATATTAGTCATCCTCAAGTATTGTTTTTCGGCCAGTTTAGGTGCTTAAGGATGTGAAAGTTATTCCTGCTTTACAGTAAGAAGAGAAACCACCTAGAATAGTTGTGGAACCACTAGAACAGAACGGAATTATGTGGAACAGAGTTACCAGAAACAGACTAATCATTGACATTTCTTTTTTCACTTTTCCCCTCGAGTGAAAAATACTGTGTTTGAATAATCAGGTTCCCAATGTGAAGGCAGCATTTCTCAAAGTCTGTTCTGGTGGTGCAGTCATTAAGTAATGGATTTGTGTTCTGATAAATATTCAAACTCCTCTTTGCATTTCTCTTAACTATTCTCCTCCCCTTTCAGTATCTAAATGTAAAAGAAGATTGCAAAGCCATGGCTTTCTGTGCAAAAATGAGGAGCACAAAGAAGAGCGAGGTCAGCCTGGAAGCTCAGCATCAAGGTTTAGAAATACTTTTCTACCTGCAAGATCAAAGTCCCATTTGTTTCACGAGTGGCGAGTTCACCGCAGAGGAGTTGTGCATCAAAGCTGCCCAGAGGTGTGGTGAGTACATGGATTTTATCTAAATTCGCACTGGCAAGGCCTGATAGTATCGAAAGTGATGCATCGTCTCTGCATGTAAGTCAGTGTTTGTAGAAGAAATACACGCCTTGTGTAGTCCAGGGTGGAAACTTTTGCCAAGGGTCTGTTTGGGCAGTTCTTGAAGTGCCTGGCAGTGGAAGAACTGGTGGGAGAGACTGTCTTTGAGATTTGAATACAGCGCGGATCTCCCACCCTGGTTTCTGGCAGATACAGGTACTGTGTCTGATTTTTGAATTTGGGTGGTGTGATTAAGATCCTTTTCAGAGAAGAGGAGACAAATAAATCAACACAAAGCTGGTTTTACCTGGTGTGCTAATGGCTAAGCCTTTCAGGATCTGTCCTGTGTTATAAAACATTTTGGAGAGAGCTAACAAAAAAAATCAAACCGAAACAACCAAAACCTATTTGCTGCTTTTCTGATTTTAGTCTTCTGTTACTTGACGCTTCTTTGCAGAGAGTTCTTCACCAGTTCAGATGACCTGAACAGCGCACACCTGCAGTAATGCACGAGTGTATTGCAAAGATTTCTTGCTTTGTCACCGTGGTCCTTGACTCAGCAAAATATTTGCACATATAATTCTGCTGGAATTAGCAAATTTAATCTATGTTTGAGCCTCATGAATCAGTGCACTTTTGTATTTACAATTATAAGGTTCTTTCCCAATTTTGTGTTCCGCAAGCTTCATGGTACACTAAGTATTATTCTGATAGCGGAGTGGTGAATCTGGCTGTATAAACAGGTGAACTGGCCATAAGTTTTCCTCCAGCTTTAAAATATTTTCTTTTCCTGAGTCCTCTTGGCCTTGTAACATTGAGTACCCATCAGTTCACTTGCCTAATTGCTTCTCTTCCATTGGAAAGGCAGGAATGATGGGGATCCGAAGGATAAACCTCATTTTTGAGTAGTTTTAATGAAAATAAGGAGTACTTAAACCCCACCTATTTATGTCAGCACATAGGAGCTGTGAACTGCTGCTGTTCGGATGGATGTGAACCCACATACTGTGCACCTGCGCCCAGGAATTTCTGTTGGAAGCTTAAAACCTTTGAAGAAGTGACTTAAGACGAGCTTTCCTTCAGGGAGCTTCTTTCTGCCTTCTCTCACTTCTCACTAAGTCCACAGCACATGGTAGTGAAGTAGAAATGTCATCCCCATTTCAGCAGGCCTGTGAAACTGGTCTCTGCTGTAAATCACAGCTCGAATGACAAACCATTGATGGCATCTATGTCCTCTTGTTGCCCTGTGGAAGGCAGAGGCTGCCTGACCCCACCTCCTGTGAACTCTGTGATTAGGCCATTCAGGTTTTATTTCCTTTGCTTCTCCCCTTCTGCTCTCTCCCCCCAAGTCACAACAGAAGAGGTTTCACGGAATTCTGCAGAACCCCAACGGATTTCAGAAAGACCTCACTTTCAGGAAGACCCTTTTGCCCAGGCTGCAGAGCTCTCTGTGAGAGAGCTGCTTGCCTGACCAGGGCTCTTGCAGAAAGGTTCTGCCTCCTACTGAAACCGAAAGACGGAGATCAAACAGCGGCAGCTCTGTTCATATGCTGTAGCCGGTTTTTCTCCGGGATGATGTAAATGCAAAGGTTAAAGCAGGTCAGCCTAGACATACAAGTCAAAGTCTGTTCTGCATTGGAAAACCCTCAGTGGAATTAGGAAAGAATGGGAAAATGACACATTACGCTTTCTGCGCGTTTGCTGACGAGAAGGGGATTGTCATTGTTCCGCTAAAACGTTCTCTTTCAACGATGGCAGTAGAACTTATTAATAACATAACACTGAGAACAGAGTTGTGGTATTGCCTTTGTTAAAACACCCATTTCTGTGATCTGGAAAAGGAGAAGATTTTAAAGTCATTTCCTCAGACTTTGGCAAAATCAGGATTTCAGAAGAAGTTTAATGTTAGAAGTAGCTGAAATGTTACGCTGCTTCATACACAATAAACCCCGATGGGGTGACCCAGTGAGCACTTTGCAGTTCCACTTTAACTGTGGCTTTCTAATGTTTGCTTTAAACTAATCCCAGGATCAGTCTCTTTATAGGGTCTGTTTTGCAAGACCAGGTATTTGCTTTATGCATTTGTATTTTGGGGGTGTGTATGTGTATTGTAGCCTTGTGGTTCATCCGTTTGTTTGCTTTCTCTGCCAGCTATATCTCCTCTGTGCCATAACCTCTTCGCGCTATATGACGAAAACAAAAGACTCTGGTATGCACCAAACCAGCTCTTCAAGGTAGATGAAAAAACATCACACCGGCTCCATTATCGGATGAGGTAAGTGCAAAACGTCTCAAAAATGATCCCTTAACCATACCTAGATGTTCTGACTTACTACTGACCTCACTGAACAAGCAGGAGAGCAAAACCAAAAGCAGCAGCTTACTTTTCATAGCAGAAATAAGCAATTAACAGTAAAAACTTAAAATGTCTCCTGATTTTCTTTCATCTTTGCTATATAACCTTGAAAAAAGCCCCAGAAGTTGAAAAACCACAAGAAGCCATGTCCACAAAGCTGTAGGTGACCGAACTAGCTAAACTGAAAAAGAAAAAGGCTTAAAAATGTTTTATTATGTCAGTATTTTGCATGTTTTGATTTCTGTTCGAAGTGGACTGTCCTGCTGAACTCAATGGGAATTTCACTCTTAACTTGAAAGGAAAAAGCAGCATGCTGTTGCTTTTGAAATTCTCCTTGAGGACTGTGGGGGAATCCATGTGTCCTTGCTGTGGGTGGCATGCTCTAGACTGGAGGAAGCATTAGGAAACGGAACCCATTGTTCCCAGGATCTTTATCCATCACGTACCACCAGGTTGAACTTCAGGAGGCATTACTAAAACACAGCGCGTAGCCTGGCGGGATTTCTGGGGCTGAACGGGAACAGCAGCCCTCACTCCTGGGAAAGGAAAGCATTAATGCTGACAACAGCTGAGCACTCATGTACTCTGGCTGAAGGAAGGATGTCCTCTTTTTAGGGTTAGATAGAAATCTAGTACTGCTGCCTTGTTTTTTATTTTTATTCTGACTTCTTGCATCAATATGAGCTTAAAGTGTATGATGTAGGAGAAAAAAATTACATGGAATAAGCTTTGCTTCCAGGATAATTAGTCTAGAAACTTGACTCATTTTCCTAAAGCAAGTCCACGGATCATGTCTGTCGATTCTTCAAGGTATAACTGTAAGAAAATAATCTTCTATGTAATACTCCCTCTTTGCCTTAAGATGTGATACTCACATACACAGTTACATTAGCACTGTCCATGTGTATTTTAACATCTTTTTACTGGTAATCGGTAGGTAGACAACGTGAGTATCGCTTGTACACACTAATGAGAGAACTGGCATGTATAAACCTCAGGTTGTGCATCCAAACCCTTTTCTAGGCTTGTTAGAGACTAACCACCACTTGGCTTATGCAGAAACAAAGACAGACCTTTAAAAATGTGATCTTTGAACTGGAAAGTGTTTAAATTCTGATTACGTTTGTGCCAGACTAGAATTGTTATTGCTGTTGGATGACCTGTTACATGAGGAAAAAAATATTGACAGTCAACAAAAAGCTTTTCAAGTAATTAAAACACTGATAACAGTTTTTAGAAGAGGAGGATGTTATAGTCTGTTGTTTTCTTCTTTAACACAAACTATTAGTGGTATTAATGACTTAACCTTGGCTAATCTCAGCTTTAAACAGCTGTGATTAAGTTTGGCAGATAAACACCAGACAGTAATGGAATTGAGTGACTCTAAAAGAAGCCCTGAGGACTCTAATGGTCTCTAACAGAGCATTAAGTGCCCTTTTTGCTTTAAGAGATCAGTCAGATTAACCATATACTGGGTAGTAAAATTTCTTGGTATAATGTGAATCTGGGGTGTTTTCCCCTGATATTGAGATTCTTTTCTCAGTAAAAGAAGGTGGCATTTAAAAGTGCAGTTGTAGGAATTGAATTCTGTGATTAGAGGTATGATGCTGTTTTTAACTCAATTCTTCAAAACTAGTTTCTGCTGGGTTTGTTTTTATGTTTCTGCTTTGGGTGAATGATGAGAGCTCTCTCCACGTGCGCTCTCATTCCACATCTGATGTGCACGGCAGGTTACACCACCTTCTTTAAACCTGCTGGAACAGCTCCCTCTTAAATCTGCTTGAGCTGTTCCTAACGCTTTCAGATGGGCAAGATTAGTGTACGCTGAGCTTTTATTTTTTTGGAAATTTTTCTGTTTCACCTTTTTGTAGAAGGAAGCTATGGAAAATGCTCTGCTTTCTGTCTTTAAAAGGTCTGCTGGTTTATTTTTCTTAGCTTTGGAATTGGAATTTGAAGCTTGGCAGGAGCATCTCTTTTGTCAGATATACTGCATGCATGAACATTGGCAAACTTTGGGCCAATAATTTGCATTTAAAAGAATTTCATCTGCATTTAAGAAGACTGTATGAGTTAAGCACTCAAATCTAAAGATTCCCATCTCCTAGGAATACCACAGTGTACTGGCAAAGTGGTATTTTCCTTTCTTTCCTCTCTGATCTATTGTGTGTCTTGGCTTGGGCGTCTAAATGGAGAGCAGGGCAGAGCACTGAAAAATTATGAGCAATGCAGGACTGTGAAACTGTTCTCTAAATTAATATTGTTTGTTCTGAGCTCTGCAAGAGGCAGAATTCCTCTTGGAAAAGGAAAATGGCCTGGGTTTATTTCATAATGCAATGTATTAGACTGTATCATTTAGAGGCTAAATCATTTTTATGTGGACAACCTTGTTTCTGAAATTTCATTACACTGATAGATTTGACTTAGTCACGTCCTATTGAAATTATATAAAATCAAGCTATGTGACTGAGTAGATTCAGATGCTTTTAGATATTTGATTTTTCTCCCACTGCTGAGAGCTTTAGCTTTGGTTTCTGATTGTGTGGAATTCCTGTCCCCATCTTGTCCCCATCAAATCTGTGCCAGCTGCTGCTGGAATACTAGCCCTGTATTTCTTTCACTTGCCTCAATCTTTAAGAAAAAATACTCCACAACATAAGAAACCGCAGTATTTTGTAATATGGTAGAGTAGTTGGCACATCAGCTGAGGGAGGAGAAGTTTAACTGTTCTGTAGCTGGACTGTGTTAAGTCAGAGGTGATTTTTATTGTAAGTGTTGTCTTAATCAATGCAGTTGAATAGGGAAAGGATTAAATTCTCCTCTCAGTTACAAACAGTACACGATACCTTGCCTATAATTATTTCCAGGAAATACCAAAAGAATTGGAATTATTAATTATCACTCATCTTACAAAGGAGCATGCAGAAGCAAAGCTGTTTCCTGGAGGCAGAAGGATTTGCTTTGCTCTGCGTCTTACACTTCAACCAAAGGAATTCTGCAGTATCTTAGGACTTGTCAGAGGTTTCCGAGTGGTGTGTTGGTGTTCCTGCTCATGATACAGATACATGCTTTGGGGGGACTTAAAAAGATTTACCAAAAAGAAAGGGGGGATAGAAACAGTTCAGAAAGTCTCACCTCTTCAAGAGTAATTTGATACGTAATTCTTCATCCTTCTGCACATGGATTTTGACTTATAACTGGTTCTCTTTTAAAAAAACCTATCTAATGTAAACATTTTAAAAGTTTATTCCTTGTTTTTTGCAAGATTCTACTTCACAAACTGGCATGGGACTAGTGAAAACGAACCCTCAGTGTGGAGGCATTCCCCAAGGAAGGCGAAGAACTCTTTTCTTGAGAAGCAGCTGGCACCAGAAAGAACCCCTATACTTGATGCCAGCTCCCTAGAATACATCTTTGCACAGGTAAGAGGCTGCTGGCACCTGTCTCTGCCATTGTGCCTTCTGTTGTGCCTCCTGCAACATGCTGGCTGTGGCAAATCAGGAGAGTCCCTATTTCAGACAGCTTGTGCTCTTGGACAAAAAAGTTTGTATACACAGAAGTGATTTTGCAATCCAGAAACTGTCTGGTTTCGCCAGAGAAACGGGAAGGTTGAAGTTGATGAAGGCTTGTGAAACGAGCAAATTAAAGGCACTGGAGAAAAATGTGTTTAATGTTAATTCTGAGTATAATTACTGCAGAATTTTCAGACGTGGAAGTATAGTTGTGTCCTTCAGAAGAAGAGATGGCATGAAGCTGCTCCAGTGAGTCTTTGTTGTAAAACCACAATTAAAGAAAATACCAAGTTAGCCACAGCTGTGTATGCATTTAAATGGTACCACTTGCATTCAAAAGAAATAAAAGAAGCAAATAGGTTTTTTCTGTGTAATTAAACTAACTTTTGCCTTGTTTTGTGTGAATGTTCCTGCGTACCTGCAAAATCACTGTTTGAAAACATGCTGGAAAACGTTTTTTTTTTGTTATTTTTGGGGTTTTTTTTTCCTTTTTTTGAGTGTGAGCAAAAAGAATGAAAACACCTTTTAAGTTGCAGAATGAGTAGGGACCCTAATGGATATTGTCAGACAATATTGTATTGCATTAAGCAGGGTTTTACTTTTGGGTAATAACTTTGGAAAAAAAGGCCCAACAGAAAACCACTATTCCCAGCATAAGGCAACGGGGATGTCATGGCTCTTTGGTAACCCAGTTGTTTCTCAGCTGCCACAGAGCTTGCAGTCTTCGCTTTGTGATGTGGCTTAGAGACTGAGTGCGTGAGGTTCATAGAGACACCAGGTGATGAAGGACAGAGATAAAGCAGAGACACTGGCTGCCCATGGCTTGGATGGGTGTAAGCATCGCTGGATTAAAAAAACTGGCTAGATGGCCAGGCCCAAAGAGTGGTGGGGAACGGAGTTCAAGCTGGTTGGTGCCCAGTCACAGTTGGTGTTCCCCAGGGCTCAGTGTTGGGGCCTGTTCTCTTTAACATCTTTATCAGTGATCTGAACGAGGGGATCAAGTGCACCCTCAGTCAGCTCACAGATGACACCCAGTTAGGCTGCTTGATGATATGCAGTGATGAGGCCGCATCTCTTACCTTGAGTTCAGTGTTGGCCCCTCACTCCAAGGAGGACATTGAGGGGCTAGAGCATGTCCAGAGAAAGGTGACGAAGCTGGTGCAGGGTCTGCAGCAGAAGTGCACTGAGGAGTGGCTGAGGGACCTGGGGGTGTTGATCTGGAGAAAAGGAGGCTCGGGGGAGACTTATTGTTCTCCACAACTCCCTGACAGGAGGTTGGAGTGAGGTGGGGGTCGGTCTCTTCTCCCCAGGAACAAGCGACAGGATGAGAGGAAACAGTCTCCAGTTGTATCAGGGAAGGTTTAAGCTGGATATTGGGAAAAATTTCTTTACAGAAAGGGTTGTGAAGCTCTGGAGCAGGCTGCACAGAGAAGTGTCTGAGCAGTGTCAGGGTTCTACCTGGGTGTCTACAGATGTTCTTGGTGAAAGCCACGACACTGCAGGCTGTATGGGGGAAGTGACGATGATCCACGTGGTGATTCCACCTGTTCCACAAACAGTCATTTTAAAAGGTTTCTGTTAGGCACAGATGTTGGTGTTTCTTCTCAGGCCGGGTTTTGGGAGTGACCAGTGCTTTTTCTGTGTTTCTGTTTCACTGGGCTAAGAGAAGACTACATCTGTTGCACAGCTCTTCCCTTCTTCTCCTACCCCTTCCTGTCCTGGCTTTCAGTTTTGGGTGACTCTTCTTGCTCGAGGAGAACCTGTCATCTTGCGACGTGTCGCTTGCTCATAGATAAACAATGACAAATACCAAATCTGGCAGCTTTCTGTTTTTTGCTTCCTGTTAAGGGTCAGTATGACTTAGTGAAAGGCCTGGCACCAATCCGTGATCCTAAAAATGATCAAGAGGTCCATGAAATCGAAAATGAATGTCTGGGGATGGCTGTCCTTGCAATCTCTCACTATGCCATTGAGAAGGATGTGAAGCTTCCGGAGCTTCCCAAAGATATCAGGTAAGCTGGAAGAACTTCTTTGTCACTGCTGGGTCTGCTGCGGTTCTCCTCCAGAAGGGATTTTAAGCATTTTACCTTCCAGAGTCTGTCTGTACCAGAATTACAAGCTCCAACTCCTACTGCTAAGTGGGTCTTCGTCATCTTGTCAATAGGGATGTGTATCAGAGAACGTGATTTTTCTCTTACCTGGAGAGTGTTTGAAATCTGTGCAGCATGCCAATGCATTGAGTACCACCTGACTTACTGTACATGCAAGGGTCTGGGTTAGCAGGTTCAGAAATGGCAGCGTTGGTAAGTGGCAGCCTAATAAGAAAACTGATAGAGTGAATTGTATTATTGATTTGAGTGGCCTGTGTCCATCTGGCTAAAAAGCTTTTGGATAAGAGTGTTATTTGAATTCCTGTGGGTTCTTGATGCTCTAAACCACTGCTGCAGTACCAGCTGCACCAGGGGTTTGCTGCATCTTGTTCTCTGTAAAGTACTTTCAAAGTAAGGCAGCTGCACATTTGAGAGGTAAAAGTTTAGGAGACAACACTGTTAACTTGTAGCATTGTTTTTCCTTCTAGTTATAAGCATTATATTCCTGAAACTCTGAACAAGACTATCAGACAGAGGAATTTCTTAACCAGGATCCGGATAAATAATGTTTTCAAGCATTTCCTTAAAGAGTTTAACAACAAAACCATTTGCGACACTAAGGTGTCTCCACGCGATCTGAAAGTTAAATACTTATCCACGATGGAGACCTTGACTAAATATTTTGGAGCAGAAATTTTTGAGACTTTGTTTTTGCTGATTTCATCTGAGAATGAAATAAATAGATTTAATTGCGGAGACGGTGAGACCCTCCCACTATATGAAGTCATGGTAACGGGAAACAACGGAATTCAGTGGAGGCTCAAGCCAGCTGTAAGTATCCCTTGATAAATGGGAGTTGGAGGATTGTTTCAGGGGGCTTAACAACCATTGAAAAAATGGTCATGATATTCAGATGCTACAGATCAGCTTTTTATTGAAAGGACTTCTTCCACAGAACTGTAGGATCCTGCAGGTTGGGAGGGACCTCAGGAGGTCTCTAGTCCAAACCCCTGTCCAGGGCTTTAGCTTTGACATCAGACAAAGTTGCTCAGGACTTTACCCATTTTGGTCTTGAAAACTTGCAAGGACAGACTCTACACAACCTCTGTGAGCAACCTGTTCACCAGGAGAAGTAATGACTGTACTGCTGTCAGACCAGGCACAAGTTTTGAAGGATTACTGTCTGTGGAGACCCTTAGGGTTTGGCGCTCTGAGTTGATATCAAAGGCTGTTAGTGCTTTGTCTGTGTGTGGCACCCCAGGTGCCGTGTTTGCTCGTGCTCATAGCCTTTTCATGAATAAATTAAAGCTAAGTGACATTAAAGCTAAGCTTTCTCACATCAGTGATATTTTATGGGTTTCTTGTGTCAGCGCAGCTAATGGAGGCCACTTGGCTTAACCTCTTCTGTACCTTGTGTACGTCAATATTAAATATGCTCTGGGCTTGAAGGGGTTGTGGTGTATCCTACAGTTCCTCTCCACGTACAGTAATTGAACAAACAGACGTCTTTTGGCTTGCCTTAGTTCCCCGCAGTGACGGGAGCCCTGCCAACAGCTTTGTAGCATACAGGATTGTTCTTCATTTAGATGTAACTTAGCTACCTCTGATGGAGAATTTCTGTTGAGAGTGATTATATTAATGGGGGGAGGGACAGAAGAACTCATATTTGAGCAGAAAAGCTGGCAAGAAGTGCAGCCTGTTCCTTGTAAGGCTCGTGTTTCTGCTGATTGAGAGGTTTTATTTGTCAAAATGCCTAAAGCAAAGACTTTCATCTCAGTGAGAACCTTTCTGTGACTAGGAGGAGGCTTTGCTCAGCCTGAACACTTATATTTTTAAGATTAGTAGTTGCTAACAGTTTTCAATGATTTTTGAGCTGTAAGATGCTCAGCTTCATTATGATGGATTAATTAGGCATAATAGATGGATTAATTTGGCATGAATTTTTGTTTTAGAGTAAAAACACTGTGCTAAAAAATACTCTGTTTTTATTAATATACTTTTATCCAAACTATATTTGCAGTCTGTACAGACAGAGAAAGAGAAGAAGAAAAAGTCTGATGGCAAAACCAAAAAGGATGAAGAGAAACACAAAATTCGAGACTCGTGGAACAATTTTTCCTATTTTCCTGAAATCACCCACATTGTCATCAAGGAGTCTACAGTTAGCATTAACAAGCAGGATAACAAAAAGATGGTAAGAACCAAGCCTTGCGTAGGTTTTGCTCACGTGGGAAGCTGGAATGACACAGTGTTGTTAGGCAGCAGGTGACAACCTCCTTGAGGAACATTTTCTAATAGGTGTCTTAAATAACAGTTGAATGTGCTGTTCTCCATGCTGACAGATACAAAAGTGCTAGTTTAGAAGCAGCAAGTTCTTCTACCTTTGGTACTGCGTATCACCAGTGCCTGGTGTCCTCCTTGAGACACTTCTCAGCCCATGGCCTTCCTCTGGACAGCTTGGATAGCCAAAAGCAGCATCAAGGAAGAGGAGCTCGGCAAGGATGGCAGAGAGGGGACAAATGCAGAGGACCTGGGAGGGAGGGAGAGGAGAGTCAGTTTATAGATACCAAATTCTTGCTGTTAAATTTGGAAAGCAGCTCCCAAAGTGCCCTTGGCTTCACATCCAACATGGCCGCCCCAGCCCTGAATTTCTGGTGTCTCACAAAGGTCGGCGCAAGAGTTTTCCTTACAGGTCTCTTGTAGGGTTACAGCAGAATGAAAGTCATGCTGGAGAAATGGAACTTTCGAGCCAGTAGTGCGTGGGAAGGATTGGGGATGGTCGGTGTTGGCTTCCTAAATGTATATGGTTTTCTGTCACAGCTTTCTGGACCATCTTTTAGCCACATTATTGAAGAATTGCTGGATATTAAAATGCTCCTGAAATGTTTTAGTGGAAATAGAAGAATTCTTGACTAAAATACCTTTTCCTTTTAGGAATTAAAACTGTCCTCCCATGACGAGGCCCTCTCGTTTGCATCGTTGATAGACGGATACTTCAGGCTTACAGCAGACGCCCACCATTACCTCTGCACAGACGTGGCTCCCCCGCTGATTGAGCACAACATAAAAAACGGATGTCATGGACCCATTTGGTTGGTAAAATGTTTGATTGTTGTCTTTCCACTTGAATAATCAGTCCTCATACTTCTGCTTCACCTATTAAGCATGCTAAGAGCTTGATAAAACTTTTTTCCCTTCTCTTTTGCAGCTAACTGTGAGTGTGCATAATGCACACAAATCACATTTTAATAATAATAATATAAATATTTCTAAGTTGCTGTTACACATTTTTGTCCCAAATAGAGGATTACTCTCATGTGTGTTTACTAATAATAGACATTGGATGGAACTGTTCACTTGTTGGTTTTCCTCATTGATCCATTGGCTCTTTCAGCACGGAATACGCCATCAACAAACTGCGACAGGAAGGGAACGAAGTGGGAATGTACGTGTTGAGGTGGAGCTGCACCAATTTTAACCACATTCTCATGACAGTGACTTGTTCTGAAGGCCCAGAGGTACGATTCCATTCCCAGCAGGAATCTGATAATGCTAATCTGAGCAGCTCCCTGCAATCTGTGTCGAGATACTTGTGTTCTTTAGGGCAGACACTCTTATCCGTGATAGCGGATGTGGCTTCATTTCCCCTGGACTCCTGGGCTGTCGCTACAAATAAAATTCATTACCTCCAGAACATTTCCATTCGTAGCAGTAAAACTGCAGGAAGATGATTGAAATTAAGCTTTTTAAACTCATACGGTGTGAGAGTGACATACAGAATTTGTCGCTGCAGCTTAACTATTGTTTCTTCAACATGGATTTAGTTATATGAATGTCTTTCTACTGACAGGCTGTAGAGGAGTTGCCTTTACCATGGAAGGAGATGTACATGCAATTAGCTGGTGGAACATATTTTTGTGAAAGACTTAAACATGTTAGTAGAATCAACGACGAGGTCAAGAAGGGACATATGAAACAAGAAACAACAAAACAGTGAAAAAAACCTCTTGGGAAAATTTCGTCATCTATTGGCATTGATATTTGGTTCATCTTTTGTAGACACTTGCAAAAACCCAATGTGATCAACACTGTCTTGTAACAGACAGGGCAACTGAGCACTGAAACAAGAAATTTTTCTTGGAAATCATTCAACTTCATTGCAAGGTTTAGAGAGGAGGGAGGGAGGTGATGGAAAGCTGCAGGGTGGTGGAGGTGAGGAAGCAGGAGTAGAGGGTAGAACTCCAAAGGGCACGCGCTTGAGATAGTTAAGTACCAAAGTCCAGTCATTCTTCCTTGGTACATTTGAATGAAACTGGAAGGTTTGAACAACAGTCTGAAATTTCATTTCACTTGTTGAACAGTCTGGGTTGTGAAAGGGAGTTTGGCTATTTTTAAGTGGAGATTTTGAAACCATGGTCCAGATTGTGCAATTCTTGACCAAGAGAAGAGAAAATTCCTTTTGAGGAGTCAGGGCTTCTGCTTTCAGGCCCTGCAAAACACAGAAGCTGTAAGAGGGCTTGTCAGGTGATTGCATCGTCGTGTTGTTAGGAGCCTTCCTGGGAGTGAATTGTATAGGAATTTTAGGGCCTCTTTCTACTTCATTGGAGTTTGAGTAGAGGACCCTAGCTTAAAAGCAAGGGATTAACTGGTCCTGCATGTAATTTCAAAGGCTTTTGGGGAGCTTTTTTGGCTTTAAAACATTATTTCACTTTAATGATTATATTTTGCCTTCTTTTTCCTCTCTCCCCCTAATAGCAGATGATAAATAATTCAATCCAATACAAGAACTTCCAGATCGAGGTGAAGAAAGGCGGATACTTCCTGCATGGGTCAAACAAGTCTTTCTCATCCTTAAAAGAACTGATGGATCACCTGAAAGGACAAATCCTTCGGACAGACAACATAAGCTTTACGCTGAAGAGGTGCTGCCAACCAAAACCAAGAGGTGGGCTGTCCTTTAAGAGAGGCCACGAACTTTGTTGTTGAAAGGAAACAAACTCCAGAAGCAGGAGGCATTCTTAGCTCTTGTCACTAAAAAAATGATATGTAAAGCTTCTTCCTTCTCTGTGGAGCAGGATTCTTGCCAAAGAACAAAAGCAGGCACCGTAAGCAAGGTTCTAGGCGTTTCCCTGTCAGTGTTACAGGCTGCCTGGGGGCTGGTGCTTCTCTTGAACCGTGTTTGTGTGAACTTTTCAAATGAGAGTGAGAAAAGTTCTGGTTTCCCTTTTTGTGCCTAAGCAGCTGGCCCTGCAGTATCGACAGCAGAGGTGGAACTAGATTTGTTTCAAAAGAAAACGCCACAGCTGACTCACAGCCATGGGCTAACATGCTGCGGTGAAGCAGGGACCATATAAGGTTCTTCCTTTGCTCAACCGAGTCACGTATGCCAGGTGGTACCACCACGCATCACATTGCGTTCCTCTAGCAAAGGAGGGTTGCAGCCTGCAGTGGTTGCGTTACAGCCTTTGGTTTGAAGCTTGTTTGCTCTCATTATGAGCTGCTGTTTACCCTATTAATCTCCGTGGAGCAGCAGGGAAGGCTTGGACTGCAGCAGAACAGCCTTGCAGGCAGGAATTCCTTCTGTGAGGTCAGATTTGAGAGGGCTGGGACAATCGTGCATTTATTAAACTGTTAATGCCAACACTTACCAAAATCGTTTGCTATAAACTGCAAGTGTCTTGTAGCTGAATTTTGTATGAAAGAGGAAACACAGTGGCGTGATTGTGTAGATCAGATAATGGTTTCCTGTTAGGGTAAGGGGAATAACGGAGCTACATTCATTACCTGCTTCTGGCGGTTTTAGAGGAGAGTACTCTGTAGAGAGACGCTGAGTTTTCCAACACTTTAATTGTCTGGAGCATGGAGAGAGTATACATTTTGACATTTTGATTATACTTTGACAGCTGCATTTGGAATAATATAAAAGGAGTCAAGGAGTTGACTGCCCTCTTCAGTTTTTCATTGGCATTAGTTACAGTGGGATCCAGCGCATTATCCGTGCTGTTCCCCGTTCTGTCTTCTCCCTGTTCCATTTTTTTTTTTCTTCTTTTTGAATCTATTTAAGTGGTTATTCACAAAGAAATTCAGGTGTTCTTTCCAGTGTGTGGTTCATTACTGACTGTCTGCAGAGCGCTAGGTCACGGTTTAGCCCCAACACACATGGTCTGCTCACAGTAATGGGAAGGCCAGATGCACACAGACATCTAAACCCATCGTATTGTGAGAAATAACACCTGCTGTGAAACACAGGAAGACAAAACTCATGCACAAGACTTCTGGATCTAACCATGCCTCGCTCCCTGACCAGAAGCAGTGGGAGGAAGCACTGGCCTTTTGAAGTGTTTTCCTTCTATTCATTTCCCATTCCCAATTTAATTCCAATGAAATGAGACTCCAGCTGTCCCTTACCTATCTGCTCGCTGGGAAGGAGGTGTTGGCAGGAGGGAGCATGTGTTATTTTATTTAATGTACAGCAGAGATAGTGCCTCTTTCAGTCCCAGGTATTCCTCTGTGCTGTAAAATATTCGATTTCTTAATATCAGCCCCAATATGGCTAATGTGGTCTATAGAATGTAAAATATGTAGCTCTGCTGTAGTGAATTTTCTAGTGAATGACAGAATAGAAATTACTTGAGCAGAATTCAGTCAAAGTTTGTTCTTTTCCCCCTCCTCTTTGTTCAGGTGGGGATTGACCTTGCAGTGAGCTTATACAGCAATGTTACTGACTGAGGAGGGTGAATGCAGTTACCGCTGCAAAGTCTCCAAGAATATTTTCTCTCCTTGCCTTCCAGAAATCTCCAACTTGCTGGTTGCAACCAAGAAGGCACAGGAATGGCAGCCAGTCTATCACCTGGGGCAGCTGAGCTTCCACCGAATCCTCAAGGATGAAATCATACAGGTAGGAAGCTGCTGAGCTGTGGGTCTCTCAAGTGTGGCAGCCCACTGCAGCCACTCAGGTAATATAAAATCATCCCATTCTGGCTGGTTCTTCCACTCCCGCTTCTCCTCAGCAAAACTTAATTGGAATCTTTATTTGTATTAAACCCTCTTATTGCAGAATTTAAACATTTGTATGTCCTTGTGCAGAAAAAGAAGTGAGGCTTGGATTGCACTAGAAGGAAAATTGGTATTTGAGCAATTTTCTAACGTCTGTGCAAAGAGGTGCTTCTAAGGTCGTTCTTAAAAACTCATGAAAGCCTTAAGAGCTGGTTTTCTTAGCCGGTTTGTTGCTAAATGTGGCTGTTTTAAAGCAGAGTTTTTAGCAGAGAAACAGGCAACTGGAGTTTTAATCTTAAACCTCAAGTTTCCTACAGTAAAATATCCAACAGTAAAAAAAAAAAGTTGAAGTATTCAAAAAGCTCTGAAGAGTCTTAGCATTCAAAATTTTGTGTTCCAAACTGATTTAGTGCCCAAATTTTCTGACAAGTCATTTGCAGTTAGTGATGCTGGTGACCTGGATGCACAAATCACATTTAACATGAGCTCTTGAATCACGCAGTTAATTTTTTCAGTCAAATGAAAAGTTTTGGGGTTTTGCTTTTTTGGGTTTGGGTTTTTTTTTTAAATCACGGGCAAGGGAGGACAGATCTAGATGATGTTGTTTCTTGATTGGTCTATTTACAGACAGCATGCAGGCTTCCTGCAAGAACACCCCAAGGCGGAATCCTCTGTTATTTAGGAGGAAATTGCTTTCCCAAACAAAGTGTTCCATTGAAATATTACTTCCTCTAACTTTTGGAAACACATTAAAGATTGCCTCAGTAGTAAATAAGAGGCCACTTATTATTTATTCATTTGGTGTTTAGTCTAATAACGTTAAACACCAAACCTGTTTGATGTCAATGGAGATGTAATAACCCTTTAATACCAAATGAGTTTAAAGTGGTGGGTATGCACAGAGAGCTCGCTACGGGAAACGCGCTGTCGTTGGTTTCTTGCTGTAATCATTTCTGCAGCTAGATCAAGTGGAGGGTGGTTTCCACTCTCTACATAGAGAGGCAGAATCGAGTGCAAGATTCAAGTATTTGTGCAAATCTACACTTGTTTGCTTCATGTCCTGGTTTGAAAAATACATGATGTGTTCTGTCTTAGGGCGAACATCTTGGAAGAGGGACGAGAACACAGATTTATTCAGGGATTCTCAACTACAAAGGTGATGAGAATGAAGTCTATCAAAATGAAAAAGAGATCAAAGTCCTCCTGAAAGTGTTGGACCCCAGCCACAGAGACATTTCTTTGGCAAGTTTTTAACTTTTTGTCTGTTGTACTACAAATGCTACAATATTGTACGTGGTTAACTGAGAAAAGCCTTTAAAAAAATCGGGATTGCATATGGAGTGAGGGAATGGGAAAACGTTGAAGGTATCTCACCGGACAAAGCTGGCATCCTCCAGCATTGTCGAGGTACTCAGTAAGCTGATCTCGCTAGAGAGGCAGCAGCATCAGGTCTGGCTGGGGCGCAGCAGTGCTTCCAGCCCACACGCATTCGGACCATATGCACGAGGAAAACGGACCCAGACCTCGCTGTGGTGTGAAATGTGCCACTGTACCCAGGGCCTTGTAACCGTGTCAGTTGAGAGCCATGGTGTTCAGCGAGGGCACTGCTGCCTGCCAGAAATTACCTCCGCCTGGTGCGTGGGCTGTGAGTCTCACCGGTTCTGTTTTCGCCGTGGCCGCAGGCGAGGCACTGGAGCTGTGTATTGCTTAGTCATGCAGTAAGAGAGGCCGATGTGTCACACAGGGGATGCGGAGACCGAGAAGAGCGGTGGTTGCTTCCATGACCTCGTGAACACCACCACATCTCTGACAGCACTCCACTGCCCCGTTACTGCAGTGTGACCTTTTATGTCACTAGAAAACACAGTGATCTTTTACAGATGGTTTTGTTTCTGGTTGCCGTGTGTTGGGTGAACACTTGGCTGGCTGCCACAGTGACCAGCACCTTTAGGGCTGACCTCTCTCACCTTCCAACAGGCGTTCTTTGAGACGGCGAGCATGATGAGGCAGGTGTCTCACAAGCACATTGTCCTCCTCCACGGCGTCTGTGTCCGCGACATTGAAAGTGAGTTCCCTGAACATCTCTCTGGGCAGCAGCAGGCTCGGTGGGGACAGGGCAGCCACTCAGCTCAGTGCTAGCAGCGGGGAGATGGGGGTAGCAGCTGCTGCCTCCTGATTTTTCAGTGCAGACAGAGGTGGAATTGGAACAGCCGGGCAGCTGCAAAGACTTTTCTACTAACAAGTTTCCTGTTTCAGTGCTGGCTTTGAATAAATGCCTTACGGGATGATTCCCTGAGGCTGGAGTGCCAGGTGATAGCAGTAGCTCAGTACAAACCAGCCTTCTAGCAGGAGGTGTTTCCCTGTGGGCTTTGAAATGCTTTGTTCCGGTTTTACTGTTCATTTACTACATAAAGCTACTCTTTCAGCCTTTTAATTTGGACTCTGAGCACTGACATAAACTCTGAGGAAGGTGAAATAAAAAAATACTATATAACCACCTTGCCTGGGGCAGGGGAAGATGGTAACAGGCCTGTTAGCTTGCTCCAGACGCCGGTTATCACAATGCTGACTTCATGCACCTGACTTTGTAGATATCATGGTTGAAGAGTTTGTTGAGTTTGGGCCTCTGGATCTGTTCATGCATCGGAAAAGTGAAGTTCTGACAACTCCTTGGAAATTCAAAGTCGCCAAGCAACTTGCAAGCGCACTAAGCTACTTGGTAAGAACCTCGACAAAAGCGTTGCCGGTAGCTGCTGCAGTTGAACGCCACGGAGGTTTCACGTGCATTAGGAATGAAGGGATTTCCTTTCTCACATAGTGGGACTGTGCAGTGAGCAAGGAATTGAATCACAGACTGGTTTGGGTGGGAAGGGACCTTCAAAGGTCTAGTCCCCTGCAATGAGCAGGTTCTTCTGCAACTAGAGTAGGTTCGTCTTTTTGGGTTGTTTTTTTTTTTCCGAACTCCATCAGCTCTACGAATACAAATGCTTAAATGTGAATGGTATGTTTCCCTCCTTTCCCTCAGATAATTTCTTCCAAGCCATATTTTTGGAGTATTTACAGCAACCTCTTGTGCTATAGGTATGTTAGAGCACATCACTAGCTCACTGCACTCACTAGTTTTTCCTCTCTTACTATAGGAGGACAAAGATTTGGTACACGGAAATGTGTGTACTAAAAACATCCTGCTGGCAAGAGAGGGAATTGACACCGAGTATGGACCTTTCATCAAGCTGAGTGACCCAGGAATACCGATAACGGTGCTGTCCAGACAAGGTATGGGACCGGCATCCCATTTCTCCCTTCAGGGAAGGGGAAAAGAGGAGGTCAAATTTCTAGAAGCTAGAACTGGCTCTAGAATAATCAGCTCTTGTGAATCTGACAACTACCCAGAAGAAAAGGCGTGTTGCTGACAGTGGGTGCTTACTGTCTTCATTTCTCCTAGTCTCATTCAGTCTAGTGAGATCATATAGTTAGAAGGCTGGGTTTTTTTTAGTCCTTTGATACTAACTCCAAAATGTATCGATTCTGTGTCTTACCTCAGAATGCATTGAGCGAATCCCCTGGATTGCACCCGAATGTGTCGAAGACTCCAAAAATTTAAGCATTGCAGCAGATAAGTGGAGTTTTGGTACAACGCTGTGGGAGATCTGCTATAATGGGGAAATACCACTGAAGGACAAGACGTTAGCAGAGGTAAAACTGTGCTACGTGACCTTCACCTTGACATCTGGGATACAACCTCTGATGTCCCGGTGCATAAGTGACGTGGTAAACCTCACAGGAAAAAAAAAAAACCTTCCGAGAGGTGAAATCTTCAGCATGTTTTAGAAACTTCATGTGTTTTAAGTGGTTGCTCGAAACGACACTAAACTGAGCACAGTAATCATCCTCTGCTGGGGGGAGGTGGTTTAGCTTACTGCTGAAAAGGAGGATTTCCTTGGTAAAGTTAAGTCAAAGTTCACGAGTTAAGGCTCTAATGGTCACATTTTCTGATGCAGAATATGAGTTTATTAAGCTAAAAGCTAAAATTCACACCAAAGTTTCCATCTGTGCCTTACAGAAGGAGAGGTTCTATGAGGGGCATTTTGTGTTGGCCACCCCATCGTGCAAGGAGCTGGCTGACCTGATGAAACAGTGCATGAACTACGACCCCCACCAGAGACCCTTCTTCAGAGCCATCATGAGAGACATCAACAAACTGGAGGAGCAAAGTGAGGCGCGGGTTTGCTGGAGGGAAGGAGGGGTGGCGTATTTGGGCCCTTCTGTGTGAAGGGTTGTACGGACAGGAGCGTGTTGTCCCTATAAGAACGGGACTGACCCTTTCTGTAGATGAGCACAAAGGATGCGAGTGTTTAACTCCTGCTGAAAGTGTGGCTGAAGTTGTGTGTGGGTTATGGCTGTTTCATCTGATGGTCCATGTTTTATACAACAGCTTAAGGTAGTTTCGAGACCATCTGTGAGCTCCATGAGATTTCCACAGGACTCTCTTGACCAGGGCAGAGTATTAACACGGATCTGTGCCCTGGTTCATCCGATGTTGAAGTTGCTACAGAGCAACTGAGAGACATCAATTAAGGGCAAAACGTGACATCCCGTAGCTAGTAATAAATAATCACAGGATCTGAGTGCTGGCTGCAGGGTGGGAAGCGCACCAAGAGAAAACCGAGTCCGTCTGGAACGAGACCTCCCAGCGAGGGAGGAAGATCAGCCAGTGATAGTGGCATGTACAAACGGAAGGATTTCCCTGTCTCAAAGCAGGGGGGACCTAAATCCGAACTGTTGTGAGGGCAGGGACAGACACACTCCAACCGCAGCAGACTGGAAGGGAGCGAGGATGCCGTGAAGCGTCACGGCCAAGATGTCCTTGCAGGAACCTGCCTGACCTGGGACTGTTCTTTCCACCCCCAGATCCCGACATTGTCTCGGAGAAGAAGCCCTTTACAGAGGTCGATCCCAGCCTCTTTGAGAAACGATTCTTGAAAAGGATCCGTGATTTGGGAGAGGTGAGAGGAGCGTCAGAACACGGAGGAGTGTTCGTGTGTGGGGGACAACAGGAACATGAGTCAAAAATGCCTAAAATACTGCACCAGGGACACCGTAGGGAGTGGTGTTAATTGACACTCTTTTCTTTTACAATCAGGGCCACTTCGGCAAGGTTGAGCTCTGCAGGTACGACCCAGAAGGCGACAATACAGGGGAGCAAGTGGCAGTCAAATCTCTAAAGCCAGAGAGCGGAGGGAATCACATCGCCGATCTCAAGAAGGAAATAGAAATCCTGAGGAATCTTTACCACGAGAACATTGTCAAATACAAGGGAATTTGCACAGAAGACGGTAAATCTTCGCGTAGACTATGAGGAGTATAAGGGTTTTCCTTTAAAAATGAAACATTTAAAAAAGCAGAACAGTTCAGTCTCATGGGTTTAGATCTCTTCCTTCATGGAAAAAGCAGTAATTTATCTCTGAAGTCCCTCTTTGCCCATTTTTGTGCCTCGCTAACCTGGATGTAAGCAACGTGGTCGCTGTTCTCACCAAATCCATTACAAGAATGAGCCCCCGGGCAGGCTGGTGGTGTCGGCTGACCCCCCTACACCCCCAGGTCGTTATTAGACGCACACGTTGTTAATAGGAAAGAGCTCTATCGCCTCATGGTCCTGCATTTGCAGTGTTTCAAGCCACTATTAAAAACTTCAAGTCACGTTCAATGACTGTCCTGCCTGGAACAGATTCTCTGGGCTGGGTCAGTGACTGGTAGCGGGCGTTAGCCCGTGGCCTGGCTGCGGCCACACAGTATCGGTACGAATGCTCCCAGTGCCGTGGGCTTGTCCAAAAGCTCTTGGTGTTAATGACGTGAGAAGGGTCGCGTGGCTGCAGATTAAACACACGCTCTGTTTTTAGGAGGAAGTGGGATTAAACTCATCATGGAGTTCCTTCCTTCTGGGAGCCTGAAGGAGTATCTGCCCCGGAACAAGAACAAAATCAATCTCAAGCAGCTTCTCAGATACGCGGTTCAGATCTGCAAGGTGAGCCCAGCACCGGAGCCTCCTCTGCTGCTCCGTTAGTTTAAGATTCAATTTACTAGAGGGAGGGGGGAGCAGAGGAGAGGCTTGTTTGATGAACAAACCCATTCTCCTTGCTTTGTCCCCAAGGACCTGAACCCTAAAACAGCCTCTCCTGTGCTTCGGGCGCTACTGGCCCAAAGATCAGCAGGACAATAGTGACCAGGTTCCCTGGCATGAAAGTTTACTATGAGACAGAGTTGCTCCTAGTGCCGGGTTCTAAGTGTGAGGAGGGAGGACAGCGCTGAGAAAGGGGGCGTTTGCAAGAGGGAAGGAGCAACGTGCAACTCCAGAGCGAGGAGGAGGCTCGAGTGTAGCGAGGCCTCGCAAAGCCGAGTGCTTTCTGCAAGAGACTAGGGGTTTGTGATGGTGATGGACTGGGCAGGTAGATAAGTGTAGAGGCACTGTCAGTTTTAGCAGCACCCAAAGGAACTGCTGCTGTGGAGAGAAGGGTCTGGAGACGGTGGCTGCTGAGCTGAAAATTAAACAGCACAAAGCAGGAACAGATTAGGAACCCAGAGGCCGAGTTTAAGGGGGGTGTGTATCAGAAAAGGTCCCTGGAAAGTGCCAACAGAGAGAGAACCCACCGTGGGAAACCTGGGTAGGGATTACCCCAGGAGCCAGGGAGCTTCGGAAGGGGCAGCTGGAGAAAACCAGTGACTTAAGTACTGGAGACACCAGCACAAAAGGCTTTGTCCTCTCCCAGGGAATGGACTACTTGGGCTCCCGTCAGTACGTGCACCGTGACTTGGCAGCCAGAAATGTCCTTGTTGAAAGCGAGAACAGAGTGAAGATCGGGGACTTTGGCCTCACCAAAGCGATCGAGACCGATAAGGAGTACTACACCGTCAAGGACGACCTGGACAGCCCCGTGTTTTGGTACTAGCTTCTACCTCCTTTTGTTTAACCCGCCTGCGCAGCGGAGCAACTCCTCTGCTCCTGCAGACGTCAGCTTTTAGATTCTCCCTGTTTTGCGAAGAGGCCTGAACAAAGACCCATCAGAGCCCCTTCGGTTCACTTTAAACGTGTACGGGTCTGAGCAGACCTGGGTGAGGTCTAATGCCGTCACGCTGTCCCCGCAGGTACGCTCCAGAGTGCCTGCTCCAGAGCAAGTTCTACATCGCCTCCGATGTGTGGTCCTTCGGGGTGACGCTGTACGAGCTGCTGACCTACTGCGACTCCGAGTGCAGCCCCATGGCAGTAAGTGGCTGTGAAAGAAATTGTGGCTAAAGCTGCTTAAATCAGATACTTATTTTTGGAAACAAGAAGTGGAATGAATCTCTTTAGCTTATGAAAACAACCCTCGTGGTCATCTTTCCCTAAACACCCTGGACTGAGATAAATGGTGGTGGCTGGTGTGTCCTGGCAAGGAAACCATGTTTATAAACATACTATCGTGTTTTCTGACACGAGTGCATGGTCAGGGTACCTGTACCATAAGCATCTGCTGCCCATTTTCACCTTAAGACTCAACCATCACCTTGCTGTCGAGCTGCAGCAGCCTGGGTCCCTGCGGGGTGAGGGGGCACGGCTGACTCCTGCTCTTCTCACAGGAGTTCCTAAAGATGATCGGCCCCACGCAGGGACAGATGACGGTAGCGCGGCTGGTGCGAGTCTTGCAAGAAGAGAAGCGTTTGCCATGTCCACCCAACTGCCCAGAGGAGGTAATGGATGCGCCCGCGCTTTGGTAACAATGCCCTTCCTGTGACACTAAATGGGCAGCAAAATCACCACATGTTCTTGGCTGCTGCTGGTAGAGAGAGCTTCAGGTTTGCCATTGTAAAGGGGTTTTTAAGGCAGTATTTTAATGTTTTTTGACACTGAGGTTCCCAAGGTCATGAGTCCCCTTTGGAAGGGTTAACAGCCTTGCTTTACTATCTGGATCCATGCAAAATTCACTCAGAATCCTTCTGGTTTTTGAAGTGCAGAGATCCCGGGTGTGCAGCAACTCAGACTGAGATGCCCCTCAGCAGGGTCTCAGTTAGCAGACCCCGCTGCGCAGCCTGGCTCCTCATGCCCTTGGTGGAGCCGGCAGACAGCCAAACACTGCCCTGGGGACAGGCTGTAGACCCGCGGCCTCCGCTGGAGCCGTGAGCCCAGGGCGGCCGTAGGGAGGTGAGGAGCAGGGTATGTGTGTGCACAAGGGGCTCAGCATGGCCCCATGTCCTGCTCCACCCGCACTGGAAGGTCAGAGCAGAGCTGAGGAGGAGCTGCCTGTCCCACTCAGTGTCTGCACCAGTCTGGCCTTTAGAGGCTGTGGGTGCCTGGCCCCTGGCCAGCATCCCTGTTAAACCAGTAACTGCTGGGGTGCACAGCAGCCATTTGGAGAAGACAGGCGCTGCTCAAGCTGGGGGGAAGGTGTGGTGGTGTTCTGAGCTGTCCGTGCTAGCACTGCGTCAACTGTCTGCACTGGCAGACGTAAACCTCTACTGAAAAAGGCCCTGATAACAGCTACTGGCTAATTATGCTCGAAAGCTGCGGCGTGTTGCTGTCAGTGTTCCTGATTCCATAGTAGTGAGAATCTGCTCCATTATATTTACTGGGAAAACCAGTTAAATGTTTCAGGCGTCCTCTAAAAATGCCTCTCTCTGTTATTGGTAGGTGGACCAGCTGATGAGGAAGTGCTGGATACTGAAGCACGACGAGCGGACAACCTTTCACAACCTGATTCAAGGATTTGAAACAATTATGAGTAAAATGTAATTATTTTTTTATACTGTCAGTACTTTGCTTGTCAAAATACAGATGCCCGAGACCTTTCACTTCTAACTACTGTAATTCGTACTCTGACTGTGTTTAAAGGATTCTTTTTCCAACAGTTTTCCTTTTTAATTGTAGTCAACAGTTGGATCAAATGAATTAAAAGGTAGAACCAGCAGCGTCACCCCCCTTTGCTGCTGTTAGCACAGGGTGGGTTTATCTTGACCCGATGGGTCTCGCCACGATGGGAACCACCCTGGTGAACGCGAGCTGAAACGGTGCCAGAAAACGCCGCGGTTCAGTGCGGTCTGCGGCATTTAAGTCTGCTGGAACTAAACCTGTAAGAGGACTTGATACAGTCATTTAATCGTTTTTAAGGGGTTTTGAGCAGGTTTTAAAGTTTGGCTGACAAAGAGCCTTCATGTGCGCTTAAATTTTAGTAGTAAAGGCCGAACTCTGGCATAGAGATCCAGAGAAGACAAAATAATCTGCTCGCCTTAACCAGGCTGCCCTTCTGAGCGCTGACGTGCATTGAAAATGTGCTTCACTGTCGTGTTCAAAGAGCCATCACAACAGTGCGTGGATCTGCAGGTGCAGTCTGGCGTTTCCGTGAGAAATCCCGTTTCTGGATAAATGTATTTGCTTCTCCTCCCGGAGCCCTCCCCCATGACCTGTTTCTTCCCGTGGAACCTTCCCCTGTGGCTGTAGCTACCTGCAAACGCAACGCTTTTCAGCTTGTGCTCCAGAGACCCACCGCGGGGTGAAACGGGAAAGAAATTACAGACTTTGGGGATAGAAAATGAAATGATCTGTGTCTAGAAGCTGGGGGAGGGCCCCCCCCCCCCCCAAGAAAGAGTAATTATGTAAAGGAGAGGACGGAGCTGGTGGGGCAGTGTCCCCAGGCGTGGAGCGCACCTCGAACACACTGAACAGGCTGTTTGCTACCAGTGGTGCCACCCACAGGGTGTGCCTCACACTTGGGTGTTGTGAGGGGCTGATTTCTTTAGCCAGCAGGTTAATTGATTCCAGGAGTTTTTTGTTCCTTTGGACTAAGGTGACAATTCTTTAAATAACAGCATTGGCCTTTATTGACTTGGATTTACAGCCTCAAACCAGGCACTTGCACAGGACCCAGTTAACCAAAGGGAAACCAGTGGAGCCGGACTGGGACCACGTAGGTTGCGTTGTCAGGACCAGGTTTAGCGTTGAAGCTGTCAGCACGTCCTGGGAGGGCTCTGTGCTCCTGTGCTCTAAACCGGGGCAGTGGTTCAACTGGAAACCCTCTGCCAACCCACGGCCTGCGACTGGGGCGATAACATGTTCCCACCACAGCTGGTTTTTTGGGAACGCTTTGAGAAGACACTCAGTTCTGGCAAGAACAGAAAGAGGTCTTTAAATATGCCTATATATATATATATATATAAAAAAGTGTAATTATGAGCTGCAAGGAGGTCAGATTTATTTTTACAGTATTACCCGTTGTTCCCATACGTCATATATGAACCCCGTTTCAGTCTGTAAGCACTTTGTTACTCTTTATACAAACCAACCTAATAAAGACTTTTTTTTCTCCATGTGCCTGTCTTTTCTAATGATAAAATAACCAGCCAGAGGTTTTCAAAGGTTGTGCCCAGAGGAATGATGATTGGGGAGTTGAATGATGATCTTCAAAACCACCTTTCCCTACGTTAACTGGTTACTTCGAAGATATGCCAGCGATGTTGCCCTCCCCCAGAGCTCCTCCAAAAGCCAACCAACAATCTGTTTCCACTGAAAACCCCAACAGGTGGAGAATGTTGCGTATACAGTGTGAACAAACTCTTGCAAGTGAATTTATCACTCAGTCCGTGCAGGCAGGATCCCAGAAAGGCTCTGAGAACCAGCACTGCTGTCCTCAGCTGTTACGCTGTACCAGCCCCACAACCCAGCTGCTTCGAGGAGCTGTTATCAGGGCGGTGTGTTTTTAAGCTTTGAGAACGCTTTTCCTGGTCACATCACAGAGCCTGAAAGGCAGAGTGGGAAGACTTTAATTTTCAGTAATTTTAAAATCATTATTGGGAAATGGCTTCAGTAGTTCCCAGCAGGATGCAGTAAGGCAGCCCTGGGTTCTGGCCTCACCGCTCAGTGGGTTCAGGCCAACTGAATCTGCAGCAGGCTTCCAGGGCAGCAAAGCCTGGCTCTGGCACCAAGGGCTGGCTCCTGATGTACCTTCACACACACCGAGTTCAGAAGTGATGATTTCTAAGTCTTCAGCTACAAAGGAGGCAGCAGAAAAGCCAGACTCTAGCCAGAGCTGCTTAAGGAATAGGCTAAAAATACAAAGTCTTTTAAAAAAAAGAAACCAGAACTACCAATGCAGCTGGGCCCAGAGTCCGTGCCATGGCAGCTGCTCGGCCCCAGGCCCTGGATGAGCCGGGCTGGGCACTGGCAGAGGCAGCCAGGGCTGTGCCAACAAGGTGGGGGGGGGTGTGTGGGGTGAGCCCAAGCCATACCCCTGGGACAGGTGAGGGAGTCAATTCTTTCCCTGGAGTGAGAACAACTTCATGCAGAAGGTGATTGATGGATAAGAAGGGAGTGAAAGGCTCTGGCAGCCTTTGGAGTGCAGCAAATTTCAAAAGTTCAGGAAAAAATACGGAGAAGAGCAGGAAGGCAGGTTAAAGCTATCACCCAAGGGGCGTGTTGGTAGCGCTTCTGCTCCACCTGAATGATCCCGATCCAGAGGTCAGAAGGGATACAACAGGCAGCTGTTTTCTCCCTCTTTTCAGTTCCCTGCCCCTGGAAGCGCTGCGGCAGCTCTGCCTCACAGCCCCGTGCCTGGGGGAGGGAGGACGGCGCTTTGCCCCATGCCCCGCGGTACACAGGGCAGTCACAAACCGTACCTTACTCAGTGCAAGGCAAAGCTGTGGATTCTTGGCCTCAGCGCAGCTGGCGGGTACCGCACTGCCCACAGCTCGCCTCCCCAGCTCATGTTTAACACTGCAAGGCAGCACACAGTACCTCATCTTCCCGTTCACAGCCGTTTATTGGAACTGCCACAGAGGCTCTGCTAATACATTTGGTATCTCTCCAGTCCAGGATTAAGAGGAAATATTAAAAATATAAAGGCTGTAAAAGCAGACCTCTTAATCCTGGGAAAACATTGAAAAACACTCATGTTCTCAGTTATAAAAATAAGAAAAACATCACTATCAAGAATTTATCTTTTAGCTTCCTCGGTCTGAGGACTGGAGAAAGGCTCCGCACTCCCTCCTCAGTGTCTTTATTGCTTGCGGCCGGTAAGCTCCCCAAACTCACCGAGTTGCTCTGTCCGCCTCAGCCCCCTGCTCCTTCCAGGGGCAGATGACAGCGGAGACGCCATCCCCACCTTTCAGCCTGCCGGGAAGCGTCTCGCCTTGTCGCAATACGTACCATCTCCTTGGCAAACGTGCCCGTTTCAGAGGGCTGTTCCTCTTGGGATACTTATAACCCACACAGAGAGAAGAAGTGTTTGTCTGACGTTAAGGCAGCAATAAATAGCGGAGGTACGAGACGCCTGCCCGCGCCCCCGCAGGCAGGAGGGGTTAGTTAGGGCTCAGTAAACGCGCTTTTTTTTTAGCGAGGATTCTGTGTAACGTACTGCGGAGCCCTGAGTCTGCTGGCCGAGGTACTCCATGGGGCCAGGTTCTGGGGAGGAAATGAGGTACGAAGAGCCTCGCTTCTCGCTTCTTGTCGGAGCCACCTAAGGATGAGAAGGAAAAAAGCGACACATGATCCAGAGCAAATGGTGTCAATAAATAAAGCGCCAGTCTGGGAATTACCAAGGCCCAGGAGCCAGTAACCAACTCCACGGGCTGTAAGGTCCAGCTATACAGAGCTCGTGAGTCAGCGGTCGTGCCCCACCAAACATGCGGGTTTGTGAGGGCAAAGGGCTGGCCCCGCTCCACAGCGCACGGGTAGAAAGCAGTCGTGTAATGGCCATGCTATTACCCTGCAGCCTCAGAGCAGCTCCAGGCACCTGCATCCTTCAGAGTGAGGCACTGGCAGGTCACCTCTCATCCCTCTTTCTTTGCTCTTGGAGAGCTGAACGGGTTGAACTGTCCTGGCACAGCCCTTGGCAACTCAGGTGTGGAAGGACTCGGTCTCCAGCCGTGCCAAAGCGGGTTTGTGGGGCAGATTATGGGCAACCATCTGCTGCTTGCCGCAGTGAGTTCACGGGTGGTACCAGGTGAAGGAGAGAGCAGTAACGGTTCTGTAATCAAAACATCAACTAAAACGCCTCGCTCCAACACACAGACAGCCCTGAGGGTCCCAGGGTGGCATTTCTGGGGAGGGCACAGGTGACCTAGGGCTGTCCCACCACTAAGGTCTCCTTGGGCTACACAAGGCTCAGGTTCAGCTCCTTGTTGGGACCCACCAGAGCAGAACATTGCACTATCCCTGCACCAGCACCACTAGAAGTTGCGCACACACACATCAGAGCCCTCCACCCTCATCAAGAACTCTGGGTCACTCCTCTCTCTCCCCTGATGTGTCATTAATTCCAGCACCAAACAGCTTAAACGGTTGCCTCCTAAAAGACTGAAGCCTCCACCCCGTAACAACCATCTGGACCTGATCTCATCGCCACATGCTGCTCAACCATGCTGCCTGTCCTGGGGTAAGTCCAGCTCCTAGACCAGAAGACTTGGGGGCGTGGTTCCTGCTGGAGTGAGTACTTTAGAACCCTGACGATGTTTCACGCACCGGGACACTGACTCCTTAACCGCTCTGCTGACCCCATGTCCCTGAGCCCCTCACTCCCCAGCAGTTCCCAGAAGCAGCTCTTGCTAATCCACACCTCCAGTGACCCTTGGCCAAGTCCAGTTGCATTTTAGCGCTTGTCATGATCATAAATAGGAAGTTGCTTGAGGAAAGACTTTGAGTTTTCCCCCTGCCCTCGCTCCTGCGCCTCTATCTGCCGTGGGGATGTCACACATATGACATTCCGGACTGCCGCCCACTGGGGCAGGAGAAAAACGGAGTGCGGGGTTAAAACCTGCATGCACACCCGAGCACCTGCTCTCGACAAGCAGCCTCTTCACTGAGGTTCAGCTTTTGACTCCAGGGATGAGGAAAGTACCTTGCAGCAGAGGCAAACTGCTGCTCTTCCGTCTATGCCAAGGGATCAGCCACTCTCCTCCTGCCTTTTATGGCAGTTGGCATCAGGACAAACTTTGGAGCAAGCTGTTCAATGTCACCTCCATATACAAGCTTTGCTCTTTAGACTGAAGACAAACCGACAGGCATTAGCTCAAACCCCAGACTACCTCCTGCTCTTGGTACAATTCCACCCATTTCCAGTTGTGTCAGAGCTGTCAGGAACCAGAAAGTTCAATTCTGCTGCACAGAGCTAGAGGTTTCACAGCCCATGGGCACCACAGGCCTTGGCCATCCTTATCTCAAGACCTGTCAAAGCCAGCTCTGGCCAGGCCTTGTCTCCTCTCTAGGAGTCACAAATTGCTACAGTTGTGTGTTCCTTCCAAATCTCCTCCAAAAACCAGGCGTCTCATGCCAAGCCTGAGAGGAGAGTTTCTGAAGGCCAGGACATCACGCTCTGAATCCCACTGCTATCCTCTGCGCAGCAAAGGGGTTTAAAGCCGTGACGGAGGAGGCCGGGCTCCTCGGCTCCCCGAGGTGCCACTGCTGAGCTGGGGCTCATCTCGACATGCCTGGACACCGTGCACAGGCCCATGAGCTGTGCTGGAGGCTGGAGAGCCAGCTTGGTGTCCCTCCAGCAGCCCTCAGAGACATCATCACTCCCAGAGCTGGGGCTGGACCCTCCGTGGCAGCAGCTCGACCATCTGGCTTTTAAGGTCTTTCCCATCCATAAAACCAGGAGCAATGTGGTTCACCTGCCATATGAGGGTATGAATTCCTCAAGACTTCTAAAGTCCTCAGGAAATGAGAAGCCCTTTGTTCAGGGGGAGCAGTGCTGTTATCTCAGCCTGTGTTAAACCAGCCTCCTGTTAGTCCAGACTTCAGCTGGTCCTCACGGCTTCCACAGCATTCCCCCATCCTCCCGCATCTACTGATGAAAACAAAGTGGCTGCTGGGTGCAACACTCAAAGGAAGCTTTGCTCAACCAGCCTGCCTGAAGTCAGTTGCATCTGACACCTGTTGTGATTTCAAATGAAAGCCACTTTAAAATGGTCTTCCTCTAGTTCAGAGTATTACCAAGCAGAGGCGGCAGGTAACCTGGACGCTGCCTTGACTTGCTAGTTCCACTTCAGAGGTTTTTTCCCAGTGGCACTCTCTGCAAACCATCTGCAGGTCAGGCAAAACCCCATCGAAAACCAGTGTGAACTACCTGCTCCTCCTTCGTTCACTTCCTACCTTATTTGCCCCTTCAAGGTGTTTTCACCCACTCACCCTCACCGACACCATCTCTCTGAGATGCTCACAAACATCGAGCCGCTCTTTGCCTGGGAGTTTGGTGGTTTCTGCGCAGTGCGAAGCACCGAGCCGCAGGGTGCTGGAGGGCTCCGGGGGCGTATGGTGCTGCGTGGGATCCTGAGCACCGCGGGCCACTGAGGAGCATGGATGCAGTGGAAATGCTCTGCCATGGCTGTTGTGGGTCCAAAGTCCGCTCGGTGGCAGCAGAAGACAAATAAGAAGTGCTTCCACCAGCAGCTTGTTTATGCTGCATCTGCAACCCCTCTGGCGGGTCTCTCCTCTCACCTGATTTAACGGGTTTTGCAGAGGAAGCTGCGAGCTGCCCGGCTTGCACGATCCCTGGGCCCCGCTGTAAAGTGTAGGCAGGGCCTGCAAGCAGGTCCTATAGCCTGGTAAGATCCACCTGTACGTTCCTGAACGCAGAATGGGATCCACCATCAACCAGGAGGTGAAAGAAATTAGGTTTAATAATTCATTTTTACTCGATGGAGCACTCGGGAAAATCCCTGAGTCGCACTCTGTTGCTAGAAGGAGTGTACACTTCCCAGCAGCTCAGGCATGCGGCAGGTTCTTCAGCAAGATGTAGGACTTGGGGGAAGGTTTACTTCACACAGCTCCTTAAAAACACCCTACAGTGTGCGGCTCGTTCTCTTGGGCTGTATAACGGCCTGGGCGAGAAGTGATCCTCCAACAGGCTCACTGGGAGTAAGGTTATGGTGAGCTGGTCCTTGGTGGGAGTATTTTAAGACACTCCTGAACTTCACAGGTAACTTCAGATTGTGGGGTTTTAGCAAGAGGAATATTGATGCTAGATATAATCAAAAGGGTGAGGATGAATCCTGGAGAGGAACGGTGCAGCGATGCCCTACGGAGTGTGACCATGCAGTGCCATTCGTCCCTCACTTTCCAGCCCCTGGTTTCTGTGGTACCGCCAGCAGCAGCCACTACCAACAAACAAAGCGGGTGTCCCGAGTCCAAAAGCACCCTTAGAGCTGTTGAGGGAAACAGCCAGGGAGACAGGAAGAAAATAAAATCATTTCTCACCTCAGAGGCTTCATTTTCAAATTCACCGACTCTTGCCTGGGTAGAGTCATATGCCTGAGCATAATGCTGATACCACTGCTGAGCAGCCTCCTATAAAGGAGGAAAAAACTTCTTCCCATTAGCTGCCTACTACGATCACTTGAAATTAAAACAATTCTTACGGCCTCGCAAGGTGCAAGAATGAACAAAAGGCAAAGCTCTCCAGGAAGCATCAGAACACGTTTAACACCGGCGATAAAGCTCAAACCAAACATTTAAAACTCTGTATAAATGATACCCAAGGCACCACTGCCTCAGCAGCAGACCCAACCACGTCATCTCTGGTACACGGAAGAACCAGACAGTACAAATGCAGCTGAATGTGACGCGTGGCATTTCTGCACCTAAGAGACATCATCTGAGTCCTTCATGTTACTAAAGATAATACTAATAACACTAATACTACAACACTACTGAATTTAATGGGCAATATTTTAAGGATTTGGGGTTAGGAACTACCTCCAGGAGACCTCGAAGTGCATTTAAAGCCAGTACTCAAGATTCAAAGACAATATTCAAGACTACGTTAGTGCTTACATGAGACACACAACATGACGTCCCACGGAACAGCTCTCTCACTCTCACTTCTCTAACCCATGACTGTCACCAGATTGACTAGGAGATGAGTCTGGTCCCTGGCAAAGCTCCCTGCTGCAGTGGAGGCCGTGCAGCGACCTCATCACCTCCAGCCCACCCAGCCAGACCCAGACCCTCCTAATATATAACCACCCCCGTGCCTGGTGCCCACCCATGTGTCTGCTCTCTGTCCTCCACACCCAAACGACTCCCACAGCAGCTCTGCTCTTCCCCAGGAGTTTTGGAGCAGCACAGACTTCCCTGCAAGCAGGCCAGGAGAAGGGAGAAGAGCCTGTTCCTGCCACAGGAGGAGAGGTCAGGCGACTCTGGGGAGGAGGTGATGGGGACAGGGCAGGAGGAGACCTACAGCAGAGCCAGGGTGGGTGTCTCCACGCAGACCCACTATTTTTGTACAGATCACATGATGGCACTGCCATCCCATTCTCACATTTAGTGTCTGTGCAAGTGTATTTCTTCTCAGACTAGTAATGGCTAATGAAAATATGAAAATGTTATTTCACAGTATCTTGATGTCTTTGAAATCCAGCACTTGCTCTCAGTACTGCACTGCTCTCCTGACGAGGGGCAGCCTCCACCCTAAGGGCCACGCTCTGGTCACCAAGCGGGGCACACGGTGAGGAGACACTCTGCAGTGAGACCAGCTGGCAAAGACTGCCAACATTCCTCAACAGAAGTCACTCTTCTCTGGCATCTAGCTAAGGTTCAAGAAAACCTGAAAACTACTTGGGATGGGAAAGAGAAAAACTTCATGGTTTTGAAGACAGATGAAAGCCAAGCCAGAAGCTGGAAGAGAGTAATTTTTCAGCTGACTGCACTGAATCCAGGTTCTCAAGAATCACAGTGCTGCAGCAGGGAATGTCTAGAGGCTTTCATTTTGTCTGGCGTTAGGGCATACTTTGTGCTAAAACTATTCTGTAAACTGAAATCAACTATCAGTGATAAACCATCACTGAAGAGGACCTCCAAGGTTCATCCTGAAGCAAAGGGTGGGCTTTGGTTGTAGGGAAGCCCAGGAACCGCTGCAGAGTGGCACATGCCGCTGGGCAATGCTGTTCACCTGCACGCAGGGCTGTCAGACCACGTGTATCAAGAAGAGCATTAAAAGCACACAGAGAAAAACCATGAGCAGCTCAGGGAGGGATGTCCAAGCAGATCTCTGCCAAAAATCCTGCTACCAGAGCTCTGAGTGACAATCCACGCTTCAGAAGACAAGCAAAGCAGAACAACATACCTGCATGTAATCCCCGTGCTGCTGAGAGTAATTAAAATAATTTTCCACTGGGTGTTGCGATGGCGTTCCCTGAGACACAGCAGCATCCACGACGCTGTTCAAAAGTCCGGTCTGCTGCGGTGGATTAGAGGCTTTGCTGGCAATCGCTGTTCGTAACGCAATGAAGAACACGTGGTTTGAGTAAGCTGCACAAATGAGGCTGCACTCTTGTTCAGCAATATTCTGGGACTACAACAGGAATTCGCTACTTCAGATTAGGCTGCACTCAAAATCAATCAGTGCTTCTGTAAGTCTGTCCACATCATTAAGCCCATTAACTGCAAAAATTTACCCTTCCCCAAAAAAGCTCATTAACTATGAGGATAGATCACACTGCAGTTTTAAGATGAACTATAATTTCTTTAAAGATAAATATTGTGGTCCCTGGAACTATCCAGAATAACCATTTGCCACGCTCTGGTCACGGCAACTTGCAACTAAAACCGCTCGACGTTTGCGTACCTGGAAGACATATACCAGGCAAGACGCTTGCCAAATTCAAGTAGGGGTTGGTGCTAAGTCGTATTTCTTTTGGTGGTTCTCCCAGCAGCGAAGTCTGTTTTTTCGAGGGAGTCTGTAAAGCAATTGGATAGGTCAGTGTGTGTTATATTTGTACAGCGTTTGTCAGAAGGTAGGTGAGTGTCCCTGCAGGACACAGAACTGGAAGGCATTTATACAGTAGTCTACATGTATAAATGTAAAGTGGTGTAGGACCACGTCTGTCACAGCTAATAAAGGCAGGCACCAACACTGTATCTAATCACTTCAGATGCTGCAGAAAATATACAAGGAAAACACATCGGATCTGAATTAAGAGCGTGTTGCCCCATAAATGTTGAAGTATTTCTATGTATTATATAAAAAAAAAAAAATTCTGTGAATGACAGGAAAAAACTTCTGAAAAATCTAGACCATTCTGGTTCAACTTAAATCCCATCCCATCATCCAGCCACCTCTCACCTTCAAGGGAATAAATACTAAACCTGATACAGACTAAGAACGTGTTTACTGTGGCTAAGAGGATTCAAAGTGGAAAATCTGCATACAAATACATACATACACACCCCCTAGAAAGCCAAAGGCCCTGAACACCACCAGGATTGCTCCTGATCAGTCATGAAGTTCAACCACAAGTTCAATTTTCGGTCTTTAAAAGGGACATTGCCCTTCAGACAATTTCATCATCAAATAGTATGAGGCAAATGCATGGAAACAAAACCCCTCCAGCATTCTAAAAAATTCCGTTGTGCATTCATTTGGACCACCAAAGAACATTGTTCTCTCCCTATTATTCGTAACTGAAATGACCTTAAAATGTCTCATGAATGATCCTGTGATCTAGCAAATTTAGAGGGAAGAACAACACTAAGCAGTTGCAGTTAACTCTTAAGCACGTTAAAATAGAGAAGACAAAATCCACACACAAGAAAAAATAAAGTATTGGTGTCAATGTTCCTTACCCCCAAACCTGTGTCAGTACTTTTCAGCTGATTTTGTTGTTTGGCATGTCCAGCCCGCAAAGCTCCCGCAGAAAGATTTGTTAAGGTCTGATGATAGGGCTGGGATCCCGAGACAACCGCTTCGGTAGTCGCTTGTTTATCTGGCGTGTTGTTTTGCCCTGGTATGGCCTGTCCAACAATGTGCTGATTCGGGAAGAATGGCAGCATGCCCATCCCTGCCGCTGCTGTTTGAATCGGAGTCAGATTAGATGCTGCAGTCAACCATAAATGGAGAAACTTTTCTGTTAGACCAGATTTATCAGTACATTTTGTTTGTGCTTTTAACTAAGTGATGAGAAAAATATTTAGAGATCTGTTTTACAGCTCCCCGTAACACGGGATTCTGGCGACAGTTTTTAATTCTTTTACCATCCCAGGAGCTAATGGCTCTATTTAAAGCCGATACAAGAGAAGAAAACTCTGACTTTTCTAAACATTCCCTCTGATAAGTTACTTAGTGTTTCCTGCCACCTTCAAGAAACCTGTGAGCAACATCCCAGAGGATCCTGTATTGGAACAGTGGGGAAAACCCCACCTCAACTGGCAGTAGTACAATTCTTTTTAAAAACCAAAAGAACTAGAGAGTATTCTCCAAAATTAAAATCTAAGACATTAAAAGATATTCAGAGTAAGTTTCTTCATCCCCTCACAAGCTTTTCCCTGCTCCTGGTTACTATCATTGCTCAGACCATGTCTGGAACTGCAGAACACGGTGCTCTCAGCAGAGGAAATAAAAAAGATGCCCTAAGCAGTATCACAACTGATCTTTCCTCATAAATATTGAGGGAGTCACTGGCGCAGAACTTGGCATTCAAAACTGGCATCCATCACAGACTGGATGTTACAGCTCTATTGCTTGATGAAATGAAAGCAAAAAAAAAAAAAAGCCACAAACCTATTTGCGGGGCTTCTTCAGGTCCTCACATTTACCTGCTTCACAGAATCACAGAACCATCTGGTGTGAAGAGACCTTTAAGACCATCGGGTCCAACCGTTCCCCCTGCACTGCCAGGGTCCCTAAACCATGTCCCGCAGCACCACATCCACACATCTGTTAAACCCCTCCAGGGATGGGGACTGCACCACCTCCCTGGGCAGCCTCTTGCAATGCTTAATGACCCTCTGTGTAAAGAAATTTTTCCTGATATCCAACCTAAATTTCCCCTGATGCAACTTGAGGCCATTCCCCCTCGTCCTGTCATTCGTAACATGGGAGAAGAGACCGACTCCCACCTCACTACAACCTCCTTTCAGGTAGTTGTAGAGTGATAGGGTCTCCCCTGAGCCTCCTTTTCTCCAGGCTAAACAACCCCAGGTCCCTCAGCAGCTCTCCATAAGACTTGCTCTCCAGACCCTGCACCAGTTTCGTTGCCCTTCTCTGAACACGCTCCAGCACCTCAATGTCCTTCTTGGAGCGAGGGGCCAAAACTGGACACAGTACTCAAGATGTGGCCTCACCAGTGCCGAGCAGGGGAACAATCACTGCCCTGCTCCTGCTGGCCACACTATTTCTGGTACAAGCCAGGATACCATTTGCCTTCTTGGCCACCTGGGCACACTGCTGGCTCATAATCAATTGGCTGTTGACCAGCACCCCCAGGTCCTAAATAAAAACATACTCCAAATGGTAGTAACTGAGCAAGCAGAATATCTCACAACTGCAAATATTCCAACAATGCCACAGTGTACTCTCTCTTCAGCGACAAGGTTCAAACATATTATTGCTTTTGCTAAAGCAGGAGATGGCGCAGTGCTTAATTTCAAGCGGATCATTTTTGCTGGTTTGGTATAAAATTAAACATCATTTACACTTGAGAGCTTCTCCGCGGGTTCCCATGCCTGCACTCACTGAGGGCATCACCCCTATTCCCAGCACTGTCTGAAGCAGCATTGTTGGAGGTTCTCCCAGCAAACTTGGTTTCTGTAAGGAAGAACAAAAAAACCTGTAAGTTATTAAAATAACCTGTCTGTAGCTATGTCTTCTAACTTTCACATTCGATTACTCTCTTTAGAGACACTAAACTGTTAAGTTATAATAGATGAAGGAAATTAATTGTTTTAGCAGTTATTCAGAATGACCCTGGCCCGTCAAAGCTGAAGCGATGACCTTACACTATTAGCCTGGATGTTTTCAATCTTCATCAGTTGCTGCTGGGGCAGCGGCAGGTGAGCGGGGCTCTGCAGCAGTAAATTCGAGGCACTCCCCAGAATGGAACTCTGTGAAAGTGTGGAAAGAAGCGTTAGCTGACAGTCACGGAAAACAGTACATTCTTGAAGCATTTCCAGATGATGCTGCTTAAAAAAATTTAAATTAGTTTCTGAGTTAATACTGCAAAGGAAAAGAATGATTTCCTCCACAGAACTAAATTCTGGCTTCGTTCACAGGAAGTTATTTCAAGTTCTTCTAAGCTCTCTTCTGCCCAGCCCTTTCCTTCACCTCACAACCACAAGGATGCTTTCTGACAGCTTTTAAAGGATCAAGAATATCATCCTAACACAACTGAGACACCATTGCAGCCCCTGTGTCCAAGCCAAGAGGCAAAGCTTGGTGTGTTTGAAGCCTCTGCAGATGGATGAGATAGGGGAGTTACCTACGGGGCCGGAAAGAGAGAGGAGACACAAGGACCGCAGGGGATTAGTTGCTCTAGGAATAAGGACTTCATTGTTTGGTAACAGCTGTGTTGTGCCTTGCATTGCAATTCTAATACCTAATTTCTGCCAAGAGCTATACAGTTTACAGGGCTGGGCTGTAACTGGCGAGGACTTGCAGCCTTTGCTTTACAGCTACCAAACAGTACCTTTATTTTCAAAGAGGAGTATCCAGGTGTGTTTCTCCTCTCTTTTTTTAGTGGCAACTATCTACATGGAATTCTGTTCCAGCACCATTAAAAAGCTTACAAGTCACAGTATCTACAGATTGCCAAGTCTGTAAAATATTCATATTTTTTCATTCAAAAAATTCTGGATCAGTTTGCCACCAGAATTGAGCTACTTAATGACTTTGGGGCACCACATTTAGACTCTGCTCCTGGTATATTCAGCATTATGTGCTCTGGCCAGCACAGTGACTTCAAAGAAACCTTATGTCCATTCTGGATCACAAACAAAACCACGCTGATTCATGTTAACTGAACACAAGGCTTCAAACTGGCTGTCTGGCAGCAGCTCCTGAGCGTGATTTGCCAGGCAAAACACAGGTTGCTCTACAAACCTTTTGGTACAGAGGTGCAAGAATAGATATATGGGACACTGACTGTGTCAAATCACGATGAGATTAACCTTGGAAAAGATCATCAAAACCAGGTAATGAAGATGGAACCCAAAAAGGCAGAGGCTCTCCTTGCTGATTTCGCAGCCTCCTGTGAAACACCTCGCAAGTATTTTCAAGCCTAAGTTGTGTCTCTACATGGCAGCATCAAATTCCCTAGAAAAAAAACCCTCTATGTCTGTAATATGCTCTTCTGGACTCAGAAATGTGCCAAGTGCCATATCTAGATTAGTTATGCATCTGCTATTTTAATTGTCTCAGTGAATTCCAGGAGAGATTATCCAGGGCTGTTTATTGTCACCAGTACCAGTGGTTGTTCTTTCTAAACTTGGTAACATCAACAAAGAAAATTTATTAGTTCTACTGCAAAACTTTCAGAAATGTAAGAGTGGAAAATCAGGTTGGTTAGAATCATTAGGAGAAACTCTCTGGGTTAGTAGAGACTTAATAAACTGCTGGATGACCGAGGAAAACACATCACTGAGAAAGTTTATCATGCACTACTTTGGCACATGATAATTGTCACTAAGAGAGATTAAAAGAAACAAGTTGAAAGTCATGCTACCTCCAGAGCTGGAACATTACTGGATGAATAACCCCTCAAATTCCCCTCTGCTGAATCAATTCTTTCATCATGTTTCTTCTCACTACATTACTTTTCAAAACCTTGAACATAAAATTGCAAAACCAAGATACACAGGAAGCTGAATCAGCGTGTGACTGGGGACGTGAGGAGAGGGTCAAGCCAAGACGCTGTCTGCTCCTCTATCCTGTGGCAATACTGAATTTCAAGACAATAAGAGGTGACCTGGTGCTCTGGCTTTAGAGAATAGTCTGAAATAAGTGACGGAGTAACAGACATGTGCCTAACAGAAGGAACTGGGAAAATCAAATTGTTGTCATTAAAATTCAGGCTGTTAGGCGGGGTTTGGAGCTAATGAAATGACAGGAAGCTCCCTGGAAGAGAATTAGACTCCTAAGTCTCTCTGAAGAGAAAACACTAAGTTGTTTGGCTGCAGCACTCTTAAGCCACAAAACACTGGATCATCATCAATCACAGTGAGAACCGTGTAAAACATGCCTGTCTCCAGCTGTGATTAGAAAATCTTCACATTGCCTTCCAAGGAAGCACAGGCTCTCCCAGGCTGAAGAGAGAGCAGCAGTAACTAAATAAACCAATTGAAAACGTCATTTACATAAAACAAATGCAAGTGAAGAGCGATGTATTTTTTCATTGTACAGGACAAAAGCACCTCATGTGACGGGGCAAAATTAAGTAGTATTTATTCAAAATTAATCTATTGGCCTACCAGTTTTTAGCAGAAACAAACAGAAAGCTGAATATATTTAACATAAAGAGTATCTGCATTTTAAATCGGTCCTTTTTAAGATCTGTAAGTCTGTGTTTGCCAAAAGAACAGTGGAGCGAAGAACTACTCAAGGGGATTTTATTTTTTAAATGGGAATTTCTGAAACATCAGAAATAGTAAGTCAAAGCGATTTGACTCCAGTCCCTTACAGGCACTTAGGAAAATCCGCACTATGAATATTAAAGGCAAATTTTGGCAGAGCTGAAGAAACCTCTGGCAGAACCTCAGCGCAAGGCGGAGGCCGGGCAGGCTGCTGGCCAAGCGAACTGCTGCCGGGAGGAGGTCTGGGGGGGGGGGGGCTACTCTCGCATATTCTCTTCACTAATTTCTAGGGCAAACTCATCCCAAATATCGCTTACAGTATCTGTCAGAAATTCTAGTGTCCATATGGAAATCCTATCAACTTTACAGTGAATTACAGATACTCTGAGAACACTTCAAAGAGGTTATGACCTGGTTTTGCGACTAAGAAATAATATCTGCAAATTACTATTTTTTTTAATGGCATATATAGCTCATTTTGGTCCCTGCAAGCTTTAAAATGAAGGCAACGATGCTAGGCTTCTTGGCTGGAATAAGATAAAAGAATCAAGTTCCTACAGGAAAGCCTGTGTGAGTAGCTCCAAGAGAAATGGATGTGCCATGCTCCTCTGGCTCCAATTTAAAGTGGATTTTTCTTTGCCAGCACTGGCCAGTTGTCTCTACATCAGTGTTAGCAAATGAAAAGCTCAGTTGAGATAAAATAACTCACTTGTGGATAGTAAGCACAGTTTGCTCTTACATCCCCACAGGAATCTCATAACAAGGCACTTTTCCTGAAGACAGTTTTAATGAGAACACTTGATTTTAGTTGTAATTTCTTAAAACTCTGAGAACATTTTTCATTCTAAGATCTCCACAAACATGTATTTTGACAGAAGGTTTTTTGTCACATACCTGATGAATTTTATTCAGCTGCAAAAAAGGTGGGCCAACTGCTGAACTTAGAAGGTGAGGTAAACCTGCAGATGCTCCCAGAACTGCTTTGGAAACACAAGACAAAGTTGCAGTGTGTTATAAGTCAGGAAAGTGAAGATCTTTAAAAGAATTACTGTATATTTCTCAGATTTGGTTTCCACAAAACTTTCCAGTGTACTAAAGGTCAGGGGATTATGTCACAAATTCTCAGCAGTCCTCGCTTGACCCTTAAACTACCTGTTGTCATTCCTGCTCCTAATACTTTCACCACTTGACGTGTGGTAAGACTGTTTTTAATATCTTTATTCACATCTATCCTAACAGAGAAATGTTTCTGGTTAACGCCACATCATGGTTTAACCTCAGCTGGCAACTAAGAACCATGCAGCTGCTCACTCAGTCCTCCTCGCTTCCAGTGGGACGGGGAGGAGAACTGAAAAAGTAAAACTCACAGGTTGAGATCAGGATAATAATTGAGTGTAATAACTAAAAGAAAAATATAATAATAAAAAGGAATATAATGAAAAGAGAGCATTAAAATCCAAGAAAAAGAACATGTGATATGCGATGCAATTGCTCACCACCTGCTGACCAATGCCTGAGCAGCAATCCACCCCTCCCACCCAACTCTCCCAGTTTATATACTGGGCATGACGTCCTGTGGTAGGGAATATCCCTTTGGCTAGTTCGGGTCGGCTGTCCTGGCCACGCTCCCCGCCCCAGCTTCTTGGGCTCCTGCGCACCAGCAAAACACGGGAAGCTGGAAAGTCCTCAATTCCTTTGCAACAAATAAAATCATCAGTGTCTTATCAGCATTTGTCTCATGCTGAAACAAAACCAAGGCACTATTCCAGCTGCTGAGAAGAAAATAAAATCAGCTCTATCCCAGCCAAACCCAGGCCATGCCGTTATGAAATGCTGTGTACAACTAGGGTAGCACCCACGCGAGTAACGATTCACAGGAGAGAGTGTTAGGCTGCAAAATTCTGATCTACAATCAGACTTAAACTTGCTGTTTTGTCTGCAAAAGATGTTCCATTTTAAACCCATCTCTAATATAAACATTCAGAGACCACAGAGTTAATGTGAGGATGCTTTTAGGTAACGCTCTATTTTTCCCAGACACAAGAGTGTAGCAATGCACCTTTTGCTTTTGCTTTCATCAAACACGGAAGTGTCTACACAGACACAGCGAAACAGCGTTTGCAAAGATTTTAAGACAGGATTCCTGCTTCTCCCCTTTGCTGAAAGCCTTGTATCACCCAGAACATGGTTTGTTTTTTCAGTCAGTTTTAAAACAACTCACCAGGTTTAACAGCATGTCCACGCAACTGGGGCTGCAGCAGCATTTGCAGCATTGCTGGATTATTCAAACTCTTCATAATCTGCACTGGGTTTGGCTCTGGGAGCAAGCCTTTCCTGTTGTTTCTCATCTCCAATTAAGAGAGATACAAACATTTTAGAATCAGGAGAAAATAAGGAATAGGTTGAAATCCCTCAAATCTGTGTGGCAGCAACGTACACATTTCTTTTTACTCAGAAAAAGCATCTCCTTCCTTGTGCCCTGCTCCTCATGCTCCTCCTCCCTCAAATGAAATGCCTAACAAATTATTTTCCCTCTTTTATGAAGATGTGGGTTAAAGCAGCCGAGGTAATGAGACTGTTCTGCTTACAGCTTCCTGTAACACTTATCACATCCAATTTTCTAGGAAATAATTTGAGAAGACATGTGGGTGTAAAAAGCTTTCTTCTATATCGAGCATGAAATTAAACTACTTCTCCTACATTGAACTTTATCTTAAAATGGACTAATTCTCATCTCTCTATTTCAAACCAAGTTTTAGCTTGTCAAATGACTCCACTTTCAGTTACTTTTGTTTCAAACTGGAATAATGTGTCGTACAGAAAACTAAATTTACTAAAATCCCATAGCTATGTATATATAACTTTGTGATAGCTTAAGCCATATTTTACCCTTCCTCTTTGCAGAATATGGCCACACTCTGCCTAGGAAGGAGACTGAATTGGGCCATCTAGATAAAAATGAGGCTAATGCTTCCAAAAGCTTGGCTCTGCCAAGCAGTTGAGCCTCTCTGACACAGCTCAGGCTGCTTCAGGCGTACCAAACTCATGCTGCAAACAGATTTGCAAGTCCCTTACCATCCTTTGTGCTGCTATGAGTGCTGCTAAGGTGCTTCTGCCTGGCGCTCCTGGAGCACAGTAGGACACCTGGACTCTCTTCCCTTTGATGGTCATGCCATCGGTGACTTCTTGGACTTGCTCAGCCTGCTCGGCAGTTTCGTACTCAACCACTGCAAAGCCACCAATACAGCTGTCTTCATCCTGAGCAAACTGAAACGACATTTCACAATAGGCTGAATAAAACAGAGAATTTCAGCAACCGCGTGGCGATATTGTCACCTATCCCTTGCGAAATACTTCGCTAACAGTCGACACCCTATGTTCACGCCCACCCAAATCAGCATGTTTCTTTCTCAAACGTGCTAGATGGAAGTTGGACATCTGACCTTCATATGATATCTGGCATGCTCTATCTACTTGAATCACCACCTTCGCTTTAGTCTCATCTCATGGAGAACCTCAGCTACGAAATGTATTTAACACATATTTTCATAAAGAAGGAATGAGAAGGAAATTGTAAAAACAGTTGTATGTTGCAATAATTTTTGTTTTTCTTTTGTAGGATAAGAATTATAAACTCATCATTGTTCAGCTTTTAAGCCTACAATAATACAACCGTCATTCATCAGGCTACATGACAGCTGTTAAAACACACAACAATGCAGATTCCACTGATATATAGTGCCTTTTAGGAGAATATGAAGTCTGCGGTTGTATTTAATGCCAAGAGAAGATGCCAGACTGATCAATCAAGCAGACTGGAAACAGGCTTATGCGTCAAACAATGCTCTGTCTTTTGTTTGCAGAGTTTTATAGCAGAATGAGCAGATTTCAATCAAACAAAAAAAGGGGGTGAGAAGGGAGGGAATATTTTCTGGTTTTCTGGTTCATTTTGTTGAAGCAAAGGACAAAAAATCCTCCTGTAAGTCCTAGGAAATGCCATTTTTCTAAGACCCATGTATAAGTATCTGGTTTCAGCTTTTCCTTAGGGAACACTTCTATTGTTAGTCGAGGAGAAATCAAACTGATTTCAAAAAACAGTAATTTTGGAATAAATTGAAATAAACCAGAGTTTATTTCATGAGTTCAGCGAAGAATTTCAGGTGAAAGATCATCTTCACATGACGAAATGCTGCATCAGAGTTACCAGCAGAACTAAGCCACAAAAGCAGCACAAGAGAGCCGCGTTGAAGAGGCCATACCAGGAGATGGGCAAAATGGTCAAAGAAACCCTACTGGAGGGGCAGTTTGGGTGCAGGACTGGTGTGAAGGCAGGACTGGCCAAGACTGGGAAAACGAAGAAGAAGAGAGACTGTAGTCACGAACACGTAAAATAACAGGAGTGTGAACGACACTGTAACTGTTCTTCTAAAAGGTATTCATTCTTCCAGGAGTTTTCCAGACAAAGGCACTTGGAGTCGCTCTCTATTGAAATTCCCTCCCCTCCCAGGTTTCTGCGATCCTGTCCTCTCCTAGTTTCCCTCTTATGTCTCTATCTATCACGTCACATCCCCCTCCTTGCTCTTCCCACACTTCCTTGGGTCTTCCTCCTTCCCCTTTCTCTTACTTAATTTTCAGGTCATCTCACTCATAAACCCATAATTAATTAGCACCGTTGTGATGAGAATTCATCCACTGTCTTCCCTTTTTCATCTCTCAAATCTAAAGTACTTGTTTGTCTACCTCCACCCTCCTACCTTCCCTTTCTGGAGGGCTGCTTCCCCTGTTGGTTCCACCTCCGACACTCACCTCTGCTGCCTCTCCCCGCCACCCCTTGAGGAAGAGCCTCCTTTACCAGTCTGCACCTGTTGGGTGCCCAGTGGAAACATGACGCATGACTGAGGATAAATCACTCATTCTCTGAAAATCACTGAGAATAAATCATGTTATCATAAGTAAACTTATTTTTCTTCTATTATTATACTTCTATGCTCTACCTACCAATCTATTACACAGTGTGTTTATACAAGTGATAGGTAACAGAACGTGCCAAGAATGCTGTCTTGGCTGTATTTCTGACTGGGTGCCTACCTCCTAACTCGACAGCATACTGTTCAATTCCTGTGTTTTACAGAAACATGTATGTCGTGCCATTTACTGACAGAGTGAATACACAAAGGGACCCTCCTCACCCACACCGGGTGTGACCCATGTACGATTTAAGGAGGAAGGTGAAAGTCAATTTTTAAGTGCCTCTAGGGGCACAGTAGAACACTGTTAGCAAACACCATCTCTATCAAAGCAGCCTGTTACTCTTTGAACTTCAGACTTTTTAAAGGAAGTTGAAAAATTGTTGGGGGAGCTGGTGACAACCTCCAGATTATCTGACAGCTGGAAAGAAGCCCTGAAGTAAAAGACTTTAGAAGATCAATCTGTTTAGCTAATTAAACAAAGATTGAGCAAGTGACTTGATTACAGCATTTAATACCTTCTTACAGGAAGAAAACAGCGGGGAGCAAAGGCTCCGCCATCTAGTCATCAGGGTGGTGAAGCTGAAGCCAGAGACATTCAACTGTAAAAAACAGACACAAGTGCAAAGTAACAAGGGACAGGCAGTTTCTGGAAAGAGTTACTTCCCATTTATGCATCTCCTGGTATATCTGGATCAAGGCAAGTGTAAGGATGTACTTTAACCAACTCCAAATTCCTGGGGCTCAGACAGGCCTGGGGAAAGACCAGACAGCCTGATGCACCTTCCGGGCTTAGATGCTGAGAATCTCTGCTTACTTATCCCTGAAGCTAATCCCTGAGCAGTCTTCCAAGATAATTAAGAAAAAACAAAACCCACAAAGCCAACAACTGAAATCATACCTAACTGTGGGACTATAAAGCAAGCTTTCTTACTACTGCGGCTATGGTACGCTGCTCTGCACCACTTCCACGAGTAACATTTTATTTGTGGTCTAGTGGCTCACAAGCCACGGTGATGAGAAGGAAACCTCTACACTTGTAAAGACCAGTAAGGATCTGCCTCTCCTGTACTGCTTCTACCACCAGTAAGCCCAGCTGACTACAAGATCTCAAGCCTAAATCTTCCCCAGTTAGGCAAAAAAAAAATAAGACAGTAAATACATTAATTATATACGTATATATATATAAGTATATTCTCCATCATCGAAACTGCTGCACTTGTGGTATTCATTCACTCTGGCTTTCTTTACTGAGCAATAAATCCATCATCAACATTTATTTAAAAAGCTCTCTTAAATATTTTTAGAATTATTTGCAATAAAATACACAAGGAGGGGATGGCTTATAAACATTTTACTGGTGCTTCACCGGAGCGGTGTCCTGCAGAATTGCCAGATGGCATCGACCTATCACTGCGAACTCCCACCAATAAAGCATCTGTACCACATCATATATCACAATGCAGATGCATAACCACTCACTACTCAAAAGAAAAATGAAAGGAGAACACAGCAAGCAGTGAAGACACAAATGTAGAGCTACTTAAATCATGACCATGTTCTTCCAAAAGATACAAATTCAATGTACCTGGCAGAAAATGGGTTTATACTTTAGTGAGAAAGCCTGGATCAGTTCTTTTGAATCAGCGCAGTCTTTTTGTAGTTTATCCACGCAAAGGCACTTGGAGTGAATAAGATTTGTCGTCAGCTGGTTCACGTCCATCCACTGTGCAAAGAGAGTGCTCTCGTCTATCTGTTTCCCCAGAAGTTCCAGCCTGGCTTTTGCAGCAGAGTCCTTCTTCATATACTCCACAAAGCCATAGCCCTTCGAGTGGCCAGTCACTTCGTTATAGACCAGGAAACACCTCTCCACATTGCCATACGCACGCACGAGTTCTTCAAACTCTTCTAATGTAAATGAAATGGGCAAATTTGTAATGCACAGCAATGCATCTGTCGGCTGGAGCTGCACTGATATTTCTTTTCCCCGCAGAGAATACTGGTGAAATTTCCGAATGGCGTTTTGAGCCTGCTCTCCATTCAACAGAGTAACGAACGCTGGAAGAGACCAAAATGAGTTACCTCACCCACCACAGCTCCTCCCCAGCCACAGAGGTAATGACCTCTCCCTCCCCACAAAACCCACCAGGATAAGTCACAGGAAAATCAAAGAGTTTGGGATTGAAGATGCAACGGATAGAGAGAGATGCTGTAGTATACATGTTAAAATTCAGCCTTATCAACTGGACCTCAGGAGTAATTAACTCAAACAGTTGACTATAGAAACACAGATACCCACATCCTCGCTACTTGTAACACAACAAAAATCTTACATTTGGGAAACAAAAAGCAGATAAATTTTATACTGAAGTCAACACATTACTGATTCTACAGAATGTCACTGAAGACAGCATCCATAAATTCTCACTTTAGGGTTACTGGATCTTTTTTGGGTTTTCAGTCCATAAAGCATTTCACACAATCACAGACTGGATGGGGTTGGCAAGGACCTCTGGAGGTCATCTTGTCCAATTTGTCATCTTGTTCACAATATCTCAAAGGATGGAGACTCCACAACCTCTCTGGGCAACCTGTAACAGTGCTTGGTGACCCTCACAGTGAAAAAGTGTCTCCTCATGTTCAGAGGGAAACTCATGGGGTTCAGTTGGCACCTGTTGCCTCATACCCTGTGAATTAAAGAGGATCTAACAGTCTACAGGGACGTGCCTTCAATGCCAAAGGTGTGAAAGATCACCTTCAGAAAACTCAAAAAGAGTCTTTCTTCCACAATTGCCTTCAAACCCGCAAATCTCAGCACCAAGTACCGTCTAAATCTTTAAAACAGGGCTGCTTTTGATTTTCTTTGAACTTTGCTGAGCTGCTCTTCTTTACATTGATCCTACAGCTACCTCATCTTTCTCAGCACTACCAGTTCTTGATTTCTATTTCCTTTTATTGTTTATTTAATTGTGTCTTCTCATTGGACTGCTGGAAAACTGCTACAACATGGATGGAGCACCAACTCCCAAGCACCAGCCCTGATGATGTCATGGCCAGGTCACAGCCAACAGACCGTTCATAGTGGTCCATGTTGCAAAGGGGTCAGTGACATGGTTGGCCCAGATGGGTCACGTTCAGGACAGCATTTCCTTCAAAGACTTTAGTTTTCCCTTAATAAATTGCTTCTGACTTATATTACCTGACATGAATCCATCTGGAGGTAGGAACGTTTTCCTCTGATCGTGCCACAGGCACGTGAGGTTTGTCCTAGGAGAGGCCTCAGGTCTAGTTTTTCAAAGAAAATCAGACAGCTGAGGTCAGCTTTGTCCCAGAGAGACACCCACTAAGGGAATATCCCTGAGAGATACCATAGTGGACCAACCTACTTCTGGCTGAACTCTCCACTGGCTTCAGTAGAAGGCGACAAACTATGCAGCCAAGAAAGGCATTGAGGGACAATCAAGCTATGTGACAGCAGAGAAGCTGATGACTTCATATATGTCCGATGATGTTCCTCACTAGGTTCATCACAGAACTGAAACATACGACACACAGATTTTAAGTTCTTACCGGTTCTTTTATTTCTGTCCACATAACAATACTTGATTTCATAATCTTTAAATAAGTCATGGATTTCCTGAAAGAGAAAAATACAAGTAGCATCAGATAAATAATTCACCAGATCACAAAAAAAACCCAAACACAACCAAAAAAACACAGCACAACTGAAAAACTTTCCCAATAAACAGAAAATCTCACCATAGAAACACTATCAAATATTTGTTTTTGAAAGAGTTGATTACACTACTGCAGCAATGATTTTATCTCATATAATAAACTGGCTTACTGAATTTGATTAATTTGCCTCCCACATTTAAAGTCACATAAACACAACAGGGTGTGCTGTTGACTGTCTGTTGATAAAGACAAATGACATCGCAGTTCATTAAATAGCAAAACCGCCCCAATTTCTTCGAAGCACAGCTAGCATAGTTAAAATACCTCACAGACAAGAAATACCGGCAACATCGCATCATGCAGTTTACTGAGGGCAGGCAGCACTGTCACAAACCACAACCGTTGCTTTACTTTCCTACAACTGCTCAAGTTCACTTGAACAGATTTTCACTCTTTTAGTAATGAATATTCCTTCACCCAACAGATAATTGTGCCCAAAGTATCCCCTGGAAAGTATCCTCTATCAATGATGGCACAGATGCTCAATGAAGAATCAATCCTGAGAGCATTATTTGCTCGTACTAATTACCAGGGAGAGAGCAGTGTAAGAGGAGCGTACCCCTTTGCTATAGTCATTCCCAACAAGAGCCACAGAAAGTGGCAAGATTGCAGAGACAAACATTAATCACCCCCAAGAAGAAGCCACAAGCAGTAACCTGGATATTCTTTTACTTGGGTAAGCCCTCACACAACAGTGAAAGACCATCTGAATAAGCAAAACAATCAACCAACTTTGCCTGCAAGTTTAATTTCGGACAATTTCCAGAGGCCCACTCGACTTGCCAGTTTGCCAATTCAATATATAGCCCGAAGGTTAACTGGGTTCTCCGTGACCGGTATCAGGTGCATACCTTTTAGCCAAGCGAGCACCAATCTCTAGTTTCACTAGTTAACAGCTGTCAACTACCACATTAATAAAACATGACAGCGTTTCTCAAGCTACCAGCCCCCTGATCAGACGTGATAAGGCTGTGGCTTCTGAAACGCAAAAACACGCCAGGCACAACTCAAGGACTGAATTCAGGCAGGTGATTTGACTGTGGACATCTCTCCACGAAGAATCAGAGGGTAGTTCATTCTCAGTCACGAGAGACTGAGGAGACCCTTTCTGCTCAGCGTTGTACAGCTCAGCTCTGTTGTGGCAATGAAGATGCTAAAGAAGTTAATTTTGTCCCAGTAGGAAAAAGGGGGACCTATTTAACTTTTCCCCCCTATATTATTTTACAGAAGTAACATGGAAAGTTTTACATGACGATTAAGAAGCAGGAAATATTACTTCAACCAGCTCCGAACGTTCTTTTGAAAGCTGCCTGTGAATCAGATGATTCCACATGATTTCCCAGAAACCACCTAAACTTTAATCGAGAGAGAAAACAGCCTGTATTGAATGTATCTTTGTCGGATAATGATGAGGTTTCCTGTGATAACATAAGGAAGACTTTAAATGAAAACCTAATTGAAGTAAAGATTTTAAGACTGACTTCAACAGGCTGTCGCACACCCTGCTGGGTTTGTGCAACGGGCTCTTCCAGCAAGGTGCCTGTTCTTGTGCTCCCGTGGCCACCATGGCAGTGCCGAGACCTTTCCCTGCGGAATTCGGTTTGTGTAGTAGTTCAGTGAAAGCATTTTTCACATAGAGACTGTCACAATTTACAAAAATCAAACACACCACGCTGGCTCTTAGAGCAAATGTATACTTCAAGTTACCCAGATATGTAAATATCTCTGTGCATTAGACCGAGATTCCTCAGAATACTTTCAGAGTTACTAAGTCAGCTTTTGAACTCAGGCACTTCTCTGAGCTTTCCCTTCAACACCTCTCAGTCCGTTAGAAAAGGACAAACGCTACTACCATTGTTCACAGTTTCTCTTCCTGACAGCTCAGAGCAGAACTGTCAGGACACTTCACCCGCTGTTCCTGCCCAGGTTCGGCTGGGCACCACCAAGCATCGTGCACTGACAGCCCTGAACGTACTCGGTACCTCTGGGGAAAGCACTCATCCTGTATTTGGGGCAGGAAGGAGTGCTTACTCTGCGAGGAGAAACGGGTCGTCCAAGTCAGGTATATTCTTTGGTGCGACCCTATTAACTTGCGAGGAACGTAAGCAGAGAGCTGTTTCCCGGAGCCCAGCAGAAACAAACAGCTGCAGTTCGCTCCCTGTTCCCGACCTCCCAGCAGCCTGCCAGCTCACGCACCCACAGTGCCCAGCCTCTGCACCCCCAGCCTGGCTCTGCCAGCCTGGGGCCCATGGCCACCCCTGCCCACACCCATGGAGGGGCTGTCAGCCCGCAGCCATGCTCCCTGGCACGAGAACCTTCTGCCCTCCTGGGTCAGCCTTGCTACAGCATCCCCAGTGCCACCACTCTGCCCGCGCTCACAATATCCACATCCAAACTGCCTGTGGACCAAGTCTGCCCACTCTTAGTAATTTTTGCACATAACATTTACAAAACTGCTTCTAAAGGATTTTTTCCTCTTTTATAAAGGAATGAATTTACTAGTCTGGGAAAAAAAAAAAGAGACTGCCAATTCTCACAATAACCATGATTTAACTTACCATCACAGTAAGTCTAAACAAAAGGGCAACATCCGCTAACAGGGTGAAGCCTTCGCTGCCTCACCGAACATCAGGCTAAACTCTAATATTTTGACAACAAGAACTGTAAGCAGTTATAAAGCTATCTGGCAGCCATACAGCAGTCATGGATCCTGGGAAGTTTCCAGCACAAACACTCTTTACAGTGGTGCCTATCTTGGCCCTTAATTACTGCACTCCTGGGATCGACTCGACGTAAAGCTTGGCACCAAGTCTTGGGCACCGAGGTGTGGTTGTACCTGAGCAAAGTCCCTACCAGGCAGCTCCTGGGGGATGTGTCCCTGCTCAAAGAAAGGACGATACATACTGCAGAAAGGGAGAGGAGAGAACATGGAGAGAGCTTGATCTGAGTAACAGTGGTTGCATAAACACGTGGGCCATGCCAGCGGCTCTAACTAAACACCTCGGAACAGAAATGTAACCAGGAATGCTTAGCTACTGCACAGCCCCTTGAACCTTCCAGGCTCTTAAAAGCAGACTTAGAAAGCTAGTTAAATCTCATCATCAGTAAAAAACTAAAATCCCAGCTAGAAAATAATCAGTCCATAGTTTAAAAATAGCAGAAAAAGCAAAACCAAATGTATTAAAGGGAGTTTAAGAGAAACCACTGGTCATACTTTTATAAAAGTATTATTTTCTAATAAAATCAGTTTTCCATACCCAGGATCTCACAGTGCAAGAAAAGAAATATGCAAGAAGCATTGAGTCGTCACCTGGAACAATAAATATACCATGTATATAGCACCCTAAACCCATGTACTTTTCTCTCTCTGGATGCAATCCTGAACTGTGTTATTCTGGCAACAAAAATATTTATCATTCATAAGAGGGTCTGGCCAGAATTCTGCAGAAAACTTTAGTGGAGTTTCCAATATAAACACTGGACAAGTCTGGTCTATAACTCGGCTCTCAGAAAACAGCTGAAGGGCTAAACTTCACACGCACATTCTTGAAATAGGAATCAATTCTGTTTTAAGTAGCTGAACTAAATACCAGGTTTGGCTCACCAAGAAGTTTTAAATCATCGCATAACTAAAAAAGACTTTGTTGTCATTCGTGCAGGCAGAGCAGGAAAGAGGAGTTCTCAGGAAAAAGCTTTACATTCACAAATGATAGAATTTAATTCAAATTTTACAGCACTAAATTTTTGAGTCCATGACAAGACACGTGGATTTCTCTGCAGGTATTTAAAAAAAAAAGAAAAAAAAAAGTAGTACGCAAAACAACATCAACATGGTTATGTAAGAAGAGTAGTACAAAGCAGCAACAAGAGGGTGAGATAAACCACAAGGACTGGTGCAAAGTCCAATTTTAACCATCTCCCGTCTGCTAATGACCACAGAGGTAGGAAGGTCCTCGAATTTTCACCAACTGGGCACTGACTGCCAGAGAAACCCTCCCCTGCTGCTAACAAGCAAGATTTCAGACCAAGATTGGGCTCACATACGTTCTCTTCTTTGACAAATTTCCAAGTTTTTGAAACGCTGCATTAAAGACAGTTCTTAGATGAGCGATGGCTGCAGGATCAAGTCTGAGATGCGGAGCAGATGTCTACCTGCCCAGACATCCAGGAGCAGCGAACACTGAGGTTTTGCTCAAACTTGCTAAAGCTTTTGCTCAGCACCTCCCCTCTTCACTTCCACAACAGTCACAAACTATGAAACCTGAAATAAAACCAAGCCTGTAGTTCTGGGTCATAAACTACCTTTGGGGAGAACACTTTTGTTTGAGAGCTGACTCTCACTTTTGTAAGATCATACCCTCCAAAGAGCTCTAGTAAAGTAACGTAAGAAAACGTTTAAGACAGAAGAACACAGTTTCTCGATATACTTATGATGGGCATGGAATGAAAATCGTGTTTCTCTGATCTTCCAGAGACAACATTAGTGTGTTGATAAGAGGAACACTATGGGACTGGAAATTAATTTCATTGTCCTGGTACTAGGTGGTACACAAACTAAATGAAAGATGAAAAAGATGGAGAAGAAGCAACATGAGAGAGCGGGAGCACAAAGCAAAAAAAAAGCAATAAAGAAAATCAAAAAGCTATTACATCCTAAGGCATGAGAGCTACTCACTACCCAGCGAGCCATGCCTTTCATGTTCAGTCAGTGTGACGGAGGAGCAGCTCAAACACAAAGGCCCGTTCTACTTAAACGTCTGGCATACAACAGATGGGGAGAGAGCACTTCCTCAAATCACCCCAGTTCATTAAAGGCTTTTGACCAAACAAGGAAAAAGGAAAAATGGTGGCTAATCCAGGAAGAAAGAAGGAAAAAAAAAAACAACTCAACCCCACCAGAAATAGCATCATGCTAAGCAGTGATTTGTCTTTTGATCAGGAACAGACACCAGTGAAAAAAACTGGACGGGAACATCAGGTCCCAAAACACAGAATCAATCTCTATCCCGGGTGGACTGCACCAGTTTCTCATCAGCACCTCAATGTTTCATCTTTCTTTAGATTCTGTCATGCCAAAGAAGAACTACAGGGTATTAAAATAATTAATCAGCCCTACTTTACTTCATGTCCTACATTAAAGTAGAACAGCCCCTCTATAGGATTGATTCTCTAGCCTCAGACGTTAAAGAAGAAAAACAGCGATGTGAACGCAATATGGTGGCATTTAAAGATAATCAAGCACAGAGAAAACTGGTTTGGTCAGCTTATCGCAGCAGTGAAGACTCGAGATTGTGCTACAAATCTTGGTAACGATGAGCAAGAAAGATAACCCAAGGTCTGTTCTTCCTTAGAGCAACTCCACAGGATACAAGTTGGAGTGTGAGGGTACCAGACTGCTGATCACGTCACGGAACTGAGCCACTGCTCCTATGGAAGTTATTTACACATAAATAAGGAACCACTAACAGCGAAAAAACAATGACTTGGGGGAAATCAAAGACAATTCTTCTAATCCATTGGGGTAATTAGAAAAGGCAAAAGAATTAACAAAAAAACAAACAGAAGCTGATTTGCTATATAATACTCCAAAATAAAACCTCCCATTTAGGAAGGCAGGACTTCACTTATGCTCTGGTCATCTCTTTCCCAGTAAAGGAAAGAAGTTATCATTTCCTGCCCTCCCTCTGCCCAGCGTAGTCCGTCTGCCTTCCGGAGCACTTGGAGCAGCTTTAGGACAGTTCCAAGGACCTTCCATGTGCTATGCACGCCTCCAACACCGTATGCCAGTGCGTTCCTTGCTATTGAAGCCCATTAGTGGATTGATCAGAGATGGAGATGCAAGCACGACAAGGCAATTGTAAGAAATGTCCAACTGAGAGACTGCTAATTAATTGCCAGTATAAAATGAATGGCTACAACCAAGCTCACCATTAAGCCTCTGTCTTCGTTTAGCCAGTTGTTCTATCACACAATGCTGCCCCCACCACAGGAAGGGGAAATCAGGAAAAGGAAAGGAGACTCGAGGGTTGAAATGGAAAGAGATTTAATGAAACAAAATAATAACTGAGCACCTAATATTAACAGCAGTGAATGCTGGATGTCAGGCACTGTGAACACCACAGCTCCAGCAGATACACAACAGTCAGCACACAGCAGAGTTAGCCTTGGGAGCAGTATGATGAGAAAGACCCTTCAGGGATGGCAGCCATCAGGAGAAGGGACCGTCTCCAGCAAACTTCCTAATTTATAGTGAGCGTGATGTTCATGGTATGGGTCAGCTGTCCTGGCTTTCGCTCCTCCTGGCTTTAGCACTCAGCTAACTTAGAACTGCTGAAGACCTTGATCACTATGCAGACCTGCATTCCAAGGCTGGCTGCAAGTGAAAACAAAGTGTCTTATCAACTCTGTTCTCACTGAATCAGGTGCTGCAGTCTTCTCAAAAACACAAAAAACCAGAAAACCGATTCTACAATTCTATCCCAGTGGAACCAGGACAGTCCCTTTGTGAAGATTCTTGATACAAACACCAGTTTTACTACAGCACTGCGTCAGAGGATATTAACGACAACAAGAACAAATCCACTATCTGACAGTTTTCAAAAAGGCTGACACCAGTGGGACAATCTTGCCTGTCACTGCCCTGTTGGGATTCCTTGGATCCTGCTTACAGCCCTTCATCCTAACGAAGGCATAAAATGATTACAGGAGCAAGATGCTCCTTTAAGAGCATGGTAAGAGCAGATGACACGTCCCCACTCTCGCAAGAAGATATGCAAGTTAGAGCAGTATGTTCTGCAAAGGCTGCAGGAGGAGAGAGGATCGCTGCTCTGGAGAGCACATCCCGTACGTGAAGCTGGTACAGTGCAACATTCTTGATGCAAGCAGCGAAGCTCCATGGAGAACCACGAAGGCGTGTGGTTACCCTCCCCACAGCCTGGTCCCCAGCCAGAATTCTCTTTTTAAGCCAGGAGTCACTGCTATGGTATTACCTCAGAATCTGCTGTACATTGAGCGTAACACCCAGGGGTCCCGTGTTCTCACTGCACAGGGTGTTACCAGCTCTCCCAGACCTTCAGCACAAGACGATCGGGTTGAGAGGAGAAGGAATGCCCCCTGAGCAGAACAAAATACTGAGAGGATTTGTAATATAGTTTGCATGCAGCTACAATGACAGAAAACATCAGATTGAATGAGGGAAAAAGGACATTAGTTAAGATAGGAGCTGACCTGGTAAGCTGGTTTACTCACACCACTGACCCGACTAATGGGAATTTGAGCAGTAACAAGCGCATTCCCATCTAATTTTATAGGTTCAGCTATCTAAAAGGTAATAAAAATATAGCTGTACAGACGTCAATGGTGCTTCATCTCAAGATTCAGAGAGGTGACAGCAGCATATGTCCACTTTAAGGTCATTACCACAGCACATCTGGTAATGGGCACAGTTCAGGAACTGTGCTGGAGGAGTCAGTCGAGGATGAATATGGGGAACTAACAGGCAACTGGAAGACTTCACCACCACAGGCCAATACGAAATCAACTGACTTGCCACCTGAACAGTAAACAGAGGCTTGGCCTCCAAGAACAGTGAAGGTGCTAATAAAAACGTTTCCTGCCCATCTGTCACAAAAATGCCTTTCTCCGCGCCTGTAGCAAGAGAATCGCTTAAGAAACACTAATCCTGCAGGTACGTATTGGCAGGCTGAACTCTAAAGCCCAAAGCAGAAAGAATCTTCTTTACATAACTTTGACTTAATTTGTTCCCCCTCTGGATTTGTTTCATTCTGACACCGGATGAAAATAGCTCTAAGGGAATGCTGACTGACTCGGTGTAACAGAACACAAAGTGCCTTCTTCAGGCCGTCCTTGCTCCTGGAAACAGCCTCTGGATCTCCTTAGGAACACAAATGGATTTAGAGAGACATCCCACTTGCCAAGATTCAAACGTGGGCAACCTTTGCCCCTTAATAACAGCCACCCAGCACCCAAACCACTGAACACTTCCACACTTAAAGCTCTGTTTGTTTGGTTTCTAAGACTACAAACCTGCGGTACTGTTTCTGGTTCAGAAACCTCACGGCTAAGGTACGCTTCTCCTGTGGCCTTAAGAGTGATTTTCTTTTTTTTTAATTCAGTTTAACACGGGTGGAACTCCAAAGGTAACAGAAGATTACAAGGACAATAATAAATAAAAAAAGTTAATATGTAGCTACAACTGGCAGAGGAAGATGTTCGTTATCTAATTTCACCTGAAAAAAAATGGAGTTTTGTTCTCACATTGACAATGATGAACCTTCTGACAAAACTGAACATCTCCAGCAAATTACATCAGCAGAAGAGCCGTTTCTCACTTAAGAAACTATTTTGGTCAATCTTGGCCTCATTCTTCACATAGCAACAAAGAATGACAGCAAACCCAACACCCCAATGATTAGAGATGGATAGTTACATCTATGAAAATCTGTTCCTGAAGACCGTGCTGCATTTTAATGGTGTTCGCCTCTTTCTTAATGATGATTCACCAATTTATTCACCGTTGGCCAGGTTAGCATTTGTATCTGGTTAGGTTAGCAATAGTTTATCTGATTTTACTTGGCTAGCCAATCATTTCAAGAAGAAAACAGCAGACAAAGCACCTCTACACAGTGTTTACCACAGGTCTTAATTCAAAATAAGGCATGTTAAGTTTCACGGCAATTTTCAGAAATGCACAACAGCCAAATACACAGGTAATACTTAACACGCCTGACCACAAATGTACTTATCCTTCCCAAAACTGCTCCAGGACAGAAACTTCCTCTCTACAGCACTATTCTGCCTTGACATGCCAACACTAATTGCTCAACGCTATTAAAAATTAAAGTGATGTCTTTTGAATGTGTATTTCAGGATCTGTGCGTGGCAGGACTGTTCTAGCCTAGTTTCAGGTGAACATTAGAATCTTACAGATAGAGAAAAAGGCATTTAAGTGCTACCTTTAAGTCATCAAAAGAAAATGCAAACTTCCAAAATCCTGCGTGGCTCCCATATTGGACCTTCAGGCTAGTATTTCCCTGTAGCATTCTTTGTCTGACCAAGTAACACCAAACTCGGTGGCTTCTACAGAGGCGAGATGTGCTTTCAACCAGTCCACGTAAGAACTCACGAAGTACCTGCTGCGTGCCACAGGAGCAAACACAAGTGTCTGAGTGCTGGACAAAGCAATCCTGTTCCGGCTGTCCACAGCGAGTGCCCTGCGACATGCCAGTAAGCCCTTTCTGTCAACACAGCCACGCGTGATGGCTTCTTGAACAGATGATGAAGATTAACAGGGTTTTTTCCAAGTTGACAGTTTGCTATTGATTAGGTCATTCAGCTGCTATAAATAGAGGTGAGGCTCTGTGTGTAAAACATCACAGCAAAACCGTCCTATCTAAAACTCTAGCAACCTGCCAGCAGGGCCAAAGAGACGGAAAGCCATCACATACAGAAAAACAAAACACGAAGGAGCGCAGTGGCGAGCTCAGAACTCTGGATCAAATTACACTGATCGCTGAAAGATTCTCTCTAGGATGAATGGTCCCTTTCTACTGGAGTAACGGAGACAGTAATAGTCTGTACGTGCTGCACTTACCCGCAGGTAATAAAACTGCCTGTGCTTGAGAAAGAGAGGGGAAGGGACACAAGGATGGGTTTATAACAAAAGCTCTAATTACATTTTTTTTTATATATATACCTGTGCATCAAGTCCAATATTTGGAGCTGGTAGAGATCTGGGAAGTGGCTGCGCCACTAAATCACCTCAAAATCTGACTCCCATGGGTTAGGTTTCAGAGTTCACCGGTCTTCTCCTACGAACAGTAATTTGAGCGGCATTTTCCCAAACCACCACCAGACTGCGGAAACCACTGTAACTGGCTACGCGCTACTCACCCCAGAAAAAAAGCAAAAACCCGTAAAACCAGGCTTGAAGCTTTTTAGCTTTGCCTCTGCACAGAAACTGGGCGTGCTGCAGGACCGTGAAGCGGGTGAGGACACAGGTGCCACCTCTCGAGTGCCACTAACGGGCCCCACACCGGCCGCTGCTCCCCCCGGGCGCAGCCACCCGGGCGCAATTAGCGCCCTCATTAACCCCGACGATCTGCACACCTCGCTGCCGGAGGCGCAGAAAAAAACCCGGTGTCCCACGCAGCCCCCCGCGTTTGCCCGGGACGGGTGCTGCTCCCTCACGCCCTGCGGCCCGGCACGGGCGGGCAGGTAGCGGAGCACGAAGCTGCCGCGGAGCTGCGTCCCGCCAGCCCGGCGTCGCTCCCCGCGGAGGAGGGCGACAGCTCCCGCCGGGAGGGAGGACAAGCCAGAGCCGCTCTTCGCAGGCACCGCGGCTACCAGCGGCAACAAAGCCAAAGGCGTCCGGAGGAGAAGCCCGAGCGGGCTGGCGGTGGGGAGGAAGGGAAGCTGCAGCCCCCGAACTTCCCCCGGGGACCAGGGCAAACGCGGGCAGCCCCGCACCTCCCTCACGGCGGCCCTGGGGAGCGGCTCCCCCAACTCCCCCTGCCAGAGCTTCCCCCCAGCCCCGGAACGGGTCCCCCACCCCCGGGCACGGCCGGCCGGAGGCGCCGGCGGGAGCTCGCCACGCCGCCGGCCGGCTGAGGGGGAGGCGGCGGCCGTACCTGGCTGCTGCTCTCGGCCGGCAGATTCCTCAGCAGGATCTTGCGCCTGTTGCTCAGCTCCCGGCGGGTGCTCGCCAGTCGCCTCGCCACCTCCTCGGGGCCCAGCGGCGGCGGCCGAACCCCCCGCGGCGGCTCCGCGGGCAGCTCCGCGCCGCGCTCGGCTGCTGCCGCCATCTTGCAGAGCGCCCGGGCGAGCGGGGGGAGCCGCGGCGGTGGGCGGGCGGCGGGGGAACCGTGGGGCACGGCACGGCACGGCACGGCCCGCCGGCGGGGCGCGGGGAACCACGCCAGGCCCCGCCGCTCTGCCCGGCGCGGGCCGCCCCGCCCCGCAGACTGGCCGCGCCCGCCGTTCTCTCTGGGTGCCTCCCGGCGGAGGCTGAAAGCTGCGGAGCCCCCGCCGAGGAGCCCCGTGATGGGCCGCAGAGAGGCTCCCCGGCCCGGTGCCGCACAAAGGCGGGGAAGGGGGCGCAGATGCCCTGTGAAGAGAGGAGGGCAGCGGGGGTGGAGAGGGGAGCGGAGAAAACTCGAGCAGAGCTGGGTAGTGCCTGTGCCGGCCTCAGGCCGGGAACCTTTCCGGGGTGTGCGGCGATAAACAGGGATCAGAGGGGAAATCTCATCCCCGCAATAACGCGTATCCAGTCACATTTTGGAGAGGGACTTGAGCGCTCTGGAGGAGAGTCTGGGGCTCCGTTAACAGGGAGGTTGCTGCCAGAGCCATCCTGACAGCCTGGACCCCAGCCCTCTCCCTCACCGAGGCACCCAGGAGGTCCCCCTGTCCATACCCTCCCTAGGTGAAGTCCACCTGGAGAGACTGAAGTACAGAATGAACCCAAACTGCTCCCTCAGAGGACAGCAGGCGCCACGGCCCAACATGATCCTCTAATTTTACTCTTCATCAGAAACACACCAAACAAATCACAAAGCCTCCAAACGGGCAAACCAACGCCTGGGTGCTGCACTTGCGGCCGAACTCGCCCTCTCGTCAGAAAGCGCCAGGTAACGGTGGATGAGCAGGCACGGGGCTCGCGACTGTCACGCAGAGAAGAGGAGCACAACATCCCCCACAGAGGAAAATTCATTTCTCCTTAGCATAGTTACTTGCAATGTCATTTACAACACAGTAAATTTAGCTCTTAACACTGTCATCGTGGCTATAAGTGAATGAAGAATAATTTAAATATTTGTACCCACTTTGAGACACGAGGCCAACCACGAGATTTGCATTTTAAAACAATGAAATACCTTTTCCAGCACAAGCTGTGAGATACAGGCTTCTGAAGTCCTAAGGATTTACAAAGCATTAATCACGCTACCTACAAAATTAGCCTTGGAAAAGATAATTTATGAGAAATGTAAGCAGTTTTCTTGCTTAGAGATACATATTTAAAAGACCGTATTTTGTAGGTAAAAGTATTCATCTTTTTTGCCCCCCAGTGTTCACATTCGTTCTGACACTGCACAGGCAGGTGAAGGAATTGCCTGCACTCAAAAGCAACTACCAAGAGCTGTGGGAAGAGAGCAGGAAGGGTCGAAGACGCTGCCGCTGTCTGTGGAGGTGGTCTGTGAAAATGAACACGGAGGGGCCCACATCACCTCACGGGACAACCAAAATCAACCAGAGCAGCACCACTAACCAACCTGACCTGAGGAGATGTTCCCTCTTGAACCCAAAAGTCATCCCTGTTTGGAACTACACTCTCAAGCAGGAGAATACCTGGAGAATTAAAATGTAATACAAGAACCATCAAAATCAGGCAGCAATACAGGAAAACACCAAAGTCCTCTGGAGCCCCACAGAGCACCAGTGGGCACATGAACAGAGGTTGTCCAGCCTCCTTCCAACCTCCACCAACATATCAGTGCAGGAGGGACACAGCTGTCTTGTTTGACAAGTTAATCTTTGCATTTAAAAGCGAGCAGAACAGTACAGTGATCTGTACTGTAACTTGGCACTGCTGACTCGATGCTATTATACAGATAAGCCACTTCGCAGTAATTTAATTTAGTTCACTGAATTCCTCCTTAATTAAGAATAATGTGCCCATCCGCAGCAGCTGCTTTTGTAGCTCTTCTAAGCTGAAGATTAATTTCCCTGCGCTTCTGCAGCTTTGAAGTAATAAAAGCCATACATAATTTCTCATTGTTATGGGATGAGAGTGTTAGAACAGAGTTGTGTCACGATGAAAGCTGCACTCGGACACAACTGTCCACATTCAAGAGTACAAACAAGTTCAGATCTGGGCAGGTAAAATAAGAGCCAAGATTTAGAACATCAGTGTGATCTCTGAGAGCCGTCTGATGTTCCCAGGTACATGAGATACTGGGAATGCACCTGTGAGCTCTTTAGATGAGTGATTTCTTATATGAAAGAGAAATCTAAACCATTTTCTCAAGCCTGAAACCATGTGATTGGTACATTTCCTGCAGTGGGGCTGTGGAATCCATCAGGTGCTGCAAATCCAAAGCTTCCACTTCAAACAACAGGGCCAACAATACCATTCTCTTCAGTCTATGTTACACCCAGTGTTTCAAGCTGTAGCTCCTCCTTTTGTATCATGAAACAGACATTTGGAAACCTAAAGATGTAGATTCAGTTGTCAACACCAGCAATTAGCCCAGTGATGTCATCTAGATACCTCACGACTGCATATTGCCTCCAATGTACCAGCGGTGCCAAAGGAAGTTCCTTTCACCATTTTTCTAACACATTTAAATACGTTTGGCATTCTCAGTGCAGTTACAGTGGGGATCATTAAGAAACAAACAGCATTTCATATCAAATTACCAACTTCGAACAGCACTTGGCTGAACATTCTCTTTTGAAGTGGAACCTGGTAGCTCTGAAAGCTGGTGTGACGCCACTCCCGAGCGTGCTCGGAGTGGTGGATTCCCTCAGTAACAGAGCAGTTAGCAACTCCTCCTCCATTTCCATCCTGTAACGCAGCGCTCTGCGAATAACCAGTAAAAAGATAAAAGAGCTATAACTTACACTGAGTCGTCACGTCACGGTCTGGTTTGGGACTCGTGGGCTTTGCAGGAGAATTTATAACCTCGGTTGCCTAATGCACATAATTAGCAAATCCATGTGCAGGTTGTATTTAAAAGCGTGTAAATCTCAAAACAAACCGCCACAAAACAAATCCAGATTCTTGAATAAAAACGGAGAATGAAAGAAAATAAGATCAGACGACTGTGATGAGTACAGTCCAATAAATGGCCCTCAAGCCACTATCTTCACTGGGGAACCTCAGCAATACCTTCTCCCACACCAATGCTTTAAACCACCGTTCTTCCCTACCTAGGCTTTATTTTCCCTCGTTCAGAGTCAACTTCAAATTTGGTAAATACTTTTTGGCAGAAAGTACATTTTGGCAATTTTAGTGTTCAAAAAACCCCAAAGGTTCCTTGGGTTTCCAGCGAAGCAGGTACAACCCCACGTTCCCTCACTGAGTATTTTTATTGACTAACCTGTTAGCGTGCTGCAAATTGCAGTTTCGGATCATTCTGTCTCCAATTCTCTGTAACAGCCTGTTTTCTAGGAACTGGAACCTGATATTGATAGTTCTCAGGAAACTGTGAAATCATTTCAAATAAAAAAATAATGAAATCATAATACTGAATTAAAGCGTGACAGTAAATGGGTACGTGGCCATTACTGTCTCGTTTACAGCCCTGGCTAATTATAAACTGGAAGGAAATCTTTTGAGTGATTAACCGAATAGCTGGTATGTACTGGGAGCGAACAGGCATCTCACCAGCAATTTATTTTGCTATGATAAACCAGCCAGTGATTTATCCCTGACAGCGGAGGCTGGAATTCGAAACACCTCCACAATAGTTTGTCCTTAAAAATGCCAAAACTTGTTCAATATGGAAAACTGGCACGAAGGATGGAACGCAAGTGAAACCTCCCCGATGCGCTAAAACCATTTATGAGGCTTTAAAACGTTCTGCCATTCGGTTATAAAAAGGTTTCCATAGGAACTGTCACACAAAACCACTTTGTGCTGTAAACACACTTACTGAAGTGTCTAACTTCGACGTGTTCGTTCTGTTTTCCCGAGGAGCAGAAAACCCTGTCCCCTTCCTGTCCTCCGCGTCCTCTGGCCGAGGTTATGGCGCTAACACTGTTTGCCTTGTTTTATAGACATTTCCTTGGTTAAGCTGCAATGGAAACAAACACACTTAAAAGAGGTTAGTATTATTTTGCAGGAATTAGATAGTGCAGTGCAATTACCCAACCTTTTATCTCTGCCAATTGCATGTGATTTTCATATGTTATGCCAGGAGAGCTGATGGGGGGAGCAAGTTCACTGCTGAACTGTCAGAAAGCTGGAAAACGGAAAATAAGTGTTCTAAAACAGTTTGACCCAGTCCACAGTTTCCTGCAGTTCTGTGCCAACCTGTGTCAGCGTCTGTCCAATTTCATCACCTCTAGGGGTAGTGGAAGAGTTTTACAACAACAACAACCCACCAGTGTTGACCAAACTGGAAATACTTGGTGATCGAATCCAAGGCTGGCCCACTGTTCGACTGGTGCGATAGTGCCTGGGTTTAACAAGGACACACCACCAGTCGTGCAAGAACTTGGGCGAAGGATGGCACCCCCTGTGCATTTTTCCGTGCAGTCTCGGAGGTGGAGATTGTCCCCTTCATCGTGGAGTTTTCTCCACTGCACTCGTGCCCTCATTTTTGTTGCCAGGCAGAGGGTGAGGTAGAAAGGTTCCTGCACTATGCTTTCTGGCCAACAGTCTCCCTTCCCTGCTATCGCTATTTTTGTTCCATTAGAGGCAGTAACAGCAGCGAGCACTTGTTCAGGCAGTGCTCCAAGAAGCTGGTGGTTTTGCCAGTGTCAGCTATAAAAATGTAGAATAAAAGAGAACAAAACATTATTGTTACTGCTGATTACAGCTTCTGAATCACAGAATCACAGAATGGTTTGGGTTGAGGGACCTTTCAAGCTCACCCAGTCCAACCCCCTGCACGGAGCAGGGACATCTGCAACCAGAGCAGGGGGCTCAGAGCCCCAAGGGCCAACCTGACCTGCAATGGGGCCAGGGACAGGGCTTCTGCCACCTCTCGGGGCAACCTGGGCCAGGGTCTCACCACCCTCAGCACAAACAATCTCTCCCTTCTCTCTGCTCTGAATCTCCCTCTGTCAGTTGAACCCATCAGCCCTTGTCCTGTCCCAACAGCCCCTGCTGAACAGCCCCTCCCCAGCTTTCGGACAGCCCCTTGAAGCACTGACAGACTGCACTAAGGTCTCCCCACAGCCTTCTCCTCTGCAGGCTGAACACCCCCAGCTCTCTCCCCTCTCCTCCCAGCAGAGGGGTTCCACCCTCGGGTCATTGCTGTGTCCTCCTCTGGCCCCGCTCCAGCAGGTCCCTGTCTCTGCTGTGCTGAGGAGCCCAGAGCTGGAGCCAGCACTGCAGGGGGGTCTCCCCAGAGCGCAGCAGAGGGGCAGGATCCCCTCCCTCAAGCTGCTGCCCACGCTGCTGGGAATGAGCCCAGGACATGGTTGGTTTCTGGACTGTGAGCACACATTGCTGCCTCATGTCCAGCTTTTCACCCACCAGCAGCCCCAAGTCCTTCTCCACGGGGCTGCTCTCCAGCCCTTCATCCCCAGCCTGTGCTGACACTGGGGGTGCCCCGACCCAAGTGCAGGACCTTGCACTTGGCCTTATTGAACCTCATAAGGTTCACACAAACCCACTTCTCCAGCTCATCCAGATCCCTCTGGATGGATCCTGTCCCCTAGGCATGTCAACTGCACCACTGCCCTTGGTGACATCTGCAAACTCGCTGAGGGTGCACTCAGTCTCACTATGTCATTGATAAAGATATTAAACAACACTGGTCCCATTACGGGCCCCTAAGGGACACCATTTGTCACCGATCTCCATCTGGACATCAAGCCATTTGACCACTACCCTCTGGATGTGACCATCCAGCCAATTTGTTATCCACCAAATCATCCACCACCTATCAAATCCGTATCTCTCCAGTTTAGAGAGAAGGATGTTGTGAGGGACCATGTCACAGGCTTTACAGAAGTCCAGATGACATCTACATCTCTTCCCCTGCCCACCGATGCAGTCACTTCATCATAGAAGGCCACTATGTTGGTCAGGCAACTGAGAGCAGCACCATCTACTACTACCACTTAACAAAACCAGTCCAGGGATCACAACCATAATTTTCTTCTACAGTATTTGGGTGAGGCCACGTGAGCTGAAGGTGAAGCTTCCAGATCTAATACATGTTCCACCTCTGCCATCAGATTTGTGCTTCTCTCCTGCTCAGGCCATTGCTTTGCTCACCGGTATCCACTGCCACTTTCTGTTGGGCACAGAGTTGTGCTGCGTTACAACAAAACCCTTGGTTAAACCGAGGAGATCTGATTGAAGGAAACTCAGATACTTATTTTCCCTTAAAGATATTATTAGATCAACTGTTTACAGAAAATCTCACTAGAAGTTTGCAGAGGAGAGATAGACGTGATTAAACCTTTGCCTGGAATGGTGCAGACAACCAGTAAGCATGTGTTCTAGTGCAGGCTGCTGAGCACCGTCAGGAAGTCACTTTGGAAACTCCTCTTCACACACAGTGTTGGATATGCTCTGAATTCCTGCCAGTTCAGGCTCCGCAGGGTTCCCGGGACCTGCATACCTCACCCGCAAAAAGCACAGTCCACAGTGGGCGGTACGAACGGTGCAGAGCACCAGGCTCTTCTTCGAGGGAGATAAACTGGCAGCGTCTCCACGCGTGTCCTGGCAAACACACCAGTTCTGTTTGGCACTTGGCTAACAGGCTTGGAGGACTTCACTCCCGGGCTTCAGCGTCTGAATTCCACTGCAGCCTTGGCTTCAGGAACGGGAGCCCTTCTGGGCCAAGGTCCTTCCGTGACTCAGTTCAGAGCACATAAAGTAGAGAAAATAATTACCTCTCATCATGCAGAAGTGCTGCAGAAGAGGAGCAAGAAATACTCTGTGGCCCTTATATTGCTTTATCATAGTTTGGGTCCAGGGCAAACCAGGGGGATTGTACAGCGGAACAACCCAAGAGTTACCCAGTTAACTGCTGTAGGAATTAATATTCCAAACATCACCGAAAGCCTAGTGCAGGCTCCTTTGAAAACCCCAGACCTAGCTGTTCCCTTTTAAAAACAACTGAAATGGGCGGCTTGGAGCTATGGATGCTGCACATTAATCTTGGCGCTTGCGTGCAGCCTTCGGGATTACCTGCGCTCCCTTAACTGGATCCGGCACTTCTGCACCCTATTTTTACCCCGTTTTCCACGTTCGCTGCCAGCTCACTACCATAATTTGCGCTCTGACAAATACACTTTCTACCCTCATCGCCATTTCTGGGTCACTTTACAGAATAGAGCCTTTGAAAGGCCCAGACCTCATTTTGACCAGTGATAGTCAGAACTACCTCTGCATATGTGAACGTCTCATGAATTCTCATCTGTCTTCTCTCTCATTGCCAAGGGCAAGGGTAAAGATAACACTTCATGGCTTAAGTGGCCTTATAAAACGTTCATTGGCAAATTGTAACATACTCTTCTTTCCAAATCACATTTTTTATCTAGCGTAACCAAGTAAAAAAATCATCTCAATTAATTTTTAAGCAATAGATGCTGAACAGGTGAAGAGCGTCTCTCTCTGGGCAGGCCAGCTGGGTTCCTGGGGCAGAAGACCTGCTTGTTGGGTACAGGAAAAAACACCTCACCTCACAGTGCTCAAATACCGAAAGCACCGAGTCACTCCAATGGTAGTGAACACAAACCAAAGGCAACGCTCACTTTCATTTCAAAAGCACTTTTTCTGGCAGAATGGAAGAAAACCTGCAAGAAATTAATACAACTGTTTCAAAAATGAAACAAGTGGAGAATTAATGGCCATCACATCCATCAGTTACAGGTAAGGAGGATACAGGGTGTGAGTCCAACTGTTCACTTTATGATTGTGCTCCTCAGTCAACACAATAAAATAATAATGGGGAGGGAAGGCCGTGGCAGCAACACGGGCAATGAAAACGCAGAGCTATCATGCAGTTTCTTAGGAGCCTTGGTCACAACCAATACCAGATTTTGTTTTAAATGGACAATAGTGTCTTTACCAGCGTTAGATTTACTGCTGCTGGGCCAAGGTTAGCTGTCCACGCTGGAAGCTGTGACCTGGCACACCTCTAGGTCTGTGTTTTTCCCAGGATTATACTCTTTAATAGCAAGAATCTCTTGGCTCTTCTCATTGCTTCGATTATAAGCAAGGTTGTCCAGAGCCCACACATCACGAACCATTTGTACATCCTGGAACAAAAGCGATGACGCAGCAGTGAGGGTCAGTGCTGCAAAAGCTTTTAAAGGTAAAGGGGGGTTGATAGCTGTGCTCCATGGCCTTATCTGGTTTAAATTGACACAGCACCAGAGCAGGCAAGTGCAGGTTGAGCCAGCAGTGTGCTCTTTATTTCTGTTTGTAGGGTTTTATTTGCAAGGAAACTGTTCTAATGTTGCCTGCATAAAAAAACTACAACTGGGGAGCAAATACTCAAGTTCAAGAACTTCTGCTGCACAGTGAGATTCTTCCAGATGGACAAAACACGACTCAAATACCGCTTTACAAGTCAGGAACTTCCAGAGACCCTTTTATCATGCAGCAACACAGCTGAATTCCAGCTTTGATGTTACCTTTACAGGATGGAACAAATAAAGTCCTAGAACTTCAAAACTGATTTACCTCTGAATTTTAGTGAGAACACCTGTATGAGTTCTATAGGACCAGGACATCAACAGAGCATCTGGTTTGATGTTAAACTGTTACTAAAACTTACATGGAGTTGAACAGTTCCCACGCTGAAAAATATTTTCCCTTCATGCTTAAAAATTCTGCTTCCAGAAATATTCATTTCCCAACTAACGAGGCTGAAAAAAAAAAAAGCTTTAAAACATGGGTCAATACTGTCATTTATATGTAAAGTTTGGCTCATTCAAGGTTGTGGAGAAATGCTACAGGGACCTGACAGAATGTTTCAGCCACAAAATTCAAGGAAACCGAGAGAGAATCATTTCCATCCAGCCAGTTACCCACAGAACTATACGTTATATACAGTTTATTTCACTAGAGATTTTCATTTTATACATAGTATAAAGGGTATCCTGATAGCACACATACAGTTATTTTACCGTACTGTTTAAGAACCGATTTTTTACATAATACAGTATTAAGTACCATATTAATTAAAACAAGTGATTTTTAAAAAAACCTACATATAAATGGATGTTTATCATATGCACAGTGCAAGAACGTTTTTATATTGTAATCACAAAATGTGAATCTAAAATACAACACTGCGATTTAAAACTAATTTATAATCACGATGCCCTGTGTTACAGACAGGCTGATTGATCTTCGTTGGAATTACCAAGCCATGTTCAATTCCAGACAAACAGCAGCAGCAGCTTAGAATCATGATTTCCAGAAGATCTCTTCCACAGTAACCCAAGTTTTACAAAACGCTGGTTTATCCCTGCTTCTGATCCTGACAATGTCCTGAGGAAACAGAAGGATGGCACAGATTTTGTTTGGAATTAACCGGTAACCAATGCTAAATAAATTCTTTATCACTTCCACACAGGAACCCTTGAAGGATGATCGAAGAGGTAAAGATGGAGAGGTTAACGGGTAGAATTCTCAGGATTTTAGTAACGGAGTACAGGATTTCTCCTCTGCAAACAGGGAGAAAATAGTGTAATACAAATCAGGGTGTAATGTTTACAGAAAACCACTGTGGAAAAGAAAGCATTCACACTGTAAACATGGCCAGAACGACTTCTTCATTTTCCCTTTTGCAGAGCGGGGCAGTGGATGAGTCTCGGCTAATAAGAAACAGACGTCTTCCTTGGAAGAACCACTTCACCGTCACAGAATGTACATGGTAGCTGTTGAGAATCGCTAATGTGTTTTCTCCCCTCCCTCCCCCCAAAGTTTCAAGTTCAATAAATAGTAGAAAAATAATCCTTTACTTAAAAATCTGGAGATGCATTGTCCCAGGTTCCACACAGCAACTGTCAGAGCAGTGAACTTCTTACAGGCAAAACAAACTGCAGAGAAACCGCCAGCCTTTTGCCCCCCTCCCTCCATCTGGCACTCTTTTAGCCTTCAGCCGCACGGATTTCTGCTCTTCCAGTTAAGGAAACCAAATCATCACTGGCTCTCTCAAGCTCGCTCGCTCTCCCCCTGGCTCAGCACAACAGGGCTTCCAAAGCTTCAGCTGCTGTATAAACTCACGTCCCTGTTTCTGGAGGTCTAACGTGTCTCCTGCTCCACTTTAGTCAATGTTTTGGCAGGTCTGTTCCTCAAGCACGTTTTCCTTCTGCTTCAGAGCCAACCTCATGCTTATAAAACCGTAACGCTTTTATGCCTAACAGTTCGCTCGGGAAGTTAGTTAAATGGCTCCTGGTGAAAAGCACCGAAACAAAGCCGTGCCCGTTGCCGCGTGGATCGTTGTTCACGAGTCACGGTTCCTTTTGTGGTTGTTCATTAGCATTCTGCATCCACAGTGTGTACCGTGACTGCAGCCTGTAAGTGGTGGCTGTGGTGAAGGGCTGGGTGGTGCAACCGGTAGTGGTGAAACTTGTGACTCAGCAGGGCAGCGGTTTGGGGCGGCGTGTCCAGGTCTAAGTCTTCGTCGTGGTTTCCAACATCGACACCGGCCGACAATGGGTCGTTGTTGCACGGAGGGTTTTCGCTGTCTTCCTGAGGACTCATAGTGCTGTAGCCTAGAAAATAAATTGGCAGGACTGAGACTGAAAGGTCAATACTCCTCGGTGCTGACTGATGCACCCTTTGGGGAATCGGGCACTGTCAGTGCTTTATAGAGGATAAACCAATTAATTTTCTTTAATTAATAGAAAAAACCCCCAAACAACCCATCCTCTCCTGTGAGTCCATAATGGATCCTGTCCCTGTCACCGTCTTTGTTTACAAACTCTGAGGGCCTGTGGTCCGTACCAGCCCAAACAGCAAAAACCCAATCGTGCGCTCAACAGCTTATTACGGTAGAATTACTGGCACCCATTTTAAAACCAGAACAGAGCAGAGGTGTTTTGAGGTGGTATCTTTAAGATATTACTTGGATTTTTACAAAAAGACAAGAAATTGGGGGGATCCACTACCGTCACCTCCATTCCTACCAAAGCACACCTCTCCTTTGAAGCTAGTAGTTCCTGTGAGATTTGGATTTACCACTGAAACCAGCTATTGGCCACTCAAAACTGGTTTGCAGTACAAACAAAACCACCTCAGTATTTCTAAATGCACAAAACCAAACTTTAAAAGGAAAAAGATCTTGCTTTACTTAGAAGAATAATCCTCCTCAAAAAACTTTGGTTAAGGTCTGAAAATCCCCTGGTGCTTCTGAGCATCTTGCCCAGGTTTTCAGCTTGAGACACCTGAAAGAAGCAGGTTAAAAACCCCAGGCTCAGTACCCAAAGCTGGTTCTCATTTCCCAGGGCGTGTGCCAGGGTTTCCAGCTGGCAGAGAGAAATTGGGGAGGAAGACCGGGCACAGCTCTTTGAAGAAGGTGGAATTACAGAAACTAAGCCTAGAAGCGCACATTTCAGGAGTAGGTAACCCGTCACCCTGCCAACCCCGACACGTTGACTAGGAAGAGGGGAAGGATTCACTGAAGAAATAGAGCAAAAGGCGCATTAGTCTGGCAAATCTGCCTCAGCGCAGGTAATCCGGCCCCAAATCCAGGGTAATTCCTCCTAAAGCAAGATTGTCTCTTGGACATCTGTTCACCCACATTCTAAGGCTTCGCCCTTCAGATTTCCTGTCCCTCAGCAATCCCGTTAGTGCAACCACTGTCTTAATAACTTAACAGGTTTGCTGTAACATACCCAGCCACTCCGACACACCGCTAGAGCCGACGGCTCTGGCAGACTGCCTCGTCTAACCCTCCTCTGAATTTGTAATTAATTTAAGCCTCCTCCTGATTAAACAGCATTACACCCTCCTGACAGCTTTCCAGATTTAAGAAGACTCAGTCTCAGGGCATGAGAGATGTCTCAAAACTCCCTGAACCTGAAGAGTAGGAGAAGTCCATTATCTCAGCTGAACATTGAGACTGTTGGTGATGGAAAAAGAGTGTGGTAGATGTGGCACCATTTGTGCTGGGCTGAATTCTGGTCACCCAGTGAAGCTGGCTGCTGCTGTGCTACTACTCTGCCAAAACCAGTTCCCTTGCTGGACGCCATCATCTGCTGGAGGGTGTCCAACTATTAACTGTGAAGCAGTAAGGAGCAAAGGTGTTTGGGCTGGTGTGGGTTTGGCAGCCTCATCTGCAACGTGCCAGACATCTGGAGGAAACCAAGTACCCACAATCATTAACCCGGGGCTGGGGCAGGGGTTCAAGGCCTTACCATGGTCGCTCTCCGTTCCCGATCGCCCCCAGTACCGGCGTCTGCGTTCTGGGCTGTGGGCGTGCCGCTCTATCACCGCTGCTATAAATCGAGTGTTACTAACTGGGAGAGAGAAAGAAACAGAACTGGTTTTAAAGAAAGTGCTTATACTGAATTCTATCAGTGGGGCAGATCAGGCACGGGGGAAAGGGGTTTCTGTGAACCCATTCTCCTATAGTACTACTTCTTTTAAGATGACTGTGAAGCAACAGAGGAGTAGGAGTACAGAGATGGTTTTAGAAGTGGAATAGATCAAGACCCAGTCAAACTCATTCACCTCATCTGCTTGGATTAATGGAAGTCAGAGAATTACTGCGTGCCAGTGCTAAAGAACCTGTGGCAGCACTGAGCGCCGGCTCAAAATGAAACTCAAAAGGACTTGGAGAAGCAGGAGGTACAAGCCATGAAAATCAGATGCGCTTATTTTTCAGTCTTTGAGTGTTGACACAGTTTCAAATATTGTTTTAGTTCTGTTTTAGTGAGGGTGTGGAGATGGGGATCTGGTGCGACTCTGGAGCTCTCCCAGAGTTCAGGTGCACCGGAACAGGACACCAGTATTGCATGCCACGATTTGTACTGATGGTGAAAAATTACAAGTGTATTAAGAAAACAAATGGCTCATTTAATCTGACAATTATTTTACAGCAAAGTGATTTGGTACTTACTGATTCCCCTGTCTTCGTGGCTGTCATCATCTCGCTCGTCCCTGTCATTTTCCAGGTTCGACATACGCACTGACATTTCTACACACCATTACAAACAGAAAAATGCAACTGTTAAGAGAAAAATTTTGGATCATCTTACTAATGGCTGTCACCCTGGTAATACAGTGGCAGCACTTTGTGTCACCACGTGAAGAGACGGAGTCTGAGATTGTTGGGCTCTTTTTCCAAGATAAGTGGAGCCAGGGATACTGGGAATATGATACACGCACCTACCCCGAGAGGAACACGGCCCAGAAAGCTGCCAAGCTGGGCTTATCGTTTGGGCTCTAGAAAATGAATCAAGAACTGCGTGTTGTGTTTTTGGGCAGTCTCCTCAGGCAGCAGCAGGTCTGGCTGCACCCAGGAGAGGGCAGCAACACACCAGCACCCTGGGTGAGACCCGACTTCTACAGGGGATGGCAGAAGGGAGATAAAATGGGGTGAAGCAAACAAAACTGAGGAAAGACGTTTTGGGGATTTTTTTGTTTGGTTTTGTGGTTTTTGTTGTGTTGGGTTTGGTTTTTTTTAATTCGCACCCTATTATTTCGCGCTCAAGACTTAACGGCTCACCCTGGGCAGCCAAAGGTGACATGTGCTGGTGACTCCTCCGGTGTATCTGGTGGCGATACGCATACACTGCTAGGACAAGCACCATAATGCAGCCCATAATGCCTCCAGCCACTGGGCCGACTGGTGCGCTTTTGATCATGTTCAGAGTGATCACCTCATCTCCTACATCAAAGGGGACAAAACAGAGGGGAAAAAAAACATTAATGCTCCGCAGAAAGGTTTAAATCAGCATCTCTGAAGATTAGAGAAGACCTTGAAGGCTTTTGAGGTGCTTAACTGTCCACGTGCAGGACACCACGCTTTGAAGAAGAGAAGAAATTCAGAGGGGACACATCTTGAATACTGTGTTCAGTTTTGGCCCCTCACGCCAAGAAAGACATTGAGGGGCTGGAGTGTGTCCAGGGAAGGGCAATGAGCTGATGAAGGGTTTAGAGAACAAGCCTTATGAGGAGCAGCTGAGGGACCGGGGTGGGGTTGAACCTGGAGAAAAAAAGGCGCAGGGGAGACCTTCTGGCTCTTGACAACTCCCTGACAGGAGGTTGGAGCGAGGTGGAGGTCGGTCTCTTCTCCCCAGGAACAAGTGACAGGATGAGAGGAAACAGCCTCAGGTTGCACCAGGGGAGGCTGAGGTTGTCCCTGAGGAACCATTTCTTCCCCGCTGGGGCTGTCCAGGGCTGTCGCAGGCTGCCCAGGGCAGTGGTGGAGTCCCCATCCCTGGAGGGGTTTCCCAGCCGTGTGGAGGTGGTGCTGAGGGACAGGGGTCAGTGGGGACCTGGCAGTGCTGGGGGAATGGTTGGACCCGAGATGCTGAAAGGTCTCTTCCAACCAAATGATTCTGTGATCTTACACACAGGAATGTATAACCTACACATCAATATTTGAAAAAACTTAATACCCACAACAGGCCTGATGCTGCTCCCTTACTGCTCGATGCACTGTTCATGCTGATAACCACAGTATAAGAGATAAATGTTACGTGAAGTGTGCTTGGACACTAAAGTGCCTGTTATTGAATACAGATAAATGCAGCATCTGCTCAGAAAGGCAGAGTTACCTATTGCTCCCAAGTCATCCACATACGGGCTCTTCGCTCCCACAATGCCACCGAAACATTCCTTCTGAGGGGCACAATAGGACTTGTCCAGATGGGTCTTCCCATCGCTGTCCACCATACACCACTCGCAGTCCAACACACCAAAGCAATCCCTGGAAATTAAAACCAGAAGATGACCAGATTTGCTTTCAAGTTCAACACTTCTCGTTCGGCACAGCTCAATCTAGTTTAGAATTGCAAGACAGAGGGAGGCCAAAATCATCTGTAAACCCTCATGTACATCACGTTTGGCTAGAAAACCTTCTCATTAAAATGCTCAAGGGAAGTTGTACAGGGAAGCTGCATCTTCCCAGCCTGTTTGCTTTGGTTTTTTCCTCCATCACCCAGCCTGAGCAAAGGGAGAACTTCCTACTTGTAACTCCTCCAATAAGACATTTCTCAGTGTGGTGAACTCCAGCTGCGGTTCCACCCTTTTACTGCAGCACTTTGAGGGAAGAAAGATTCAGAAAGTCTGGTATGTTCTAGCAATCTCAGTTCCCTGGAGACCACCTGTAACTAGCAAAATCTGAGCCCTCAAGCTTCTCTACATAATGCCAGGAGCAGAAGAGAGAAGCTGGAAGGTAGGAGCTGACAGGCAGCTGCCATCTCTCAAGTCAGCACCGCCCAAGAACTGTTGGCTTTCTGCGAACCCTTCAGCCCACGTGTTTCTCCAGAAGGCCGACAGCAGCACTATCCATTTTGCTAAAAGAAAGAAGTCATGGTCCTTTCAACAGAAAATCTTCCACTTGAATATCCCTCGGCTCACAGAGTCCCAAGGTGTGACGGGAGAGCCAGTTGTTTGCTAGTAATGGTGTTACAGACTCAAATGGGAATACTCAGGTCTTCTGTTTCTGCACTGCAGCATCATGTCATCATCCCATTCTGGTATCATCATCCTCCCCCTCCTTCTCTTTTCTTTAAAACATGTATGGCAGAGCTATTTACATGGAATTATTTCAAGAACACAGTGTATCTGGGGGATGGAGAAGGCAGCTTTACCCGCTCTCTGTCCTCTGGTTGCACTGGGTGTTAATACACTGCGGGAGGGCATCCTGCAGGCTCGGATCGATCGCTGTGAACGTCATCGGCTCCTGATGAACTTCACAACTCGGATTCCTATATTGAGGCAAAAGGTAAAGACTTGTATTATAAAAGTAGTCAAATACAATCCATGAAAACCATAATTATTACCTATTACTTATCATCTGCTTAATTAAGCTAAAAACACCATCTATTCTATCCTGTATCACCTGTAAGTTAGCATGAACAAACAGGTAATTTTGTTAATTAACTTCTGTCACATGCTGTTCTATCAGAGGAAGTTAATTTTCAAGGCCAGGTTGGATGGGGCTTGGAGCAACCTGGTCTAGTGGAAGGTGTCCCTGCCCACGGCAGGGGGTGGAACTGGATGATCCTTAGGGTCCTTTCAAGCTCAAACCATCCTGTGATTCTGTGCTTCTCACCTGCTCTCGGCGTTGGTCAGGTTGCCAGTACACTCGTTTACCTCCAGTGGGCACTCGCAGGGGCACTCACACTCGTTCTGTTCCATTCTGCAGGGGCAGAAAACATGCAGAAAATGCATCAGATGATGCACCATGATTTTAACCCCCCAGTCCAGCTCCGTAACAGCAGCTCTCCACGGAGGAGGCTGTTCATAACCCTTCTCCTTCCCCCAGGGACACAGGGATTGCTCTAGTCTGCACTGGGACCGAGGACAACACAGAACAGAGTCTCTCTCATCTGTTACCCACCCCCCGAAATTTAACAAGCGGTCAACCCCCAGAGAAGCGTCAGATCTAGCTGCAAGGACCCTTCTTGCCAGCGCAACAAACACATAATGATGCTGATGTAGGCAAAATCTCCTGCAAGCACCAGGATCCACTCAATGAAAAACTATGTCAATCCACAGAAAATACAAAGTGCACATAAAGTCTGACTTGGAGCGCCTGAGGGACGGGGGGTTGGTTCAGCCTAGAGAAAAGGAGGCTCAGGGGAGACCTTCTGGATCTCCACAACTCCCTGACAGGAGGTCGGAGCGAGGTGGGGGTCGGTCTCTTCTCCCCAGGAACAAGCAACAGGATGAGAGGAAACAGCCTCAGGTTGCACCAGGGGAGGCTGAGGTTGTCCCTGAGGAACCATTTCTTCCCCATTGGGGTTGTGCAGGGCTGTCGCAGGCTGCCCAGGGCAGTGGTGGAGTCCCCATCCCTGGAGGGGTTTCCCAGCCGTGTGGAGGTGGTGCTGAGGGACAGGGGTCAGTGGGGACCTGGCAGTGCTGGGGGAACGGCGGGACTCGAGGAGCTGGAAGGGCTCTTCCAACCAGATGATTCTGTGATTCTATGAAAATCATGGGTATTAATACACCAGAACAAAGGGCCTGACCCACAGATAACTGCCCCGGTGAAACTGAATCTCTTGTGGTCTTTCAACATGATCTACCCACACATGTCAAGAACAAACTACCCTGTGTTTTAGCACACTGATGATAAGGCAGAGGATTAGCAGTGGGCTGTCACTGTGCCTCATACAAACAGCACAGAGTAACTTTTGTTTTCACTTCAGTTTTGCCCTGCATGTTTTCGTCTCATTCCATGTGTTTTTAGAAACCTGGAATGAAGAAAGAGGGAAGAAGTAAATGCCCCGACCAGCCTGTTCATGTCCAATGTCCTGCTCACCTGTGGCAGTTGAGGCAGAGCCTGTCCACCATGCTGCAGGCACAGAAAGCGAGGGAGTCGCAGGTCTCATTGACGATTCCCACGAAGGCGTTGGTGCCCGGGATTCTCGTCAGCCGGTACTTGGAGCAGTGGCTGCCGTGCACGAGGTTTGTCAGATCACCCTACAAAAACAAACAGCGAAACGGTGTGGGAAGAAACCTCTTGTTTCAGGGAGCTTAAGACTTCCCCTTTTCCACAGAAGCTACAGAGCCGAGGGAGCACAAAGGCACAGGCGTGCAGCCTTCACAAATAAAACTGTTTTGCTTCCAAGCAACTCTTGGTGGAAAGACTTTGCTGAGATAGAAAACGCCACGCTTAGCCCGTAAACAATATGAGATGTGGCAGCAGCGCTGAGTCTGACATCCCACTGACAGCAGGTTGTCTCCCTCCTCCGCATCACTCCCCGGGCCATCCCCACAGCGCCAGCCATTAGTGAGCTCTGCAAAGAGGCTCTGCTCCAACGGGGAGGCACCAGCGCAACTTGTAGAAAACTTCCTGGCACATGTGCGATAAAAAAACCCACCTGGCACTGCATGGCTGTGACCCCTCTGGTAGGCCGATTCCTCTTTGCAGGCCACAGTCTGAAGTTTTTGCTCTGTCCTCTACAATTTCCTTCACAGTAAAACACTTCCCATTTGCATTTCAAGCGCGGGGAAAATGTTTAAGCCCTCCTGACACAAATCAACGTATTCCGACATAACTTTAAATATTTTTGACGCCCATTTCCCACCTTCTCCTGCCAGTAATAACTGAAAAGTATTGAAGAGCAGCTTCTCCCACAGAGCTTAACATCTTTAGAATAATTCTGCAGTGATCCTGCACAGGTTGATCTACGACGCTGCAAGCAGCATTTACGGCACAGCAAGAGACAACGGTCCCTGGCTTAGACCTTCCAGCACGGCTGGGCACAAGAGGAAGCTCCCGTGCGACCCTCATAGAGTATTCAGGTCCCCAAAGACTGCAGCCTGACCAACAATGCCCTGCGAATGCTCACCGCCATCAGTAAACCTGTTTATTTGAACATTAGAGACCTTTACTACCTGTGGCACAGGATGATGTGACACTGGTCAGAGCTGGAAGCCAGAGGTCAGGTCAGGGGATCCAAAGCAAAAAAATCCCAACTGCTGCTGGAAAGTTCTCACCTAACGACAGAGAGCTGCTCGTATTTTCACGACACTGGGTGAGACTTTGGAGACATCAAGCTCCACTGGCCAGTGATCGCATCCATAACCCCTTGTATGACGACCGCCTCCTGGTGGGAGTGCAGCTGAGGCGGTCCAGATCGCTGGTGGTGTGTTTGCAGAGGGTGAACGGGGGCCAATCCACACGGAAGGCTGGGTTCCAGCCTCCTCTGCTGATCCTGGCAAGGATTTGCATTTCCACCAGAAGAAACCCAACCCGACCAAAGTACATTCAAAAGCAAAACAGAACCGAAAAACACTCTTACCACTAAGCTGGTATTAAATTTATAAAACCGCTGAACTGTTCTGTCACTGAAGCTGTTGCAGAGGTTTTTCTTGACGAAGTTCGGGTGGTTCAGAATGTCATTTGCTACCAGAGGCTCCTAAGTGAAAAATGTAGGATTTGAAATGAGACACAAACAGCAGCTTCTCTGCAGTCCTTACCCCCTCGGAAATTAGAAAGCAAAGGTAGGAATAAGCCAAGAAAAACATGGAGCCGGACCTTGTGTGTAATGTGCTGCTGCTCCACCGGTGCGTGTCTTTTGGGATCGATGAGGGTTGGGTGTGCCACCAGGTACCCTCTGTCCTCCATGATAAAGCACCTGCCCACAACAAACAAAGTGCAGAGCCTCCCGTTAGACCCCCGCGGGCCTTCGAGAAATACAGTGAAATACAACATGTTCCTGTTGTAAAGGCTTCCGTTTTTGACAATAATGGGGCCACTACACAAATTCACTGCAAAATGCCTTTAAAGAAGATACTGGGTACTTCCCTGAAGCTTTTAGAGCTGTTAGTGTTACAGCAAGGCTGGACCATCAAGGACTGGAAAATGCAACTGATGAGAAACAGAAACAAAAGCTGCTCAGTGCCTTGTCTTGTCTGATCGGGGAAGATCCAGAAATAAATGAAGCGTAATGAACTTGGAAAGCTTTAACAGTTGATTACTCTGCTATGTTACTAATTAAACAGAGATTTCACACTTCCCTTTAATGAACCCCTGCTTTAGAATTCAATTTTAACGGCGAGATAAATCACTCCTGTTTCATTCTCAGCCGTCCCAACCTTTCCTCTCCCTTTTCAGCTCTCCCCATTAGTTTGGCATGTGATCTCGGGGGGATGATGTCGGATCTGTGCCCTTATCCAGAAACCAGTGTGCTGCGAGGTTTTAATCCGTCATGTTTTCGGCATCTCCTGTTGCCATAGCCACAGACAGCCATGCCGGGGAAGGCGGAGGAGCAAGCGGCACTGGGGATGGCACAGCCTGCGCCAAGATCAAGGGAATCGGTGGCTGCAGAAGGGAGACGGGAGGAGGTTAATGCGGCCACTCAGCGCTCCCGAGAAGCTCAGCGGGGCAGCAGCCACGTCCCCTGGCGCAGCGGGGCTTTGGCTGGGCCCCACAGCTCCGCCGCTGGCCCAGGCTCCTGCCTGGGGCCAGTGGACATGTCGGGCGACTTTAAAGTCTGTGATTCCCATGGCAGTCTCCTCTGTACAGCTCTACCTCCGTCTGCTCGCGTGGGGAGAGCAGATCAATTTAAAGCCATCGGCTCAGAATACAGGGGATTATACACTTTGGGTATACAAAGGAGTAATGAAAACTTTTAGGTGGTTGGGTTTTTTTTTACTGGGTTTGTTTTTTTTTTTTACTTTTGCATTATAAAGTCATGTGGTGATGTTGCATTTTCTCTTTTTCCTGAAAGATGCTGTAGGAAACAGGAAAGCAAGCAGGCTTGTGATCACCCCAGAATAACTGCAGAGAGAAAAAGCTGAGCAGAGACACAGTAAAAACCCCAAATGCCTGCAGGACAGTGAGAATTGCCTCTTAGTACTTGCGTGCATTTCCACAGAGGCTGTAAGGCGAGCTCCAGCTTCTGCATTACAATCGTTTAACAAAGCATTTAACAATATGCTTCAAAGTCCTTATTTAGGGAATGCAGAAACACAATAAAGCATCTGACCCCATTGAATATTAGCAGTTTTTAGCTGGGAGGAAGGAATGCCAAACCAAAAATCCTGTGGGGTTTTCTTTTATACACCATAAAATATATTAAAAATACCAAACCAAACCAGGAAAGAACTGGGAGGATGGGAGAAAACCACTTCCCTCCCAAATTTAAGGTTTAAAACCAAACAAAGAAACACTAACAATGTCCAAACCATGTTATCAAGTTACTCCAGATCCAAGCCAGAGCCTAACCCTGCCCCCACCACGTGATTTTTCCAGATAATATGTAAGATACATACAGGTCTAAATAAAATTAGATACTCCAGCTAAAACCATCTGGTTAAATAAAAAGAGTAAGGAAGAAAGGCTGTAGATGATTATTGCCTGGAAGGACCCGCCCACCTTATTTTGTTTCCTCCGTCTTGGTTACACACTGGCAGCAGGTCCATGAGGACTTTGTAGAAGTATCGCAAGGTGAAGTCAATGCCCATTACTGCCACCGAATGTCCTGAGGACATCTGGGCGCTGCAGAGAGGGGAGGAAGAAGAAGGAAAAGGCATTCATGGCTGCATGAAAAATTGCTATTTTAATTACTCCACTCTCTGCTTGAAAAGGGGACCGGCTTCCCTGGCACATGACTGCCCAGCTCAAATCCACCGCTCCCCACTGCAGCTCTGTTCACCCTGTTTGTGTTTCAACGAACAGCTGCAGCGGCTGTAAATGGAGAGAATGGTGTCTTAACAGCATTAGTTATTTGCTGCGGCTCCTGAAGTCTCTCCACATAAACTGCACCTTACACAGCCAGCATGTGGAAGAGACAGGGGACAGCCCGGGAGCGGATTGCACCCAGCACCTGACCCTTCTCCCTACAGGCTGTTCTCCCTCGACTCTTACATACCCCTCTACCACCTAGAGACATTTAATAAAAGAAAATTAGGATTAAACATAACCTGCCCGCACACATGAAGGCAGGATGCAGCTCCTCCATTTCTAGCACCCGAATTCCAGCACCGCTCCTCTTTGCTCAGCCCCCAGCGTTCAGACCTGAGTGTGAGGCTGCCACAGACGTTTCGCTAAATCCCTAGAATTCCAAAGTGTAGGAGCGATTATGAATTTCAGCCAGAAAAAACAGCTGGCCAAGGTACAGCCATGGATGATGTGACCTTGCACCAGGCAACGAGGTGGTATTTAGGTGCTGGTTAATAAGCACCACGTTAAATGCTTCAAATCCCATCCCACCAACAGGCCAGTTACCCGTGCTGGCTGAGATTGCACAGGAGGAATCCACCTTAACCTGACGCTGCCTGTGGAGCTGCCAGGCGACATTTAAAACCCTATCACTTCACTGATTCCGTATCTGCCCCCTGCACAGGGCAGCCATACACCAGGCATTCAGGGAAGGGCAGGACCCGGCGTCCTGTGGACACTCACCGGCACTGGCACCAAGAGCTGCTGCCCATGGCGGTATTTATCCCATACCAAAGAAGTGCTCAGGTTCCTATTTTTACACACCAGTTTGGGAATATACACCATTGCCTTAGCAACTGATACAGGACTGACAAAGGCCTGATGTATGAAGGTGTATTTTCTTACAGCTCTAGAAAGGTAAAAAGGTGCTACTTTTGCTCAGTTGTATTGTTTTAACTTTCCTCACCATTGGTGAAGCAACTGCAAGAGCTCTCCTGGCAGGACAGTCTTGACATTTGGCTGAGACTGTCTGGACGCTGAAAGCTCCAAACAGAAATGATATTCTACTTATGTTTTTATTTTACCCAAAACTTCCTGTCCTGGCAAATTCTCACCTTCCCCTCAGGTCAGCAAGACCTCCTGAATCAATGCACTTGAGCTAAGGGCAAATCCCCACTGGGCATCAGAGCAGCGAGGTTCTGGAACAGAAGACTTATAATAACAGAGGAAAATAACTAATAGTTATCATGGCAGGTTATGAAAGCGGTTATATTATGTGGTGTACTGCACTAGCCTGAGGCTCTTGAGCAATCCCTGTCACTCCTACATTTCTAACACTGCTCAAAGTTCGCTCCCTGAGCGCCGAGAGGGCCCGGCCAGACCAAGTCATGTCTCATCTCTGAAGGACAGAGAATGATCAGCTCACCCTCAAATCACAGGGCGAGCTGTTTTGCACCTATGTGGGCCTTATGCTGATGATAAAGGAGACACCTTTGACTTACTGCTCTTTAAAATTCACTTTTCTAAATCATTTTATCTCTGAAGACAGGAATAAAAATGTTTAGAGAAAGAAGATACTGAGCGGCACAGCTGGACTGTACAAAGTAGAGGCTGCTGGCAACCTCCACTCCATATAAAACTGACTCTGTTTACTGGACTGAAAAGTCTGTTTGCTTTTAAAGAGGTACAGCGAAGATGATGTCAAATCTAATTTGTAGATTTATAAATACAGATTCTAAAAACCTGCACTTAATCTATTTGTAACATTACTCATTTACGGAGCAGGAACGGCAAAGGGATGACAGTGAAGCAGCACAGAGACATTTAACTGCTTGTGACAAGGCATCAAGCTACGGAGTTACTGCTCTGTCCTAACAGTCAAAAAGCCATCAGGAGCGCTGTAAATATTTAAGCTTCGTTTTTAAGCACTAAATCCTTCTGGCTTGATGATGCAGGCTGTATTAAAAAACTTCTTACATGAATCTTCTATTCCCAGCCTCCACGAAAAGAAACAAGATATACATAAAACAGGAATGAGAGATAAGCGTCAGCTCCAGATCAGCTGATGGTGTTATTGAAACCCACACAGCAGTTTCTAAAGCCAGTTTGCCTGTTAACTCAACTGGTTCCTCCCCCACCCCTCCCTTGTTTTTTTAACTAAGACCTCTTTGGGGATTATAACCACATGTGACTGTAAGCTCTAGAGGTCATATTTACCCAGGAATCACACTCACATCTGCCAAACTTTGTTTAACTGTTCTTTAATCATGCTCTAATGACCCATGCGAGCTTTAAAGTTCTTAAAGCCAACTGAACCATTGCTTGCTAGATAAAAATCAGAATTTTGATTAATTGCACTTCTCCTCTTACAAAAGTGCTTACTTCCCTTAAATAAATTCCTCTGTGAGAAGCACCGTGCAGGGATTAGGCCTGATAATACTCCTGCCAAAAAAGACAGGCAGATGTCCTGCAGTGGGAAATCCCAAACAAAGCCGAGATGTCTCTGAGAAGAGTAGAAAAGCAGCGTCCCGGACTCTGCTGGCTTTGTGGTCTGTGCTTACCAGCCCAACATTAGAAGTTACCTTTGTCCTGGTGGGTCTTAGGTGGAACATGTGCAGAAGGTACATGCTCAGTGAAAGTCTTGGAAGAGACGACATGTGAAAAATAAAAGGAGTAACTACCATTTCTGAACATGGCAGAGCTTAGTCTCCTTAAACTGCCTGTCTCTCAAACCAAACCTCAGCCTTAGGCTGGGGCTGGGCAGGAGGGAGCTGAAACAAAAGAAGTCTGGTCCTAGAGGAAAGGGCCATTCCAGTACTGACAAGATGTTCATGGAGAGACCGACTCCACTTCTCCTGGTGGCAATAGTAACTGTAGTGAGAACTAAGGAGACACCGAGATTCTCTTGATCAACTTTGAATGAAGATACATTAGAATTTCCCTTTCCTTTTTTTTAAGCCATAGAAGACTAATAAATAAAGAAAATGCATCTTCCAATATGGTTATGATGTTCATTTAGGTTTTGATGCCAAAGGCCTGGGCTGCTGTTTCCACTCTGGTTTGTTTTCTGCAATCCTGTAAGGGCAGCTGAAGGTCTACAGGCTTCTCCTCAAGTTCTTAATTCCTGAAAGTCCCTGTCCAGAAGTGCTTTCACTTCTTATTCCCTTCCAAACATCACTCTGGTACATACAGCTTCTGAGATGGAAGTGTGAGTAACATCAGGAAATTTAGAGATTAGCAGTTGTGATGAAAAAGTACCTGACTACCAGCAGAAAGGGACCTCTCTTCCAGCCTCTTCCAGCCAAAGCCCACCTTGATAACTGAGAGCATTCTTGCTTGACACAAGCCCCAGAACATCATTTACCTGGAGGAGTGCACGGTGTGACTGATCGTGACGACGTAGCCTGCCCCTCCAACGTCTAAGTAGGGACCAGTAAAGGTAATTAGTCCTGGATTAGCCACTGCATGCAAGTACCTGAGGGCAGCCAAAAGAAATACTCATCATTAGTGAAAAAGGGCGACTGTAAACTTCAAACTTTGAGTCTTAAAGCAAACGCTGGCAAAATTATGATGTTGCAAACAGAGGAGAACTGACATCCCATAGCGAGAATATAATGCTCTAGAAATAGGTCAGAAAGTGACTACAAGTTGCCATCTCCTTTAAAACTTACTGACAACATCAAATGAGCCACAACCCCGTCAAATATCTTCCTACAGTAGTAAGAAAGTTTATTCAACGTTCCAACTGCTGGAAACACTTTTGTGTACGAAAATACTATTAATTTTGCTTTTGCCTGCCCCAGTGTATTAACCCACCAGCCTGGTCTGCACTGGACAAGTGACTGAACTCTGTGTTATTACCAGTTATTATCAGTGCTTTGCTTGCACTGTCTTTCCAAACCGCTGCCGTTTGGCTTTATATACAAACCAAGGCACTCCGGCACGCTGCATAGGAAGGTGTTTTCAAAACCATGGTTTGAGAAAATGTGGGAAGTGTAAAGGCAAAAAACCCTATCCAAAACCAATAATGAAAACAAGTTGAGAGCTTTTACAACAGAGACAAGGGGTTGCAGAAGTGCATTCAGTTCACTTACAACATGAGTGCAGCCTGTTTATCTCACTACAAAAAAAAGAGAGCAAAATTCCAGCATCTTATCTGTCAGCAAAGACATCGATAACAACTAAAAGGAAGAAAAGCTCATCAGTAGCCATAGTAATGATCTTTTTCAGGGAAAACATGGGTCAGGAGAGCTACAGCATGGCCAGTGCCAGGAGCAATTCAGAGCCTTCCCTGTACAGCTGGAGGGTTGGAACCTGGTGCTGGCTCATGCCTTCCCCAGCGTCACGGCACGGCAGCACCTGGCTGGCTCCTCTCAACAAAGTGCACCCGTCAAAACACACTCCAGAAACTTACTCTCGTTTGTGATGTACACAAATATTTTCTCAGCTCAGACAGTAGTGCATAATTAATAGTGCACAGTCGAGCCAGCAAATTCCTATTTTAAATGAGCGAGGAAACTCGCTGTAAACAAACAATCAAAAAGACTAACACATCAACAACCAAAAATGGCAGAAGGAGCTGAAAACACTCCCAAATTAGCTGACCCCTAAAGGGATGCTCATTTTCTGAATATTTATGTTCCCATCTGCCATAGCAGGGATATGAAACAGAAACCATCACTTAAAATAAAAAGGGCTGAAATTAGAACCAATAAAGGTTTTAACCAGCTGTATTTACACCGAGCCTTTTACCCATGATGAAAACATTTCTAGTTAAATAGTTTATAGCTGGCCATAAAACCCCCCAGGCTATGAAATCGATACCAAATATTTTCCTTATTGCTTTCCAAGATTATCCAAAGCTTTGATAACAGGACTCTAAAAACTCACCATTGTCTCCTGGTGGGATCAAATGCTTTGTCCATGAGGGAACCGGGGTAAATTCGGAGCACCCCATTGGGGGTTGCTATGTAACGGCGCACAATATAACTGTTCAGGCTACTCATTTCCATTTGTGTCATCCATTCATCTGTGACGTGACTGGTAGCCATTACTTCATTTCTGACAGAGAACTGCAAAACAAAGGCGGACCTAGCAGGGTTCCTCTAAGACTGGCGTGAAAAGATAATAAGCTGCTCGCAGGGTTTCCTAAAGAGCGATTGGAGATCATCTAAACTCAATTACTTGTTTAAAGTCTTCTCACACCAGACGGATCTGGCACATTCCAAGCAAAGGGAAAGCTTATTATAATGAAATATTGTTGTCGTTATCTCTGCGGCTTTTAGAGTCCGCTTCTTTACTTCACATAAATGTAAACACTGCTCTGCTTGCACACAGAACAGAAATTTCTCATTTACATGCCTAAGAACACAAAGATATTTCCACTAAGAATTTACTGTAGCTTTAATTTTTCTGGCATTTATTTAATTTTCCCACCCCCCGTCCTGGGGAGGAAGCCTTCTCCCTCCCCTCTCCACCCTTCTGAGCCTTGGAGCCCGCGGCCATCTCTCCAGGCATGGGAATACCACTCCAAACCACCGCTATGCGCATCAGGAGCTCCATGGTTCAGGTACTCCCCTCCTGGGTGAAAGGATGGGACGTGCAGAAAGCAGCAGCCGGCACCGAGGACATACCTTAAGGCCAGGATTGGCAATCAGGCGCGTGTTGTCGCTGAGATACGCCGTGTAATGCTCCACCATCCGCTTCGTCTCAGGCTGGCTGAGATGTTCATAAGGAGAAGAGAAGCTGCCCGCAGAGAGCATTACCGTAGGGCTTTCTGAAAACAGCAATATGAGAAAGGTAAGGGCAGTGAATTGCACAAACTCCACAGTGAACCCATTCGTACCACGAAAGGGAATCCTCTGCCCATTCCTCCACTCTCCCACCCTTCAGTACGCAAAGCGCGCAGCTCCTTCAGGTCATGGGCTGTGAGAGAGGGCAGGAAACGTGACATTTCCAACCCAAACCAGAGCGCTTACCAGCACAGCTCGCCTCCCCAGTCACTGACAAAAACTTTGGTTGCACGTGAACTACCTGTCCTGCTTCAAAATACAGAAGTCACAAAGTTCTCTGTGTGTTCTGTAGTAGACTTTAGTGCCCTTGTTCTCACAGTCTAACCGATTTCTGAATTACTACTTTTGGAAAGATTATAGAAGCTGGTTTCCCTAAAGAAAAGATTTTGAGCTAAAGAAATTAATTATCCGTGTTTAGGTTGGATACAGCACGAAAATGAGCACTTTCAGTTACAGATAATGAACAAATGGAGAATTAGAAGTGCAGAAGGGGGAGCTCACCAATAGAAGTGTAGCTGTCCGGGGTGATTTCCATAACAGCCTAGACAGTAAACTGTCGCTGTGCAGAAAGTGCAGTACCAGACAGCTTTTTCTTTTTAAAAAGAGGAATGATGATGATGGTGATGCAGGGCTGAAGGTTGAGAAGAACATCTTTTCTGAAGAGCTGACCCATGGAAACCGATTTCCCCACATGTAATGGTCTCCAGAGGAAGAATTTCACTAGAGTATGTGAAGTGTTCTGCTTTTATTCGCATTCCTCTAAAACACATCACCATACATCCAGCCACCATATGTGCTGCAGTCATCACTTATGAACTTCTATTACAGGCCCTCATCTGCTTCCCAGACCAAATATTCTGATGTGATGTGATTGCCTTTTGCTTTGCATGAAGTTTTTCCACTTGTCAGCTTAGTATCACATTTTTTCTATATTTCCCATTTATCTCTTGTCTTTCTGGATATAAGATAATCAAGTCTAGGCACCACATTAAAGACAGAAAAAACCCAGTACTTTAAACAATTGGCAAAGCAATTTCCATAGGTTTGTCAAGTTCCTCCATAACTCCTGCCAGTCTAATCTCACTTGGCTATTTGTGGCACTGCAATATAGCTGAGAAAGTATCTCAACTGTGCCGCTAATCCACCGCGAGACCTTCAAACCTTGTGACAAAGCAAAGCCCTCAATTCAGAACTTCTTATAATATAGCACAGACCTTAGCAAAACCCTGAGAGTAATACTTCAGTATGAAAGCTTGCAACTTAGGATGCTTAATAAAAACCCCTCTGTGTTCTTAGGATATATTATGGGGTTTTAAGTTGTGTCCTTTCCAGACACTAGAACTTATACTGCCACGGAGACTCTCCCTCTTTCCAGTCATGTTTGAGCAACCATTGAAGTTAGTCAGGTGGAGTAGAATCAGTTTAGCTTATTGAAAGCAGGAACACATCAGTAACCCAAGAATTTTTAAGCAAAAACGTCACACCACTGAAGTTCTCAGTTTCCCCCAACGGAATAACCTTTTGTCTTTGCAAGATTCGACAGTATTAACTGCTAACGGCAGTGAAAAACTCACAGAAATCCAAAGTCAAAAGAATATTAGTTCTGCATGACTGGCCGGGACTTCATCCTGCTTATGTTATTTGTCAATAAGCTGCTTTGCAGCCAAGAAAACAGAACTTAGTTTGAAGGTTGGTGAGACTTTTCTCACCCTCTTCACTCCACTTTCTGGGAACTTGATCGAGCAAGACTCACAGTGCATTTACCTTGCACTCTGCTGAACAGTCCTGCTACGTTCACCCACGTAAGGGCTCACCATTGAGCACGGTAGCTATGATCAATAAGGATGATTATGATCAATAAGCTGATTACAAAACCAGCCTTGGAAATAAAAGCCTTTCAAGAGGAGAGGATTTCCAGTATGTTGTGAGGAGAGTTTTACTTTCTGCTGCCATACTCGACAGAAACATGCACGAGGTGGTCAAGACAAACAGCAAGAAAGCTTTACCTAAGGTCGCCAGCTGCTTGAAGTGCAGGCAGGCGTTCGGCTGGCCCAGCAGATCCAGTCGATGATACAGGAGCTTGCTGCTGGGGACCGTGTTGAGATTCTTCAGCTGTTTAACAGGTATTTCTGGCTGTATTACCACGACACACAGAATAAAGGATGTGTCCTGGACCTAGAAAACATGGGCAGGTCATCAAACAGCAACAGAAAGGTGGAGGCATTACAGAACTTATTTTCTATTTAGCCTTCATTCTCTTTTCTTTAATCGCTCATCTTGTCCCGTTCTGCAAGGCAGGACCACACTTCACCACAGTCCCAAGGATCGCTGTTCCCACTCTCTCTGAAAATGGACAAGTCCTTTTCAAAGGAGCTAATACAGACTTGATCCTACAGAAAGTCAGTGGTCTGATTCCTGCAGCTCAGTCCCACATGGCCACATTCCAGACTGTCATCGTCTTGTATGTATGGCAGCCACTAAGCTTACAGAAATACTTTTCCATCGTCTGTGCACAAAAGAAAAACATTTTGTTTTCAGAAAAAAGGATTCTGTTAAGACCTTCATTTTGTTAGCAGGAATTTCTAACACTGTTCCATGGATACTTTCTGAAGCATCATTAACAGAGGAGAGGCTTCGGGTTCACAGTTGATAAAAACACGCTGGTATTCCCTTTATGGAAGATACAGACAAATAAACTGTCAAAAATAAGATTCCATCACGACCACTCTTAAAGGTGTGCTGCATGTGTCACATGCTTTACTGGTTCGTGTATTTTAAGTATCCTACAGTACATCAGACTATCCAAGCCTGGAGCTGCCCAGCTGCTCTGCCAGCGTGTTTGATATTTAACGTAGCATTACAACACTAAAAAATGAGCTCCAGGCACCCTCCTATGAGAATCTCTGTTACACAATGACAGATTTAATCTCTTAAAACTGCTCAGTTTCACCTTTTAGGTTGGATTTAACTTAATATCACAAAGTGATCCACAAGTACCCTCTTGAGTTTGCTGGCACAACGAAGTAGCCAATTATTTCTGGCATCAGCGAAATTCACCTGCATTATATTTAACCTTAGATTCCATTTTAATCCCTGGGTCAAGATTAGTGCTCAGATATGTTCAAAGCTGAAGAAAGGAAGACAGCTGCTAGAAGCTCTCCTAAAGCTCTTACAACTGGTAACACAGCCTGCTGCATACACATCGTACCCAGTTGCAATGAAAGCTTTAACTAAAGTTTGTAAGAAAAAAGCGTTAAATGACAGCAAACATCATCACTGGCTACTGACATAGTTCTGCAACAACACACCACCAGAATGAGAAGCTGACGCTTGCCCAGCTGTATTAATTAATGGATTGTACTACTCTGCCCCAAACGTAATTAAGCAAAAGAATGACTTAATACTAGGCAGTGTCTGAGCACTGTATTCAAATGTCTCTGGGAGGTACCGGTGTGTCACCTGGCTTGCAGAATGACACCCAGACCAGTACAAACCTTTCATACTTCGATACACAGCAGCACTTCATGCTTCCCTGTATTCAGTACATTAATGCACTCTTCAACACATGAACTTACTCCGTGCCATCCTGCAATGGTGCTGCTGTCATTCCTTACCATTTTCCAGGCGTAGCTGACATTGTAAGCTTCTTTGCCAACTTCTCTCAGTTTGTTTAAGTGCCAAGACAGTGAGGAGTTCACTGGAACTGTAATGATCTGGCTGCCCAGGGGAATGCTGTATTGGCAAATATAACATACAGCATTTTATCAAACACTGAGAAAGCTCTTAAGCAGCTACCATACATTTGTAAAAATATCATAAGATACAAAGAGATTAACTGCCTTAGGTGAAGAAAATGTGTACGTATGCTGAAAATGCACTTGTGCCACATTTTGAGTTCAAACACTTAAGTCAGATAAGACAAAGGCTAAAGGAAAACCCAGACCAAATAGTGGAAAATCTTCCTGACATGGAAGAGAGACATTAGAAAGAGTTTCCCCCAGATCAGCTGTGGAAGCCACTGCTTAGCACACCCCAAAGATAAAAGGAAGAGAGCTGGAGGAAAAAACCAAACCAGACCTGCTCTGTATTTGGCGGGGGGGGCGGGATGGACGGACACAATAAATCCATCCACATATTCAGATACTGTAGGAAAAGGAACTTTACGTTATATTCTCTTAAAACTCCTCTAGAAATACTTCTAGTGCCCTAATGCCTGCTAAGGTTTGGACTTGCATCCCAACGCCTTACCTAAGGATGTTCTGGCGCACCAGCTCAAATTTTGGAATGTTCTCATAATGGATAATGTCTGTGTGGAGCGGTGGTTCGGACAGCAGGTAGGGTCTGGTAAGGGAGGGGTGCATAAGAGTGTATCCTGAAAAATAAAGACACAAAGCCAGACATTGAAAGCATTGTAACAACTGAGAGCAGCATGAGTATTATAGGGGAAAAAAATGTAATACAATAACTACTTATAGTTTTTTCAAATGCTTAACTAATGTCAGTGAACAAGATATATTATCATCAGAGAAGTGGCAGACTAAGAGCTTGATAAGTTGCAAATGAAAGACAGCTCGAAGAACAAAGCAATGAACAGGGGTTGGGATCAGAGAAGAGCTGAACACACATATCCACCACTTTTGCCTTTTGCCCTACACATCCAGAAAACTTCAGATGTTACACAAGCAGACAATCTCAGCAGCAAGTATTTCCACGTCAAAACTCCAGCACAGACATTTCAAGCCATGAATCCACCTCCAGACTGCAGCAACTCTCAGGGAAAACCAACCAAACAACAGGCAATTAATTTTTTAATCAATATTATCATTCATTACCTACAGACTATTTAGAGACATGAGGATTAAGAGTTTCCTTTTGATGGTTAATGATCTCAGTGGGATTAGAAGAGATTATCTGAGCCAACAAGTTACCTTTATTATCAATGAGGAACGTGTAGGAACCCAAGGAGTCTTGATAATAGGTGACATCTTCCAAGATATACGCGAGATTAACATCTACTCCAACAATCCCTAGCAGCAGGTTTCCAAAGTAACACGGTTTACTTACAGTCATTATCAGGCCTTAGAATGAGAGAAATAACATAAAATCATCAGCAATAATATCCAGTTAAGTCGTTTTAGAGGAAACAGAGCACATGCTTTATCATGTGGATGCTTTACAGATAAGAAAAGCATTTGCATGAAAAGCCAAAGTAGTATTTTGTGCCTTTAATATCTTTTAAGGCCATTTAAAAAATAAGGTGAGGAAGGAAGAAAAGAATTTATACTTGTAAAGCAACAATTGGGATGAATTATTGCTCATCTAATTGAATATTCAGAATATTCAGCCTCCTTTACTTAACTAAATCCCAAGATGGCCACTGTGCTGGGAATCACACCCATAATTACTCAATGGTTTGGGATGTGTCTTGTGCCTGAGGTAAGAACTCTCAGTAATACCTTAGTTCTCTTACTTTCTACACCACTACTTGGAACTCAGTGACTCTTATCCTTCAAACCAATATAAAATTCATTTGCATGTATAAGCCTTTAAGTACACTTTGAAATTGCCGTAAGACAAAGCTCCTCTGTTGCACCACTTCTAATCCTTCTGTTGCTCAGATTTTCCATTAGGCTGGATATGGCTTTGTGAGAGCATGATACTGCAGCTTCATCACTGAGGTTAGGAAATGTGGGAAGTAGCGAGCAGTCTGACTCACAAGAGATTCGCTCAGGAATAGTCTGAAATTTGGTTTGGGGCTCTACGCACAAGACAAACGAGCAACCTAAACTCAGCAGCCCGTGAAAACTATTCAGCACAACCCTCAACTAGGCGAGACAAAGCATATGCAAAGTCCTGAGTGAAGAAATACTGAAGCTGCTCAATTGTCAGAGCAATATAAAAATCACCAATGTATTTCCTAACACCCCTGTGAGAGTCACATTTCTTCAGAGCGCTGGAGCAGTGCTAGAGAAATGTCAGTTGAACTGCCCAAGAGCTAGCAGGGCAAAACCCTTCAACTCTGACCTTCCAAGGGAGTACCCTGAGCTTTGGGAAGGGCACCAGATCCCAGAGGTAAAAGGAGCAGCAGCGCTGCAGCTTACAACTGATGACGCTTAAGGAAGTGTTAGCTCAGTGGGACCCACTGCTGGGCATGTGTCCAGCCGGGGGAGCTCTGCCAGCACTGTGGGAACAGCCTAAGCCTGCTCCTTCCCTCCTGAACTGCCCCCAGCAAGAACCTAAAAAGGATCACCCTGCAGCACAACGCTCACCCTGAGCACAAGTGATACTGTCCAACTTCTGCACTTCTCACACATGTGTGCTCCCAGAAGTCTCCATCAATATCTACACCTTCGGTCTCCCCACTACTGGCTGTAGTGGTGGGATGAGATCAAGTCAACTCCTAGCTTTTGTTAACACCACATCTAATTTTAAGGTAAAAGCGAAGATCCATGCACCTTCCCACCACATCAGCATAAATGAGGAACTGATGGGAGAACCGGACTGCAGACATCTGCTGCGTTAAGATACTCTTCAGGATGGATTCACAGTCTGTGGAAAAGCCGTCACCAGGCTTCCACTAAATTCAGTGTACCACTCGCTCCAGACTGGCCTGGCGATTACCAGCCAGCTCAGGCTTACCCTTCTGCCCAGTGCCTGGGGAGACCAAGTGTGCTGAAGCTAAAGGAACTGCTAAGGACAGCAGATTTGGGACAATAACTCACAAGCTGTCTTTGTGCTATGTGCTAAGCTGGTTGCCTTCCCCTCTTACAGAGGTCTGACTGCCAGCATCCAGCACCATCATCTCCACAGCCTGGCAGTGGGGAATGGTGCTAAACTAGTTGTGAAGAGCCACTGCTCAGGGTGCAAAGACTAAAGGGACCTCCAGCAGGAAGGATGATTCAAAACTCACATCCATGGCTCCACAGGAAAGGGAGGCTCAAAACATAACGACTTTTTCTCTCTTCCACTGTGGGGACCTATGCAGTCCCCTGAGTCCACCTGAAAGACCTCAAGACATACAAAAGTACAGAAATAATGAACCCTGCAATGGGGCAGCATGGTGATGGCTGTCGTTCCAACGTGACAAAACTGCTTCCCTCAAGTACAAAGAATTTCTCTCCACAAATTGAAGTATGGATGCTGTAAATGTACACATACATAAGAACAACTTTCATTCCTGAGAATCTAACCTGAATGTATCTACTCCAAGTCTTATGACCACTTTTTTCATAACTAGACCTTCTAGTTAAAAAACCCCTACTGGCCTAGAAGGCTAATTTTACATTTGCCTTGGGAACACACCTGAAAGCATCATCTTACAAAACTACAGTATATTTGAGGATATGTAAGCAAAGGGAACCTAATCTCTTATGTTTTCATACCTAAATTCCGTGTAAGCACTTACCATCTCCCATTTCATCAGAGAAAGGCAGACTGAAGACAGCCTCGTCGATCATTCGGTTGGGGAGGTTGGTATAGAATCGGCCAACCGTAGTTTCCAGGTTACTCAGCTGGTTTAGGACCATCATGCTTCCCTTGATCACAGGAAGGGCTGTTCGGTCTGGCACCCCGTACTTCACTGAGTTCTGCTCTGCCAGGTCTCGCAGAAAGGCCAGTTCCTTCAATCCTGTCACTCCCTCTGAAACAGAGATGTGAGAAATAGAAGGAAGGAGATAAAAGAAGCTTAATTTCTGTCAAGACTTCTGTTTCTTACTCCAAAGTACTGTAGATAACAGCAAAATGATACATACACTATACTGTAGGACTGAATATACTATAGGCTTATTTAAGCGATAAGGTAAAGTGCTGAGAGACCAGCACAGTTTTAGGGACAGTAATTAGCTAGTACAAAATTCAGTAATATTGCCTCCCCCATGTTGCTGCACGGTGCAAAAATTCACCATGCTGTTCACATCACCACTTTAAACAAAGACCTTTCAACAAAGATTTATGTGACCCATAAATCCACAGGACAGCCCTTTGTTCTCCACCGGTGGCTAGTCCACATAAAGGACCAGGAGCGCATTATGCGCCCTTGGAGATAACAGGCTTTGTTCTTCAGCTTAAACATTAAAGTCTCGCGTTTTACACAAGTCCCAGGCTCAATTCCTGCAGACAAAGTCACGTATGCTCTCGTTTTGCTGCACCAGGGAACACAGGCAGAGTCGGGAAGGTTTATATTTGCAGTAGTTATCAAATTTAATTCAGTCTGGTTGCCACTAGACAATTCAGGCAGCAATACTTTATATCCTGAGCAGCTGCACTGTATAAGCATATAGTAGCATGCAGTTTTATAGACCAAAGAAGTAACACCTGGATGCAGCCTCTGGATTACACAAGCCAAAACCCATGATGAAACTGCTCCCCCTATTAGGAGCCAATTTGCATTTGGACGAGCTTAATAAACGAGCTGTACAATGAAGGGGAATTTTCATCCACTGCAAATACAAAAAAGTTTCTCACCATTCATAAGCGCGTAAGTAAGAATCATTACTGAGTTATTGAGGAAACTATTTTCTTCGTTGATGACACGTAGAGTTGCTTTTTTCTCATCTTCCGAGGAATCTTTTGATGTAATCCCAGCCGAGAGATAAATTATGACCATATCGGTATCTGAAAAGAATTATATATATATATATTTAGCAGAAAGCGCATTAGAATTTTAACGCACGGAAGTCATGTGGTCAGAGCAGCAGCGTATTTGCAGTGCAAGAGCTGGAGGATGCCACAGCATCGATGCTTTCGTACGGCACAGGTTAAAGCGTAGGGCTTGAGAAACGGGACCTGGCACGTTGCCATTCCTCACGGGCCCGTTCCGCACGGCGCTGAGCACGTTTCTCAAGCTGTGTGTGAGCCTGGCGAAAGGCCTGCCTCAAAGCCTCCAAACACGTCAGTTCAAATCTCTGCTTACACACCACCCTGTTTCATCAGATCCTATCTCAGTGTTAAAAGTATTTTATGCGTATGATTAAGACACCTGGAAGGACCATACGCCACCATAAGATCTGAAGCACACGAGGTTAGTTGGTTATATACCGACTTTGTTGTGTCATCTGGGTTTTTTTGTGGGTATGCTGTGGGTTTGGGTTTTTTTTTTTTTAAATAGGTATGAATGCTTTGACTTGCACATTTTGTCATCAGTACTTGAAAAGAATTTCAGCCAGAACTGGCTTTTGATACAACCAAGTAAGAGGAGCTGTTAATTTGGGGGAAATTTATATTCAGGGTACCAGTAGTGCATTTATCTATCTATAGCGTGTGCATGTATGTAATATATATGTATCTACACTGCAATTTTACATGTGTATACACACACACAGACACACCCCCTACCTATTTCCCTAGAGTCTTCAAGGAGTGTTGGTACTCAGAGCATTTTCTTACACTTTGGGATGAGGGTCTGCTGAGCAGGACCACCATAAGGCAGGAAATTCAGACGTGTTCAACGGCACAATTCTTCCATCTCATCCCAGTAGTTCCCTTCTCACTTTTCCAGTGTGAATTCAGGAGCGAGGCTGTATCTCAATAGCTTCCCCGACACACCCACACATTGTTCCCCGGGAACAGGATGTTAGAAAATTAACAGTGAAATGAATGATATTTTTTTTCTAGGTTTATTTTTCCTTTTGAAAAAGATGAAAAGATTATTTATAGGAAAATGAGACATGTTTTATAAACATCCTCTTCTCAAACCTATTGCGTCTCATCCCATGAGTTCCAAAATTACATGTTAGGACTTCAAAATGCTTCGCACTTAGAGAAAGCCTAAATCCAAGGGGTTTGCCTTTTCACTTTCTGTACTTGTGCCCCAAAATAATTGTTTGGTATGAAACTTAGTAAAAGTTAAGTGTTTCACATGAATGAAGAATATACCAAAACTTTCTAATCCTAATATGCTAACAGTGCCACACATAACAGATATGTAGGAGGACGCTGCAAGACTCTAGAGCTGATGTTCTTGGAATGATGACTAATTCACCCTATCCCAGCCAGCTCCAGCAGCACTGCATACCTTTTTTTTGAATTTTTTATTTTCTAGAGAGTTACACCCCTTTCATCATTTTGCCAGAGAACGAGAAAACCCTGCCCTTGACAACCCTTATCTTTCAGCTAAGCAGTGTACAGTCAGATAACTGGTTCACTCTATCTACGGCCTGAAGTTCAGAAGTTGGCTGAACCTTTAATAGCAAAAGCACCATTTTATAAACTGAAGGGAAGTCACATGAAGTAGGGGTACATTTCCTTTACAGAATCACAGAATCATTTTGGTTAGAAGAGACCATTAAGATCATTGAGTCCCCCAGTTCCCCCAGCACTGCCAGGTCCCCACTAACCCCTGTCCCTCAGCACCACCTCCACACGGCTGGGAAACCCCTCCAGGGATGGGGACTCCACCACTGCCCTGGGCAGCCTGTTCCAATGCTTCACAACCCTCTCTGTAAAGAAATTTTTCATAATATCAAACCTCAACCTCCCCTGGCACACCTTGAGGCCATTTCCTTGCATCCTGTCGCTTGTTCCTGGGGAGAAGAGACCAACCCACCCCCTTGCTCCAACCTCCTGTCAGGGAGTTGTCAGAGCCAGAAGGTCTCCCCTGAGCCTCCTTTTCTCCAGGCACAACGCCCCCAGGTCCCTCAGCCGCTCCTCAGCACACTTGTGCTCCAGACCCTGCCCCAGCTCCGTTGCCCTTCTCTGGACACGTTCCAGCCCCTCAATGTCCTTCCTGCAGCGAGGGGCCCAAAGCACACTCACTCCTGGACTTTGCTTTTTTCACTTTCTTCTGTTCTGATCTGGTGCCCTTCAGGGCAATGCAGAATTTGGACTCACTGGAGCAGGCACAGGACCAAGCTGGGATCGACAAGATGGGATCTGCATTATATAAACTGACGAAACCAATAGCGACTAGTCTGGTTTCTCCACCCTGCCACGGCACTGGCAATCTCACTTGACTCCAACAAGCACTCAGAGCGCAGCGTCAAGGATTTGGTTTCCACAGCTTCCTGGCAAGCAAATGTGCCACTCAATTTCTCATCCATCTTCTCCCCATCTTTCACCACATCCTCATTACAAAAAACACACACACAAAAAACCCATCTTGGGAATGGGAAGGAGAAAGCCCATAATGTGTACACCAAAATTCAGAGGGGTATCTTTAGATGAAGGAAAATTTAGCTGGGCCAACCTGACATTCCATAAAATATACCCATAATTGGTGTTCTACAAAAAACCCTTTTCCCCAAGAAGCAAGGGCCACTTCCGTAGGATTCCAGTTGGGCAGATTACCCACCCACATATGTTTTGGCAATAAGTCAATGAACCTGCAGCAGCAGCAATTGTCATTAAAAGGAGCCCCCTGCACACATTTGGGAAATAATTCAGCTATCGGGCAATCCAATCCTGCAGTTTCATATTATAGTTCAAAAGAAAGTCACCAAGTTAAACAAATTGAAAGGGAATGGCCACATTCAACAGCCACTCATGGAGATTCCAGATCAAGTAAATGCTACTTAACAAAATCATGTGCTTCCCCGCTCTGTCAAAGTGAGGGGGGAAAAAAAAAAGAAAGCGTCTGCAAGACTCAGAAATAATCAGGATTGCACAACTGGGGACTTACTTCCTTGGAGTTTTGTGCCATTGTTTGTATTTCGGATCAACTGGAAAGCCTTTTGAAACCCCACGGCATGCTGCGTGGAGCTGTCGGATGACTTTATACTGCTAACGAAGGTGGACATCTTCCTTTTTGTCTCGCTAGTGGCAGGAGACAGGAATGTCTTATAGCACTGATCCAGCGAGCAGGTTCTTACTGTGTCTGCCACGGTTAACACAGAGATCTTGAAAGAGAAGAAACTATATTGGATTACCTTACCATTGATAATTCTTTACGCACCAATACAGAAAACACAATGATAAGCCAACTGAAGAGATTCCCTGGATTTAAAATTCAATTGTTAAAAAATAAATGCTTGAGGCATAAATCCATCAAATTTGAAAAGGATTAGACTTAGGGTGATTTCAAGAAGAGACTTCAGTCTTTGTTTCTCAGATGAAGTCAGCTTCACTCTGCTCCTACGGAATAGTTAAGCTTCTGCCCAGAACAGTGTATTAAGTGAACTAGAGATAACTGAAAACAAAGTACGAGTGTTTTCATGAAAGCCTTGAGTGCCTAAAGAAAAATGCAGTTAATACAGAAAATGAAAAAACAAAATCTCCTCAAAGAACTTTTCAGAGGCAAAGCCTTATATTGTTTTAACGTTTCTGTGAAAGCCAGCCAAATCTGCCATCAATTTTTATCCTGTAAGTAAGTTAAGGCACGTAGTGGTAACACTTGCATTAACATACACATAACATACCGGTCTTATTAAATGAGTGGCATAAGTTATTATAAATTATGACTGATGCAAGACGGTCACAGAATTGAGCAGAAATCATACACCTGTATAACAGGTTTCATAACCACTGAAGCCTCTGACCAAGCAATATTTGTCTTACATGTATTTTCTTCATTATGACAAACACTTCTGACACTTAAATTTAAGTATTATTAATTCTGCTGAACTATAAGCATCATTTCACATATTAAAACTCTTGAAAAGCACAGAAGTTAGAACTGTTTTTTCCGTGCTATTAATGAGAAGACTTAAGGCAAAGATTATTATCAGTTTTTCTTTGACTTGATTCAACTGAAAACTCCCTTCCTATAAAAAAACCAAACACAACCCAAGCAGAAAGAATGACCAAGGTCCCACTAGTAGAGAATTACTAGAAGTAAAGCCCAAACTGGGGACTGCTTGTGGTCCTACAGAAACACCTTATGGGCCCTGGTTGTAATCTGTACTTAAAAAAATTACACGTTAAAGGACTTTCTCGTAGACAAGTAGAATAGCTGTGGCAGAGCAAGAAATAAAATCTAGATTTCTTGGCCCGTTGCATTATCCTTCCTTTGCTGGTATCACAGTTGTCTGGCAATCTTCTAAATAATAACTATGTTTGAGCTCAACCCAGTATAGCAGCAGAACAAATGATTTACAGTTTCACAAGCAAAAAAGACAGCCTCAGAGGTAACATGAGTTGCTCTAAGCAATCTTGTACTTCAGAAGCCATCAGGCTTGGAGCATGGTTCTCCTAATTGCACACTATATCACTCTGTTGACCATCACCTAAGCCTCTGCCAAGATTAATCTTTAAGGATTACCCAGAATTAAGATTTTGCCTTAGATCAGTGGTTTTCACTTTATTTTCCACCTGTGGATCACCAAATTTTTTCCCTGCAGTAATAAAGGCTTCCAAAAGTGAGTTCAAGTCTTCAGCACCCATTAGAGGTAGGCGACAGATCCCCACTGCCCACCAGTTAACTGGCAACTGAGAACACCGAGCATGCTGGAAACCACTGAAAGAATGCTCGTTGCTGGGAGAACGCTTACCTTATCGTGTTCATCTATAGAGCTCAGAATAACCTGAGCAGCATCTCTGGCAATCTGAAGCTGCGTCTCTGTGACTGAAGCCCCATGGTCCACGATGACAACGATATGCTTGGACTGAGGTCGAACAGTGGAAACATAGACAGGCCTGGAGAAACATAAACCCCAAACCACTGGCATGAGTCATGTGTCATTACTACAATGTTTTCAAGTGAAAATAGTGAAGAATTAAAAAACAAAAACACCCCATGAAAAAACGATGAATTAAACCAGGAATTTTTGCCTTAATGAAAACCTCCCCTAGGAAAGACCAGCCGATAATCTGAACATACAGAGAAGGCCCTCGCTTTCACTCTCTTTCTGATTTTTTAACCCAAGTCAGGCCTTGGATCCTTCTCCCTCTGTCACAGCAACTCCTTTCAGCTAGGAATAAACACTTTTGCTGCAGCAGCAGTGTTTGGGATTGCTGTTTGCAGCAGCTCACATCAAGCTTTGGATTAAGTGTGGACAAGCAGGAAATACCTCATGGGTGCTGGGAACCTTACTCACAGGTACAAGGATCTGCAGTAGCGGGCACTGGCTGGTTATGTGACAACTAAAAACCTGTGCAGCTGCGCAGGGTTGCATTAGCATAAGATGCTTGGTTTAGCGTAATGAGGGAAAAGGTTTTCTCTTGGCGCCCTGGAAAGCATTTCACACAGGTCATGCTCCACAACCCCTTGGGTCTGCCAATCCCATGGCCAGTCTGAGCGAACTCTGGTGAAGGCTCTTGGTGCTGCCACGTGTCTGTTTGTGTTAACATCAAACATATTTTCAGTGAAGTGATGCTCAGATCCAGTTCAGTATTGTGAGAGAGGTGTGAAAGATTTCACAAGCTCTCGTGCCAAGGTCTCAACCTGGAACAAATTAGGAAGATCTTCAGCATGGAGGAAGGATAAAAAAACGATAGGACTCTCTTCCCTCTTTAGTCCAGACCCCAAGTGTGAGTTTTGGGATCTAAATTTTATTTTATCACAGGCAGCCACAGAGATCTTATTAAAAGTAAAGGAAATGCAGACGACTTTAGGCAAGGCACTGCAACAAACAACGGGCACCAGTCAGTTCTCCACTGTAAAACCGCCTGCAGCTCCATACTGGTATTCATACCTGGAACTTAAGTGCTTTGAAGATCAAAGGCCCTATTTAAGTATTAACTTATTAATCCATCCAAACTGCCCTCTGAAGTAAATATTAGCAAAAAGATATCCCTTATTTAGGCATGGAGTGACTGCGAGCCAGACTAAGCGATTTGGATGAAATCGCCGATGGTTTTAGTGTCAAAATTCCGATTAAGACCAGGGTACCCCTGGCTCTCCCATCTTCAGACCGCACCTTTCCAAGACCACAGAAAACCGAATCAAGCCCAGACGCTTCACACTTTGATGACGCATAGAAGATAATATCTGTAAACATTTGATTGCTCACCACTGACAGGTAACCAAAACACGTCCTAGTCTCTGCGTGCTCAGCGACACGGAAACGCACCTGGATGTGGGGATACTTCTCCACATAGATCGATTAACTGGTACAATTAGCTAATGTGTGAACAGAGATACTAAAGCCACTGCGCCGCCTTAGAAGATTCCACCCTTGAGTCTTTATTGGCCCCACAACACTGACAGCAAACGTCAGGGAGAAATTACTGCGCTGCAAGTGCTCTGCTTCATGCCTACAGAACAGAGATAGTCCCTGCGCAGGAAAAGCCTGTCGACATCTGATCTTTTTTCTACAGTTCCTTTAGTAGAAAAAGAAAGTTTCCACTATCTCCACTTCCTTACTACCCGTGATGTGACCCTTGAACCCTGGGTGGAGACTGCTATTTACAGCTCATGTGGGAGAGGTGAGGAACTGCCATGTAATTTTATTTTACTTCAAAGTTTCTTAAAAGCGAAAACTGGTGCTTTAAAAAAAACAAACCTAAGAAAACCCAAGGGAATCCATTAAAAGTTACTCATGAGTGTCATCATCTTGTCAAGCATAACGCTGAAATGAATTTGGTGCTCGAGGAATAGAGTTTTAGCGCTTTGCCCAGTGAGGTGTAAGGAGACAAATCGTACCTGCTGCGGTGTTCATAGCTGCCTTTGCACCGGAACTTGTGGGCGGGGAAAACGGTGAAAATGCCTTCTTCCGAGCTGAAATACTGCCATTTAATTCCTGGGTTAGACTTCAGATTATCGGCAAGAACTGACGGTTGGAGAGGAGAAACGAGAAATGGAGTTACAAAGGGAGGTCAGACTTGGAGGGGTGTTTAGTCAAGGTCTCTCTCGTATGTGCTTGGAGAGGAATAACCAGGGTCCCAACATGAAATACAAGTAGCTCTGTTTGAGGATTGATAAGAGCTTCACGTCTGATTCGCGAACAGTTAAAGTCTTCTGGAAACTTAACGCTGGATTTGGCAGAATTTGTTTTAATATGTGACGACAATTCCCAAACCTCTCAAGTATAACCGGGCCCCAAGAAGCCAAGGCAGGAGGCAAGGAAGGAAAAGATTAAGGCAATTCTATATGATATGGATACATACCTACATTTATATGTAATGATAAATACATTGTCCACACAGTTTTCATTAAGAAAAACCCCTAATGTTAAAAAAATGATGTTTCTCATTATCCCTGTGCCATAATTAACCCGGCTGTGGGCCCCTCAAGTATGGCTCATTAGGAGAAAGAGCCACTTTTCAGGGAAAGCACAGCACCTTCCCTCAAAGGGTTACGCACTGGTCACGCTCTCCATGTGCCAGCTGGTGGGTGGTAGCTCCATCCTCACCATGAGCATCTCCACCACATTCCCATTTTCAAGACCATAAAATTCAGACAGAATTATGATAATGGTTCTTAGCAGCGATATCACAACTGTCCTCCAAGTCTCTCAGAAACTCCGCTGTGGCAGGTGGGTATTAGTTACTCATTGCACGGACAAAAAGTGAAGGACAAAGAAGGTAAACGACAAGTTCAAGTCGTGTAGTCAAGCAGGAACTGAGCTCAGAATATAACCACCGATCTCAGGCCCTCCTGTAGTTTATTCTCTCCAACATGTGCTTGCTTGCCTAGTAAAATAATTTCTAAGGAAGCCTTACTTAACACTAACAATAAAAGGAATTCAAACACTAACAATAAAAGGAATTCAACAGCTAGAGCTTAGCGATATTAACTAAACCCATGACAGTAAAAACACAAACCACCACCAAAACCAACAACCAACCAAAGCAGCTACCCCAGGGACAAGACTGTCTGCACCAATAACTTAGGAAGATATTTAATACACTGAGTTAAAGCAACAGTGTACAGGTACAGCGGAAATCCTGAGCACTCGGAGCTCAGGAAGGGAAAAGAGTGTCTGAACCACCCAAGGCAGAGACAGCACTGGGATTTCTGCCTCACAGTGTGGTGGAAACATCCAAGCTGTCACCCAGAGTGTGTTCCTCGACTGCTCGCCCTGCAAGCCTGGCGAGATGAAGGGATGGGCGCTCATCCCATGCAGCAGTCAGCTTTGCCACGCCAGTGCCATTAGGCAGCCATAGGCTTGCTGAGTCCCTTAAAGCAAGAGGAAAAACGCTCCTAGGAGAGTGGGAACGTGAAGTCATTACCATGGAAGGCACAAACCCTCTCTCCACCACGGCACTGACAGGATTATATTCCACTCGGGACAAATCATTGTCTCTGCTTGCAGCAAACTGGAAACAAAACCTGAATGTTTGAGGTCTTTACTTTTTACTAACAGTTAAAATGGATCATTTCAGCTTAAACTGCACTAAAAACAAAACAAAAAAGGATTTCCTTGCCATTTCTGCTTTCATGATCTTTGATTCTAAAACTACTGGCAGAGGAGAGCTCTGATTCACAGTGCTTCACCTTTTGCCAAGCATTTACTTTTGGCATTTCCCCTAGGATTGACACTGAAAATAGGCCAGACAGTCGCATCTCCTGGATCTCACTCCTTATCAAATACGCCAATATTTGGGTTGGAAGTCACGGCAGGGCACATTGCAAACCTCACCCAGACATTCTACAACAAAATACCCCCACAGCGTACAGTTTAAGTTCAACATCCTCAACAGTTTAGCACTTACTCAAGTTTCCCAGACTGGCTGTGGCCACGATGTTCTCTCCACATTTAGCTCTGTGTAATTACCCTCTAAAAACCACTATCTTGGGGATTTTCCCCCACTTTTTACCACAGTTTTTTTACATTTCCACAGTGCCTAAAAGTCCCAGTGGAAGTCCTGCTTGCACCCTGCTGTACAAAGATGCAGCTTTGCACAATTGTGGCTTTGAAGAATTTGGTGCCTTGATGGACCGAGGAGGAAACAAGAACAAGACACGAAATTGTTGATGTATTTAAAAAAAATATTTTTTTAAACACTGTCTTTCACCAGCTTAATTTCACCAACAGCATTAAAATAAACTTATAACTAAAGGGCTTGTTCTTTTTCAAACTTGCTATATTAAAGATAAACTTTTATTTCCCACAAGGCCATGATTTGTATTCACTTCCCCACAAGAGTATCTGGATTTAAAAGTGTTCATTTTCCCCATAAAACAACTGGTTTTGAACCTCAAACTTCTGACAGCCTTGGTGCCTCTCTCTGCTGTTCCTCCTTCTCACAAAGTTCCGCTCATGCTTTCCTTCAGCTCGGATGTTAGTTCAGTAACGCCTTCCCCAGAGACCACCAGTTTTACTGTAACTTTTTGCTTTTTATTTTTTCTATTTTTTCTTTTTCCTGTGACCACAGCAGATAAGCTTCCAGCAGATAAACCATGGCTGAAAAACACATACGTTTTCTCTTTAAGTGCACTTATTTTCCATCCTCTAAAACTGTAAGAACGCCCTGCAGATATTTCCTCATTTCTTGGTCCCTGCCAGGTCAACCAGCAGATGCTCCTTTTTAGCCTAAACTTGCCCTAAACTTTTCACTCTCTCAGTTGTTTGCCTGTACTATATTCTCACCTCCTCCTCCCCGCAAAGCCGGGCCTCCAGACACCTTACACAATAAAAACACCCCAATAAAAAACATTCTGTAAGAGGAGTTGCCTGCCCAGCCTGTAGCTTGAGGTTAATCTGTCAAAATTACACCCTTGGCAGCACCAGCAGAAATGTGTGCAGGGCATTTCACTGGTGATCGCTTTCCAGGCTCTGTGTGCTTGAGCTGGGGTTCCCACTTTAACTCAAAAAGTAATTTAGTTTTTTCATTATCTGGTCAGGTTCAAGGCCACCCCTCGAATCCTGGGTTCAGTGTTGGCCCCTCACTCCCAGAAGGACATGGAGGGGCTGGAGCATGTCCAGAGAAGGGCAACGGAGCTGGGGCAGGGTCTGGAGCACAAGTGCGCTGAGGAGCGGCTGAGGGACCTGGGGGGGTTGAGCCTGGGGAGAAGGAGGCTCAGGGGAGACCTTCTGGCTCTTGACAACTCCCTGACAGGAGGTTGGAGCAAGGGGGCAGTCGGTCTCTTCTCACCAGTAACAAGCAATAGAATGAGAGGAAATGGCCTTAAGTTGCACCAGGGGAGGTTGAGGTTGGCCCTGAGGAACCATTTCTTCCCCACTGGGGTTGTGCAGGGCTGTCGCAGGCTGCCCAGGGCAGTGGTGGAGTCCCCATCCCTGGAGGGGTTTCCCAGGCGTGTGGAGGTGGTGCTGAGGGCCAGGGGTCAGTGGGGACCTGGCAGTGCTGGGGGAACAGCGGGACTCGAGGAGCTGGAAGGGCTCTTCCAACCAAGTGATTCTGTGATTCTGAGTGATTTGTGCAAGTACAGGAAGGTACCCACCTCCCTGTTCTAACACAAATTCCAAAGTATTTTGTATTACTGAGGACACATAATGATTTTGTTTTTCTAAAGTAAGCATCACCTCTCAATAAAGATCCAGCCTTGCGATCACACTATTTGGAGGAAGCCAAGAGTCCAAGTCTTATAAACGCCAAAATCTTAGTGGAAATCCTTAATTCCAGACACAGACGGGAGATATAAATGCCAGCTGGGAGCTGCCCATGAACTGGCAGTGCCAAGTCACTGCAAAACCTCTCTTCCCTCCACTTACAATGCAGCATTATCTAACCCCAAATTCTGCTGCAGACAGAAGAAGTTGGGAGGTATTAACATAGGAGCATTTGAAATGCTCCTTCTCTCTAATTATAAATATCTCACAAAGCAAAAAGGACTTTTAGAAAGAAAGCCCTATGTGATAGAGTTTATAAAACATCAAAGGGAATGTGATATGATAACACTTAGCACTTCTAGATCCACTTTACATCTTCAAAGCATCGTCAAATCATTAACTAATTAATCTTCAAAGAGCAGCACAAACAGTCAGGGGGGAAAAAAAGGAACTACTGAACATAAGTGCTCATTATAAAAGAGCTTCTTACAGTCCTCTCTCAGCATTACGCTTACCGAGCTGCAGACCTCACGGTTCTCATCCCGCAAAAAAAGAGAAGTTTACTTTTCTGTGCAGCACAGCACTGCAGCTCTTCTCTGACAAGTACCTCCATTAAAAATAACTGTCATGAAGATTCTTCAGTGTTCCCCAGAAACAACAGCAGAAGGAGAATGTGTTTATTTTACAAGTGAAGACATCCTCTAACTCTCTAGAGCGACAAACCTGGTCCGGCATTTTCTGAGTCAAACTGTATTCTGGGCTCATGCATTTTCACCAGAAATAAAAGGCTCTGCAGCGCAAACCCAATTAAAATTCTGCTGATGGCACGAGCCAGGACGGAGCCCAGCTCACTCCTTGGGAACTCTTTTGACTCTGAAGGGGAAGGAAGTAAAAAGCCTTTTATTTTAAGGAATGAGCCCAGCTTCCTTGATTAAGAGGCTTTGGAAGAGGGTTTTAACTCTGCTGCTCAAATACCTCCCCAACCCGCACTACCAGTTTAGATTACCGGTATATAAAGAACATGACCAAGGCACTCCACAGTTTAAATGATCAACACCTCGAATAGGGCACAGACAAGATTTACCGTGCAGTTTGGTACTATCTCTGCAGATGGCTGGGGAAAAGCGCTCTGCTAAAGCTGCCTGACTTGAGGTGGACATTTCAGCACTTGGAAGGATGGCAAGAATAAAGATATACTGGTTCCTTGTTTATTCAAAAAGAAAAAAAACCCCGAAGGAATCTGGTAACATAATGCACTGGCTCTGGGTAAGATTTTGTCACCTAATAAATAAAGGACTGCTCATCCCAGTGAGGACAGATCTCTCAATCTAACTGCAGGCTGTGATTCCATCTGAAGAATAAAGACTCTCTCCATATCTATTTCGTAGTAATACAAATGGAAAACTCAGGGCAAGATAAAAAACCTTTTCAAGACATTAAAAAAAAGGCACCTAGTATCAAGAAAATAAGCGGCAAGAGCATTATTTTTTAAGGGTTGAGAGAACAGAAGTATATCCATTTCTTCCCCCCCCCCCCCCCCCCCCCAAGATTAATGTTTATTTTCTCTTTCTATTACAAAAATCCAATAGAACACTGCAAAAAAAAGTTCTTTGTTTTCGGAATTTTCATGAGCTACACTTACCCTTCTTAACACAAGGGTCAGACTAGAAGCTGAGGGTGTTGTCTGCACCGAGGGCTCTCCCAGGCTCTGCTCCTGTGGCTTGCCCGGAGTCTGCGGTGCAAATTCCATTCCCTTCCAACACCTACAACTTCGCCACTCTGATCCCACTTTCTTACGCTGGGCACAGAGCGGGCCAAGATTAACATCGAAAGAATTGAGATTGAGGCCGAGCAGAGCAGAGTTTAAATTTATGTTTTGCTGAGAGCTTTTTATAGGCCGGATTATTTAAATTGCAAAACTCATGCGGGAGCACAGAGATACTCATGGGAATATTTTCTTTTCATGTTTAGAATGAAATGATTCGGGAAGACAACCTGGTGGATGGACAGCCCAGGCTGGTTTTGGAAGCTGTGGGCCCACTAGAGAAGAGCACGGGAGCTCCTGCTTCTAGGCTGGAGGAGCAGAGGGCTTTCAAACCCTTCCTCCAGGAGGCTGATGCTCCTGGGTCCTCCCCAGCAGACAGCATCCAGCGGGAAAGGCATTGTGACGTGATTCTGGGGAAGCCATGGCTTCCCACCCTGCCTCTAAGTCTACAAACAAAGTGAGGCAGGAGAGGAGAAAAACATAATCAAAACACCCAGATGTGTCAACAACTCTCAGGCTTTTCAGAGCAGAAAAATAATTTGGGCTGAGGTAGAGTCTGAATCCAAAGTGCAACAGATATCCCTCACTAGCTCTGGGTGAGGACACGTACAAGAGAAGTAAGAGAAACATGAGATTAGAGCAACTTTTTACTTGTTTGATCTTTATCCTGTTTCAAAGGCAGTTTTCGTTTGGAGTTCGGAATACACACATGTAGATTTACTGAGAGACAGCCCTGTGCAGGCAAAATGCTCTGTCCTAAGTGTGTCCTCTAAGGGAAGCGGTTCACAGAACTAGCTCACTGCAGGAAGAAATAAAAAAGCCAAGAGTTTGGAGAGACAGATGACACTAAGTACTTTGAAAAGCCGTTTCTAACCTGCCAGCCATCTTCACAGCTGTAAGGATGCCAGGGTGCACCGACAGCACTCTGTCCTGACCAGAACAGCTTCCCAGTCTGTATCCTCAGTCTGTCCCAAGCCAGCTATTGTCTTAGACCATGAATTCCTCTGGGCAGAGACTGCTTTTTTGGCACGACAGGTCATGGCCCATGAGTACACAGACGAGAGCTACAGATCCCACCAACACAATACCCTCTACCCACAAAAACAAACACCCAGCCCTCTGCCCCTAAGCCCGCCCACATCCAGTTTATTCCAAACCCCAAATACTTCTGCAGTGATACAGGGACACTGCTTTGGACGTGGGCGATGTCTGGCTCCACATCAGCATTATTCCGCTCGACCCTCCTGGCAGCAACCCTTGCCTGAAGCCACACCAGTTTCCCGTTCTGTGCCGGGGTGGTGGGGCTCACGTGGTTTAGATATGCTCAGCTGAGGATCGGGGAAGGGGAGGTGGGAACCATCATCCCACAGACTTTCAAACACCTTCGCACAGGGAGGTGAGGACTAAGGGTATTCTGTGGAGCTTGCCTACAGAAAACTTGACTTATTTCACTAGGTGTGTACCCACTACCGGCTTCTGTTTCTCAAATAAACACATTTCCATCCCATTTTTTGGCATCAATCCACATTTTTCATTCTATTTCTCTCTTTCAAGCATTTTCTCACTAATAAAAAAACCTTTCCCCAAAGGCTGTTTTCCTGAGAGCTGCTAACAGGGAAGCTGGAGGAGAGTCTCCTGTCAATAAATCCTGAAGTGCTTCCCTGTTCTTACTATCACTCCAATTCCCTCTTCTCTTCTGCTGCCTTTTTCTGCCAGTGCCAGTTTCTGAAGATGCTCCTTTCATCAGGAAGCTTTCAAGCTGGAGGCAAGGGAAGAGGAGGCATTCAAGTCTTACAGCCGAGCCACGACAGCAAGAAGAGTGAACGTGCACTGACTGTGTTTCTGTGAGAACCCAAACTAGAAATTTAAAAAAGTGTTCAAGGGAAATTACAGCTTATTTGTTTTCCACCGCTCAGGAATATTTCTTTAATACTTTCCTTACCACCTTCTGCCATAGGAAAAAAAAAAATGGATTTTTCACTTAAATAAAAACCATTACGTGATTCACTCGATGCTTTGCTTTAAGTGCCTGAAAACATGCTGTCAAAAATTACTTCTATTAATCAACAACTGTATGTGATTTTAAACCTTATTTTAATAAAATTAATTGTTTGTTTAGGTTTTTTTGTTTGGTTTTTTTTTTTTTCATTAAAGAGATAGCTTATGAGTAACACAAAGCCCAGCGAATCATAGCCAGTGAACAAAGACTGCCCGTCTTTCGGGTGGAAAACACTACACAAATCATGGTGATGAGATGTACGTCAGGAAATGAGCTTGTCTGGCCAGCACCTGCACTCAAGATGTGGAATACAGGGGATGGGGTGGAAAGGAACCTACGGGGACTGTTCGTTTTGCTTTTGGTTTTTACTTTTTCTTTTTAGATTTCATTAGAAAGAAAGGAACACAGTAAGAGAGGCTGGAGAGAAATCTGGGGTTCCTTCATCCTGTGTGTTGCAAGATATGCAAATGTTCTGTGCATGGGGAGGGTAGAGCGGTGGGTCTGTCACTTCATCGGTCAAGTTAAAAAAAATTGATCAGAATTTTATCCAAAACACACATGAGAATTAATATAAAAATTCTCTCAAGTCTGCATTACTTGCCCCCCCCCCCCAAAATTAACAAACAAACCCTCCCAAACTTACACTACATGAAATGCACAAGCGAAGTCTATGGTGTTCACTAATTTACAACACTACGGCATCGTGAAAAGTTGAGAAGTAAGATGGAACAACTGGACAAAACTAGGATTAAAAGAACCCGAAATCCATGTATTAATTCAAGTTGACTAGGATGCAAAAAAACCAGAAAACCTCGCTGCGCTGGAGGACCAAAATCTGGATTTTTCAGGGATAAGTCAAATGTATTTTGGTTCTAAGCGTATTTCCGGCTCTTTAAGTGCGTCAAGCAAATGCACTGACTGTCAAGATGGAAATGCCCTGACAGGAGAAAGACAGGAAATATATTAGGATGTCCTTATATGTTGTAGTTTTTGCATATCGCTGCAAACAGCCTCACATTAGCTGAACTCAGCTAAGAAGATCAGAGAAACTTCTTTGCGTGGCCCCTTCAGCAGCTGACACTGATGATGCCAAAGCAGACAGGCCTAGGGAAGAAAGTGCCTTGGAAAAAAACAAGAAGTGCATAAACTACAATAAAATTTTCCATGGTCGGCTGGAATAAAATCTTCATGACATTTTTATAAAGTCCTTAGACTAAGGGCATTACTTTAGGTATCGCCTTTCAATCATGAAATCTCAAATTAAGAGCACTGTGGCAGTTCCAAGGAGAAATAAAACCTTGTTGCTATGGCAATTGATGCTAATTCTCTATGCTGAGGAAATGGTAAAGTTTAGTGGAAAAAACCAACTGACCTACAGAAGGAAAACCCCCAAACTGTATTACTATAAAACCCAAAACTACACTGCTTACCAGAATTCAAGTCACGTCCAGGGTTGAAGGCTCTGCTGTTGACCGTCGTAGACAGTCTGTCACAGCTAATAGTCCTAGACACGTTGGTGTTAAAATTTCCATCATACCTGAAACGACAACAGCAGGATTAACAATCTAACGTTATCTACTAAACCTACAAAGCATTTATAGGGGAAACGCAGCTTTGGGAAATTTCAATGAAAAATCACTACTTTGGAAACTCCAACATTATACAACTTCTAAGGGTCCAGGAAAACTGTGAAACCCCAAACTTGAGGGGATAAGCTCATCACAGCTGGATCCCATCTGCTCTCTACAACGATTCTGTACCACAACTTGAGGATTTACATTCAGAAGAGCAGGAGGAACTTGGCAGTGAAGTTTTGCTACCTATAGTTAGGTTAAATAATTCAAATACATTCACAACTCTAATGCAAAAAGTATTCTAGGGCATAGTTCTAATGATGATAAAGTATCTTCAAACCAATACCTTAATAAAATTTAAATATAAAGGGTTTTAAAGGGTTATAATAACTGGAAACACTTCTGAAGCTTTCAAGGACTTAAAATGCAGTTTTGTGTCATTTACCCAGGCTGATTTTAATTGTTAATATTTTTGCAACATCAAACATTTTGGTGACGTTTCATTTATGGTGCGATTAGTCTCGCACTTCAAAAAACTACTTCATACCGTATTATTCACTTCATATCATTCCTAAGAAACTACAACAACCTGCAAGCGAGGTCTGTGTAACATCCCATTCTGGAAGAAGAGCCGTAACTCGCCTTTCTGGCATGAAAGCTGACTCTTGGAGAGAAACCGGGCAGAGAGCAGGTTTGATCAGTACTGTCAAGACTAAGCCAGCAAATTACATATGAAACTTATTATCAAGAGCACACCAGTCACTGGCTTACATCTATACACCACTCACCCAGTGCTTTCCATTCAGCTCAGGGCACACTGTATCTGTGCTTAAGGTTCTTTATTCAGTTGCTTATTGTTAACTGCACTTAGTTGCTGAAACTTATGTCACATTTTTTCATACACACACGCATACACAGACGTCCCAACACACCCATGTTATAGATGCTATCACATAGGGGAGGCCCAAACTATTGCAAGCAGGAGTGGTATGAAAAACAAGCGCTGTTCCTCTGGTTGAAGATTTTAATGTGAGTTAAATCCAGTGAGTTGCAACTAGTTCGACAAACATGGTGCCCGGTAAGAATGGGAAGACTCTGATTTTCTGGTTCGGTCCTTACAGAGCACCCGCTGTCAGGGCTGGGGTTCGGAGACACAAAGGGACAATAAAACAATGCCCTTCTAAATCATTCCCTTAAAACAACAATTAGCAGAACAAAAACCACAGACAGATGGAATTGGTTACCACAAGGAAATTTCAAGTTATGACCACAGGAAGCAAGACTTTTTAAGCAAACTAAAACTCTCCTAATCCAATATATTTTCTTTTAGCCCAATTCAAAATAATTCCATTCTACAGGGACATACCGCAGCAGCCCCAAGCCAGCCAGATGCAGGATTTGCCGAGATGCTTCATGTCTTGGTTTATAGGGTCCTCACACGCGGGACGTAGGAAAACCTTTTATGACTTAGAAGTGAAAACTAACTCAGAAAAAGAAAAATATTTGTTAGCAGGCTTAAGATCACCACCTCTGCAGGTGGCTGGATCTGCTTTCAGAAATCTTAGCATTACAAAACCAGCCAAACACTCCGCAGAAGAGTGCTGGAGCTCCCTGCAAGCAGCGCTGCTGTGGCACACACACATCATGAGCTCGTCTTTTGTTCATGATTCATAACCATATTTAAAGTTGGGCTGATACATTTTTGCTTAAAGCAGAGGTTTGACATCTGAGTGAAGGGTACAGCAGAGCCTTCTCACAAGTGCAGACATTGGCCCTTCTTCCCAAGACCTTCCTATTAAAGTCCTTCATGATTTTCTGATGCAAATGACTTCTTTGGTGACTTCTTTGGCCTTAACATCAGATTAAATGTTCTCATTCTTGTAGAGTCACAAGAAGTCTCATTTTAAATAGCCAGAGCTCATCAGACTGGAGGCTCTGTTTGAAGAAGCTCTAATCGAACGGAATTTTTGAATATGCAAAAAGGGATCATTATTGATTACTAACTGCTTAATATCTTCACCACCACAGAGAAACACCAATAAAAACACCGTCTCCTTAAACAGGTCTGCTTTAAAATTAGTTTAATCCACATCCATAAACCCTACATACACCTTTAACTGCATTACTCTCAAAGGAGATGAACGAGGCTACCAGCAAACAGTGAAGAGTCTGAGGCACCAGGTTTTGATCCCTTCTCACAGCTAGACTTAAGAAAAAAAGGGAGTCACATATATTTGGAAATAATTAACTGCCCTCCACACACTTTAAAAATTACAGAGAATAAATGCAGTTTAAACATAGCTCTATCAATCTTGGTCACTATTTTTAATATACATATATAAATACTGAAGGGGAAAAATATTTTGAAGTTGCAAACCTTCTACCATATAGACACAAATGTAAACGAAGAGTGCAAGTTTCTGTGTCAGGGAGTCTCAGAGCAGTCTGTACAAAAATCCTCTTGCGCATCTCTTTACAAATATTTTAAATACCTCAGTCTTTTGGCACAGTAAAGGTTTAACTCCATTTGCCCTCCTCCATCCCCACCTAACACACATAATTATGAACTTGCTGATCACTGAAGTATCATCTTTAATTGCAGCAGCTGCTTAAGCCATCAAACCCACTGAGCGATGAGCAAAGTGAGTAACACCACATCCATCAGGAACAGGTAGCGAAAGTCCTTGCTCTACAAAAAGTACTGCGGGCTCCTCACTGGACGCGGGTGTTCGGTGCTTTTGCTATTTTATCCAAACCAGCAGAATCAACAGCACTCCATTGGCACTGGTGTTTTGATTCAAGGCTCAGATAGAGCAAAGAGCTTTTGATGATCTTCTGCATTATCCTTGCTCTTCAAGGCAAGGAAGAGAGATAAACAGACGGGCAGACAGATAGAAGGGTCTCCTGTCCCCTTGATCAGACCCCTTCCTTGATCAGGAAGGGATGCTACGTCAGACTCCAAAACCAGCCAAACTGTGACAGCGTGGAGCTCCGCATGGGCTCCTCCACTCTGCTGGGAGCTGCTTGTTGAAATTATTGGCAACCTGCTCTCTGAGAACCCCCCAAAGTCCTCTCCATCAAGGAAAAGACTTGACATTTCACAGGAACGTAGCTCTTAGATTAAGGCTGGGGCTTTTCCCATCCCCATTAAAGTGTAACCCGCTTCAAAAAATTGCAGCTCCTACCAAGCATGCAAAAATGTTGTTGATTTTTTATTGGCTGAAGAATCTCAAGACTACTACCGATTGATAAAGGATGGGTTTCACCAAAAAACACGTTTATCTTTGGGTAAAACCAGATGGAGAAGAGCTAGAGACTGCAAATTAAAAATCTCCGTGCTGAAGAAATAATTTCCAAGTTACGCATAAGAACAAATTCTTAGGGGAAAATAATGACTTTTCAGGATGTTAGCTAATTGTCCCAGTGCTCCCATCAAAATCTATTAGCGATGGCAACAGGACACCTTGTTAGCAACTAATATTATTCATGTCTCAGAACACAGGCAGTAAATGCTGGCATTTAATTCAAAATCATTTGGAATCTTCCTCTGCTCTTATTTTAAGCCAGAAGTCACAGCTCACACTCACTCAGAGAGACATGTGCATCATGACGTGCAGTTCTCACACTACCCAAACCACGTGCTTTAAATTACCCGGCAGAGAAGCTGTATATATCTTGATTCAAAATGTCAAATGTATTTCTACATCCTTTTTTCCTACACACAAAGCTGCCAAACCGCAGCTCGGGTCCCCAAGTTGTGGTAGATATTAACATGGGGTTTCAAGCAGATGAACACCAGGTCCAATTCTGGTGTGCCTTGTAGGAAGGCAAAAAATAAAGCTATCACCCCCAACTACCACACCATGGGTGCTCCGGCAGCCCCAAACCCATCGCCACAGGCTGAGGGGATCAGAGTTTCAGCTAGAAACCTCCTCCTGACGTTGCATTTTTTATTGGAGCACGCTGAAGCACTTTAATGCAAAAGGCAACAAAGATGCCTAAATAATCAGCAGCAGAGCTGGAAAATGAAAGCAAAAAATCACTGCAGCCCATCCCAGCCCTCTTTCCTCCTGCTACAGCAAGGGGCAAAAAGAGAATACAGTTAATGGGAAAATGATACAAATAAAATATGCAGAATTGTTTTAAATCCCGTAACTTGAAGAGCAGACCTGTCACCCTGCAGCAAGGACTGCTCCAGACTGAGCTATGTGGGATATCTACTTCAAATCTCCTTTCAGGTGCAGTTTGCCTTAAAGCTGACTTTTTGCACTTTGCATTAAAAGTATTTTTAAAGCGTGCCTGGTTCCGTGGCGCAAGGACCTGGAGAAGAGACCAGCTCCCATCGCAAATGTACTTCCTCAGAAAGCCAAGTCCAGAAACCAGGCAAAGGCAGCACTGTGGCAAATTTACATTGCAATATTTGCTGCCCTTTGAGTTACGCTGAAGAATTTTCCATGGGCTGCTTTTGGGTGCCTCTAGGTCGTTTCAATTAAGAATGTGCTATTAACCTATTTGCCATCAAAGCAACAATTAAAACTAAAGCCCTCAATGCTGCCATGTGGCATGTACAGTAAATGATTCTTTTCTTGGCTGTAACTGTTGGTTTTACCTTTCCTACAATGTACTTATACTTTGCACATTTTCCACACAAGTTTCAAACTGTACAAATCTTCCCATCAGTTGCTTTAGAAGAAGCTAAGACCCCAAAAATTATTTAATATTTGAAGATCTGCAGACAAACACCAATCAGCACCCTTTCTCTGCACAAAAGAGACTTAATTTCTACCAGCGTCTTCCACTTTTGCCAGCAGCAAGACTATGAGATGGACAACTAACAGCTGTGACTGACCAAGTTCTCCTCTGAGAGAGGAGAATAATATCTAGGTGGTAACACCACAGCCAATACTTAGGAATTCCTCCAAAATCCTTACCAGAAAAAGACAATAAAACCTCTATTTAGATGTAATTAGTTTTTGCACTTAAAAAAGAGCAAAATCCAAGCTCAAAATACAGGCTGGGTGATGAGTGCCTTGAGAGCAGCCCTGTGGAGAAGGACTTGGGGGTGCTAGTGGGTGAAAAGCTGGGCATGACCTGGCAACATGTGCTCACAGCCCAGAAACCAACCGTGTCCCGGGCTCATTCCCAGCAGCGTGGGCAGCAGCTCGAGGGACGGGATCCTGCCCCTCTGCTGCACTCTGGGGAGACCCCCCTGCAGGGCTGGCTCCAGCTCTGGGCTCCTCAGCACAGCAGAGACAGGGAGCTGCTGGAGCGGGGCCAGAGGAGGACACAGCAATGACCCCGAGGGTGGAACCCCTCTGCTGGGAGGAGAGGGGAGAGAGCTGGGGGTGTTCAGCCTGCAGAGGAGAAGGCTCCGGGCAGACCTTAGTGCAGCCTGTCAGTGCTTCAGGGGGCTGTCAGAAAGCTGGGGAGGGGCTGTTCAGCAGGGAATGCAGTGATAGGATGAGGGGTAATGACTTTAAACTGAAAGCGGGGAGATTTAGACTAGACGTAAGGAAGAAATTCTTCACCATGAGGGTGGTGAGACCCTGGCCCAGGTTGCCCAGAAAGGTTGTGGATGCCCCATCCCTGGCAGTGTCCTAGGCCAGGTTGGACGGGGCTTGGAGCAACCTGCTCTAGTGGAAGGTGTCCCTGCCCATGGCAGGGGGAAGGAATGCGGTGAGCTTTAAGGTCCCTTCCAACCCAGACCATCCTGTGATTCTAAGAGACACTGGCTGAAATTCCGTTTCAAGACAGGCCCGCCCCCCACCCCCCTTTCCCTGCCTCTCGCTGAAAAGCCCTTCCTTCTGGATTCCCTTTAATGAACAGCCGGTCGAAGCTGCATCCCGAGGGAGCAAGCAGAGCTGCGACTCCCACTTTGATCTCCTCCCCACGGAAAAACGCGCTCCCTGCCTGGCTTGCAAGATGTTCGTTTGATTGACGTTTGCTCTGATGTGCAAACTGCTTTGAACTTCAGGCATTAAATTCCCATCAGGCTGCGCTCATTTTTATTCTCCTTCAACGGGATTTACAAGCTGGAGATCAGCAAGTGTGGAAGATAAAATAAATTTGCAGAAGCTTTGAATCTTACATCAAAACAGTGTTCAAGTGAGCTCCAATTGGATTTTGTTCGGCCCGAATTCACAGCGTACAGCAACCTCTTTTGTACGGTTTCAGTGTAGGGAAAAATGAGGGACCTGCATAGGAAAATGACGCTTGGGCCCCTACTGAGGGGTTCTCGTTTGAAAGACTCATTTCTTTCCCTCCCTTTCCGCTCACACAAACCTAGATCTGATTTTAGAATGCAAATGGCATTATGCATGTTCACTGAAAATTCAGCACTTCCTTTGAAACCCACAACTAGAACCTGGGACTGGAATCCACGCTCTCCGATTGTGAGGCAAGATCTCAACTCATCACTTACATACTTCAGTAAATACTTAAATACATGGTTCCCACTGCGTCGAAACAGACTGTTGTAAAACAATGTTTTCATTAATAAATTCAACCAAAAAAAAGGTCCTGATGATGCAGTTAACCAGCTTCTTCTGGCAAGGCACAAAAGTTGTTGCAATTATTTCAGCTACTGCTCGAGAAAGTCAAAGTACTTGCTCTCAGATGTAAAGACACTGTACTACTGGAAGGAGGACTGCAAGCCAGTAACGCAAACTGTTCCAAAACCCACTTTTTCACGAGGAACTCGGCCACATTTACAAAGTAAAAACAGTCCAAGAGAGCAATTTCCTAAATACCTGCTCCAGTTTATGGACAAAACAAGGTCATGCCAAGACCAGCACCACGCTCGCTCCCTACATTTTCTAGAAACCCACATGGGTTACTGTAGTCTGATACTCCGCAAGAACAGCAAATACATCTTAAATTTCATTTAGTGTGGCCCACCCACTTCTCCTTTGCAAGCGCAGCTCTTCAGCTATTGCAGCAACTGAAGGAATTGAATGGGAGTCCCGTTATCTCCCACTTCACTGCTCCGGAGAGGAAAGATAAACACAGAAAGAGCTGCGATAAAATTGAACTGCATTAGCAAATATTTAACCATCTGTTTAAAAAATAAAAAGCCAGACCACTTCTGAAGGCGGTATCACAGTCAGGGAGTAAATGATTTTCAAAATTAGGTTTGTAAACTCACTTATTCAAACAGCTCTATTAATGTTTGTAACATGATGCTGCCAAGTACTATGTTTTACCAACAAATATTGCTCCATTCCATCTCCTTTCACAAATTTAGATAAACACATTCCCTAAGGTTTTATCAGCATAGTTAAATAAGGCACAAAAATAGACTTCCAGCCACCTTCAAACCTGTTAGCAGCAGAAGCAAGAGCAGTAATGAACGGTGATGTACCTCTAAATGTAGGTTGTTTGGAAACCTATGACAGCTTTCCATAAAAACCAGCAGAGAAGTTCAGTTCTGTCCTCCAGGGTAGAAGACTAGAGAAAGGGGTATGTTTCCACCTACACATGTGTAAATGCACGGCCTGTCTGCAGGTACAGGGTTATCAGGGGACCGCGGTCAGCCCTGCCAACCCTCGCAGCAGCAAGGCACCATGTGGGGCAGCTTCCCAGCGCTGCGACTCTGCCGTTGTCTCCCCACTCAGGTCCCAGTCACAGGCAACTCAAGGAAACCGTTTCCTACCTTCTCTCACAGACAGCCAAGGACATGAAATGCTGTAGCACACCAGCGTGTGATGGGTCTTAAAACTGGGCAGGAGAGGAGGAGGATCGAGAGTGGGTTAGGGAAGATATTTTGGTCTCCCTTTAAAAGCATCGTCTCCATTTAATTTTTTTTTTTTTTTAAAGCTGCACAAGCAGCTGCGTTTCCTCACAATTAGATCTGAACAAGTTACAGCCTTGCAGAAGGTAACCTCACTGCAGACAAGCAGGGCTTTGCGATGTCGAGAAACCACTGGAGTGTACTCCATGGCACCAGGTCTGTAAAGTTCGTACTTGCAACCGCATCTTCCTCGATCCTTATTGTGCAAATGTAACTTTAACTTGCAACTATATAAAGCTCCTTCTGAAGGTCTCCTACAAGAGCCAGCTAGCATCAATCACAGCTTCTCCTGAAACAGGTAGTTTTGTACACTGGGTAGATGACTAATACGTTACACACGTCAGACTTACTCTTTGTGCAGAGTTTTGTTTTCCTTCATCTGCAGATATTCAATATAAACCAGCTATCTGATCTCCATGTTGCCATCCAGTCCAACACCTTCTTCGTGAAGAAAGCTATTTCAGTTGTCATTCCCAAGTCAGACCGTGCTGGCCTGTAAAGTTACAGCCCCACGCAAAGCTAATGCTTCCAAACCTGCTTCCCGAAACGCATTTCTTAAGTCCTTATTCAGACACTTTTCCGGAGGACATGTATCCCGTAAGTTCCCAGTGGAGGTGCAGGGAAGCTGCAGGTGCTTGGTACTTTGGATAAATAAACCCTGTTTATTCCTTCCCCTACCCTCTCGCTGATACTCTGCTCTAGCCCCATCTGCTCTCCATGCACATCAGGCCACTTCAGCTCCAAGGCTTCCTAAAGACCTACCGAGGGCTTTCTCAGGAATGAAGCATCTCAGACATGACAAACAGGAGACACCACCTTGTACACAAAGGTATTTATCCTCTTAAGAAGGGAGATACTTTAATTAAAACATTGTCTTGTAAAAAACCAGCCAGTTCAATCACGATAGGGACTGTCTGGAGACAGCATGAAATCTGTTTCTCGTGGCTTCTTCAGCAGCCTTTATTAGTGAGGAAACACAAAGCCGTATTTTTCCAGCAGGGATTTCCTCAAGGATTAGAGGATACATGTCACTTGACATCCATTTTCATTATCTCCCATCAGGTACCCATCCGCTTTGCTAAGAGCCGGGAGCACTTCATCCATATTAACTCTGTCTGGGTGGAGCAATGCCTCTTCTCAACTGCCATGGGTGCTTCCTCGATGCGGCACACAGCCCTGGGGAAAGGAGCGGCTCTCCAGGCTCTGACCCCACGGACACAAATACAGCCCAGATGGTAGAGCAGATCCCAGATCTTCGTACCATCCACTGCTGAGCTCATGTGAAAGCTATGCCCCCGGTTGGTCTCCTCAGCTCTTGTCTCTCCTTCCACTACCATCATGGTTTTTCCATTCCCAAACCTTAAGTAGAACTGAAAATGGGAACAGCTATATCTGAAGGACAGAACAGCAAAAACCAAAGAAAAACCACACAGTTCCGTGCTCGGTTGCTCCAATTTAGCAGCCAGCTCTACTTAGCAGGACTTGCATATATACTTCAGCCTATGATTAATTTCCATTTACATGAACACATGTTTAAACGCTTTGGTAAACCAGATGAGCATCAGCATGTGATTAAATGTTTGTTGAATTAAGGCCTGTGGAAAAGTCCCCTGCCAAAACCACTCGCAGCCACCAACTGCACTGCCTCATCAAGCTGTTTTTGCATATTCTAACTTATTTCTTTTCACCACTTTCCAAAACAAGGTAGTTCCACTGCAGAAACCCACCTTGGTGGGGAGTACAAATACAATATGGCTAGTACTTATACCAGTTAGGCCAGTATATGCTGGGTACAATATAGCAACCAAAAGCACAGTCAGGCTGTTAATTTCAATTCAGAGCTAGTCACTATGGACTGGAATCACAGTCACACAGAAACTTCACTCATTTGGGCTCTTCACTGTAAGAGCCAACGCCATGTAATGGCAATAAAATAAGTATTGCTTCCCCTGTCGTATCTCACCTCTCAGCTAAACAAGCAATAAAATGAACCTGGCATTTAAATATCCCAGTTCATGCTTTGTTAGTCCTGTTTTGCACCATTTCTTCAGAGTCACCAGGTGTGGTACTCTTGCAGTTTCTCTCAAGCAACATGGCAAACTACATTTGAAGCCAATGTTCAGATTTTCAAGATAAACACAAGCAAACACCAGGCCACACAAGGATAGTTTTGTTAATGGTAACCACAAATATAAACTAAAGATACCAAGCTATTAAAAAACCCTCAAAAAAAAAAAAAAATCCTTCCTCTGCACAATAGCTCATCATCTCCTTCCCACGTAATTTTTCCAAAACCAACCCAAACTCACTGCATTCCCAACACAGTGCCAATGAAGTAGACGGCGATGTAAAAGAATCACCTGACAGCACGAAGCGCCCTCAGATTTTCAAATGTCACCATGCGGTTAGAGGCTGAACACCATGTGATAAACAACGTTAAGTACTGTGGGACAGGACTTCAAATCTACCTTAAAAATACACCCTGAAGACAATGTGCTTCTGACACTGTTCTGGCACCAAATGTTTACCCTAGTAAAGAGGCCACGTGATGGAACACCTCCCTACAGCAAGAAATAAGAATACACAGAGGTAAGCAGTTAACACAAATATTTCACAACCCTCCTGAAAGAAAAAACATAGCCCTAAGGACACACCAATTTTCAAGGTAGAATCTAAAGCAAAGTATCTCCTGAAAACAGCAAACAGCACAGGCAAAGCTGTGTCTTCTTCAAAGTGACCTCTTCCACAGCAGCAGCTAAAAAACGCTTTAAACCGAACTGCTGTAATATTGTTGGTCTAACGCTGCCACTCTTCTGCCCAACACTAACACACATCTTTTAAACATCAAGGATAAGCTGTCACCAGCAATAGCACAACTAACTTATCTCTCACAAGTTCAGGCCGCCTCAGAGCTGAAGCAAATTAGTCCAAAAACTAAAGGTGGAAGAGTTCAAGTAAATCAGTAGCCTTCAAAATATGATCACAACATCCAGGTGGGACATGCTTGTGTCTGTGTTTTTAAAATAATTCCTAAATCCACGTTCAAACACTCACGTGTGTTCCACTTCTCTGACCATTAACGTACGTACCTTAACTTTTAGTATTTCCTGCCAAAAATCTCAGTTTATGTATCTCTTCGGACAAAAAAAAAAAATTACTATTAGCGCTTAGAGATACGTCTGCCTGAAAGACACTCACCCTGGTGGCCGTTTTCCCCCTCTTTTAAGCAGGCCCGGAGGTGCCCAAGGGGGACGAGCATGTAATCTTTTAATTGGAAAGCTTCTGCTTGAAAAGGCGGCTATCTCATTTTGAGATTTCTATTAGAAAGTAATCTCTTTTCTGGAGAGGCAGGGAGACTAGCAAAGGTTTGGAGGCAGCTGATGCTCAACAGGGGAATGATGTTTGGTGCCTTCCTGGCTTTTCAGGAACAACCACCTCATGCCTGTGGGAACTGTTTTACTTTCCCCTTTAGCCAGCTTGTGTCAAACGCCACCTTGGCTATCAACATTAGATTTTCTTCCCCTGACATTTTTAACTAAAATGGGGAGTCTCCCGGGGGGAGATGCCACAGAGAAGGAATACAAAAGGAAGAGCAGCAGGCAGGAGAGGCAGAAGGGGGAGAAACGATGGCAGAAGCACTTAGACAAATCAGGCAGTTAAAGCACGGCACTAACAACTTGGCAGCTAAGTTTCAAAAGGAAAACCTGTTTTTGCATTCTGTCTCTGTATGACTTGCAGCCAATTTCCGAACAAGGGCAGTGGGTATCTTCCCAATGGTCTGAGGAGCCACTGTTCTCAACCATGCATACACAACCAGGTCTTGCCGAAGTGCCGTCTGGAAGCTCCTGCAGACTGACAGGCTGGTCTGGTAGCTGCTTAAGCAGATTTAACATTATCAATCTAAGTAACTAAATAAGAAGAGCCTGAATTAGGAGCTCTGCAAATAAAAAATTGACCTCTTTGCTTTGCCAGCTGTTGACCTCAGTGCCTTTTTTAAACCATTTACTGTGAAGGATCCTTATGCAAGTCCACCACAAGTAAAGAAATACCTAAAGGACTTCCAAGGTAAGTCATTTTGGAGTACAATGTGAAAGAAAATGCATGAAAGTTTCCAGACCAAGAGCAGACCTTTTTATTTTTTAATGAAAAATACTGCAATACTGACAAGGGGGTGATAAATCTCATTCCTCCTTCTCTTCACCCCTTGCTTGGAAGGTGTTACTGCTGGCTCCTGCATGCAGAGATCAGAGGGCAGAAAGATTTTCATCCTCAATTAATTCTTCACCCTTCCACTAATGCTGCCAACAGTCTGGCTACAGAGTACCAGATGTGCCAGCATTCTATGGAGGCACCTTGTCCAGTAGGAACCGCACCGAGACCACCAAATCTGTGTGCCACCCAACAGCGAGGTACCCGTTTCTCTGGAGCCAGCTGAGGCTGAACCCCATCGAGATTTCTTACTTTCATGCCAATCAAAACAAACACGTAACCAGCAAGTGGCCTTTCTCTCCAGACACAGATTCATACCACATATTTGAATGCAGCAAATATTTAAATCCTTATACAAACAAAGGCTAATGCCATGCTTCAGCAAAGATGAAAGCATGCTGTCATTACGAGAAGAGCTCTTACAGAGTTAGAGTGCAGAAAGTGCTTTTAATATGTATTACCCAAATTACCTTCCTCTAAAACGTTTTTAAATCAGACTGAGATATAAACAATGAAAATAAACTCTGTAATCAAGGTTTGCATAAACTGAAAGGTACTCCTTTTCTAGTGCATACTGGAGTAAATATTTTAAATGTTCAGCATTTAAATGAAATTATTACACTTATTTTTGGAAAAATCAGACCTTCTATCACACCTTCCTACAGTTAGGAAACCCAACCAAGTTTCAGCATAATAAAACATGATTAAAGACAACCAACTGCCTGGATTTAGATTATTCAAAACTCCTGTATTTAAAACCAAAACAAATCAAAAATGAACAAATTCCATTTCCAAGCAAGGTACTCAATTTTGGTAAACCTCTGTGTATCAAACAGCAGCATGTCAACTTGATTAAACTGTAACGCAGTATTTTTAGCAAGCTTTGTAGTGACCAACTCGTGATTTTGGTTACTGCACTTCAGTGGAAACAAAAAACAATCCAGAAGTCCCATGACCAGCTTCAGAAGAGTTATCCAGGGTAAGGAGTGTCCGGACGCAGAAACAGTATCCTGGATATAGACAGACTCAGTCTGTAGAAAGCCTTAAGGGCTGAACAAACTTTGTTCCTTTATGTTTCATTTTACACTCCATCAGAGCTGAGTCCCAGTTCTTGTCTGGAGCTCCTTACTGAACGTGAGCCTAGCAGAAATGCGAAAGAACGTGAGAACAAGATAAGGAGCACTTTCAGAGTACTGTCTTCTCCCTTTTTCAGAGTTATCAAGAGTGGCAGGAAATACCGGCTATTTTGCAAAGAAATCTCTTTTCTTCACATATTAAATAAGAACATAAGTAATTTCAGAATTTAATACTTACTCCATCATAGATGGTGGAATAGTACAGCAGTCCTGGATCGCAGTCAAGGGTGACGTGAGATGAGCAGTATACGACGCTTCCACTACTTGCTTGTTTCGATTCACAACATCCAAGTAACGGTTAAACTTCTCACGAATTTTTTTTGCCAGCTGAAAAAACAAATAAGATGAAGAAAGATTAAAATTAAGCCAGTTTCTCTGTATTACCCTGTTCCTTATTAACAAACTTAGATAGAAAGTAAAAGCTGCATGTGATAAGGCAGTAGCTGTCTGCTTTGCTCATTGTACTCCTGCTTTGGTGCTGAAGTCAGGTCATTAATAATATCGGCCACAGGAAGCAGTCTCTACAAAACAATAAAATACATTTACCATCTAGCAATGAGTTTTGCATGTATGAAAAGTGACTTTTCCATTAGATCAAACTTCTCCTTCATTAAGAACTGGCACCTGGATGTGACTCTGCTCCTGGCTTACCACTCAAGCTCTCCAATATGATGCTTTTCCAAGGCCTGACAAGGACATGAAGGAGACTAAAATAAACAGGACACAAGTCACTTTAAAGAAGCTCTAGTGAACACTTAAGGAAAGCCCAAACAGTAGCATTACAGAAGACCTCCCCTCCGGCAATCTCTTACTGCTTCAGGAGCAAACAGCCCACACTACATCTGACAGTGCACTGGATCTGTCTAAGGGAACAAGGTCAGGATCCGGCTAACCCCAAACACTGCCATGAATATTTCCCTGTTCACCAGCAGCCTCCTCAGGCAGGCAGATCTGTGCAGAAGTCTTCCAGGACTCGTGCCACGTAGTTCCCCTCATTGCTATTTGGGCTAAACAAGCCATCTCAGTTCTTGCCTTGTACTTCGTTCACCTGCTGCTTTCCTGGGAGGCACCACAGGCTCTTAGCTGAGCATCTTCCAAGCAATTTCCTCCATCGACCTCGCAGCTCACTGCGGTTAGTCATAGGCTACAACAACTTTAACTATGAACTTCAACAACAAAATGAAAAATCCGTAACTGACTTTATAATAGAACAGAAGGAAAATAATGACAACCACACAGGCAATTCTTCCTCAAGCCCTCTGTTGTCAGAGGTCCCTCTGAAGGCAGCCACTTACAAATCAGGACAAGGTTTAGAGGTTACACTATTGCTTGTGAGATCAGATGTTGGTATTTCTCTCCTTTCAAAAAGTGAAAACAAACTGACTGTCATTCCTCCCCAGCAATTCTCAGGACTTAAAAAAAAAAATATGAGAGCTCCTAACTTTAGAAATAGCGAATTGGGTACTTTGGCCCTTCTCTTTATATGCCTCTTAAGAACATCAGGTAATTACAACACCGAAGTTAACAAATCTCTGCAAAACAAATGCTTGTGAGCTCCGTGTCAGGGCATGCTGGTGTGCAGGCAGAGCCCTGTGCCCTCCTCGTGCCAGGCAGATTCCAAGTGGTCTGAAGGCACATGGTGCTCCCGAGGGCAGAGCCTGCTGGAACGCACCACGGGGCTATTGAAGCTCCTGCGCTGGGTAAGAGCTCACTTGTGTCTAGTTCATTAGGGACCTCACAAGGAGTCTGACTAACGACTTTGCAGGGGAACACTGGAAAGGAAAAATTTGTGGCTGTTATTTGAGCAAACGTGACAGTAAACAGTTACTAGGAAGCATCAGATTTTACAAGAAACATTTACTGAGAGTTTTGCTCCTGGTCTTTCATTCAAAGTGAGAAGTTCACGAAACGGATCGGGCATGTACAAGATCTGCCCTGGCACATGCGGTATCCTTTTGACACCCACCTATCCACTACGCTTCATCAGCCACCAGACGCATCCTAAATGAAGGAGAATCACCTCTAAGCAACACCCTGCAGTGCTGGATGCTCATAAATATTGCATTTTGCATTTCTGCAAACTTCCTTCAGAGCTGAAGTTAGCTCGTTAATTCACACCGCTCCTCTCTCCTGCTCCCTCCACACTCCAAACTCTACGGAGATGATTTAACAGAGCCGCTACGTTTGTGTGCTGAGAAACGCAGTCAGTTGTTCCAGATCCCCTGGACTGACAAACGTCTTTCTTAACTATTATTAACAGGCCATTTCGTCATGATTTACTTCAGTATGCGAATAACGAGGCCCACACTGATAACGGCAATGCCTTTGCCTCCCTTGTTCCCAGCAAATGCTGTGATTCAATGACAGGTCTCCTAGGAGCACAGCTTTTAATAGGACCTTGCTCAAATGACTTGCAGAATTAAACCTAATTAGTTTTGCCGAATGATTTATTGCCAAGGCACCAGAGGACTACTAATGGTCTCCTCCATGTTAGGCATCCAACACTATTAAATTGCTCCCAGTTGTTAGATAAACAGCCGGGTAGTTCCTCTTCTATTTTCCGGTGAACTTCCTTTTTGTCTGACTGTACTCAAACATGTCCTTGGGAAGCGTATTCTTCTGGAAGGTCTCAAACATACACAAGCCAAATTTCCTAAGTCAAAGCTTCACGGGTACAAAAGTTCCTCTCTCAGTTTGGGCAAATGAAATACCTGTGCTTACGCACTACGTAAACCAGGCACTTGAATCTATAAACCTCTTCGTTGGTTTCCCCACCTGAAGTCACGAAAAGGAGAGAAAGCTTAAGTTTGCTGAAAAAAAAGGACCATGCAACCATCATTAGCAGTAACAAAACTAACAGAGCATCAGAGCAGAAGGACTCTCGTCTGGAACCTCCGCTTTTCTCTGATAAATGAATGCTGTTCAAGACGAGGTTTCGATGTTGATGAGGTTTCACCTTCCAGGTTGAACGATAAATGCATCCCCCAGCCTTTGGATTGAACCCTGCTGTGCAGAGCCTGAGCATCTGACAAATCTGTTGTTCAGATGAGGTCGTACCTCAGAAGCTGATAAAAAGCAGATGCTTAGTACCTAAATGGCATCGCCCATTGAAAAACCTCTGAATGGCTCCAAGCCATTATGTTACTGTTATTAAATGGGATCCAGCACTTCAGTCAGGGTACAGAGTCAAGTGCGTGTCAGCAACAAGGGACATGAAGCCTCCCAGAGCTCCACAGACAACTATTCCCTGCCCACAGACACAAAGCATGGTTGTTAGAACTGCATTTGTGTGAAGAACCCTAAAAATGCAGCCCTCTGGCAGCAAGAGAATACTATTGAAAAAGCAAAACCACTTTAAAAAACAGCTAACTCAAAAAAAGCCACCAATGGCAAGATGATCCAAAAGTAATGTTCTCTTGAAAACTGATTACAAGGAATAAACCACGTTGAGAACCCAAGAGCAACACACTGATCAGCTGAAAAAATACTAAAACCAAACGCTTCTAATTCATCAAATCGAGAAGTATAACCCAGATGAAGCCTAACAAAACTAACTCAATTTTTCTTCCATAGTTGGGCTTCGCTGGAGCGCAAAACCCCCCCAAGAGTGACAAGGCATTCCAGCTCTCGGCGATTAAAACAACGGCGGAAGACAACACGCGCGCTACCCAGCTCCTCGCCGGGGCCGCGCGTGCCCACGCATGCATGCACACTCGCATCGTTAGCTCGGAAACATTATTCGGTTTGTGAAGTGATGCGCTCAGCTGTCAGAATAAAAGCTGCAGGCTTAAATCAGCTTCTCATTGTTCTAAATAAAAACCTACAAGCTTTAACCAAAAGATCACTGGGGTTTTTTCTACATATTCCCTGCTTTTTTTTTTTTTTTTCCACTCTGCACAGAACTGAATGGCCGTGGCATAGTGGTGGATGCAGGACCCACACCACGCTCAGAGGGACGGAAAGAAAGAGACAACACATAATGAAGGGACAGAGCATTGGGCTATGAAACCATCCTAAAAGAATGGTTTAAAACATTTTTCAGGCAAAATGGAAAATTGTGTCCCGAATCAGGCAGGCAGAAGGGGCAGGTGCTGACATCCCACGCTCGGGTATACCCTTGGGTAGGTCCCAAGTGTGACAGACGCCTCCTGCTCCCACAGAAATGCTCCAATTCGCCCCTTTTAGTGGAGTCTGAAACAAATCTGGATACCTCGAGATTGACATAAAGTGCTGTTATCCTCAGGTTAACTCGCACAGTGCCTCATTTTAAAAACAAAGGCGGCGGTGAAGCCTTGCTCGACATGTCTCTCCTCTTTTTTCAGATTTCTGCATTTTCTCCTTTATTTTCAGGAACTGAATAATCAGAAATGAGTGCTTGCTCCAGACAATGCACCTATTAGCTCTATTTTTTTAAAGATTTTTTTTTGGCAGCTGGCTCGCAGCCCAGAGCCTTTCAGTTTGCAGACAGGTTGGACGGTAACACCTGTTTCTATTACGGCAGCACCCATGGGGAACGCACTTCAGTTGTCACCAGCTCCACTGACAACCTTTCATCACAACATCAGTGAGTTTTCCTCATTTTCCCAGAGACATTCTCCTCATTTGCATAGTTCCCTTGAGCTTTTTTTTTTTTTTAAAGCTTTGCACCCCTTTCAAAGCTCCACAGCTCTGAAGTCTTTGCTTTTCAGGGAGCGCTGAGGGAAAGCAGAGCACCAAGGTTAGGTTTTATTTCTGGCTGTATCTTGAAAGCCAAGGTATTTTTAATGTTTTCTAGACTGAATATAAAATATGTATCAATGAGGTTAACAGGCACAGATGCTGTTAACGGACTCACAGTTGGGCTCCTCAAAAAGTGCTGCTTACACACTGAGAAGTTTAGGTAGTATTTTTATTTCTAAATCCCCTCTGTGAACAAGAAGAACTTGCAACAAAAGTACCTCGCCAACACCCACCAGGCACTCTTCCTGCTGTATCACAACTTAACACTACTGTGCAACCACAGATTCCTATCCTAGAAAATTTTTAACGTATTTATTATGGCTTTTGAAGAAGCCACTGCTGTACAAACCCAGGAGAGCACAGAGGGCAGCAGGGACGTGGCTCGAGAAAGGATCACAGATCCACCACCGGCTTCATATCTCTGCTTTAAACAGATTCGAACCATTCCTGCTCCGCTGGATGACCCTGAAAATACACTCTTGAGCATTCAAAGGGGATGCAGGAAACTCCTTTCCAGTGTGCATTTCTTCAAAGAGACCAGCACTCGTTTGAGGTTTTCCACCAGCCAGTAACTGGCAAGGCTTCCCAAGACTTAGTCCTCGGAAGATATCAAATATGGTGCACAACAAAAAAGGGAGGAAGGGCCACAATGCCTGAAAACCTCCCTGGAAATACACTAAAGGCAGTACTCATCGCCTTTTATCACGAGGCTCACCATTAATCACCACAAAATTCAACATTGTGCAAGCGTATCACTTTTCATAGCCAGGGAGATGGCTTGCTCAACAGCAAAATCCAGATTTTCCAGCATATGATACGTTTCCTCTCAAAGGACTTCAAAAGCTCTCTGCCCAGTTCAAAACCAATCAAAAGATCCAGCCCAACCTAAAGTGCAGCCCAGTGACGTGCCAGCTACGCCTTACCAGCCTGCACCTCGCTGGCCAAGAGGAGAGCAATTATGGCAAGTGCAGAGCTTTCCCTTACTACTTCTACAAAACCTGAGCAGGCAAAGCAGCGAAGGGGCAGACACATCAGGACCCTGTGTCCACTAAGAATGTTGCTCCGGAGGACGACGTTTGGTTTCTGCGAGGTTGCGGCGCAGTTTTTGCAGGAGTCTGGCGCTGGATTGGTCTGACTGCCAAGCCATCAGGTGTGGGCACCGACCGCCGACGCGTGACATGGCAAGGCAGGAGGACAGCAGCCAGAAGCATCCTTCCTCCCCACGGCGTAGAATCACAGGGGAGATGCTTGCTTCTGGTTTGGTGACAGAGGGAGCAAATGTGTTCCTCTGTCTCACAGGTACCAGCACTGCAAAGCCAGGAGGGCTTTTGATGGCCCGTGTCCTTCACCAGCACAAGCATTTCTGCAGCAAGCCTGTCCTTCCAGGCTGATGGGCTCTACAAAGACATTCCCATCTTGGTAAAAGAGACGTCAAAGAAATCAGGTGATGAGTCCTTTCATCAATGCAACTGTGAAGGAGCTCCTTAAACTCATATATTCATTACTTTTATAACAAATACATTTCTTGAAAACACAGAAAACAAATCTTGTGCGTAGCTGGTGTCTGACGTCATGCTGGCCTTGGCAAGGAACACGTACAGAACCAAACACGGTGGAGATAGCTGTGTCCTGTCCCACAGCTTATTAAAACCCCCACAAATAACAGAATACAAACCAACAGGCAAAGAGAAATAAGGAAGAACAAGGAATGGCTGTGGCCTCAGTAGCTGGATTCCACTTGTGCAAAATTCCTAATTATCCTAACTCCAATGAACGTCACACGCTTCACTGAACTTGCCCAAGGATGACAGCAAAAATCAATGCATGAAGAATTTTTGTCCATCAGGAGGGTAAGAACAACGCCAAACAAAACAGTGAACAGTGGCTCTTTCAGTCTGTAGTCAGATATGGGGAAAAAAAAATATCCCCTAATTTGGTTAAAAAAGTCCTCTAGCAGACTGATGACAAATACATGTAGGTGTTCTTTCCAACAGAGTTAAAAATAATAAATGGAAGTTTCACTTTAGATTAGGTAGCACATCATTTGATTTCTGATTCTTTTTAATCATTTGATGTAGAATCAGAGAATCACTTAGGTTGGAAAAGGCCCTTAAGACCATTGGGTCTTGGCTTCTAACTCTGAAATGTAAGCATTTCTGAACTAAAAATATATTGTATTGTAAGCAGAATGCTTTGCAATACTCCAAAAGACATTCTTGTGGCAAACACAATTTAATCAATTCCAAATCCTTACGGATTTTCGCTTTCAGGGATTTTTTTTTTCTATACCATTTCTCAAAAAACCACTTCTGGTATAGAACACAAAATTATATATATATATATATATAAAAAATACATTAAAATATATGTATAAAATAATAAATAGATATATAAAAATAAAAATATGTAATTTTAATATGTATTAAATATATAATACCTAGAAAGAAAATTGCATACCTGTAAAAACCAGCGTTTTTCCTCACAATTCTGTGAGGTTTATACAAAACTGATGCTCTAGGTTATTGCTGCTATTTTTATGGATGATAATTAAGCTCTGAGCTGGAAGGAAAATGAATGACAGTCTTTGAGCTCTAAACACAGGAGTCGCATGGAGAGGAGGAGACAATAAACCTGGAAAAACCTAATGACAAAACGAGTATCTCACTCCTTCTGCACTCACTTATTAAAGTGAATTCACTGAATTATGAACCTCCCGCTGTCCCTGTCCTTCCCAGCCCTCAACCAGGAGTGAATATTCCCAGGAATACTCCAGCAAGGGGAGTTCCAGCTGTCTTATGCAGATTTACAGTTGACTACTTCAGCTGATTTAATTACTTTATTTGCTATCGCTTCTGTTCCCAGGATGCATGGAGGGACAGAAAGAGAAGAAACGATTAGGACTGTCCCTCTGCAGAGATGTCGTTGCTGCTGTGCTCCAACTTGCCTGCATCAAGACTTCTACATACACTCCTGCTCAAGCGTGCGTCACCCTCCTCTCTCCTCGGAGCCCGGTTTCATATTCGCTGTACCGCAGAAACCAGATGTCTGGCAGGATGCTGAACACATGCTGACTTCCTTGAAGACGGCTAATCTAGATTTTCCCCTCTTAAAACTAACCATCTTCCACTTTATTTATGTCACTAGTTCGCACCGCTCAGTTTTCATACGGGATGCGAGTTCTCTGATATTAAAACAACTCCCGGGAAAGTGATCCAAGTTATTTTTGGCAATCGCCATCCCATTTTTAACAAGCTATTCAAAGCAAAAAAGGTTTTATCGGTTACGTCCAACAGTAACTCTGTAACTATAGACCTTAAAAGCATAAGCAGTCTAACGTCACAAGGTAAACCGCTCCTTGTGTGGCGCGAGGAAAGCCAAGCGTATTAAACGGCGAGGCTCGAAGGCCAACAGCTGTACTTTTTCAATTTCTCAACAAACTAAAAGTCATTATTTACACAGTTTGGTATTAAAAAAACCCAACACCCCCCACAACAATTCAGTGGCCTGCCAGGAAAAAAAACACTCCAGTAATTAACGACCTTTGGGTATCGGTTGCTAAGAAAATGTTAATGAATGAGAACACCAGGAATGAGCGACGGGGGATTTGACTTGCTTACATTTGGTTGCGTTTGCTCAAGACGATCCCGCTCGAGGTACTACTCTTACTCATAAAGCCCTGGTTATACTGCTCGTGATTCATTAGGGCTAAAAGACCCGGTTATTAATGAAACAGAAGTGCTCAATTATTCTTCTCTGCACTTCGCTGTTGAGCTTTTAACCACCGTAATTATGCTTCACCGGGGCCTCGTTTTTCTCCTCTGACAGCTCCGAATTCATCACACTACCTACAGTGTTTAGACAGTTATTTATATCTGCTCAGGGTGAATACATACATCTGCGTCTGGGAAACAAGCAGCATCTTTTCCTAAGTGGTGAATCGATAGTTGAGACTTCAAAGATGTTTTAATCCTGTTTCTTGGTTTCCCAAAAACACTTTTGGCTTTCAAAAGCCATCTGATACATATAATCTGGCCCACATGGCCCTTTGGCGGTGTGCAGACCACCCAGAAACGCTCCAGAAAAACATGACCCTCGCGCGACGTCAAAGCCAGTGAACCCTTCTGGCAAGATGTCGGGATGGTTTCGGATTTAAAGCCGGGCGACAATTACCTGTTCGTGGTCCCTTTGCAGGCAGGCACCCACCTGCGCACCCTTACAAGGAAGCCGAAGCCTCCCAAGGGTGGGCGGTGGGCTCCAGCATCATGTTGAGCACAGCACACATGTCCCATCCACCGTTCCTGCACACCCAACCTTGGCCACCACAGGAACCAACCACCTCACCAACCCACTGCATGATGCCCTTCCAAGCAGCAAATTTCTTCTATGGGATTGTAATCGGGGCATCCAAATTTTTTTCTTTTACCAATATTTCGCTGATATATGAACAATTAAAAAAAAAAAGTATGCCTAAATTAGTAATAGGAACACACATCAGAACTGTATAAATTAATAACAATGATACCCAATTAACTACTCCAATACACAGTCATATGTAACCAGACCTCCAAGGGAAAAAAGGTACCACTTCTATGAAGAGACCAGGAAATAGTAATACTCAGTTCCATATCATCTCTTCTTAATCATGTGTTCTCTAATTGGAGGTTGTCAAAAGAGAAAAATAATTTAGGGACTTTCTTGGAAGAGAGGAGATTTATAAAATAATTGAAGGGTTCTAATAGAATATTAATGGCACATCTGCTGCCCCCATGTCATGACACTCATACTGGTGACTGCTTAACAAAAAAAAAAAAATAAGAAAAGTCTTCTGCACAATTCTCCGTGCTTGAGACGCTACCATCCACAGGATCAAGCAATCGTTAATACTGGAATTCAGGTGATTTACAGGGATTAATGCATTGCTCTGGTCTCTTCTGTTGTTTCCCACGCACATCTGTGTCTCACCAGACACACACCTAACACAGACGCCAACTGTACCAACGGTGAACTCTGCTGGTTTTGTCCTCAACCCAAACCTTGTCATTTTTAGGATAACACACACAAGAGATCCACCTTAAAATCTGTATGATGTCAATCTAAGAGTCCCATTTAAATCCTAGATCATTAATCACATGCTCTGCTGTCTATCCAATTTTTCTGTTAACACTGTCACCCTCTTGAATTTACTGCCAGTATGGGAAAAGGCTTCTACATCAAAGACTTGGGTTTGGTTTAACAGAAACTCATCACCAGTGGAACTTCTGTTGAACTATTCAGCTTTCTGCAAATTAATTTAATTCCTGCGTTGACCATAATCCCATCAAAAGCCACCATATTTCTTCTGAAGTAGGAGCTGAGCCCTGGTCTCCAACACAAACTCTCCAGAAGTTATAATATAGCGTGCAGAGACACACAATCCCATCTGATCCAGCTCTGCTTTGACCTTTTCCTTGGCGGGGGCGGGGGGGGGGTAAGTCTGGGAATTTTACCATTTCCAGTAAACACAACTTAGAGTGTTAATTTGTTTATATTTCATGATCAGTTTTAATGCAAACGAGCATTCAATGTACTGACATGCTCCTAGAAACCAGCAACAGCGGCTCGTGCACAAACCAGGTTACCTGCAAGGCTGAAGAGCAATTCCCTTTTCGCCAGGGAGAGCCCCGCTCTGAGGCACTTTTGTTTTTACTGAACATTAAAACTGGCTTGCCAGGGGTCTGGGAAGGTCACGTTACTCACTGAAGTTTGTGTGAGTGAGTCCACACTTAAACTGGAAGGACAAGTCGGTTCTTTGTTCGGACATCCAAGGCTGCCTCTTCTACCAAAACTCATCGCGTTTAGCATGAAGGTGCAGTCGTGAGCCTACAGAATTAGTACCTTAATTTCTTGAAGAAAATGTGATTTGATCTGGCTTAACACAGATCCAAAATTAGTTTTCCAAAGGCAGGCACATATTGAAACGCAACCAGCCCATGCGTTGAGATACATCTCAATGTTAAATGGAAGAGTTAGATGTTCAAACGTGTTCCTGTAAGAAAAGCTCCCACAAAATGACAAGGAACTCTCAACCTCAACTAACTGCAATGCACAAGGCTGTACCTGCCCCATCTTCACACAAAGCAGTTGACACCGTTTCCACATTCATAGACAATATGAGTGGTTTTGCTTTGAATTAAAACAGTTTTAAACATTGCCAGGGGGTAACAGGAGGTGGGAAGGGGCTTTTGGACTCACCTGTTGAACTTCACTTTCTCCGTTCGATATTTTCTCCGTGTACACAAAGGAGTTGAATATCCTCTGCAAGAAAAATCAGAAAAGATGTGTAAGAGACGATTTGTCATTAACGTCATGTTAAAGCAGCTCCAGAAGGTGCATGGGTGAGGAAAATCGTGTCAGAAAACACCCGTTTCACCCAGGGGGGCTGTCTCTAACACCCGGCTGACCCAAGGGGAACCATGTCTCTGTATACATGTTTGTGGATCTGCAGGAAAAGGCTGTGTTTGTTTTTGAAGGCAAAGGCATAACAAGGTTTCTCCCAAACATCTGTTCATTTACCAAACTGACAGAAGGTGCTAAAAAAAATGTTTCGCATTAGACAGCCACTGTCATGCAAACTGTGGCTGTTCTCCAGTGCTAAACATTTAACCCAACATAACTTAATCTTTTAGAGTCCTCGCTTCCAACTCACACATGAGAGGCTGTGAGCCAAATTTAGACATATCTGGAGTCTGGAAAAGAGAATAGTAAGACCCACTATTGAACACAACCAGATCAAGCATACTAAAGGTGAAAAAAGGATGCGAGCAACAGCCACCCTGCCACCCCTGCTCACTTACAGTGGTCACATGGAGGAAAAAAAAAAAACACTCAACACCTTCTTAATATTCTGCTTCCAAAACGAAAAATAAGATTGGAAGGATTTTGGATTGTGCCCACAGCATCCCTGCAGTTTCCCTGATACACCTACGTTTCTCTTTCAAGGGTTCTCACTTCCAAGGGCAGAATCACAGAATCGTTTTGGTTCGAAGAGACCTTCAAGACCATCAAGTCCCCCCGTTCCCCAGCACTGCCAGGTCCCCACTGACCCCTGGCCCTCAGCACCACCTCCACACGGCTGGGAAACCCCTCCAGGGATGGGGACTCCACCACTGCCCTGGGCAGCCTGGGACACGCCTGGACAACCCCAATGGGGAACAAATTGGTCTTCAGGGACAACCTCAACCTCCCCTGGTGCAACTAAGCCAGTTGCTTGCATCCTGTCACTTGTTCCTGGGGAGAAGAGACTGACCCCCCACCTCCTGCCAACCTCCTGTCTGGGAGTTGTGGAGAGCCAGAAGGTCTCCCCTGAGCTTTCTTTGTCTCGAGGCTGAACCCCCCCAGGTCCCTCAGCCGCTCCTCAGCGCACTTGTGCTCCAGACCCTGCCCCAGCTCCGTTGCCCTTCTCTGGACACACTCCAGCCCCTCCATGTCCTTCTGGGAGTGAGGGGCCAACACAGAACCCAGGATTCAAGGTGTGGCCTCACCAGTGCCCCCAGTCCAGGGGGACGATCCCAGCCCTGGTCCTGCTGGCCATAGTATTTCTGATACAAGCCAGGATGCTGTTTGCCTTCTTGGCCACCTGGGCACACTGCTGGCTCCTCTTCAGCTGCTGGCAACCTACACCCCCAGGTCCTTGTCTCTGGGCAGTTTCCGGCCGCTCGTCCCCCAGCCTGGAGCATTGCAGGGGGTTGGTGTGACCCAAGTGTAAGACCCAGCACTCAGCCTGGTTGAACCTCAGCCCATTGGCCTCGGTCCATCGATCCGGCCTGTCCAGATCCCTCTGTAGAGCCTCCCTACCTTCAAGCAGATGGACAGTCCTGCCTAACTTGGTGTTACTGAGGGAGCACTCAATCCCCTCATCCAGATCATTGATCAAGATGTTAAAGAGATCAGGCCGCAACACTGAGCCCTGCGGAACACCAGCTGTGACTGGGCACCAACTGCATCGAACTCCATTCACCACCATTCCCTAGGCCAAGCCATCGAGCCAGTTTTTTGCCCCGCGAAGTGTACACCCATTTGGGCCAGTAAAAGCCACACTGCTCTTTTCACAAAACCACAGCCCAAACCCAAGAGATGCTGTTAGTACCTGCCACAGAAATAAGTGCATGGGGAGCTCATCTGTCTTAGAGGAGCTGCACTGGCTGCTCCAAGGTGGTCCAAGAGGGGATTTTCACACTGCACCTGGTGCAATACTTAGTGGAGCTTCTGCGCATCGCGTAGGGAAGAGAGTGAACTATTGTGAAACAAACCTTACGACTCCAAACGTACCAAATATCAGTGATAGAAGCAGAAGGAACATGGAGGGTGAACTCCTTCCTCAGTCGTGAAGGAGGCATAACAAATAAAAAAAAAAGTCAGTGGCATTTTTCCCTATCAGCCTCAAGGGGAGCTGGGACTTCACCAACAGAGTGGATTTCACGTCTCTCAGCGTTATGTCAAACATGTCTGTAGGCATGGCCACATCTGGCAAAGTACAGTGATTTATGAAGACGCTCTTGGGTCCCTCCCTTGACGTGATACTTCTGAAATTACTAAGACTCATGTTTACAGCAACACAATAAGCCAGTCAGCTCTCCAAATTATTAGCAACAACAACTGCAATTACTAAAGTATTCAGACTGAAGAAGTCTAAATTTCATCCAAATCCAGTGTAATCATTGGTCGATGACTCCAAGAGTTTTCTTGATGCAGGTTTAGCCGATTTCCTCCTAGTAAGGCTGTATGCAGCTACAGCTGGCAGAACCAGCGTGGAAATCCCTTCGGTGTGCTCTGCTCCACTACGATCCTCACTTGCCCTTATCCCTCTCCCTCCTGAGGACTTCAGGAATTTCAAAAATTCGAACTCTTAATTCTAAAGAAGCATTTGGAAGGGCAGCAATAAATCTCCTCGGTTTACAAGTCTCAGATAGCCAAGAGGGAGCAGGGGGGAGGTATCTACTCTTAAAAGCCGCCTGTACACTGAGACTTCCTCTTCTTCCAGACCTTTGTTTAAAGTTCTGCTTGGGTACTTTAACTACAAACACGCTGGCTTTTTTTTTCTTTCCTCCTCATGAGATGAAAAGATAATTTAAACATCAGAGGAAAATACATTAAAGCATGTCCATTTTGATGCAAAATGTTTTAAATGAATTTCATTTTTCTCTGCACACAGCATTTAGTCTCTAGACATCAAAAGGAGCAAGAAGGAAATAGACTGTCAGCTACCAAGAACGGAGCTTTCTGTCCTTAACACAAAGCTGACCCTTTCCTCCAGCCCTTCAACACGTAACTGTGTTTGTGAACTTTCAAAATAATGCCAGAGACCATTACACACGGTTAGGGAAGAGTCACAGTGCCAGCAAGAATTTATTCAGCCACGGGGCCAGGTTTTTAACCGATTTTTGCTTGATTTATCGTTTAACCAAGTTCTTTAAAATTATACGGTATCTTCTACTTTTTTAATTAAAAGCTTTGTGGATGTCAGAGAGGGGGTAACAGGAGCCTGTTAAACTGCCATCACAGACAATGACCCTAAACCAACAGTAAAAACTAAGTAAGGCTTGAGAAACCACCCCGGAGCTCCTTGGAGCTCCCCGAGGCCACGCGTTAACTGCTCAGCCTCTGCCTGGGTACCGTCCCGTTACTCGGGATATTTGCATCCTCTTCAAGAAATCCTTACGCAGAATTTCACCCGAAGCCAAAAACGTCTCCCCCTCTTGTATTTAAACTAATTTCACGAACTTAAAAACCTGACCTTTTTACAGAGTGAAGCGGCAGGCTCCAAGTGAAGTTAAGGGAACTTCACAGACCCAAGAGTGAATCAGCTCCACAAACTTAACAAAACCAGCCTAAACTCTTAGAAGAACTTGCCCATCGTGGTTTACACAGCACATTAGCATCTGTACCTTATTCTTCCCACCCCTCATTGTTTAACTGAATCTGCTGAGCAGATGGCAGCAGGCTAAGTCCGCTCCAACAGGAACAATCACACACGTGTTTAATGAGATGCTCGCCCGGGATTATTTGCCGTAACCCATCACCACTTGCTCTCACCACGCACGAAGGCTGCAATCACTGCGCTGGCTCGGCATCCAGCCTTCCTCCCACCCGCCGAGCTGGTGCTCCGCCAGACACAGCGCTATCTGCATCCCCGCCGCTGCTCCCAACTCCTCCTCATCACACACCACCTCAAACCCTGAAACAGCATTTCATTTTATTGTTTGCCATTTGCTCCCCGCTTTTTGCTATCATCAGCTATTTTAAGTTTATATCTTTATAAATATTCAAGTTCTTGCTGATCATCGGTCAGTTATGTGAAAAAGATTAATTTGCTCAGGAATTCTCAATTCCTTTAAACCCAACATCTTTAAGAGACAACAGCTTTATTCCTGGGGCACATGGCAGAGTAGGGTTACCAGGAGGGTGTCTAGGCAGGGTTGGGATCTCTCCAGAGCAGGAGACTCCACACCCTCTCCGGGCAGCCTGGGCCAGGGCTCCTCACCCTCACACCAAAGAAGTGTCTCCTCAGGGTCAGGTGGAACCTCCCGCATCCAGTTTGTGCCCGATGCCCCTTGTCCTGTCGCTGGGCACCACTGGGCAGAGTCTGGCCCATCCTCCTGACCCCCCTTTAGCTCTTGATCCCATTGAGGAGGTCCCCTCTCAGGCTGCTCTTCTGCAGCTGAACAGCCCCAGGGCTCTCAGCCTTTCCTCGGCACAGAGATGCTCCAGCCCCTCCTCATCCTCACAGCCTCCGCTGGACTCTCTCCAGTAGCTCCTTGTCTCTCTTGAACTGGGGAGCCCAGCACCGGACCCAGCACTCCAGATGTGGCCTCCCCAGGGCAGAGCAGAGGGGGAGGAGAACCTCCCTTGAACTGCTGGCCACGCTCTTCTTCATGCACCCCAGGAGACCACTGGCCTTCTAGGCCACCAGGGCCCATCGCTGGCTCATGAGCAACCTCCATGAAGTTAATTTCCACAAAGTTTTTTCACTTAAAAAAAAAAAAATAGAAAAAAAAGCAATTTTTTTTTGCCAATCCAAACTGAATTACTTTCAGGATTTGTTTTAGAAACCAGCATTTTGTTACCATTTTTCCTTTGTGTTGCCAGAGCTCACCCAGCACAGCAGCAAACTCTGCTTCATTCACCACAGCTATTCTCACCACAAAGCATCAGTTTTCAAACACAACATTCAGAAGTAAACAAAATGGAAAGCTATATCAAAACTCATGGTGAAGCATCTGCATTTTCCCTACTTTGTTCCAAACTTCAGAAATTACATTCATTCCAGATTTAGCCAGGTCTGAATTAGAAAGTCAGTGTAATATTCTTCTTGAATTACTGAAATACGTGGGAGGTGCTCAGAGAGAAACACCACTTGTCTGGCTGGCTGTACCTATCACCTGCTGCTTTACGTTCTCATTTAAACTCCATGGGGCAGGCGGTGGCTGAGCACAAAGCCTTGTGCCATCCCCAGGGCCCTCATGCCTCCGGCAACACCTGAATCCTGCAGCACAATGCTCGGCACATCACTCATGCTCTTAATCCTTCCCTTCCCTTCCCGAACATGGTGCTCACATTTAGCGACGCAAACAGAAGCGTAGAAGGAGAAAATCATGGTGTCTGCAGGGACCACTGCAGGATTTCTGGCAATCCATGACAGCTCTGAGACACGCAGGCAACAGGAATGCTGACTGATGTGTCCCTGCGAGCCTGCAGACGATGCCCACAACTGGACAGAGTTCTGAGAAACCTGGGGTTTGTTTTAAAAATACACATTTTCAACACATTAGCGACTCTTGCTTTCCTAAGCTCTTTAATCACCTGTCTGGGTCAAAAGCTCTTGCAACTTCCTAGAAAATATTCTTCTGTGGTATCTAGATATGACTTCAACAGCAACCAAGTGCTTCTCGGTGCCACCAGCCTGCCTCGCTTTTCACTCTGAAGAGCAGGACAAATATTTGATAAGCGAGATAAATGGGGAAGTGATGAGAGGATCCAAGGGCAGGGGTCCTCGGGGCTGGGACAGGGAAGATTTGGGCCACCACCAGCTAATGCCTCCCACAGGTGGGGTCTGACAGTGACGGATGGGCATAGCACCCAAACCCACATCTCCGGCTGGGAGGGAGTCAGGTTTCCCACCACACTGGAGATAAAGGGTAGCTCGGCTTTAAATTTGTGGTGTGCCAAAACCTGGCTTAGGAGACTTTTATTCATAATTTGAAGCCGAAGGCAACTCAGTTTTAAATCCGGGAGATGACTCTAAACCAAGCTTAGCATAGAAAGTAAAATGTTCAGCTGGCTTCTTCCCTCAGTTCCTCAAGATTAAAATAAACTCAGCAGCAACGCACTGCAGTGAGGAAACACTTCAAAAAGCCCCCACTTTGTCAGCACCGCATCAAAACAAACACCAAAAGCCCCCACCCCCAAACCTCCATGGTCCCCAACCAAATACAAGCACCAAGTGCTCTGCAGAGCAGCCAGCCATCTGCACATCCTTTATTCACCAGACGAGATACGAATCCATCTGCCTACCAACAAAAATAACATTTTCAGAGACAGCGAATCAGGAAAAACAAATACAGGGTTAACAGAATATCCACTGAGCTGTAAATATGCCAAGGATGGTTTAGCACCTATACTACAAGACATTTAAAGAAAGCCAACTGTAGAGTACTGTTACCTGTCATATTTGTGTAATGACAAGATGAAGAAACCCAAGAATCACAAACTATACAAAAAATGAACACGTGTCAAATACAGGCAGAATTAGCTCAGCAGGGCTGCAATACTTTTTAAACTTCAAGCAGCTACTAACCAGGGCCTGTTTCTTTTATTAGAGGTTAATGTTTTAAAAAGTGGTGAGCAAACAAATACATAACAAATCCTTTTTCTGATGAAACTCACCCAGTGAGATTGTTTTGAGGGAAACCTGTGGCTTCTGTCTGGCGTTTATTTTTGCAGGGTCTGAAGCCATATCACGTTATGTTTTGTTACCATTTCCAAAACCAGAAACATTAAATAGTGGGTTCCCATGAGATCAAGGACATGCTTTGTGTTCTTTCTCTAAGAATTTACAATATACATATAGGAAGCTAAAGGAAATTGGAGGAAAACACAGTGAAACGCAAACCCAGTTGGATGAGAGCCGACAGACCCTACTCAGCCCAGGGACAGATGTGTCTGAAAGGAATATCCCAACATCACACTGCAAATACCTTTCTCGAAATTTTTTTCATTACATTATTCATCAAGCAGCAACAGATACCTTTATCAGACAGGTGGACAAACGTGATGTGGAGCTCAGAAGCTGAGCTCGGGTCGGTGCTTCCGTGGGGGTCAGAGGGCAGACACCACGAGCAGCACTTTCGATGAAAACATGAGGAAACACAAAGACTCTCACAGCTTGTGATTCTACTGTCCTGGTTCACCTCCAACCATCGACATTTTGCTCGGAGAAGCTCTCTATGTCACTAATGGACAATGTCGGTCTGTGCTCAGTTATCTGCATTGCTGAAGTGTCGTTAAACCACATCATCACTCGACAGACTCCTGTGGCAGCTTCATGTAAATGATTTTGCTTCTTTTACATATAAAATTTACATTAGATTACTTGGAATGGAGAGGAATTTGCAGGGGAAAAAAAAAAAAATCAATCATGAGAAAAAGCTGAGCCTATCAGACACAGCTTTTCTAATTCTGAGGGTAGAAAGCATCGCACTTAGCATTTACAGTTATTTATCTACTGCCATTAGCCTGTGGGAGCATTTCAGGAGTCGTATTCAGAAGGGGAGGTGGTGAGTAGGTACGACACTGCTTGAAAACAGTCAAAGTAGAGCACAGTTCTTATAAACGTGTTTCTTTGGAAAACTTCAGGCCTTGGCAAGGAGAGAAAACTATGGAAAACTGACTAACTGCCAAAAAGGCAATCAAGAACCGGCAGATTTTTGTCTTCTTTTTTCAAGGGACCAGAGAAGAGGGAGAAACAAAGAGTGAGGGGAAAATACCCTAAGAAAATTAGTTCCACATGTTAAAAAGATCATTCATTTAGCCAATGTAACTTGACTAAGGTTATACTCATGACAATGTATATGGCAGGATTTCAGAAAATGGGAAGTTACGCTACCCAGCCTTCAAATACAAAGCAGATGGGCTTCTCAGTAGGATTGGATTTTTTTCCCCCTACACTTATTCCTCATTCCAGCCTCTAGGATGTAAAACTTTAAATATTTATACGGTTTGGGTTTTTTTTTTTTTCAGATTGAAGACTTTGATTACTGGACATTCTTCAGCTCGCCACATTTTGTTGTTTCTCTTCTCTTTGAAAAGAACATAAATTTGAGCATTTATCAGGAGGAAAATTGACCTGAAACTTCATTCTATTGGGAGAACACTGGGTTTCATTCTTCTGGTTTGTTTTCAAGCTCCTGTCAAAGTGAGTAACTAAAAATGGGGAAACATTTAAGCAGCAGACCAGTACATAAATGCAATTCTACAGCAAAAAGAGCTCGAGATCATTTTAGTGTAATTATTGTGCTTGTCCAATTTGGTCATGAATTCAACATACTGCAAATACGCCGAAGAAAACATGGTTCAGTTTATGTAACATTCCAGTGAGGACTGTGTAATTTTACAGCAAAGTAAAAAAACCAACCAAACAAAAAACAAACCCCAAATGAACATACAGAGCATATGATTATGTTTCCTGATCTGTTCAACACAACTAAAGCAGAAGCTGTTGGGTTTTGTTTGGAGAAACGCTGCAGAGGAACACTAAGGCTGGAGCGAGGTATTAAAGAGATCTACTTGAATCAGGAAAAAAAAAAATCCAAGAACGACAAAATTAAACATAGGACTTTATAGATCATAAATCTCCACACTCAACTTCTGTGCATAAAATGGATGGGCTGATGCTAACGTCGTTACAGAACTGTTTTCTTTAAATGTCCAAAAGTATCATTTTTCAGGCTCTCTCAGCAGGAACCATCAACATACACATGATAAATACCATGATAACAGCCCTCCCCTGCAACTGCTGCTGCTGCAGCGCTTCCTAACAATAACTGTCTCATACTGCCTGTGCTCGGAAAGACACCGGAGTTTAAAGCTTTAACACACACCGCGGGCAGTTCTCGGCTGTTTCCACACAAGGCACCAACACTTCTTTCAACAGAAAAATAATAGATGAGTAACAACCTGAAAAAGACTGTCCGTAAGTTCTACCCTCCCATATGGGTCAGTGTCTGTAATAAAAAGCACAAGAGCACTCTAGTGTGATAATATTATTTGTATAATAAGTAGAAGAATTTTAAGGTCACCTGTTTAGATACCTCATTTGCATTGTTTTCTCTTGCTGGAATCCACACCCTTCCTTTTTTGAGTGGAAGGGAGCAGGAGCAATTCCTCACACTCCAAAATTCTCAGGAGGTTTGGCTTCTCAATTAAATTTTGAAAAAAGTTTAAAAATTAACTCAAGATAAACACTTTGCATCAATCATTATCTTAATTATTCTCTCCAACTTGGATGTAAAGTTATTTGAAAATAAGTTACATTTCCAACTGACCCAGGGCTATAAATTGACTTAAACTTGACCCCCAGGTGCAAGACCTCCCCAAACCCAACGAAATGCTTTGAGCTCTGCACACCCAACAAAGGCGCGTAGCCTGGAGCAGTGGTGCCTGCAGAGGGTGATACCTCTGTCTGCTGAGCTGCTGTCCCAGAATCACAGAAACATTTTGGATGAAAGAGACCTTCAAGACCATGAAGTCCCCCCATTCCCCCAGCACTGCCAGGTCCCCACTGACCCCTGGCCCTCAGCACCACCTCCACACGCCTGGGAAACCCCTCCAGGGATGGGGACTCCACCACTGCCCTGGGCAGCCTGCGACAGCCCTGCACAACCCCAACGGGGAAGAAATTGGTCCTCAGGGACAACGTCAACCTCCCTTGGAACAACTTGAGGCCGTTTCCTCTCATCCCGTTACCTGTTCCTGGGAAGAAGAGACTGACCCCCACCTCGCTCCAACCTCCTGTCAGGGAGTTGTCAGAGCCAGAAGGTCTCCCCTGAGCCTCCTTTGCTCCAGGCTCAACCCCCCCAGGTCCCTCAGCCGCTCCTCAGCGCACTTGTGCTCCAGACCCTGCACCAGCTCCGTTGTCCTTCTCTGGACACCTCCAGCACCTCAATGTCTTTCTCGTAGTGAGTGGCCCATTTCCAGTTTAATATCAGCATATTTTATGGTTTAGCAAGAAAAAACTGCTGCCCATACTGACCCTATATCCCACCTGCAGATGTAGCCTCCCAAAACACTTCTCAAACCAATCGTGGTTTATGCAGCAGCTATGGAAGCCAAAGGAGTACAGACAGGGAAAGGATCTGCATTTGCCTATGAATGGCAAGCAGAAATTGCGTCCAGGGCAGCGGGGCCAAGAGCACTTGTGCAGAAATAGGCACATCTATCCGTCCCACTTCAGCTGCTCTCCAGGTCTCTGAGGACACGGTTCCAGTCGCAGAGCTGTGATGCCCAGACTAACCGTGGGCCAATCACCACATGCTTACAAAAGCAGGGAAGAGTTAGATTCATTTGCACTCTTTCTGACCTTGAAACATGAAATCCCCGGGTACTCTCTGCAAGCTTTAGGAAACAACACTTCACTATACCTAGGCACTAATGAAACGAGAATCACCCATCTGCCAGCACTGGGAATGGGCTGTTTCTCCTCTTGCTTCCAAAACAGGGATGGAATGAACTCAGGGAGCACACTAACGGACTAATTATCTGACAGCTTCTCTCCATTAAGTTTCATGAGCCAGAAAACCACCTGACACCACCAAGAAGATTAAACACACCTATAACAGAAGTACATGTTGTATCCTGGACCCTCCAAAACTAACATTCAGATGCAAAGCAGCAAATAAGCGCTAGGTCAGCAAAGCAAAGAAGATAAGCTCTAGAAGAAACTGCTAAACCACTTGCTAGCGCTCATCCAAGGTCAGTGATAACCCCCATGTTCTGCAGGACAATGGCCGGAGAAGCAGAGCTGGCTCACTAGCATCCAGGAACCAACCTTCAGGTGGCTCCTGCACAACAGAGGTCAGTTAGTCCTTAGGACTACTTTTCCCTCATTCTTTCATAGAGCTGTAGTCCAGCATAAGTCACCGCTCTATGGAACAAAACCTCACAGGAACACTCAATGGAAGCTGCCCAATTAACCGTTCTTCCTCATGTTTAACTTGTTATCTTGGGACACAAAAGGAGGTAGAGCAACCCGCTGAAAACAAATGTAAGCTTCGGGAAAGAGCAGAGCTATTAGATGTTATCAGCTCACAAAAAAAAAAAATTAAAGATTGAGACTAAGGGGAAGCTCATGAATTGAATTCCTACAGCACTTCAAAGCAATTTGTGCATGAATGCAAGCATTTATTCTTCTAATTAAAGAAGAAAAAAAAAGCAAGCAAAATAGCAAGAACATCATTTACATGAAAGAGGGGGGCGTAAAAAAAAAAAAAACAAACCAACAACCCAAATCTGAAGTGTTAATCAAGAGCAGCGTAGATTCCAAGCCAGAAAAGGGAGAGAAAGCTCCAGATTTTAATGAGGGAAGGCTCTGAAGGAGAGCAAAACTCGCCGCAGTGTTTTCTGTAGCACTCCTGCCAAGACATCCCAGGAGAATTTCCACATCCAGCCTTTGGGAGCAAAAAATTATCAGATATTTTGCAAAGAAGAGGCCTTTATCTTCCACACTCATTGTTTTACAAACCGAAGAGGCTGCGAGCCAAGGGTGGGGCTCCAGGGTCCTTGACTGTAGTCCCAGAAGATGGGATGGCTCCACCAAGGCAGCTGCTGAGATGGAGAGGGCTTGGGCCAACAGGACCTGCTGCAGACCACGGTGCGTCTGGCACCAAGCAAAAGAGCTTTTCCCTATTTCTCTTTAGTGGTTTGAATTGTTTTTACACAGAAAATCATGCTAATGCAAAAGGAAAGAGACGGCTCTCTGGCACACCCCCCTTTTACATCTCTCTACAGGGTCCTCCCAACACAGACATTCGACACATGAACTGCGTGTCCACTTCTCCACATGACAAACATCGGACAATCCAGGTCCGTTTAACATCAGCAGCGTTGAGGCGGGAGCTGTTCAGGTATACACAATTTTTCCAGTTAACCAGAGCCCATGATTTGACATTTGGGTGCATATTTTTCTAGATACTTTACTGGTCTCCAAGACTGCCTGACAAATGTTGTCATCATTCAGGGAGTCATTATTTAACCAGGGCTTCCAAACATGAAAACAACCTCGGCCCTGCTTGTTTCTCTTGCCACAACAGCAACTTCAGCATAAATCGTATTTCAACATAAGAAGACCAAGTAGCATTAAGACTTACGAGAAAAATAACAAAACCCAGAATTTGTAATCTGTGGCTCCAATTATTTGAAGATTGGCAAACCAGTATTTATCATCTTAAATAAATGTAACACAAAACAAAAATGATAAGTGTCATTCACAATGTACAACAGCCTACAGCACCTTCTAACTAAAAACAATGATTTCAGCCTTCTAAAAATCACGTTTGCTGCAATTATTACAAATATATTTTTCTTTCAAACACTAAGTAGGAAGAAATTACGACTGCACCTCAATTTAAAAATCAGAGCACGCACTCTTCTGATGAGCTGTTGATTAACGATACCAAGATAAACACCATCCACAGGATTTCCGTGTTTGAATGTGGATGCTACAAATTAGCACCCGAAATTTGTAAGAATTCCGCCTCACACCCAATCTCTAAAGGCATTTCACCTGTCTGAAGACGATTACGATGCAGGATTTTGTAGCTTCCACACAGGCAGCTTCCCCTTAGCCAGTGGAATATCTTCTCGCAGCTATTTCACGGTGTGGGATGCTCTTTGCCATGTGGTCAGATTCCTGTGGTTTCCCATTAAAGCCAGAGTCACTCCAGGAGGAGTTTTCTTGCTGGGGCTCTCCCAGATCTCCCACTGTTTCCCCTGGAGTTTGCAGGAGAGAAACACGCTACTTCCAGCTCCAGCAGACCTGCACTACCGCGAGCTCCCGTAAGCTGTTGGTTCTAAGAAGCCTTTGCAAAAATACACTCACTGTGCGATACTGAAGGCTGATAATTTGATGAGAGCACCAAATACATGCACACATGACACTGAACAAAAATATTATACAGGTGTTGGAGGTAAATCAAGTATTTATTCTCAGTGTGATTCCTTTGCACTCACTGAGAAGAGATATAATTATTTTCAAAGATGTACAGTGGCTAATTCTGCTAATTTATACTTGAGTTGGCAGCCACGCACGCTGTAGATGGAGCAGCATCACCTTTGCTCCATTTCCTGAGTCCTCCTCTAACCTTAAAGTCTTGGCAATATTCAATAACTGCTCCTTTGGCCTTTTGAAAATACTCTTATTTATTTCTGACGTTCAATGACCTTGTGAAAATACTGAGAGAAGGAGCAAGATCGCTGCTAGATGCAAAGGGTTTCGTGGGTGGGTTGTTTTTTTTTTTTTTGGTTGGATTTTTTAAGAGGTTACCGAAGAGAAAACCTGGAATCCTTTTAACTGAATATTCACTGGCTTCTGCAGATCATTAAAAACCAAACATGACAGCATTGGATTTAATCAGCTTAATGTGGACCCATCCAGGTGTAAGCACAACTGCACAACACGGCTCAGAGGGATGAAGGAGCCAAAGAGGCTCCAGAAGATGCTGTGCAGGGGACTCAGAGCCCCTTCCCACCGCCAAGAATCTCAAACTGACTGACATCACATGGATGTTTTGCAGCCTAAAACACACAACATGGTTGTAGCTACAAACTACAGTTGTAGCTACAAACCTACGAGCACAGTCCTGGGACTCTGCACATCTACGGAACCGTGTAATTTATGGTCAACATAGCACAATACCGCAAGGACAGGAGGAACAGAGCACACACCAGAACTTGGAAGCAATTCCCACTGTTAAAGAGGAATTTAAAGTGGAGGGAACCAGCTTCTCAGAAAAAACAACCACCCTGGAAATTTATAGCGATAGCATTAATTCCGTTTATGACGTGATGTGATTGCCAGTTGGGTTGTACCTATTAAAAAGATCAAAAGGGTCTTGCACACACACATGTTGGTAAAGTTAAAACAGTGACAGGGGCAATTACCATTTTTCATTCCTTCTGCAAATATTATTACAAGCTGCTTTTTCACAAGACATTTACAAACTATGAAACAAGCTCCACTGCTCCTGGTAAATGAACACAATTACAACAATTTCTGCTTCAAAACAGAAAGAATCATTTGACCTCTTTAAATATCTAAATTCATGTTTAACTTTGTCTAAATAAAATATTTTGGAACCTCTGGAGAAAAGGCTGCTCATTTACTCCAAATAAACCTCTGCTGTGATTTCCTTCAGAAGACACTACTTACATGAACTCTCCTATTTAAGAAGCACTCATGCTGATCGTGGGTACAGTGTCATCTTCATTAATCAAGAATCCCTAGGCAGACAGTTCCACTTGAAATTATAAAACCTCACTGTTTCATGGTACTGCAAGGTTTCCTACCATTCATCCATATTTAATTTTTGAGGATGCTTCAGTGCACATAAAATATTTATCAGTCAAAGAGGTTTTCAAATTAGAATGTTTAATACCAGCTTCCTCCTCAAAATCATTTTTACTCCTTTTTCAGTAAATGATCCCAGCTTTCATTTGTTAAATTTTATCAGACTCAGAAATACGAGATGTCAATGGAAAGCCTGTACCTGCTACGTGCTGCTGCATTAGAACAAACAGTATTTTACTAATACCTGTCATTCTTTTGAAGCATTATATAATAACCACAGGCATCGAAACATCACTCTGGTGGTAGCGCCGCTTCCCACATGAACACTGCTCATGGAGCAAGGGCACAAGCTCGCCGAGCCTCGCTCCGCGCACCAGCCCCACAGGACTGACTGGTGAACCTGGAATTAAGGGGTTTAAGGCTGTAGAGAGCCCACCTCCGGCTCAGCAGCCTAAATAAAATCCCTTTCTTTTGCTTTTCTGTGCAATTATCTGTGTGTTGCACGTCTGTCTAAACACGCAGAAACGACACTGTGATCCACTCTGGTATCAGGATTAGCGAGTTCAGACACCAAGGAGAAATAAAGGCATTAACGCTACTTTGGATGTAGACAGAATTGAGGTAGATTAATGCTACGCAGGGAATAAATATTCCTGTTGTCAAACACAGTTACTGCAACACCACTATCTGTATTTGACAGTCAGAAAGTGGAAACAAAAAAAAGATTTATCGGCCAGGAAATTTTTCATTATACTGATAATGTATCTTAATGAATAAATTTTAACTTTAATAAATTAATAAACTGCTGATATCCACAAATTAACTTGACCTCCCTGTTTCAGCATGCAGTCTGTGTTTTAATATTCAGAATATCACTACACAGAGACACTGGGAGCAGACAGGTCTACACAAAAACCAGCTTAATGCCTCTCTCTGATCTCCCCAGCTTGACTTTTCAGTCTTTCTCTGTCTTCCCACTCTTAAACCTAACAAGGACACAAGCACAAGGCTAAGGTTACATAACCAAAAGCATCAGGCAATATGAAAGTTCAAAAGATTCCCAAAAGTGGTGTCCATCCTAAAATAGATGTGACACAGCATGGGAAGATGAAGTTCTGGCATGAATTTCAGGGTTAGGGAGAAGTCACAGAATACTGAATTTCTTAAAAAAGAAAAATTAAATGCTAAAACTCTGCAAGCCCCATCTCCAAGCAAGGCAAAGTCCTCTCTCTTGTGTCTCCTAACGCATTAACTCAGGGTTTTAAACAACATGGTGTGCTCCTATTTCTCCCTACACTTGCAAATGATCAAATAGTAAGTTTCCAGTATGAGCATTATCTAATAAACACATAAATTACCCGGACAGAAAGCGAACCACAGTATGCGCTCTGCTCCACGTGTTAAGAATTACGAGTGGTGACCCTCGCATCAAACTAAAAAAAAAAGTGGAAACGTGAACCAAATCCCCCCAAGCACGCAGCAGCCAGGCAAGAAACGCTGAGCCCATCACCTGGACGTGAATAATGACTGGAGTTTAACACAGCGTAGGAAGGTATTCTAGGCAACAAACACAGCAATCACTGGTTGCTTAAGTTAATTCAATATTTTGTCATATATTTGCATCCAGTTTCCACCTATTCACAACCACGAGCTATTAGTCATGTAAAAGTGGTTTGAAAAGCTGATGTCTTGCTGCAAGCTGCTCCTCTATTCAACTAAAGCAGTGAGGACACAGAGGTCTTCTACAAAGCATGAAAATCAGAGCAAACCCTTTACAATTCCTTTTCAAAGTCTCGAATGCATTTGCACGACAAAATTTAACAATTACAAGGAGTGGGAATTTTTGTATTTCATTACAATAGCAATATGGAGAATGAAGCAGAGAATCACTTCCAGATGGTGTCCAGGTTGGGTTTGGTTCGTCAGCTCTACAGCGTTTGGGAAGGTTTAATGGAGTGGTAACAAGTCAGAGACCTTTTTTCCCAGACCAAAATTAAGTAGGTCCCTAAATACGTACCTCCTACCCTCCCTAACCTTATACCACATCACTCTACACACCCCTCCTTGCCCAGCTCCCCCAGAAGTTATCAGGAACATTCCTGTTTTAGTTTTGCTTGTACAAAATGCAGCCCCCTGCAAAGCAATGAAAAAAGAAGCCGTAACGTGAATGACCTATTGTACCTTTGGATTTATTTGCAATGATCATTAATCTGGATCATTAAAAAGGTCATTGCAGCTCTAACACCTGCCCCCTACTCTAATCTGTAATTTTATAGGGGAAATATCAGTGCTCTTCTCACTTAAAAACCAAGAGAGTAGGAGACTCATATAATAAAGCATAAAATGCATAAAGTGTAGAAGGAACTGGGGGAAAGAATGTTCCTGGATTAGTTCTTGATGTGTTCCTTGTTGAAAGGGTGGACAAAGCAAGAGAGTAATTTCTACAGTGTCAATGCCATTTTAAGTTCGCAACTTGCAAAAGTTAATTTTACTTCAAGAATTTGGCATGTCCTCTTCAAGCACCAAAACAGACCTGAAAGATGCAGGGAAGAAAACAAACAAACCCCAACCCCATCCCAAACAACAACAAACCCCAACCCTGCAAGACTCAATTGCTGACAAAGCCCTAATGTAAACACACATATCAGTTAGAAAAACCCACCCAAGTGTTCTGAGCATTTCTTCCATTTCTCCAAGGAAAGAAGGCACACACTAACCTTGGCCATGGGAGGCTTCTGCAGCAAACACATGGTTGAGGAAGATGTTCCAGCTCCTTGTTACATAGCTCTCAGCTATGGAAATATTTGATAGGTTCCTCTTTTGAAGGAACCTGCCTCTTCTGAAGTCACCACTAACCAGAACTAACCGCCAGCCCTCGTTAGGATTCCACAATGTTCTCAGAGAATCACAGAATGATTTGGGCAGGGACATCTGCAACTAGAGCAGGGTGCTCAGAGCCCCAAGGTCCAACGTGACCTGCAATGGTGCCAGGGATGGGGCTTCTGCCACCTCTCGGGGCAACCTGGGCCAGGCTCTCACCACCCTCACATAAAAAAGTCTTCCTTCTCTCTAGTCTCAATCTCCCTCTTTCAGCTTAAACCAGCAGCCCTCGTCCCATCACAACAGCCCCTGCTGAAAAGATTGTCCCCATCTTTCTTATAAGTATTAAAAGGTCTTCCTTTACCTCTGCAGACCAGGGTCAATTGAAATGCTATCAGATCTAAGAACTACTTTTTAGAAACACAAGTTTGGGGCACAAAGAAAACTCTGCTATCAGACTCAAGGGTCTTTTAACATCTCTCTGTGTGTATTAAATGCTAATAAGCAAATCCTCCACTCAATGTTTTGTGAACCCAAATACTGAAACAACTATTTTAGATCAGTTTTGCCACTGTACGCTTCACTCACCTACAGCGAGTCCTGCTCACTAGTTCTTGATGAAGTTCAATCCCAGCTGCTCCAGCAGCAGGAGGGCAAGGAGGCACCTCTTGGCAACACGCTTTTCATACCAAAACAAATGAGGATGAGCCTCTGAAGGATGGATTCTCTAAGCCTGGGATACAACGATAAGTCGTCTTTAAAACTGGCAAGTTTTAAAACACAATTATCCTTTACCTCACATGGTGTGGTTACATATACACACTGGCATAAGCAGCAAACTTGCCTTAAGAAACACCCACCTTGGCCCTTCTGCTGTTTGCTGGGGCTGTGCTGAATCCCTGCAGCCCCAAGGGCTCATTGCAAGGATCCAGTTTACGCTACAGCCCCACAAAGAGCTGCGCTAACAGCACTCTTAGTGAGGCAAACCTCAGCGGAGAGATGGGGCAAACAGCCAGGTGCAACGTGACCTCTAGAAAGCAGCGTAACGCAGCTGGACGCGCAGAATTTCAGAAATCGGCACACAGCGTGTTGCAGGAAAGATCGACTGCTAAAAACAATCCTTACCCCAAGTGGCACCGCTTACGAGATGTCAAGTCCATCAGGCAGTTTTTAAGCCTAACAGTCGTTTACTCATTGCTCTGTGCTTCGCTGGAAGCATACAGCACCCTTCCAACGTAGATAAACCACGTTTCCAAGCCCCTCGAGGCACTTACACCATCACAGTGATGCAGCCCAGTACTACAGAAAATGAGATCTGAGTTCTGATTGTTTCTCTGAACTTTATCTTCCCTGTAGCTGAACAGTGTTTTGCTTAGTCTCCCAATTTCTTTGTTCTATAGCCTCCTGAATAGCTGCATTTAAGACAAACACCCTTATTAAGCAGTTATTGTTCCATTTCTTCTGAAGATAAATGTGAAAAAAGGTGCAAAAATTATTCCATGTTTCCTGTTGCTAAACGTTTTCCATTTAGCAGGGCCCTGGCAACAGCATCTACATGAAACACTTGTTTTCTTTAGCAGTGAATTTCAAAATTGTAATTGAATTGCTGCTTCTGGAACACCTGGCTACCTTTTTTTTGTTTTCAGGTTGAGTTCATTTAATCTCTGATGAAACAGATTTGGTACAAGAATGGGACAGGGAAAGAGGGGTGATCCCTGGGGTGGCAGGACCCATAGGACTGTCACAGCTGCACGGGAACACACCACCCTCTGCCTTCGTGCACAACAGCAGATCAACTTTATTTCAGCCTGTCACAATGCCCACGTAATTACTATTTTCTGAGCAAAATAGTGGAATATATATATACACTCTGGGGTCAATATTAAAATTTCAGCCTTGAAAGAAAAATAAAGGAGCGCCGTAAGAAAGCTCCACACTGACAGCACAGGCACAAGATTTCAAAGCACGCAGAAATTTCTGTCAGCTGCAGACACTGCTCCTGGGAAGTGACACCCTTGACACTGCACTGTCACACAGGAGTAGCAGCAAATGTTGTTTTTCAGAAAGATATATTTTCTGGTTTCTGCAGGCGGGGAACACCTATCTATTTCTCAAGATTCACCCAAAATACTCACCAAAATGCTCACATATTAATTCTCACAATATTCAAGGCTCTATCAGCGGAGAGAGCTGGAAAGCGCTGGTGAAAACCCACTGGGATTAATGTACCAGAAAACACTGGAATTGCCGAGAGCAGCCGGCCCGCTGCGAGGAGCGCGATTAGCACGTTAGGTTAATTCCTGCACATCGCTCCAGCCCACCTGCATTCTCGCAGTGTCAGACCACGGTCCTTTCTTCCTGCGTTAATTTGACATGCTCCTCTCTCGTGCGCAGGCAGGGAGCTAACGAGCAGTCCCCAGGGTTAGTCTGCAGAGGAAAACTAGCAGCACGGCTGAGGCTGTTCCCTAGTAAGATCTTTGTCCAAGAGGGCAGAGGAGCTGTCCGCCACTAGCCGTCAAGCTGCTTTTGGAAGGCTTTATTTATGATGAAGCAGCCCTTCCCACCAGTAAGCTGCTCCCTTACCATGGCAGAAGTTAGGGGCACATGATGGTGTAGTGAAAAGGTCTTACATCAGTCAGCCAGAGCTGTGTCATACTCCTCCAGACCCATCTCCTGTGGGTTGTGTACCGATGGTGCAGCAGACTTTGAGGTTCACAAACCGCTTAAGTCTTTGTGAAAGACTAGCGACTGTCAGCTTAGATCTCTTTCCTTGGGGAGATCCTAATCTCCTGCATTCAAAAAAAGGCTGGCTTTGATATTTGGGAGATAAACGCCAGACTGTTTCACTTAGGTTGAACTACGCCAACCCAGATGGCATAGTTTGCATAAAAACTTCAGAAGGGGAAAACAATGCATGGCAACAGCATGGAAACACTTCCAGGAACAACAGGCTGCCACATAAAGTCCCACGACAATTCACTTCAAAGTGTTCCTACAACAACTTTCCCTTCCAGGTATTCAAAGCTCCATGGGAAAACAAAGGTAGTCCACACACAGCACCGAGAAACAGACATTAGATAAGGCAATTCTCTACTCCTTCTGGACAGAAAAACACCTACTAAAGAAGGAACAGGCCATGAAAATCCATCCAACCGTTCATGAAAGCCCAAGCTCATCTCAGGGTGGAGGAAAGGAGTCATGTTTTACTGCATGGGTGGGTGCAACCAGCTCAGAGAGGCCAAGGGACGGACCCTGGGCCTGGTGGCAGTGGAGGGGCAAGCAAGACCCTCTCCTCTCAGCCAGGCAGATCAGCTCAACCACTTTTGTAACCCTCCTGAAGGCCTGGTTTGCTGTTAGAACTAAGCCACTGGGCTGCAGGATGAGTTGGTTTGACAGACGCTTCCAGAAAATAAAGCAGGTTCAATATAACAGCACTGGAACACCTACTGATGCTGTAGCAGAAGCAAACGCTACCACTTGACTTAGAAACTGCACCCTCATCAGTCACATCTCACTCTACAACTCATCTTACTAGCATTCCTTGAGGGTTTGTTCCTCAAATCAAAAATAGATGCCAGAAACCAATTAGTAACAGGCTCATGTGTTTATCAACTTAAAACACTCACTTTTGGAGGAGAAATAAATTTGTTCAGACACCTGGAGTTCCCAGACTAAGTGGGACAGCAGAGGGGAAAATGAACACGGCAGGACTGCATGACCTGTACTTTCTTTTTCTACTCGGTTATATGGATATAGGGAATCTGTACTCACCTCGCACTGCATCAAGTCCCAGAAAGTGAAATAAACTTCCTTTAAAACCGTCTAAATAGTTAGCATTTAATCTGCTTTATTACGTGAGATTCAAACAATTGATAAGAAAAAAAGTCCTTGTGCTAAGTATTAAACTTTCTTTTAGGTATTTATCATCTTTGCCATTGCTCATTGTAGATTTGGCATGTAGGTTAACACCCTGATCAGCACCCACTTGATCATCACTCATTACGAGCAGAAGAGACTTCTCAGATTTAAACCTGTACTCAAAAAACCCCACATTTCTACATTGTACTCCTGTACTGTGACATTTTTTAACACGCACTATTAGAGGAGGAGCAAAAGCAATGATCAAAGGTGAGGAAGTTCATGAAGTGCCCTCAGATGAGCTGCAGGAACATCAGACCTGGCTGCAGGCTGCTCTAACCACACGCCTTTCTGGGTAGGAACACAGCGAGCAAAGGAAACGGCAAAAAAACCTGAGCACGTTGCCATTCTCTTGGGGTCTGCCTAGACAGAAACACAAAACACGACCTCATTTCACAGGGAGCCATTTTACAAATCAGGTATTTATTAACACACTCCTTCCGGTAGGTTTCTATTTTAAATACAAGCTCCCTCGCCAAAAGCCACACTTCTGCTTTCAAAGATCCTTAATTTTCCTTTCACTGGGGCACTGCTGTATCTCCTTGTCCTTCGACAGTGTTATCTGGGATTGTACGTATGTACCAAAACACAGCTGCCCCACTTCTTCTCTCCTTTATTTTTTTCACACAGAAAAACCTGCCTCCCTCAGCCACCCAATTAGCTGCTCACTATCAAAAGACTGCTTGGGCCTTTCATCTTCTGGAAAACTGGATTCAAGTGAGAGGGTGTCATGGAAACTGTGTCTCGGGTCACTTCCTGTTTCAGATTTTAGTCACCAAAAATAGAATAGTAATAACAATAACAGTGGGTTCTTCTGATTAAAACACCTAAACTTGTTCTCCCAGTCTGCAAAGCATGCAGTAGCTATAAAAAAATTAAATATTATTCTTCATGAGAAATCATCATCTGACAAATGAGGAACCTGATATTCAACTCTATGTTCAACTAACTCTCCCCTAAAGAAACCGAAGATTAAATGTGAAGAACACAAAATCCGCAGCAAATTTGCAATGAAATTAATGAAATTTAAAACAAAAATCTTTCTCTGGCTTTGAGAACGTGTATGGTTTTTAGAGTTCACAATCCTACTGTACAGCACAGACTGTGTGTGCTTCTTTAAGTACTGCACTAGGTAGGACAGAAAAGCAGTAGATAATCATATAGGGAATTATTATCAAACCACAGAACTTTCTGGTGCTGCATCTCTCTAACATCTTTATCAAGGGTCTGGTTGAGGGGACCAAATGCACCCCCAGTCGGTTTGCAGGTGACACCCAGTTAGGTGGATGTGTCTATCTGCTGCAGGGTCAGGAGGCTCCACAGAGGGATCTGGACAGGCTGGACTGATGGGCTAAGGCCAATGGTACGAGGTTCAACCAGGCCAAGTGCCAGCACACAAACCCCCTGCAACACTCCAGGATGGGGAAAGAGTGGCTGGAAGCTGCCCAGAGAAAAGGACCTGGGGGTGCTGGTCGACAGCGGCTGAAGAGAAGCCAGCAGCATCCTGGCTTGTACCAGCACTGGTGTGGCCAGCAGGACCAGGGCAGGGATCATCCCCCTGGACTTGGCACTGGGGAGGCCACACCTCGAATCCTGGGTTCAGATTTGGCCCCTCACTCCCAGAAGAACATTGAGGTGCTGGAGCATGTCCAGAGAAGGGCAACAGAGCTGGGGCAGGGTCTGGAGCACAAGTGCACTGAGGAGCAGCTGAGGGACCTGGGGGGGTTGAGCCTGCAGCAAAGGAGGCTCAGGGGAGACCTTCTGACTCTCCACAACTCCCTGACAGGAGGCTGGAGCGAGGTGGGGGTCGGTCTCTTCTCCCAACTACTAAGTGATAGGATCTGAGGAAACGGCCTCAAGTTGTGCCAGGGGAGATTTAGTTCAGATATTAGGAAAAATTTCTTCACAGGAAGAGTGGTAAAGCACTGGAACAGGCTGCCCAGAGCAGTGGTGGTGAAGATGTGTTGATGTGGTGCTGAGGGACATGGCTTAGGGACCCTGGCAGTGCTAGGAGAACCGTTGGACTCAATGAGCTTAAAGGTCTCTTCAACCAAAATGATTCTGTGATTCTGTGATCTACTCTAAACACCTCCTTTCAGAAACTAACCACCTCAAATTACACCTCGCTTTGGCAAAAACAGTCCAAACTTGCCAGTTTTCATTATTACAAAGAGTTCTGCTTGACCAGTAAAGCCATAAAAAAAAACCTTATGAAAGACACTGAATTCACAAACATGACAAACATGAACTAGCTGCTTGAGGTTACAGGTACCACCATGTTTGTGCAACAAGCCCACGTGCATGGAAAGACCAGCGCAAGAGGAGATCTGCGGTGTGTATTTTTGTTTATTCATCTGAAACAAGCAAGATGAACCTTTATCCTGAGCTCACGTGCATGTGCGACAATAGACTACTCGGGTAATTGCTGGGAAGTCCCTGCTCCTCATGAAGGAAGGCCAGTACTCAAAACTAAAAAATATGGGAAAGCTCATGAACTAGGAAGCTTTTATCCTGAAGGTGGGTGGAAAATAAAGGAAATTAAAAATAAATAAATTTTTAAAAATCACTAAATTACCTAAGAAGGCCTTAGTCCTTCGCCAGATTTTCTTTTGATGAAAAAAAAGAGGGAGAGATGAACAGATACCATAAGTTTCCACATACACCCATATAATGCACTTCATTAAACACAGAGTTAAATAGCAGGTTCAAAAGGAAACACAAACAGCCTCATCTTAGAGGTGGAATTAAGTCCAGGGTTTTGGAGCTTACCACCACTTCTGTGAGATCTTTGGCATGAGGAGAGAGAGGAAAATGAGTGGCACCTTGCAACACTTTCCAGTTTAATACCTTCACACCTCTTTGAAGGTACCTGTGTGTATCCTAGTCCTCAGCTTTTGCCCTCAGCCACCGCACACCCAACTGCTCTACCCTTCGGGGACACCTGCAGACACAACTCCAGCCAGATACAGCCCTACTTTTGCTCTGTCTTACCTGATGGAGTCTCCAGCTGTGACTGCAGCTGGAAAACCATCAGCAAATACGAGGCATCAGATGAAGACAGGCGGCTGGGGTCCAAGGCGAGAAGCAGAGGTGAGGTACACCGCAGGAGTTACCGCTATCAACACCCATCTGTCTGGAGGTACCCAACCAGCAGCAGCCTCCGGCTCTTCCTCATCTGGCTGTTTTCTCAGAAATACGAGAGCACCATTTGCACAGCCAAGAAATAACTCAATACACAGAGGACACCAGGGACAGGCCATCTGACCTAATTAGAATCCAGGCTCCAAAGGACCCCAATCACATCTGTCCAGCTCTATCATCCCAATTAAAAGTGAGTGTCTCTTTTTTAAATAACCTTCTCTGTGACTCTTCACTCAGAAGTTTCCAAACTGGAATACACATTTTCTGGGGTCCTTGCAACTGCACTAAGTTGAAGCGCTCTCTGCTTGGAACCCCACAGAGCATATGAATTAGCAGCATTAGGAGATGTCTTTATCAGAGAACTTCAGGATTTTTTTTGTTGAAGTTTAGTTCTTTCTGCTAGGGGGAACTTAATTAGATGTCCACTAGATTCTTGTTCTCATGAAGACATTTGACAGGTCAAACTGAATATATCTGTGACCTTGCAGTCTTATTTTTTCAGTAAGAACACCTTTTTCTTGACAAAAATCTGTGGTGAACCACAAACAGAAAAAAACACCAAAATCCAGCTGAGAGATTCAATAGAAGATGAAAGATAACATCAGATCTCAATTTAAAAAAATAAAATAAAGTCAATCAAGTGCTCTTCTGCTAAGTGGCCATTACAGACAAACCTGGTCTGTGACCCAGCCCAGAAATAAAGGGGCTACCTGGGCTGAGAAAAGTTTTCTCAATTTCACCGGGCCAGGACGCCGCTATTGTTGACGCAGACCCACTTGTGCTGCCAGGGTAGCAGAGAGCTCATTGCAAATGCAAAGCCCCGGCTGGGGGTAGGAAGAACTAAACGTGTTAAACGCTCGGCTGGTGAGTGCCCATACCAATCGCTCCGCACTGGGGAGCGGGGTTCCCTCCCCCACTCCCATCTCGCTCCCCATTATTCTCCATTCAAGCTGAAAGCGAGAAGGTCTTTTCCTCTGCTGCTCGGTGTCAGCCAGACTTGGGAAGCTCCGCAGGAATTGCTGAGAGATCCAGAAACACACAAAAGCCTCCTTCCACAAAGCGCCCTTTCATCTAGGCAGTGTGTCTATTAAATAAGTCCTGTTAATGTGCATACATTTTTATAAAGAGATTATGAAGTGAAGACTCAGTCACTAACTCAACTACACAATAAGATTTTTAAGTCTATTACTAGAAAACTGGGGTTTAAAATGAGTAGCTGGGAATGCTTCACAACTCCTCCGCAGTACCGCTCACAGAGGTCTGGTACCCACGACGACAGCCGGAGGTGTACTTTGTATGTTTTACTACTTTAATTTCTTTATTTGGTGACATGTAGGCACCTTGGACACTCTGCATTCCACACCATTCAGGGATAAAATAGAAAGGATGATTCAAGCCCTGAGAGGGTACCTGCACCAAACGTGATGCTTGAGGGCAGCAGCATCTCTGCTCTGGCAGGTCGGCAATAGAAAAGTTAAATAAGTAAATTAAATTTGATCGGATCCTGCTCTTCCATCGTGGTGAGCTGCCATTCCTGAGCATTTGCTCCTGCTCTCGTCAAAACCAAAGCAGTAAAGTGTCACTTGATCTGCTCTCTCCCTTATACTCCTCTCTACACCCTTTCCTTTGCCCACGGGGGCTCAGCATCTCTCAAGATTTTGCATAACTAAGTCAGGTAGATATAAATTCCTGCTGGCCCGGTGAGAAAGCAAGTTATTTTCTTTCCACCGAAAGGAAAAAAAAAAGAGAATCTTTTCCCTTTCTGCATCAAAGCAAAGCCACAAGTTGACCATCTTCACCACCGTGTGTATGGCTGCACGCCAGCTTCACGTACTGGCCTTCGCAGGACCTGCGGCTGCCCACGCTGCCAGCCCTCAGATCTGCTATAGCAAGGTTTTAATATCTTAAAATGTATTTTTGGACATGCAGGTAATCAAACTTTGGACCCACGCTGGCTCTAACCTTATTTCAGAGCAAGAATCCCAAAATAGCCATGAATCTGTTTTCAGGACGAAAATGAAATGTTGTCTCCTAGCAGCAGCGGCCAAGCCCCAGTCCAGCTCCTTGTTACAGACCCAGAGGAAGAGCCGACGGTTGCAGAACTGCAGACAGTGCTCTTCAGGTCTACACATTTGCAGCCTGAGGCGTCCATCCAGCTCTCTAGCACACAGCGATATCTTCCATCACACGCAAAATTTCAGGGTATCTCTTACAACTGTCTTATTTCTTGTGCTGACCGCAGCGATGTGTCCCTCTGCCACACCAGAGCTGCGAACCGACCACCTCAGCCCCATGCACATCGCGCGGAGTAGGGCTGAGTGCTCATACCATGCTGACGGACAGAACGTGCTGGTGGTACTGGAAGGCAAGGAGACAGGGAATGGCAAAAGCGTCACAAAATAAGCAAATGAGCTCAGGAAATGATGGAGCGACCCGGGAAGGCAGCAAAATCCCAGCTCTGCAGCACCTTCAGTCTGCGTGAGAGAGCCCTAAGTACAACTTCATAGGAATGCCCTAGGCTTCCCGACGGGTCAAGGTTCGGGGTCAAAGGCCTTGAACACACAATAACATTTTTTGTATCAAAGCCACAGCCAGATACGGATTAATAAAAACCAGGTAAGAGCCTGGAATACGCCTGACCTACACTATACACACATCCAGCAAAGCAGCTCTCACCTCGCTTTGCTCTGAGAGGACAACTGCTTTCACGTTTCCAAAGAACCCCACAACAATCCATTCTCTACTAACATTTTTAATGGCTGTATTACCTCTTTCTAGCTACTTATTTTTTCCCTTCCCCTTTAGCATGAATTTTCAGGCTCTAATAAATCACCCAGACAACTCATTCAAAGCAGAGAGCACACTCAGCAGGTCTTACTTTTCAAACGAGCCTTCACATAGCAGGTCTGCTTTCCTTTCATCCTGATTCCGCGTCTTCCCTTCTCAACGCAGTTGCTGCACCTCTGCTCCTCGAAGAGAAACCCTCCATTTCAAGCACTGAAAACCATGGCGATGTACCATTTATTTCTGGAGGCTGACTTTCTATTCTTGGATACGTACGAAAAAGCATCGTTTGAAAGTCTGAGGCTGCAATTACCAGAAGGTATTTTTTAAAATGTATTTCTAGACTTACAGTCAACAACTTACTGAATAAATACATATATATGAAGGGGGAGGCAAAATTACATCTACGTGCCATCACGGTGACTCAGTATTTTAAAACACATTAGATTCAATTCCTTCCTAAACAGAAATAAATGACTAGTCATTCCTACTAAAGCTGGTTATCTACTAGCATGGTTATGTTGGGACTATTTTCCTTTGCATCCAGTAGCTTTAATGGAAACACAGTTATCATCAGTATGTCGATACCTAAAATGTTAAAAACCAAACACAACTTCTGGACCAAAATCCCACAGTCCCATCAGCGAGCTCAGCACAGCACACAGGTACCTCCACCAAGAATGGCTTGATCTTCAGCTGAATGATTTTAACAACTTCAAGACCACCAAAAAATCATCTGCAACAGCAGCAGAAGTCAAAAGGAAGAGCTGGAATATTGTAATTTAAAATGATAGCTTCATCTCATTCAAAAATAACAAATGTGACTTCTTTTTTTCCCAGATTACATTACTGAGTAGTAACTCATAAGAGAAGGTAGACTACTGAAGTGACATTGGCTTTAACTGCAACCTTGACATTGGTGAACCTAATTCAAGCTAAAAGGGTCTGTAAAGTTTGCCTTTTCATCCTCCTCCTGCAATGTATTTGAATATTAACTTTTTTATTTTTTTTAAATTATGACCTCCTACAGGAATAACATCTTCTAATTTTAATCTAACAGATCAAAGACTTTGAAATTTACACTTTAAAGACACATGCCTGACCACTGCTGAATAATGCGACAAACAAGCCATCCTCAGTACTGATTCCTGTCTTCCTACACCACAAAGTGCAGTTTTCCCTGTAAATTATTTTCTGTAGCTGAAACCCACCAAGCCAGACCCAAGGGAATAAATCCCACACCACACCTGGATAGCCACTGGCAAAAGAAATGGAAGACAACTAAGAAATTCACGTTACACACGATTCTTAGGACAAACAATATGCCCAAGGACGTCTAACTACCTAGACCGCAGTTGTAGTGTATTTAAATTGAAGATCCTTTCATTGTTAAATGTATTGCCCTCCAACTAAAAACCATTTTACCCCTCGTACACCTTCCATACAACACTAAAATGCTGCCTCTGAAATGTCGGTTTGGCCTCTCTCGAACACACCAGCCCACAAGGGCTGACCGTGCCGGCTGTCGTCAGCTGGGAGCTGAACCTGCAGACACGCACCCGCTTCACTCTCCACCGCTAATAAAATGCCGACCTGCAATTTAGGATCCACTCAACTGAAGTGGCCTTTCCTCCTCCATTTTACACTCCTTGCAACGATGAGAGATCCTGCTGCTTTCTTTTCCTCCAATGGGTGTTTAAGTCTCCAAAACTGAAAGTCAGAAACCCCATATCGGGAAAAAACAAGGGAAAACAACGTGCTAGGTCACTGACAATGAACAAAACAATAAAAATACCCCCAAAATGACCTTCTGTACCAATCTTCCACCAGCATTTGTCCGCGTGTTGATTTGCTATGGACAGCCTACTGCTGAAAGCAAACACTTCAGGTAAACTTAATTCTGCTCCCACAAAGCCTCTGTAGCCATACCAAGGTGTCTGTTGTCTCCTCACCTGATGCTCGCTGATGCACAGGACACCTCAGCATCTACTTCAGCCCAAAAAACTTCACACAACTTGTTTTTCTCTTCCTTGCTCTTTTGATGAAAGTAGTACTCAAACATGACCAGTCTCTGCCGAGGACTTGGGCTTCCTCCCGTTGCCAAAGCAGCAGCCAGGTTTGGGATGAGGCATCAGCGAGCTGAACTGTCCCACGCCGTAGCACACAATGGTCCATGGCTCAGAGGAAGCGCTCTGCCATCACCACTGGCCACGCTGTCATCCAGACGCTGGTGTATGTCCTTCCCTGCGGCTGCAGCACTATTTGACTGGTTTTCACACCCATTCGCCATCACGTGGTAAGGGGGAAGGAGAGGAAACGACCACGAGCTTGCAGGGATCACATGGCTGATGGTCTTTGTGCTAACATGGCTTCTAGGAAAGAACTGGTGAAGATTGCTGCTTATTTGGTTAAAACCAAGACGTTTTGCCAACTTGCCATTCATTTTAGTATCAAATGCTACCCTCTCACAAAAAGAAAGTCTGGTATGATAAAATCTTACACTCCTGACCCGCACAATTTGGGGTTCTCTTATTTTCCAACTAATAAAAGGCAAAGAGCCCTCCTGGCTCTCTGTCTGATCTTCCCAAGGGCTGCTGGGCCCCTTCCAGCCTTGGCTTGCTCCAGGCAAACAGGTTCCCACTAGAGCTATTTTGGGGAGTCTGTCCCTTCTCCTCTCAAGCCCATCACCACAGACACCTCCCCAGGTTTTGCTCAATACTACCTCCGAGGTGAAAGTACAGCCCAAGGCGAAATACTTCTAACACGGCCTTTGCTAAAAGGGAGAGAAGCAGGTTCTGAACCAGAGAGAGGGAGGTTGTGGGAGCACCTCAGCCCTTTGGTGTGGTACCGCCATACTGTCACCGTCAAGCTGAACTCACCTTCAGACACAATCCGGTCTGAAATCCACAAAAACACTCTCGTAACCCTTCCATGGCACACACACAAGAAATTCTGCTTAAGGTGTCCCAGCTTCTGGAAATCTTTATGGCAACTTCCAGATGTGTCTATTTTAAAGCCTTTTTCCCTGGCCTCACTCCCATCCGTGACGATGATAAGTATAGCCAGAAATTCCTACTACGTCGCAGGAATATGTGGAAAAAATGGCCAAAGTGGGACAGATAGCACTGGCTCCACAGAAATGCTGGAAGCAAAATTACAGCTTTCCTCAAAAAGGAGTTAAGACTTTTGTGCTCCACTAGTAGCATGGTTGTGGCGTCAGATCACACAAAGTTGAGCAGAACTGCGCTCAAAGGGAAACAGCACTAGTGAGAAGCTGGTTTTATCAGCTGCTTCTGGCTGAGAAGCCGGTAAAAGGAGACGTAATAGTTTTTTTCACTAATGATTGTCATTGCGCAAATAGACTTTTTCAAAATCACTTGGGAAGACTCTAGAGAGATGCTGCAGGCAGCTGGTAAAAGTGACTCCGTTAGAACTTTTCATGGGATTGGAAATGAGTATTACTGACTTGTGGCACCATGACTGTTTCCAAAGTCAACTCAGATTTTCTCTACTACAGTACAAATACAGTATCGTAGGGAAATCTGTACCAGGGAAGAACACAGGTAATGCAAGGTTCAAGCACCACACTCTATTTTATATCAGAAAAGGCATGTCGTCACCACTGACACTGGATAAGTATCAGTGTTATAAACACTGCGAAAGAGAGCACAAGGAAATGCTTTCAGATTTCATTAATGTTGCATGCTCTTGAACAACAGGAAAACGGTGGCTGCAGAATGCAGTCCCTTCGTACTTCACCATTTTATTCTTTATTTTGCATTAAGCCTTCAAGAGGTAGTATAGCTATCAGTCAAAACCTCAGCAGAATTTCTGACATACAAAAAAAAGGCTGTTACATCCAAAAGGTTACTTAAATTTAAATTTTTAACCTCTAATATCCATGTACAGGGGGAAAAAAAAAAAAAAAAGACAAAACCTACAAAAGTTAGTATTTTCCTATTTAACTACATACAAATAAATCACTCCTGGGACATCACCTGACCCTTCCCGCCGAACCCCCAAAGCTCCCATAAGCCTTGATCCATCAAGCCCTGCCACTACCAGGCTTCACAGAGCCAGGTATCCCAGTCCTGAGCTATAGTTCAAACTATGCAGCATCCCAACAAGGGACATAAAGACATTTGGGATCATTCCTCATAGCTGGGCACTTCCACACATCAACTGACAAGGCTCCAATCGTTTCTTTGCCCATTTTTCACCAATAATTGATGAACGGAAAACAATAATTGTTAAACAAAATGAAAAAATCCGTCAATACGTAATATTTCCTTTATCCATGCACATAAAATAATAACTGGTAAACACCCACAAACACCTTTCAATACTTTACATTTCCCTCCATTCTCAACCATACCTTGCCTTTCTGACTGAAAGAAGGTGAAGAATGACAATAGGACAATAAGCATGAGATATTTTTCTCACCAGTGCCTGGCCAAGCTACCGGCAGCACAGCAGCTCCTCTGCTGCACTCAGATCGTCAGGGACGAACCATTCCTCCGCTGCTGAATTAAGCCAAGAAAAAAAGGCAGGCTAACACATGCCCTATTTACTTTTGCGCCTTCTTAACATACATGTTATCAGCCCTGCCACAGCTGAGAGATTCCCAATCGCTTCACAGCGTACTTGGATTTCTTGCTGCTAATAACCACAACGGTCCTCGCCATGGCTGGCAGGGTCCTTCGCGGCAGCAGCGCCGGGGACAGCAAATTATCTGCCAGCCCACCTTGCTGCACCGCACTCAGCAACTTTTATCTGCACAGGACAGCTGCATTCTCCCCGTTTGAAGGGAAACGTCAGCCTTCACTGATGCAACGAGACTCACATCACTAACGATGTCCCGACACTTTGAAGAAACGACTGAGAGCCTAATTAAAAATCCAGATTTGGTCTCCTACGCGCAGCCGTTTTCACTGCCCTTCCACCAGGACCTCTCTACCTTTGTGAAATGTTTCATGCTGGATAAAAAAATGAATCCGTGTGGAGCAGGATGAAAAACTGCTGCAGTCTTGGGCTTTCAGACAGCCCTTGAAAAAGGCTGCTGTAGCTGGATTCAAACCAAGGCATAATCATGTAAACCAGATGAGGTTTCACTCCACTGGTTTCTACTCTGTAATTATTACTAAAGTGAGCGCTACTGCCAAATAATTTTTTTAAAAATATGTAGTCAAGCATTTATTAGCCTTCCTTACTTATATTTTTCTATTGTATTTCAGCTTCACAAGCTAGAAACAACCTGTAAATAAAAGGAAAAAACCACCAAAGCTGTTTTCTGTGCTTGAGGGTCCACAGAGGTTCAGGTTTCAGACCCGGCGCTGGAGGACTTGTGCTGCTTTACATCACTTGCTGCACAAGAACCTCACAGTCACAGACAGATTTGCACAGAAAGAAGCGAGGAAATGTGTGAAACCCCTGACTTCAGAGATGGAGAAGCATGGTTCCGGCATTTCAACTGGTCTGCAGCGCAGCTCAAAATGGGATTTCTCTCTTCTGATTCATAAATCCACTGTCATTAGCCAGAAGATCATCCCATTATTAAAAAAAAAAAATATACTGTATTCTGTCAGAGTTCATTTTCAAAGAGATAAAAGAAATGGACAGTTTTGGTGACTGTAACTCTGTGATCACCCAGAAACCTTCAAAGAACATGGATTTTTCAGAACAATGGTGTCAGGACGTGGTTTCCATGCCCTGGACATCTCCCCCTCTCTGTGTCATTCCGGCCTATGCAAAATCTGTTCTTCTTGAAAAAAACATATGGCCAGACAAGTTATTAGAGAAATAAATAAATAATATGCTTGCCAGTCAACCTGCAGAAGCTTGTGCTATGGGGGTTTTTTTTTGTTGTTATTTTACACATCACTGTATCACCTGAGCAAGTATTAACATAAAAAGAAAAAAAAAAAAAACCAGGAAAAAAATGACCAGCAACCTGCTGTTTTCAGATTCAAAATGCATTTTGCTTTTCATTCCAACCTCCAAGCTCAGTACCAGACAATGAGGAAGGGCTGTGCTTCCTTCACGGAGTTAGGAGTAAGGGATTAAGACAGCAGAGCTGCCTTCAAAAAATATTCAAGGCCCTCTGGGCCTGTGACTTTTGTTACTAACCGGCTAGAAACATCAACATGCATTTTGAAAGTTATAGAAGCACTTAACCACGCTTTTCATCTTCAAAGCATCGCTTAATCCTTTCAACTCACACTGCAAGTATTATATCCCCATTTTGGAGGCGGAGACATTACTTTACCCCACACTATGGAAAAATAGTCCTCACCTCGGACACTCCATGCCGATTTAGAGGGTTAAACCTTGTCAAAACCAAACAAAATGCCCCCCACAATTCTGATTTATTCTTTCCCTGCTTTCGCCTCCCTACCAAAGAATTTCAGTTGTTTCAACCAATGACCTACTCTGTAATTTCAACCAGGTCAGAAAAAGTGCAATCAGACAAGCGAGGTAACAGGGATGGTGAAACTCCATCAGCAGACCAGGTCATGCCTCAACCACTAATTTAGTTATCATTTTAGCATAAAGCGACGCTTAGCTGTTAATTACTGCCGAGTGCCAGCTCTGCCCAGGAGAATGTATGACAGGACTGTCACGGCAGCTGCTCATGCACCAAGCTCCAACCCTCTGTGAATTATGACATTGGGGCTGTTTAAGATGTAGTCTGCTGAGTAATGACAAGGAAGACGGCCGCTCCGACTGGCAAGTGGTGATGTGACTGCACGCTGTCTTCCACGGATGCAGCCAGCTGCCAAAGGCTGCTCCCCGCAGTGATGCGGACGCTGTCAATGTGCGCTGCAGCTGACAAAAACAGAAGGTAACGGTTACGGGTGGCTGTAGGTCCAGCTCCTGGAGAAGGAGAGGGAAAAGGAAGAGATTGTGGGGCGGCTGTTTCTGGTTAATTTGGAAGAAGCATTGACGAACTCCGGAGAGACCCGTAAGCAGATCACCTCTAATGCTCGGAGCAAAACAATGCGCAAGCACGCACACGTACACACTGCCCCACACCCCGACACATGAAAGGAAATATGTGCGGTATCAAGATACAGCAATGTCATTAACTGTGGTTTTGGTAGAACTGTCAGAGTGGGAACAACAATTAATCGGTGCCATAGAGGAAGGCAGATAACCGATGAACTTATTTAACCACTCCTAGAGAAATAACAACCAGGACGGTAACACACGGACAGCCAGGAACCCACACGTCCTTCTGCACGGCAGTGCCCAACGCATGTTCTCACTACAAGAATACAGAGTGTATCTTCTCATTGAAAACTTAAATAAGAAACTGTTAAACTGCTGTTCAAGACGTTCAGCAAACGATGCATCTCACCAGTTGTCACCTACAGGACACCACCCTCGGCTGCTCTATGCAGCACCGTTCAAGGAGTAAATTTACATATGAAATCACAGCACTTAGATGGTCGAGAAAACAAAGCATTACTGAAAGGTAATAGCCAGATACTGCGCTCACACGAGTGTCTATAAATAGAAAGCAATGGCGCCAGCGCCAAAAACAACAGCCAGACTGATGCTGGCACCACAAATCTCATCCTCACTCATCCTGCAGCTTCAGCCCGTATCACACTGCAGACATACACCCACCCCATTCCTCTCAACACCACAAAATAATGCCATTTGATTAATAACACTACGTCCTTATTGCTGCTGGACTAATTACGTGGAAGAGTGGTAGAAGGAGAGTGTATTGCAGGAAGTAGATACTGCACAAAGGAGATGGATCTCACAGTCCTGATGGCTGCTCCAGCAGAAATCTCATTTATTTTCTACCTCGCAACTTGCATATTCGTTACACCCTGCCCCTTTTCATAGGCATTTAAGGCTCACCGATTTGGTGGTTCTCCGCTTACCTCTTCCACTTGCTCCTCTAGTGTCTGCTCTGGAGGCTCCACCTCATCCTCCCTTCCTGCATTCATGAAGGCTCTGTCTACAATTTCCTCTTTTTCCAGACTCAAAACACACCCAAAACCAACCTCTCACCTTCACTCGATTTAAGCATTGCCACCCGCACCTTCACTCATTGGATGCTTCCTGCCCACCTCCAGCTCAGACCTACCCTTCCTCCAAAGCCCTCTCCCACCCTTCCATCCTGCTCCAGTGGCTGGTGACACCACCTCCTGCCTATTACCAGGATGCGCAGACGCGGGAGCCACGACTGGCAAGGACCAAAGCACGAAGCGAGCGCGGAAGGGAAGCATTAAATCCTGCCGCTTCCTCCTCTACAATTTAGGAAACTAACTAAAACCGCAGCTCCCAATGGCTGGATATTAATCCTTCCTCTCGCTACCGCAACCTCCTCTCGCTAGCTCCTGATTTGGGGCCTGCCTCCATGCCGCCCTCCAAACCCAGGACGACACCCCGAGATTTAAATCCAATTAAAGCCCAAAAGCGCTCTCGCTCTTCTGCCAGAACCCCCCTCCCCTCCTTTCTGCCCCACCACGGCACTTGCCTGCCTTGCCCCAAGCGTCCCCGCTGTGGCACAGGCGACCCACCGCCGCTCCCTAACAGCCCCGCACGAGCGGAGACAAGGGTAGTTCTGTGCCAGCTACACCCAGCCCTGCCGGAGCGGGCTGAGGAAATTTCCACCCTAGAATTCAAGCGAGAAGGACGGGCTGCAGTGACACATGTCATAACATTTTTTGTCCTCCTGCAGGAGGTCAGCAAAGAAGCTTCGACGATCACAGGAGGTTTGTTCCCACCGGTTTTTAATCTTAACCAGCTGTAATAATGTTACAGGGAGAGCAAAGGACAGGCTGCGCATTAGCCTGATGGCAGTTCAGACAGCCAAAATATTGAGCATATAAAAATAGAGCTCAGTATGAAAAGGGTTTTCAGAGTTTAACTACCAGTTTCACTGCACTAAATTACTTCGGGGCCTTAAATATCCAACTAACAGTAAACACAGTTTTAACACTACTCGCGTCCCCGTGCTCCGGCATCCAGATTGTTCCCGAGTTCATACCACCACCGCAATCCTTGGACAGAAAACCTGGCTCATCCTACGGTTTCCTAATGTATCACGGCAAGGCAACCACGGCTGGTTTTATGAGCTGCTTGTTTAAAGACAATTTATGTTGAGATGATCGGTTTAGATTTTTTTTTTTAAACACCAGAAAGAGATTTAGCAATACAACGACACCGACTTAATTTGCACTAGCCAGGGACTCCACCTTTTACAGGACTATGCTGCTGTCTTTGGAAGGGAAATACATGGAATGCGTGTGCACCACGTAGGAAAAAAGTGACTTCCTTGAATTCAGCACATCAATAATCCACCTTGTTAAGCGAAGCCACTTAAACCCGTGTCTTCTCAGCATCAAGGACAAGAGACAGCTCAGTGTTTTCCCGGACAAAACGCGGCCCTGGGAGGCCGGCCAACACAATGATGTTTCAGAGGTGAGAGAATGAAGCCAGTTTAGAGAAGATAAAAGGCCATTTGGGTAGAGCCCCCCGCTGATGCTATGAAAGTGTCTCCTTTTCAATCCGGGAGGCTTTTAAAACTGCATTTGCTACTGACCATACCTTCCCCTGAAAGCCGCTGGGGATCTGATTTCACTTTTTCCCCCCTCAGAGAGGGTCCGCGGCCGATCGCTGCAACGCAGGTACCAGCACGCCCTGCCAGTCCGACCAGTCCCTACACAGAACACCCCATTAAGATGCAGCCCCTGAGGCCGAGATGCACATAACTCCTCTTCACCCCCTTCAACCAAACCCCGAAATGAATTACAACACCTGGATAAACTTGTCCGAGAAGCATTTCTTTGCCGCGACCGGAGCCTCTTCGGGCAGGGCTCGACCCATCACGGCTCCCCGCCAGCAGCAGGCAGAGCGCTGGGTGCTCGGGCGGGAGCCACAAGCCCCGCAGCCGCCCCGCAGCCCCAAGGGCGGCCTCGGACCCCTCTGCAAAGACCGACCTTCGGGGCTTCGGGGGCGTCGAGGGGGAGGCGTTTGCTGCCCGCTTCTTTTGTGTAAATGACAAATAAAACCGGAGTCCGTCCGTCCCCCGCCTCCCCTCCAGCTCAGCGCCCCCCGCTCGCTGCGGCCGCCCGAGCCGGCCCGGGGCTGGGGGGAGCGGGGCCGGGGCAGCGAGCGGCCCGCGCAAGGGGGAGGGAAAGTTCGCAAATAAGAAAAGAACCGGGGAGAGGGGGGGAGGAAAGAAAGAAAGAAAGGAATAAAGAAAGAAAGGGCAAAACCAGAATCGGGAAGAGCGTGTGGAGGAGGGAGGGAAAACCAGGCGAGGCGCGGGCCGGGCCGGGCTGTACCTGCATGGTGACGACCCCCAGCTCCTCGGTGGCGAGTTTCCTCATCTGGGTGGCCAGAACTTGCGCCTCGTCCAGGATGGAGAACTCCGCCTCGGCGGCGCCCAGCCCGCAGAGCAACGCCAGGCACAGGAGGCCGAACGGCCCCCGACCCCGCGGCCGGCGGCCCCGGGCGCTGGCGGCGGCCTCCTGCCGCCCGCCGCCCCGCGCCATGCTGCCGCGGCGGGAGAGCCGCGGGCACCGCCTCCGGCCAACGTCCCGGCCCCCGTCCCGGCCTTCCCCCCCACCCCCCCCCCCGCCCCGCGACTCCCGCGCCTCCTTCCCCGGAGCCCCGGGGGCCGGCTAGGGCTGCGGGGCGGCCGCCATGCAGGGGGACGGCGGGCGGCCGCTGCGCCCCGCTCCCGGCTCCGGGAACACTGAGCTCCGCGGCCCCGCCGCTGACTGAGAGCGGCGGCGGCGGCGGAGAGACGCAAACTGCGGAGCGGAGGAGGAGCGGGAGCGGCGGAGCCGGGACCGGAGTCGCCGCGGGGAAAGGGAGGTGTCTGGTGCCGCCGCGCTGCGGGCGGGGGCAGCGCCGGCCCGGGCCGGGTCCCCCCGCCCCGCTCCCACCCCTCCGCTCCCGCCCCGCCCCGCCCGCGGCCTGCGGCGGGGCCGCGCTGCCCCCCGGCGACCCGGGCTGGGGGGAGCGGGGCGGAGCGCGGCCGGAGGGGCTCGGCGGGGCCGGAGGGCCGGAGCCGGGCCGGGCCGCGGCAGCGGGGAGCGCAAGTGTTTGTTTAACCGGCCGTGAGCGCAGTCCTGGAAAGGCAGCACACTTGCTGCTTCTTTTTTCCTAACCTTTAAACCTTTTTTAAACCTTTTTTAAAACTTCTTTTTAACTTTCTTTAGAGCCTTTTTACCATTTTTAAAAATCTTTCTCTCTTTTCAAGCAGAGTGCTCTGTCCCTGTGGCCTCTTGCAACCCCGAGCTGGAAAGTCGTCCGTCCCTGCGCAGCACAGCGCAGGCTCATGTCAGGCAACGAGCCTTGAGAACGTGTTTTGTCGTGCAGCAGGGCTGGAAAAGAAATCGATGAAGCCGAGATCCCCGAGGAAAGACCCCCTTGAGTGAGGAAGCGCTGGGGACAAAGCCACGTTTGGGGCGATGCAGAGAACCCCTTTTCCATAACCTCTGCTCATAACCCCACGGCCCTGGCAGCACATGCCAACCCCGGCACCCAGCCGTAGGTAGCAGCATCCTTCTCAATCCCGCCTCTTTCTCACACCTTGCACCTTCCCTCGTCATCATGCTCCTCATTGGGAACCAGAAGCCTTGTGTGCATGTTGGGCTGTATTAGGAAAACGCCTACAGGGGAATAAAATTCTCCAAACAAAAGCAGGAGTCCCTTATTTTGCACCCAGCAATCAGCGAGCCCAAGAAGCCAAACACCAAGCACAAATACATACCCCCCAGATTTATGCTTCATTAATTAACACTCCAGGACCAAACCCTGTGAATACAACTAACTTTTACATAAATCTGACCTGCAGTGACTAGATGACTTCGATACCCACTTCACCGGTTAATTTTTTTAACAGAATCACTCGTGTCCTGTAGCGGTAAATCCCACGAGTTAACAATTCATCCAAGAGCTAACACAGCAACACATTGTTTTCTATAATCATATTCTATTGTCTTGAGATGTGGTTTCTGTCTGCCTTAACAGTTGATTTTTTGACTTCTCCCAGGCGCTGGGTGCCAGCAGTGGTTTCCTGTCCCGCTGTGTCTGTGTGGGAGCTGCGTTAGACCCCAAACCCTTCTCCTGCCGGAGAAGGCTGTGGCCGGGCAGCATCCGCTGGCATCTCTCAGGGTCAGGTTTTACCTGCCGCTGCTCGACGTCAGCAAAACCCTCTTTCATTTGGCTTAATAAATGAAATTTAATTCTTACCCTGCAAAAGCTGCATCAGTTTATCCTCAGCTTTTGTTCATTTAGGTGATTTATGGGTCTAACATATTTTTCCTGTTTTCCTGAGGAGTATTTTGGGTTTAGCAAAAGCGATCGACAACAGAGCGCCGCCTCTCAAAGCTGCCATCATCAATATCTTGTATTTCCGCTGCTGAAGTAGCATTTGATACCTGAAAGACAAGGAGTTTTCTTTCTGTCACGCTGAAGCTTTTGGACTGCTGTTGGAATATTTTCCCTGGGCCTGAGAGAGAGAGAGAAGCAAAACTGAGCCAAATTCGCTCTTAGCACTAGTCATTTTCGTATTATATTTTATGGGGGTTTTTATTAGATTCACTAGTGTAGGACGCAAAGGGTTTAAATTATAGTGAAAAGCCAAGTAGTTTTCAAACATCTTGGCTAAACTACCCATATTTTTTTTATTTTATTTCTGTCCTTAGCTGCGTGGTTGAAAAGAAAACTCCGTCTCTGTAAACTTTGTTACACAATGAATTATCATATCAAGGTCACGGCTGGAGCAGAGTCAGTAGCCAGCTGCGTTAGCAACGCCACTGAATTTCCAGCTATCCAAGTCATCCGATTCATGTCCTCCGATCATGAAATCACAAGGTTAATGCTACAAATAATCTTCTTTTCTTTTTTCTTTTCTTTTCTTTTCTTTTTTCTTTTCTTTTCTTTTCTTTTCTTTTCTTTTCTTTTCTTTTCTTTTCTTTTCTTTTCTTTTCTTTTCTTTTCTTTTCTTTTCTTTTCTTTTCTTTTGTTTTATTTTATTTAATTTTTTTTTCTTTTATTTATTTTTATTTTCTTTTCTTTTTTTTCTTTTCTTTTCTTTTCTTATCTTTTTTCTTTTTTTTTCTTTTTTTTTTTTTCCTACAAACTAACCTCAGGAAATGAATGAAGCAATTGTCCTTCTGGTTCCAAAGCCCCGAGATCCTGCTCATGGCGAGGGAACCGACTGAACAGGTTTAACATTTTCATGTACAACCCAAGTTCATTCCCTCCACAGCCCTCGGGGCAAACCCGGACTCCTCCTGGAGTTCCCACATGTTTGGTGCCTCCACCGCTGCCTTCCCAGCCCAGCTAGCCAGCTTCCAGCACAGCAGCAGCTGGCAAGCCTTCCTTCCACCCCGCAGCCTCCTCGCCTCCTGTAGTTGTGGAGGAGCTGCTCTGTGGTGAAGAAAGCAGCCCCGGTGCAGAACTGCAACCGAGGTGACGACCAGCAGTGCCATTTCTACATTAGTTGTACACGCGCTCACTTTCACGTGTCAAAATATTTAAAGAAAAATAGGAAAAACTCCCTCCAAAATGACAAAGGAGACGAGAGAATGGGACACCTAAAAAATCCCCAACACTCAGCTTGTACGCTCTTTGGCGTCACGGGACATCAGTCAGAACTGCCAGTTCAGCCGAAGCCATGGTTATCACCCTCTCAGTCAGGCTGGCACAGCTGCGGATTCAATCTGTCTCCTCTTGCTCTGAAATAAGCCCTGGAGAAGAGGAGGGCTGCCCTTGCTTGGTGCTGTGGGGTTGTGGCATCCCCACGAGTGGAGCATATAGGTGCTGCGGGCTGGAGAGGGGAAAGACCAGCAAGATGAAAAGAAGAGATGAAGTCTCTGCTCTGCTAACAGCCTTCAGGCGTAAATAATGCAGCCATTAAGATTTGCAAAAATGAGGCCACACTCGAAATACGTCCCTTTTTTTTAAAGAGCATGAAAAGCCCCTGGAGTTTAAGTGCTGGGGAGAAGAGGAACATATGTCAGATATCGATCCCAGCGCCATGGTGGGAGTAAACATGCTTTTAAGGTGGTTTGTTAATTGCGTATATCCCTCCGGAAAGATGATGATGTTATCGATGTATCTTCTGAAGTACCTTTAGAGATAAATATTTAAGTTGTATTTTAAAAACTGTAATCTAACTGGGTACACATGTACAGATCGGCCTGAATACAGAGGTCTCTCTCGTGGTGCCCCTGGGCTGCTGCGCTTGCGTCACTTTGCAGTAAGTCCCTGCACTCTCCTAAAAACTCAGGAGCATCATATGTCGAGAAAGCCAGGTTTGACCTTTGGAAAATCTCCTTGAAAGCGGCACTTCTTTTATCATAGAATCACAGAAAGGTTTGGATCCTTAAAGATCATCCAGTTCCACCTCCCCGCCATGGGCAGGGACACCTTCCACTAGAGCAGGTTGCTCCAAGCCTCATCCAACCTGGTCTTTATGATACTAATCTTCACACCTACAAGCACTCCAATATATGCTCCAAAAGATTATATGGTAGACAGAACGCTTGCTCAGCAGCCTCGTACTTTGTGCCTGATCCTCTCTCCCAGTCCACAGCCCTTTCGCTAACTGGTTGTGTGCCGGCTGTACACCCAGTAACCGCCGTAATGGCAGAGTGACACTTAGTCACTCGCCAAGAAAGGAAATGAGAAACTCTTTGCGGCTTTCATGTCTAACCTCAAAGCAAAGGCTAAATTTAATCTTTTGGTATAAATCCAGATTAAAAACAGAGAAAATGAAAGTTTGCATGAGGCCACTACTTCTTGCTTTGCTGCCATCTTCCTCTTGTATCTCCCAGTTCATGTGCTTTGTTTTTACTTTCTCATCTGACTCCTTCTCTACTTGCCTTCTTTGTGATCGTGGTCACCAGCGAACTGCTCACAGGCTAAAGCTGAAGGACTTTGTTTTCCAATGTTGATTTTCATGTTTAGTTTCCCATCCCTCATATCTTTAAATGTTTTATCTTTGTGTTAATTTTGGCTAAAGCTTTTGCTTTCTCAATAGGTTTGATCTTTCCTCACCCTTGAGAGTTACGTGGAGAACATACTGACAGGTTAGGATTAAGCCAAGGGCAGCATCTCTTATTCTTTGATTTATCGTGGAGTATTTCAAGTAGCAATTGATGAATGCATCTGGAAACTGCTTCTCTAAACCTCGTTTCCTTGTATGCAGATGACAAACTATGTTACACACTGGAAATAACTGTCCCTTGAACATTCTTCATTGATTCCTGATTGGGAGAGCATTTGTATAAACCTGTTCTCAAGTTTCTACTCTTTATATGTGCCCATTTTCACACGTATCACATGGTAGGTCCTGTAAGACTCTAAACTGATAGAATCACAGAACTGTTTGGGTTGAAAGAGACCTTCAAGATCATCAAGTCCCCCCGTTCCCCCAGCACTGCCAGGTCCCCACTGACCCCTGTCCCTCAGCACCACCTCCACACGGCTGGGAAACCCCTCCAGGGATGGGGACTCCACCACTGCCCTGGGCAGCCTGCGACAGCCCTGGACAACCCCAATGGGGAAGAAATGGTTCCTCAGGGCCAACCTCAACCTCCCCTGGTGCAACTGGAGGCCGGTTCCTCGCATCCTGTCGCTTGTTCCTGGGGAGAAGAGACTGACCCCCACCTCGCTTCAACCTCCTGTCAGGGAGTTGTCGAGAGCCAGAAGGTCTCCAGACTAACCCCTACCCCAGGTCCCTCAGCCGCTCCTCAGCACACTTGTGCTTCAGACCCTGCACCAGCTTCTTGTCCTTGTCTAGACACAATCCAGCCCCTCAGTGTCCTTCTTGGACTGAGGACTGATTTGAGGTGTGGCCTCCCCGGTGCCCCTAGTACAGGGCGACAATTCCTGCCGGCCACACCAGTGCTGGTACAAGCCAGGATGCCACTGGCCGCCTTGGCCACCTGGGCACACTGCTGGTTCCTCTTCAGCCACTGTCACCAACACCCCAGGTCCTTTTCCCCGGGCAGTTTCCAGCCACTCTTCCCCCAGGCTGAAGCATTGCAGGTGGTTGGTGTGACCCAAGGGCAGGACCCAGCACTTGGCTGGATTGAACCTCAGCCCATTGGCCTCAGCCCATCACTCCAGTCCATCCAGATCCCTCCGTAGAGCCTCCCTACCTTCAAATCCAAGTTTTATCTCATAGTCAGTGAAACATCTGCCCACTTAATCAGTCATTCCCCTGTAGATTATAACCAGTAATGAAAATGGAAAAAATGCCTTGGTCTCCTCCCTCCCCAGTCTGGGTCTGTGAGTGTGCCAATGAGAGCGTTCTTTCCATAACACCATCATCACCAGATAATATTTTAATGAAAGCCGTCACGTGTGCGGTGTGGGATTTCAAAGTGAGCATTGTGCCCAGCTGTACAGCTCGGCACTGAGAAAGTCTGATGCTAGCAGCGTAACCACATCACAGCATTACTGGTGCAGCCCCCTTTCTGGTCAGCTGATTTTATGGTAAATTCTAACAAAAAAAAAAAAAAAAGATGTAAGGAAGAAAACAAACTCATAGCATAGGCTTCCAACTATCATCACTGCAGGGCTGAAATTTTTAAGCAAGTGCTAAAAAGGGGGAAAGGCATCCCTGCCATGGGGAAGAAATGGCCACAGGAACTGGTGGGTTGGGCACTGGAAGCCAATGGAAGGACCTGAGGATCTGGGTTTGCTGATCCTGCTAACCTCTGAGAGAGAAGATGGGAGACAAAGCCAGAAACTTCCCTCTGCAGATCTTTCTGGTACTCCAGCACTTTCTTACCCTTTGCTAGAAAGAGTTGATTGGGGTCTGGGCACAAGGGTGTCTCAGCACATCTTGTTTCTCCTGAAACAAAACCACTGTGGGAGCACGATGCTACAACAGAAGTTCATGATACAGGAAAAAGAACAGACATGATTTATCTCTGTGTAGAAGAGGGTGATCACTAGGCGCTGTGGGAAAGCTGCAGCCAAACCGTTTGGGATTAATATTAACCATCAAAGCAGATGGTGTGGCTTTTTTTTTTTTAAACCAGTTGTCCAGACCATGGCAATTTATAAGTCATGACCTTTGTATAATCACATAATTACCTGTAAGAGAACCAGCCTGTTAGGATGTTAATAGTTCACCAGCCACAGCAGACGTCAGAGTATTCATCCTGTTCTGACGGCACCACACCTGAGGGTTCTGCTGTGCTTTCCCCTACGGACTGATTTGGGGCAGCAGGCGAGAGTGCTGGAACCTCTTCCAGAAATCAGGGTCCTGTAGGGTCATCCTAGCTCCAGGCTGCTGATTTTTCCTTACTCCAGCAACCTGAGGCTTTCAGCATGTCTCCTTCGCCTGGGTGATACCTGGGATAACTTCTGTTAGCAGCACGGCTCCCAGTTCAGGGGGCAACCCCAGTAAGGGTGGTATTCCTTGCAAACTGTGGAAGAGAGGCAAACTACATACGAAACACCTTTAAGGAATTCTTTGAATACCCATGATTCTCTCCTGAATCAAGACCGTATGGATTATTAAGCCTTTTGCATACTTACGGATGAAAGGACATGCCCATGCCGTGAAACAAAGGATACAAATTTCTAACTTGTGTGTCTTGATCTCTTCGTTCTTCCAGGGTTCTTCTCTTTCTGTGCTATATTTTAGCTACACTTAAACTGGTTCTCAATTTCCTGCATCAGCAGTACCCTCCATTGGAGCGAGGGCGCATTTTCCTCAGCAGCAGATGCCAGCTTAGACCCCCAGGAACCTTCACAAGGCTCGAACCGCTGTGGACATCATGCAGCTCGGGTGTCAAAGAGTGCCGGATGGGAGCTCTCGTTACATTCAGCATCAAACTTCTTATCAATCCCATGAAAAGGATATACTTCTACCTTAGCTATGAGAATCCCTGGCTTTTTACGCTCTGCCTCCACCCTTGGAGCTGCCAGTCTCCAGCAAAGTCTCACTGATTATATGCAAGCCATAGTTTTTTTAGAGACTTGTAATTGGCTAAATTTGGCTGGATTTTCATAGGTGTAGCAAAGGACACACTCTTGGCCAGTGTGGCAAAACTTAAACAACCTCAGCTTTTCTCTTTTCTCAACAAACCAACTTTGTGTGTAGTTTTCTACAACCTCTTGTGTAGGAACCGCTGAACCCTTCAGCATTAATATCTTGGAACCTCATGCGAAAAACAGCCAGGAGCTTTCCAGCACAAATAGAAAAAAACAAACCCAGACCTGAAAACCTGGATCTTATCGTTGAGAAATGGCAGGCAGCCTTGGGAACAGGCACTGCTACCGGCAATATTTGTAATAATTCTGATACTCTAATCTCTTTATCTTCCTTCTGCATCTCTCCTTTTATCTCCAGGTTGATGTCATGGAATTCATGGCACCAAAGTGGTTGTGGGTTTTTTTTTTTCCTTTTCTTTTTCCTTTGGCTTCGTTCTCAAAATTTAAATAGCCTCATTTTTATCGTTTGAAAAAAGCAAAAGTTCTGGTGTACCTTCCACGCATGGCTGGACTCCTGTCTCATGGCAAGGGGCAGTTATCCTCTCCTTTGGCCAGGGGACTGTGTCTCGCCCCAGCGTTGAACGTAAACATAGCAGTGAGCGCTTTTTAAAGGCGTAACAAGATGATCTCCCCCAGGACCACTTTGTGGCAGCGAGATCGGTCGGACGGCAGTATTTGCAGTGGTGACAGGGAGAACGTGAGAGCCACCCGTCTCTCTCCTGCCTCTTGGGAAACAGTATATATCTCAGCTGTCCCTGTCACGGGGATTCCCCAAGGTCCCTCATCTGAATTCCCTCTAAACGCTGAGCAGACCCTTCCAACTCGGTGTTGCGCTGCTATTAATACCACCTAGGGCCTGGCTGTATGCGAGGCAAGGCTTGCAGGGCGAAGAAATAACTTCTGCTCAACCTCCTGATATGGTTTGTGGAGCACTTTGTAAACAGGCTCCCAAGATCTTTGTCTCCAAGATCATGCTCTCTAATTAGGCAAAGGATGCAGCGTGCTCCTGGGAGCGGAGCTGTGCTCGCCTGCCCACACGGCCATCCCCACGCACGTGATATTTCAATCTCTCAACTCCATCATGTAAACAAATGTCAAGAAGAGTTGTAAGCAAGGAGGGGAGCCACGCAGTGAGAGCGTGCTAACAGGTTTCACCAGTGCGTCTGGAGGAGGGATGAGGCCAGTCATGGAGGTGGTCGCTGAAGAGGACTCTTGTGATTTGGGATTGCATGTTCAGCAGGACCCAGATCTCTCCTTCTCCATCTTCTGTTCTGGGAAGTCCTTTCTGAAGTTAGAGCAGGGTGGAGCTCCACTCACCACTCTGCGTGATAGTCATCTCCGTGATGCCTCCTCACCTTCTCAGGAGACAGCCTGGTGGTGTCCACCTCAGTCAACAGCTTTGTCTGCTGGGTACATCACTCTGCAGCCAAGTTTCCAAGCCTGGGCACCAGGCTCTGCTCCCTTCTGCATTTTACATTCAACAACCACTGATTAAAACATAATCACAAGAACAAAGGCCAAAATCCAGGACTCTTTCCTGCCTAATGAACACCCTCCTCTGTGCCTGGAGTCATACTCTCCCCATCCTCCTCCTCTGCCCCAGCACATCTGGAATTCTTTAGCCTTTAGCAGCCGGACTGCAACGGGATCCTCACCATAGCCTGTGCTCCGGGAACACCTTGAGCTGGTTAAGGCCTCTGAAATTAGGCAGTCAATAAGTGGAATTTTCTTTTATTACATTTTTAAGGAATACCTAATATGCACCTAAACAAATGCTTAAATGACACCATCTGCAGGTAGTTACGTCTTGCGTGTATCCAGCTCAGTGATTTGGAATTTGGCCACTCATTAGGACCTACAGAAGTAAAGGAAATGCATATTCTAATAGCCAAAAAAAATAAAACAAAACCCAACAAACCCAAACCCCAAACCTATTTGAATGTCGCTGTCTTGCAAGAGATGAATGAAAAGGTAGAACTTGCCGCCTTCTGGGGAAAGTGCTATCAGAGTGAATCAGTGTCAGCCTCTAAACCAGTACCAAAATGAAGAAAACTGATATAGCACTTTTTGTACATTATTTTTTCAGAGTACTTTGCTAGCTTTCATTTCGTTACAGCTTTTGCTACATTTTTATGATCTATCCCCTTTCTTTAAATCCCTCCAAAAGGTGTCCCCTATAATCTCATCGCACCGCTGGGGTTATATATGACATCTCCTTTTCTCCGTAGAATTTATACCTGAAAAATCTTAGACCGCTGTTGCCACTGCAAATTCCTGTGGACAGGACTGTAAACTGCAGAGAGGCAGCATCACATTTGAACACAGTAATTAATTTTGCTACCAGTAACAGTGAGAGACATACAGGTCTGCTGACAGAAAGGTTGGGAGCAGCTGAATCAATAGTTTTTGTAATGTTACAGGATCTTAAAAAATAATAACACCTTAGAGAGATTTTCCAGTGTGATGGAAAATAGCAGATAATGACGCTCACTTTAGACTTAACGGTTTTCAAGTCTGCATTCATAGTATAATTGTATATTCTAAACTATTTAGTCTACTTGTTAATTAGACAGTTCATTTATAGGCTGCTTAAATAACAGTCCAAACATGCACCTCTGGTATGAATCCAGAGGATCCAGTCACTTACCTCTCTTACTAGATTTTTCGTGAAAAACCTGTCCATGTCCCTGTCAGCTCTGATGACAGATCGTACCTACAGACATGCTCCGCCATAAACTGACTTGTGATTAGACGAGGTGTTGCTTTCAGCAGAGAGAAAAGAAATCTCTGCCTATCTGAAGAACATCCTGAGTTACTCCATGCCTCCGCAGTTTCTTTGGGCTCACTCTCTGCCCATTGCTATTTCTTCTTTGCTATAGCAAGTACCAACAGAAAACTCCGATCCTGCCCCTATTTTATCGTATTTAGAGTGCACAGATACTCATGGGGAATTCTCCTCGAACCAAAAGTTAGGCACATACAGAAGTCATTATAGGTTTGAAGCCTATTAGATATTTTATTCAAGGTAGGTTTTTAAAAGAAAATATATAGGAATAGATAGAAATTGTGTCCAGTCTGCAAAGACTAAAACCTCAGAGATCATAAAACTCCATAGTTTCTTTTTTCTTATACTCTTGAGATTTGCTGAAGAAACCCTTTAGACGGCAGGAACGGCTATTCTATTTTTCAAATGGAAAGCCAAGAGGGCAAGAAGCGAAATATTCTCATCCAAGTCACTTCTCTGGCGTGAGTGACGTAAAATCTAGTTTCATGGGAATCAGAAGAGCTGGCTAAAATAAATTGTACAAACTGGGAAGAAAGAACATAGAAAGAACATGGATCTGCAAATCAGGGGGTTCTTTTCTTTCCTAAATCCATTCTCTGCTCATTCTTTTAATTTGGTTATTGGCATCACAATCAGCTTGCAATTTGGTAAATATTTCCAGGTATTTCCAAGCTGCACAACACATATCGTCTAGACTTAATTAGTGAAACAAAGAGTGAAAAATCCCAGCTGCTTTCCTCTTTCTTCTTCTATCAACAGGATTACAGTAGATATCAGTTTGGCTCTGCCTTCCGATCCTTACCACAGATTTCAGCTCCCCCACCTAACGAACAGCTGAGATGTGGTGAAGAGACAGACCTTTATTCACTGGTTATTCATGCCCTTAATCACGAAGGCTGAATCTAGCACATATGAAACAGCTCTTGCTGGGGCATTGCATTCAATGTCACAGGGCTTTACTTGCGGTCCTTCTCAGGAGTGAAGACAACGGGAGGGTCAGAGGGTAGACAAGAACGATAATAACATTTTAAAAGGTTCATTTAGTAGATTGTACAGCAAATGCAGTACATAATGTAATCGTAGCTTGACTTTGCTTATAATTTCTCCCTAAGCTGGCAGATTTTGGAAGTGCAGTCAAGAGATCATGTTCACTCTGGAAGTGTTTGAAGGCCCTGGATGACATCCTGTTCAAGAAGAAGATGAGAGTTCACCATTAAAGACCAAAACCCAGTAAAAATGCAAAGGCTCCTTAACTCCATGGAGTTAAGGAAAAAACCTGAATATTTGTCACGAATCCTTTGTTAATACGTGACTGAATTCATCCAAAGTTTTCCCATGTCTTCATTGCAGCAGGAGGAAGTTCAAAGGAATGTGTTAAAACGATAGCTACGTACTAATGAGATCACAGCTCCATGGAGAATATTACAGTGATTTGGCTAGCGTGCACTGGCACTGTTAGCCCTCCCGGCAAGGAACCCGTACGTATATATAGGCTCGGTGCGGCCGCAATCAGCAGAATGCAAGAGTCAAGACTCCGTGTTTTGCAGTCCAGAGGGTCCATTTTGTAGAGCGCTACCACCACGGATGTTGAGTTACCTTAAGGCAACCACAAAGTCTAGATCAGTTGTGGGTTTGTCTCAATCCCCGCTGGAGAAACCACCATATTTCATGCTGTGAGTGTTTGATGAATGCTACGTAACGCAGTGTTCTCTGTGCGTCGATGGAGGTGATATTGACTCTCATCAAAAAGAAATGTCTAAGGTGTGTCACTGCTTTTGTACGAGTCATTTCAGAGTGGGCAGTTTCCAGGTGCCGACCTCTACCTGCTAACAAATTCGTAGCACATGAAGGTTACTGCACTGTGAAAATGGGTGGGGACTTTCCACAAAGCCTCTTGCAAATTTACTGCTGAAGATTCACCGAACATAGAGGAATATTTATCAGTTATATAGGCTCCCGATACCCTTATGGGTTGATTATCCACTCAACAGCCACTGTATATATCCTACAGAATATGTCCGTACCCGACAGTCCGGTTGGAAATGACTGTATATTTGAAGCGAGAGGAAAGCAGAACAATCCATTCGTCGTACTGGATGTGTGCAGCTTGTTGGACTCAAGCGGTTGCATGGAGTCTGCATTCTTTTGATCATCTTATCACCAAGGGCCCTTTAAAATATGATAGACATGTGCAGCCATACCTCCTGCTGGTATAAACAAGGCAGAGACAAATGCCTCGCACAGAAAACGGCCTTTTGTAACAGCCGCGCTGAAAAGATCTCCCAGCAGACCCTTTAGTTCCTTTGCAGTGTGAATGACAAATTAAGATGGGGCCATGGATACAACAGCCTCAGATACATCGCAGCAAAGCCACACATGACAGCCCGTCTTCTAGCTGGCACTTGTTTGGGTTTGAATCTGTAAAGATCATAAACTCATTGATTCTTTCACTTCTCTTATCTATTATTTAGCAATTAGGCAAATTGAAATTGCATTTCTCTTAGAGGAAGAGTATCTGTTAAAATAGAGCGTTGAGTCAGAGTGGCTCAGATAGCAACGTTAAAATATTTTCCTTATCTACAAACAGACCCAAATTATCCCAGGTTAAAAAGGGGCTTCTGTGGAAGAGAATTTCAACTTGTGCAAAGCAAATATATTGGTAATAATTATACCAAAAAAGGATGATTTAAATGCATATTCACTTAATGTAAGCTCTGTATTAAGGATTTGGCATGGTGGTATCAAATTTATTTTAAATTGTTCAAATTATGCCAGTGCAAACTCATTAATATTCATACATATCAAGAGTCAAATCAGGTGCTTCCTCCCTACACATCATCACTCCCCAAAAAAGCCCTCAGGAACCTGTGGACCAGATTAACTACTCAACAGTACCTTTGCACTCACTTTGAAATCAGAGCGAATTGCCCCAGTATTACGATTTACTTTAATTAGTTTTGACTTACTACTCTAATTTTTGTTGTTGTTGTTTGAGAGATTAGAATAATTATCTTATTTTTAATTTCTCTTTTGGATTGTCTGTGTAAAATAAACTTTAAAAAATAACAGAAAACACAAGTGTTGAGAACAAATCCAGCATAGCCTGTTAAATTGAGTGACGGTGGTTATATGGGACCATTGTCTGGCATTCACATCTGCTGAGCAATGACAAGGAGACGGGCCCCTCAGGACCTCAAACACTCTTCAGCAGCAGGAGCAGCTCTCATTTATTCCTATATGCAAGTTATCCTTAGCTTTACCTCAAAAGTATGCAGAGATGACACTGGAAATATTGAAAATTCGCATAGAAACACTCAAATGGTATTTTTTCCTGGCCATTGAAGATGAGAAATAACAAATTGGAACAAATAATAAAAATACTTGTTGCTCTAAAGTAGGCGGTGTTGGGAGACAGAGGTGCAGCTACACAATTAACCGCTGTCCGGACTTGCTAAGCAGGAACAATTTAGCACTCTAAAATGTACTTTTTGGCACATGCAGCTGTACAGAACTGCAGGAGTCAACCTGGAAGAGAGGTTGGGCGCACACACAAACAGACGATTCACTTCAAAGAGATGCGGAACAAAAGTACCTACCAAAATGTGTATTAGTGGTGGTCTCAGCACCGTCCTCCCGGGTGGCTGCAGAGGTTTAGGGCCCGGGGATTTGTCCCCCTGATGTTGAGGAGGCACTTTATGTAACTGGGATGACAGACAACAGGATATCACAGTGGTCTGGTTGTGCTTTTAACGTCGAAAAAAGAGTTTGTGGAAGGAATAGACACAACAGGGCAGGTGGAAACATGCCAGCCTGGGTCAAGGAGGATATTGTGTCTGAAGAAGGAAAGAATGTGATATAATATAGAGTCTGGCAAGAAGCGCAGAAATTGTTTGGATTGAAATAAAAGATAAAAAGACCAAAGAAGGAAGATAGGAAACTATTGTAGCCCATCTGGAGCAAATAAAAAAGCAGCCTGGAATATTGATGCAGATAATGAGCCAAGGAAAAGCTTCATGTTGACAAACTTCTGCTAGCCGGGATGCGGCGAGGAGAGCAGGGATGCTGCACAATGCAGGATGGGATCTCTCACCTGCTGGGTTCCAGTTATTTCACTTTTTTTAAAAGCTTTTTGCCCTGCAGCCGACGTTTCTCCTGCTTTATGCAGCTCTAGAGGCCATCAGCCTGGAGGACATCAGTCCACACATCCCCTCCTTGCCCTGCAGGTCCCTGCCACGGCCACCCCACCATGAGCCATGGCTGCAGATGTCATCTCAGTGATCCAGGTCTATCTTCAAACCACCCATCCAGGTTAAACCTAAACCAGGGGGGAATAAGTGATTTAAAACCTGATCGGTTCCCCAAGATGCTTCAAAGGAGCTGGAAAAGGGAAAGAGCAGCCAGGGATGGAGGTGGCTGGACCGCATTTCTGACAGGGGCTGTGTATGATGCTTATTTAAACTGACTAAAAATACAACATCTAGCAAGAGGGGCCAGGGACTTGCCAGCTGAGCAAGCTGGGGGGTGAGGAGCTCGCGGGGATCGCTCGCCCAGCTCCCTCCTGGACATCTGGAGGCAATATGGTAGGGGAGGTCAGCGGCTCCCACGTAGCAGGGAAAATGATTTTTAAAAGACATGAATAAAGACACAACGTTTGAAAGTGTACAGCACAGAAGATGATATAATGTCATTAAGATGAAGGCTGCATCTTGAGCTTTGGCAGCTTCAAAGCCCCCCCTGCTCTATTTCTTGGAGAGAAAGCCCCCCCCCAGGATCCAGCACTGTGGTGACCATCACGATGTGGTCAGGCTGGCCAGGCTGACCGCCACGATGTGGTCAGGCTGGCCAGCCCTCCGCCGCAGCAGGTACCCGAGGCTTCCACACATTTCTGGTTCATCTGGTTTGACTGGAATAGACTGGCTGGGAGTGTTTCTGAGTTCTGGAGAAAATGAAGCCGTGGGACTGAGCAAGCCAAAGGCCACAAGCTGAGCAGGGATTAGTGATGGACTCAGGGCTCTCACGCCGATGGCAACCGATGTCTTACCCGTCTGCTACACACCGTGTCTGCAAGAAGCCACTGAACCAGAGCTTGGGAGTATGACAAATTATACAGACTGTCGGGAAGAAGGAAGAGACAAGAGGCTACAGGCAGCTGGCAGAGGTGATTCTTCCTGGAAGAAGAGGAGAGGGGTTGTGCCAGCCCCAGGGACCCTGTGAGCAGCCAGCCTGGGCTTCCTGGGGCAGTTCTGCGGGAACACGTGGGGGCTGCGGTGCTGAGCTGCAGCTCTGCCCAAGGGCTAAGCCAGGCTTCAATGAAATCCAGGGCAGAGGCTTTACGATTGTAAAGTGCCTTCTAATTTTCTTCTTTTTTTCCTTTTGTTTAGTTTCTATGATTTATTCGTAATATCATTTCTGATCTTGTAATCAAGGCTTTAACCTTTGCTCTACCGGAATAAATTGGCTCCTCGTAAGATTTCCTCAGAATCATCTTCATGGTTATGGAAAAATACACCCTGCAGAGACCAGGAAAATGGGCAGGTTCGAAAAAAAAGATGCAGATGCCTGGTTCACCCATGGCACATCTACTGACTGAGACAGCAATGCTGCAATGAGATTGCAAGCTGGAATGAGATTGCAAGCTGCAATAAGACAGCACTGCTGCCGTGAGATGGTGATGCTGCAATGGGACGGGGATGCTGCCATGAGATAGCGATGCTGCTGTGAGATGGTGATGCTGCAATGGGATGGGGATGCTGCCATGAGATAGCGATGCTGCCGTGAGATGGTGATGCTGCAATGGGACGGGGATGCTGCCATGAGATAGCGATGCTGCCGTGAGATGGTGATGCTGCAATGGGATGGGGATGCTGCCATGAGATAGCGATGCTGCCGTGAGATGGTGATGCTGCAATGGGACGGGGATGCTGCCATGAGATAGCGATGCTGCCATGAGATGGTGATGCTGCAATGGGATTGCAAGCTGCAACGGGATGGCGTGCTGGACACCTGGGCACCAAGGGGGACCTGTGGTATGACAGATGCAATGCGAGCAGGGAACTCAGCATGTGTTAGAAAATGGCCCCATAAGGCATCCAAAGCGCAACTTTGAGCACGTACTTGGCACTTGTAAATGAATTTGACTTTTGGACAAATTGTTTACATTTTCAAAGGGAAAAAAAATAACAGTGCAAACTTTAGAGTAAATGATGGAGATCAACTGAATGCTGCTTGGTGCTATAAGACAGTGCACGTAAGCATCACTGTAAGAGCTCCAGTCACGGATGTGACTGTGTGAAGGCAGCAGAACTGCCAGGGTGCTTCACAGGGAGGCATAATGCCAGCCCCTCCAAAAAACCCTAGAAGTTCCCAAAACTTCATGAGCAGGTACTGTAAGTGCATTGAAATTATTCAGCTCTAACTCGCACAAGGTCAACAGATAAAAATAGGAAGAGCATCTGGAAGGTGACACCCAAGGAAGGGAGCAGGAACAGGAGAGAACTATTTGCGTTCGGGAACAGTGCTGGCCAAAGAACACGAGGGCAAAAATTCACCAAAGAGGTTTGAACAGGAGGTTAGACCATCTCTACCCACCAGGACATGGTATTTTGGAACATCTACCCGAAAGGAAGAACACTGGGAGAAAACGCCCTCCCTCGGTGCAGAACAGCAGCTGTGTGACGTGGTGCCTTGCAAAACCGGGGGCTTGGCTGCCCCGAGCCTCCGGGTCCCCCGTTCCTGCGTTTCTATGGTCCTAACAACAAATTGTACAGCAGCGCAAGGCAACCTCAGCGCAGAGCTGGGGTGTGGGGCGTGGGGTGCTCCGGGAAAGTCAAATCAAAGCCAGTGTGTGGAGGGGAACCAAGTGCCGGGGCAGAGCAGTGGTTGGGGTGGGTTTTGGAACAGTTCGTGATTATGGGTGAGGAGTACGGATTTTATTTCTGTTTTGTTTTCGCTATGTTTGGTGTTCTATATTTCAGACCATCTTATTACAGAGAGCTCCGAACTGCTTATTTGGGGTTTTGTAAGCTGGGGCAACACCTTCTTTAAGAAGTGTCTTTGAAAAGCCAAGTCAACCCATGTTAGTATGGCAAAGGGCCTGAGTCTGAACTGAGCACCACGAGTCACAGCAGCATTGACACTGGAAAAGACCCTTAAGATCATCGAGTCCAACCGTTAACCCAGCACCGCCCAGCCTACCACTAACCACGTCCCGAGGGGCCACGCGCTCTGTGATATCCAGGGTCATTCTCCTAATGCAACGAGGAAAGGTCTGGTGGGTGTTTCCAAGCTGGAGCTCAGCAGAAGGAGCTGTGGTTCACAGAGCCTTGGTGGGGAGAGTCCCCAGGCTCTCAGCCATCCGCCGAGCCACGCAGGGGGATGAGAAGCCAGCTCTTCTGCGCAAAGCACTGTAAATAATAAACAGTTTTCTTTATGCTGAAGCTGTGAGCCCTCCTCCGGGGTTGGGAGATGCCACACTGCCGTCTCTTCAGCTTCTTCCTTTCAGTTGGGGAAAAAAAACCCAGCATGGTAAATAGGACTTTAAAGACGTCACAAAGTCACATGCCAGAGACTGCCCGATAAATGTCCATGAGGGTAATGCCACGCAGCCCTCACAAACTCCGTCTTCAGGAACTGACCTTTCCCACCACATTAGACACCCGGCTCCGTTCCCTTCCCCGAGCTGCTGTTTCCCCGGCTGGCAGCGGCAGCCGTGGCTCTGTTCCAGCGCCGGGGGAGGTTTGCTGCTGCTTTATCCCTTCATCTACCTATCTGACAAGTGTGTTGTCACACATAATTAGCTAATGTTTTAAAAATACTTTAAGATCTTCAGACGAGAGATGCCATAAAAGTGCAAGACGTTATTACTAGCTGGCAGAAAGCTCGCAGTCCCCATTTCATGGAGGAACCATTATAAATAATGAGCAAAGCCAACACCTTTATCAAACACAAATATCAAATGCAAATGCACCCCGACTGTCTCTGCCGAGGATTCCACCATCCCTGCAACGCCTATTGCAACTGCTCGTGTCAGGGTAAAGCAAACGCACGGCGCCAGCAGATCAAACGCGGTGGGTTGTTGAGGTTCTCTGTGTAAGGTGGAGGACAACAATGTGGTGAGCTCAGGGGCGAGAAGGACGTGGGGATCACCCTGCAGAACTGTGCTTGCCCAATAGCAGCTGCCTTGCTATGGGAAGAATGTTGAGAGCTGTGTTTCCATCGTTTGACTAGAAGACAAGACAAAGCCTGCGTGCTGCAAGCTGCATTCGGTTTCTTGGCTGCTTTTGAGCTCTCCTGGGGCAGGGGAGGACGGGGGTGTTGGCATGGCCTGAGGACTCGCTTCTTGGTTTACACTAAACCCCCTTTTGTTCGATGCCAAAGGTGGAACAAGTTGTTTATTTTAAATCGTCTCCATTCAAAAGAACGCGGCTTCAACCCCAGGGAGGTGAAAACTTCCACTGCCTGGTGAAGTGTTTCCCTGTGTTTAATTGGGTCCCTGCAGAAGAAGTCTTCAGCCTCTTGATGCTTGATGGCACATGGAAGAGCTGGACCGGACTTGCCAGCCTCCGGCTGCTCCAGCCCTGCCGAGGTACCGCACTGACACGGGAAGACTCGAGCTGCAATGCACAAATGGCTCTCGCCGTGGTGGGTAGCCCAGTGTTTCATGTTACAGCACATTTGCCTCTTCCAAACGCTCAGCTTCGGGACCCTTGTTATCTTAACTGTCCGTTAAGAGGAACGGATGAATTTCACGTGTATCACACTGCTAATTTGGCTCGTAGCCTGCACACGTAACCTGGAAGAATCTCAAGGGCTTAAGGGGCCCTGTCGATGTAAGCAAACTCCAGATTTGTTCCGTCTGGTGATCCAAAGTCTCCTCATTTGCACCAGTAGATAATTTCACTGACACGTGCCACCATATTCGGAGGACGGTCCAGGTCTGTTTATGTTTTATGATATTCTAGTAGTGACTGATTTGACTTGACCAAACACTTTCTTTTTCATTTCAGTGGATATTTCGCTTGATAATTAATACAGCTCCAGTTTCTTCCAGGCTCACCGTCAGTGTCTATGGGACAATTGCAACCCTGAGCGCTCTTTCTAGCAGTTACTTGTTTTCGGCTGCGAGCCTGAACTCTATAGCTGCAAGTATTCCTCTCGGAGAAATGTATCCAAAACCCAAAATGACTTTCTGGCCTCTGGGAAAAGTTCAAAACCTCTTTCTGTCCCTCAGGCTCAGCTCTGCTCACAGCTTGCTTTATAAATTGTGTGGCTTTGACACGTTAGAAGAACCTGCCCCGTCACTCGGCTGTTCTCCGAAGGCTGAATTTTGCAATTCTTGCCCAAGCAGCACTGTCAGAGGTCACAGAGAGTGTTGCCCCGTTAAGCACTGATTAAACATGGATGGGGGACCTCCGCTCCCCTGACTATTTCCAAGTATGAGCAAAGCACATATTTCAATCAACGTTCACATGGTGACAGCAACCCACATATACAGCTCTAGCGCTATTTTATCAAGTGAAACTTCGGAGGTGCAAGAATAAAGAGCCATTAATGCGTTTCAAAGCAAATAATCTCTTAACCCTATTTTAAAAAGGAGCCCTGCACCCCCTTTGCTGGGCTGCTTCCGATATGCAAAGACTTACCCGAAAGCAAAGGCCAGATGAAGAGCCCAGCAGCGACTACGACTATTTTGGCAGAGGAGGAGGGAGCTTTTCAACAGAGTCCTGCTTCTGAGGCAGGCACGAGCAGAGCATTGCTGTAATATTTACAGCAGAGCTTGGCCTGCCAAGTATTAGGAGGAAAATCATACCTGTACTGATACAGCTATTCTGCACCCACACAACAGACACATGGAAAAAAGGTTCGGAGAAATGATGGCAGATTTGTGAAATAAGATGTGTGAGGAAAGTTGGGAAGTATTGACTTTGCTTCATACAAAAAACTGATACGACAGTAACGATCCACACAGGTTATTTTACATAAGACCATTATCGGCTGTTTTCATTGTCGCCTAAGAGTAAAACTAGAAGAAATCAGTTCAAGTCACAGCAAGTGATTTATATCAGATACTTAGAAAAAACACAGTAAACACAATACAATTGAAGTACGGCGGTAGATAAATGGAGCTCACGGATCTCATCACGGCCATTTAAGAGCGGGTGAGACAGCCAGCTACTAAAGATGATCAACAGGTATCACTAGGTGTACCACTATCTTTTTTTTTTTTTTTTTTAAATAAAAATAAAGAGTGGAGGAGGAGAACGGCCAGACGAACTGACTCACTCCCCTCCTTGGTGTGGTGATTAACTGGGCCAATTTCTAGAACACAAACGCTATGAAAAAGCTAATTGATCTATGCATTAATGAACCCATACATCATTCATGCCCGTGCACATATGAAGGTGTGCACGTCTCCGACACGTGCAACATACATGGAACTGAGATTGTAAAAATAAACCTTCAAAATGAAGGAAATGCCAGAACTGAGGCAGCCTCCGCTGAGCCCTGCTGGAGGTAACCATGATGGCACTTACTTTACTTTATATTTTCTCCTCAAAATGCCCTTGACTCATTCACTACCTAGTTTAGTGCTCATTTAACGAGAAGCCATTTAATAGGACAAGAGGAAATGGCCTCAAGTTGCTCCAGGGGAGGTTTAGGAAAAATTTCTTCTCTAAAAGAGTTGTGCAGGGCTGTCGCAGGCTGCCCAGGGCAGTGGTGGAGTCCCCATCCCTGGAGGGGTTTCCCAGCCGTGTGGAGGTGGTGCTGAGGGACAGGGGTCAGTGGGGACCTGGCAGTGCTGGGGGAACGGGGGGACTCGAGGAGCTGAAAGGGCTCTTCCAACCCAAACCGTTCTGTGATTCTATGAATACTTTGTTCTTACTGTCAATCCACACTTACAGCCCCAAACTCAACCCTTCTGCAGTGTGAGAAAAAATACCCATGGACTTCCTTGTCGTGCTTGCCATTAACTTCTCTGCACGCTTCCAGGTGGATACAGCTCTTCTGCCTGTTCCCTTCCTCTGATGTCCCATCTGCCAAACCCCACCTGGTTCTAATCCCCATATCCTGCTACCGTTTGCAAACGCTTATTCACCCTCTGTACCCCCAGAGCATCAGTAAATCATCTCCAAAGGGCTGACGTTCCCCATCGCCCCTACTCTCCCGTCACTTTGGGCTGAGCTTTGCGCTCAGGCTCCATCTGCTGCCCGGAACCCCAGGCTCTCCTCTCTGGAGAGCCACCGAGGCGGGATGGGAGAGATCAAACCAGGAGGACGAACACGGGAAGGATGGCAATTCCAGCTCCCAGGAGGGATCGGAGCGGTGTTTCCCAAACAAAATCTTCCCATTTCAATTGAAATTTAAAACTAAATTTTGATTTTGCTTTTAAAAATTAAGAATTGCCAATGGGTGGAAAACAGGTTTTGCTGACTGGCTTACACAAACAAACATCTAATTTCCAGTGGAAAATATCCATCGGTAAGTCACACTCTGCAGCTTAACTCCACAAATAATTTCAATGCGAATAAAATTTACACTCAGGCAACACTAGCAGTCACTCGAGCGTGTGAAATAACCCTCACAGGGGACACAACCTGTAGCGTGCTGTGGGGCAAACCCGGCCTGAGGGGCAGGCGGGTGGGACGCAGCGACACAGCTCGCTGTTCCCTCCACGCTACTCATTCGCACGATGTCAGATTAACGTTCCTGGTGTGCTGGTGGCATCGCCCCGGGGCAACCAGCACAGACCCCGCTGCCACCGCCCTAACACAGACCCAGCATTTACTTGCCGATGCCTCGTTATTGGCTTTGCTCCAAATTATTCAAGCCACAATGCTTTATTTAAAGAGAAACCGTCAGCCTAATGATGAATAAATTTGTAACCTCCTGTTATTCGTCATTATTTTTGTTCTTTGGCTGTATTTTATGTTTCAGTTCAGATGATGGGAACCTTTGAAATCAGCCCCAGCTCAGAATCGCTGGGGTGTAAATGTTGGGCTTTAACAATGTGAGGGAGGGAAGTTCATACTTTACAAAATGTCTTTTTACTGTAATATGAAAAAAAAAGATGGTACTGCAAGAATATATCTCCTGCTCACCGGCTTTATTTTGGAATGAAGCTAATGGACGGCCGATGATTTAAATCATCTGCGCCTCTTGGTGGTTTTAAGTGGCGAATTTAAAGAAAGGAGAACTGAAAAATGTTACGTTGCTTATTGCTGTAACGTGGTGCTGGGGTTCCCAGGCTGTACAACCAACCGCGTGTAAAGGGCCAGGCGTCAGCAAACGGAACGTAGATCAAAGGGCGCAGCAAAAGCCTGAATCCAAACCGCGTCCATTCTTGCAGCCAAGGGGCTTCACGGTCTGTAACAGCAGAGATGCTGCTGCCACGTGTGTAGAAGTCACAGACAGGCGACATTTGTGTTTGTACCTAAGCAGAGTGCTTCATGTGTTTTGAATATTTATGCTTTATTCTTTCTAGTTTTTCTTTCTAAGTTTAAATCCAGTTACCGTTTGTGGGTTTTTTCCCCCCATTCCCCACGTATTAAATCTTCCAGACCCTCGAGCGCCGTGCGATGCGCCGGAGCAGAACCATGCGCATACCGTCCCAATGATGCGCTAGAGGAGAGACAAGCTGCTTGGACTTGGCCGTGCCCGTCCTGAGACCTCAGCACGTGCAGGGGAGGGACGTGGCGTTAGCTAACAGCAACGTGAACTCGGGCAGCCCGCCCTTCACGAACTCCAGCTCATACGGAACAGCCCAGGCAATGCACTGGGTATCTTTAGGTCGTCTTTTTTCTGCATTAAAAAGGTTATTGTTTATCTGAGTGCATGCATGGCAACTACAGTCAAGCTATAACGGTTTGGTTTCTCGACTGTGCTTAGAGTAATTAGCCCATACATCCCCAAAGGGCTTTGATACTACTGTTTGTTCCTTTAATGGCACGTGTAGCTTGTATTTCAACCCAGTTTCCTAGCGTAGATCATAGTGACAGAAATATTTGGGAGGCCTATGAAGATCACATGGCAACGCAACTCGTTCTAAATATTTACAGCACAGTTTAGAAAATGTCTTTGTTAGGAGGAGTAAATGAAGTGATTTTGTTTACTTGGCTCAGGAGCCACGGCTTGCTGACAGATGTGCAGCTGAAGGATATTTCTGCTCCATAGAAGTTATTACGTGCAAGAAAATAAAACTAGATGATGAATCACAACTGTCATTGATGATGACAAAAATAATTGAGATCACGTTTTGGGTTGGGTGCATCTGCAGAAAAGCTGGGCAAAATAAATACAGTGCAATGCACTCAGATGTTTTCCTACACTCAGGCTGAGGGCCAGTCCGCTGGGCAGGATACGACGACCCAGCTGATGAGCCATGTTGGAGCAAGGATCAGTGAGGCTTCCTTATTGGAAACAGGATCCCCACAAGGAGGGAATAAGGTCAGCAGCCCATGATCACAGCTATCAACAACGAGACAGTGCCTGCAGCATCAAATCAAACGACTTCCACTGGTGTTTAGTTTTAACAACACGGATACTCTGCTGGTGTAAAGTAGCATCACCTTGTGAACGCAAAGGGAGCTCGGCCAACGCGCACCAAGTGAGGATGCAGCCCCCCATCCCCACCACACAGCTGGTAACATGCTCCCCACTGACAGCCCCCAGCCACGGCTGGGGAAAAGGAGAAAAATGTTAATTCACCAAGGGTATAATCACAGGATGGGTTGGGTTGGAAGGGACCTTAAGAATCATCTCGTTCCAACCCCCTGCCATGGGCAGGGACACCTTCCACTAGAGCAGGTTGCTCCAAGCCCCGTCCAGCCTGGCCTTGGACACTGCCAGGGATGGGGCATCCACAACCTCTCTGGGCAACCTGGGCCAGGGTCTCACCACCCTCACAGGGAAGAATTTCTTCCTGATACCCAATCTAAATCTGCCCTCTTTCAGTTTGAAACTGTTAGCCCTCGTCCTCTCACTACACTCCCTCATAAAGAGCCCTTCCCTATCTTTCCTGCAGACCCCTTTAAGCCCCGGCAGCTGAAAGGCGCACTGGGATGACCGTATTCTTAGGGGAAGGGAAACAGGACAGAACTTACTGGCACAGACAATCCATGTGTCTAGGAGTTACCATTGTTATAACCAGCATGCAGGTGGACGGGCTCCTCCTGCCCCCTCTGGGTGGAACGCTGGGGACCCGGGCAGCCTCTCAGCTCCCAGGACAGCCCTTCTGCTGGCAGAGCTGATGAGCAAAATGAGGCTGCATGTGGCAGCAGGAAAGTTCAAGAGTTTTTTTTTTACAGGGTCTGAGCCCAAGAAACGCAGAGCTGAAGGACCCGTGGCTACACAGAGCCCTCGTTTTCCTGCATCCCCTTGTTGTCTGCTCTCTGCCTGGACCAGCCTTACAAGAACCAGGCTTAGATACACAATACAGTTATGGTTTGTGTATATAAACCATACGTAAGCATATGTGTGTGTACACACATACGTGTTCTACATGAGTATTGATGCATTGGTCTAAGATATCATATAACACGTTAATACGAACCCAACGTACGACATGATTAGCTACATATGTGTGTCTATACAATTCAATTTTCATCATTTATAAATGCTGCCCTTTGTTCTAGCCACTGCTTCTGCATGTTTTAAAAAAACCGTAAATAAATGAAGTAATAGGATTGACTCTGAGTGCAAGCTTTACTGTTAAATCCTCACCAGGAGCTAAAGCCCGACAGCAGGCTTCTGAGCAGCTTAGGAGGCACGTTGGCCAGTGAGCTTCTGCTTTAACATCTACAAGAGCCGTCTGAAATTAGAGGGCAATTTTGACATTACACTACTGCATGTATGTACTGTCCAACCTGCTCGGAACGTGCCAGCCGGTGCTGTTGTGCAAACCAGCTGCATCAACCTCTGATTATTATTTCTTCCAGATGCTCCCCATGTGCAGAGTCCTTCTTGATGCCTTTGAACCGTTAAACTTCCAGCTCAGGCTGTGGCTGTGGGCTGAATCTCTCCCTTTAGTGTTCAATTCACTGTCAACACCCATTATGCAAACTCGGAGAGACCAGCGCTCTTCTGACCATAGGCACTGTCTTAAAACACAGCAGCAGGATGAAAGGCTTGCTGCACACAAAGGGCAGGAGATGGGGAAACTGGAAAGAGTGGGAGAGCATACAGGAGAAGTTACGTTTTCATTCATCATGGCTACTGCCTGCTGACACCAGTGGTATTTCTGACTTGTGTTCAGATTTTCCCTTCCCAGGAACACCCATAGCTGAGAGACTGCCTTTGGAAAGAGCATTAAGAGATGGACAGAGCCTGGATCAGCCACGCTGGAAGGGTCACCAGGGCAACAGCAAAGGGAGGGATGAGAAAAGGACCATGGGTGTAGTGCTGAAGCACAGGATTAATAATCAGGATGGATTCCTACTGGATTTAAGCTTTACAAATGATGCCCAGTGTAATCAATATTGCAAAAGCATCACTTGCCTGTCTCTGGTGAGGAAGGAATAAAAGAAAGCTGCAAAACTCCCATCCGCAGGCAACACCGGTGTTTTATCCCTGACTCTGACTCCCATCTCAAGCCATTCCCTCCCTGTATCGCTGTGCTTGGAGGGAAGAGCAGAAACCCTGGTGAACTCCCCCAGGCTCCTGGCGAATATCATTGCAACGTGAGCGTACTGGGTAATGGAGCTCTCTCATTCAGCTGCATCTCATGCCCTTTTCATCAGACTCCTACCGACTTACTCGCTCTCACTAATTACTGTGCAACGTCAATACAAAGTGCTCATCCTGCTCCAAGCCCCAGCCCACTGCTGGGCTGCGGGAGACTGTGCTGATAAAATAGCCCTGAGAAAGCTTCAGGAAGATGAGCTGTGCAGACAGAGCGTGCCTGCAAGCACGGCCATGTCTGCAAAGATATTTCTCAGGTATTTTGTCAATCCAAGACAAAGCAAGAAGACTTACTGGGTTTTAAACAGCTGGTTCCTTTGGATATTTTCTAAAAACAAGCAGAGCTTCAAAATTAGCAGAGACTCCTGGGTTGCAGCTAGTTGTCATCTTCCAAAAGTGCTTCAATGTCTGGGAAGTGTCTTTCTGGGGCAGAATCAAAAGAGGAGAGAAAGCTATTTCTCAGCCTAGTTAGATTCCACAGGAGGACTATAAATAATACAGACATTTTGGGTGTCTTTGAGCTCTCACGGAGAATTCTCTGATAAAGCCAATCCCTTGTCTAACTGGGACCAAGTACATTCTCTGTATCTGGTTTTTCCTAGGAATGACCTTTAAGATTTCAGGCTGTATTTCTTTGACCTAGAAAATTCAAGGTATAGGAGAGCCTTGGCATATTTGCTCTTCGCAGTGGGTCAAAACACTCTGGTCATTTTGTGCCGAGTTCTACAAGACCCATTCATAAATGCACATTTATGCAGAACTGCCCTTTTTCTTCCCAAACTTAACAAAATAAATCCCTCGGTCTTTGTGGATGGTTTATACAGGTTTATTTGACTTCTACACAGCACGTCCATCAGATCAGGATGTTATCAGCGGCTGTTAGAGGGAAAGGGAAAAACGCAGCCCCGTAGGAACCTGCCAGTGCTGGGGGAATTGTTGAGCAGCCTGACTGTGTCTTGCTTGAGCTTCGGGTTTCTTCTGTCTGAGGATACAGGATTAGCTGTTTGTCTTGGGTCAAACCTTGCACTGAACTCTTCCACGCAGCAAACATCCCTGCTCACGGCCCTCCCACATTAACCCTTTCACTGCGGCATCCTCATTGCATGGCAGGTTCAGCTCTGTTAACAGCAACTTGGTTTCTCACAAATTATCTATGGTGGGTTTTCCCAGACTTGATTCCATGCTTATAGTCCATTTGCTTGGCAAAAACATACAGAGTCTTATTTAGATGAATATCCACCGGGTTTCCCTGCGCAGGAAGCCTGTTAAGTCCGCCTGGGGTCAGGGCAGGCTGGTTCCCTTCAGCAGAGCTTCCAGGGCTTTTCATTTTCAGAATTAATTGAAAGAATCTTTGCTCTTGGCTTCCTTCTTCCACTTCTGGTGAAAACTGTAAACAGAAACTCAATGACCTCACTGCCAGCCTGTGCTTTTTTTTTTCCCCCTAAAGATGAACCCAACCCGTGCATTTCCAGCCCTGATATTTCTATTTACATTCCTCCAGCCTCCAAAATCAGTTCCTTGCCCTCTTGGGCACACATACTCTGGCAGCATTTCAGGTTGTAATTATACTGGTAAGAAGAGATGGTGGGGAAGCTGGTTAATGTCAAGGTCTGCTGGAGGGCAGAGTCCCGATTTCAAGCCATCCCACTAAATTGAAGTTTATGGGTTTTTCTTCAGAGCTCAAGCCAAGATCCTTAAGCTTCAGAAAATGAACATGCCGCTGTAACATAAATCAATTTCCAGGCAAATTCCTCTGACACCGATGCTGGATACAGCCTAGATCCCAATTTATCTTGCAGCGAGTTGTGCCTGTGGAGAGCCGGAGCTCCCAGCTGTGCTTGGCAGTGGGTACCCCTCTGCACAGCAGCCCGGAGACACACGCAAGCGCTTTCAGCCCCATACCCAGCCTCTCCTGCTCTGATCTGATAACGACGTCCTGCTGGCAGAGGGTATTGTGAACAGCAGCTCTCCCTGCCCTGCTCTATACCTGTTGTGTTACAAGCTGGGATGCGTGTAGTGCATTCAGAGCTTCTCATTCTGCTAGAGATGGCAATGCATGGATTTCGCTTCCCAATATCAGCTGGATTAAATGTGTGACTCCTGGTTACAGGGTGATTGATTAGAGGATCCTGATGTAAAGCAATGCTACCGACAGCGAGGGGTTAGGGAGGGTTCGGAAGACGGCTCTCGGGGGAAAAGACTTCATTGTATTTCAGAGTGCAGCTGAACACACGGTAGATTTAATAGATGATTATTACAAATTGAAACCCAGACAGTTTCCTGTTCACGGGGGCGGAGATGGAATATTAAACACTTTATACAATTATGAGGAATTGTTTCCATTTGGCATAAATCATTCTCCAGCCTCCATTATCTGCCTGTAAAAAGCACAAGTGTCTTGGCTTCTGCATATAAATAACTTCCTTTAAAATTATTCTTGCAGGGTCTGTGAGTGATGGGCTAATCCTGTTATGAGATTTTAATGCCAAATTACATAGTCAGACTGGAATGATACTATTTAAACTACTCCGCAGATGAAGAGCATAATCATAGTTCTGCGTTTCACACATTTTTTTTCCCCTGTTAGTGCCCAAAATCATTTACAAAGGCAAGGCTGTCAGTAATAGTCAGTGCCCTCAGTAATCCACGTCCAGTGATTGAGCTCCTGCAGTATCACAGTGTCAAACTTTCCTCAGATACTGTTCCTCAGATCGTATTTTGATATTTATGCACATATGGACCATGATCTAAAGTGATGAGCAGGGTGCGAAATACGCCACTACGACCCGCCGCAAAACCAGTTTGTTACACAAAGGCAAACTGTTGCTACAATCAACACCAGTATTTCTCCCCGACCCTTGTCGCTGTTTTTCAGCTTATAAAAGCAGGTCTCAAAGTAACGGTGTCCCGTGGAGATGTGCTGGGCAGAAGAATGGAGAACGGCAAGACTCTGGCCCAGGTTGCCCCGAGAGGTGGCAGAAGCCCCATCCCTGGCCCCATTGCAGGTCAGGTTGGCCCTTGGGGCTCTGAGCCCCCTGCTCTGGGTGCAGATGTCCCTGCTCCCTGCAGGGGGTTGGACTGGGGGAGCTGGGAAGGTCCCTTCAACCCAAACCAGTCTGTGATTCCATGGTATTTCTGTGCTAAGAAGCAAAGACAACAGCATCAGGTCCAACAGCAGAAGAGATGTCTCACCTGCCCTCTCACATGTGGCGCACACTGTTGTTGACAGCTGAAGCACTGCACTTCGTTTGAGCTGGCCTTAATGGGCAGCTGTTCCTCCAGATGCTGCGGGATACCGTGATAAGCGATGCCACCGGTTGTGGTCCTCCCTTTCTCAGGGCTCTCAGCTTCATTAGATGCTGCAGTACAGTTTGTATTCGGTCCCAAATTTTGTGGGAGCCAGGATAACCTGCTGACAAAGAGTGAATTATTAATGAAGAGCATCTGGATCACTTACCCAGTGGGTACCCAGTCACTACCCAGTAGGTATGCCATTACAGCTGGGATTGGCTGGGAAGCAACTGGCATGTTAAGAAATACAGAAGCAAGCTTGTATTCATTAGTTACCCCTCACAATCTAATTTTTGGAAGGAGAGAGCATTAAAAAATAAAATGCAAGATCAGGTTTTGCAGTTCGTACTGATCTCTAACCATGATTTTTCTGCCGTTAAAGCCAAGCTGCTTGTGTATTGCCAGCAGAACAGGCAGAGAAGCACATCCTGACGTAAAGGAACGTCTTTATTGAAGCGGGTTTGTCTGTATTTCTTTTGGAAAAGCAAAATTACTTTGATTTTCTGTCATAGAGATATTCAGGAAAAGCAATGCATCAGAGGTAGAAACTTTAAAAATTCTAATGACAATTTGAATAGCTGCTCTTGCTTAATGCTGGGAACAGTAAGATAGAATTGATAGACCTGACTTAGTCCAGCTTTTATGGCATGACCTAGTCTGCATTCACATTCACTGCTTGCACATTATTTTTGATATTTATCACCACAAACTTGGATTTACGAGTGATAGAAACCCTGCAGAAGTCAGCTTGCTCTACAGATAGAGGTTACTAGTTATAAGTTACTAACAAATACATGTACGCAACAGCCCCTGAACTACCAGATTGATGATGATGATTTTCAAATCCATAATTTAAAATAAAACACATAATGTATAAAATGCTAAATAGATTTTTCTATGCATAGCTTTATAATTAGTCTGAGTAGCTCATTAAACCTATTTCTACATAGCACGACTGGGAATTTCTCACCTCCCTGGCTTTCCACGCATTTCGCTTAGTGACAATACAGAGCTCGCACCTCAGTTTTCACAGGAGGTTATAAATCTCTTAACCAAACACAAAATGCTTTCAGCTCTATGAATGAAAGGTATAGCTAGATAAACCCAGGGGTCTTTGAAACGATGGGAGAAGGACCATGACAAAGGGTTTCCTCTTCAAGGCTTTGGGTCCCAGACAGATGCAAACCAGTGGAAATTCTTCTTCTGATTGCTCTGCAAATCCCTGTTCAGGAGAGAGGAGGAGAGCGCTGGTGGCAACAGGAGGTTTTAATCACCAGACTAAGGCGGCCACGGCAAACTTGGTCAAAACACATAGATATTGAACCCAGACCTCAACAATGCTTAGAGGAGTCTTCAAGTTGGTGCCACCACGTCCACACCAGCTCCGGCAGAATCACTCTTAGTATCTGCCGATGCAAATTTCTGGCTTCAAGAGTGGTTTGGGAGCTAAAAAGCCAGTGTTTTGAAAGCTTCTTGTCCTCTGACTGGTTGAAGTATTAAGAATTGCTCTTACGGGTCTGGCAATCAGTACATTGGGGTTTGAGGTTTACGAATGTACGTACCAGTTCTGGCATGTCCAATGAATATTTTGCTTGCCTGAACCTAGATGATGTTTGTGAAGAAAGCCCAGACACAGCAGACATGGGCAGCCTGGCCAGCAGCACTTCCAGGCTGGTACCGAGGGAGAGCTCTTCTACGCTAAACCCATGAGTTTCCCTTCTGTGCTCCAAAAAATAGGCGAAGAGCAAAACATACGACAAAATTCAGTTCATGAATCGGCACTGTGGTAAAAGAGGAGTTTAGCAGAGGCAGACTCAGCAGATGCGCTCAGCGGTGTTGTGCTGTGAATAGATGGGCTTTAGAGGGCTGTCCCATGACCACAGAGCAATCTGCACCAGAAAAATCCATTTAATGACTTGTTACCCTTCCCTGGTGCACTTCTCACAAGCCTCTACAAAGCCAGCATGCAACAGAGGGGGAATGTTGCTGGTAGCGCGGCAGACCGCATCGTTTTGCTGTCTGCCTCTCAGCAAACGTAAACTTTTACAAGTGATCTGGAAGGAAGTTTGTCCTCTAAACTCCTCTGATATTCAGGCTTTCATCTAATAGTTTCCAAACTTCCTCCTTTCTCAAAGGGTGATTGGGGGATCACCTTCCTCCGACTCCCTCGCCCCAATTCTGTGCTCACCCAGCCCTATGCTGACCTTTCAGTTCACCACTGGGACAAAAACCTGCTCTCAGAAGAAAAACAGTCTGGGTTTGATGGTTATTTTGCTGTTGATACAATTAATTTTCTGACAACTTAATGACCTATGGGGTCAGATGGGTCTCTGTGTTGGTGGAGAAGGGACAGGAGCAAGCAGCCTGGTCAGAGGAGGAGGAGGAAAGCAGAACCAGCCCTTGTGATGGCACCCAGCTATTAGCCCAGCCGAGCCGAGCCAGCACCTACCCGCACAAACACACATGCAGGGTGGCAAGGAAACGCCTTCATCCCTAGCCAGAAACTCTGAATGATGCTGAGCAACCAACAGTCGGCACGATGATCTAACACAAGGACAAGTGGCATATGTATGAAAGATACCACAAGGTCTTAGCAATCATGGGAGGCAGAAAGGATTGCTGCTATTTGAAAAAAAAATGAGCACTGATGGATCGAGTCCTCCTACCAGTTAAAAACAAGAGATAAAAAAGCACGTGAACTCACAGCACCAGTGAAGTGTTGAGGTCTGCTCCCCTCCAGCACCACACACAATCCCACTGAGGCTCCCTGTGACGATTCCTGCCTTCCAGGGGAATTGGAATAAGCTGCCTTGCATTTGGCAGGGGAGGGATGGAGGAGTGTAGACAGAAGAAATCCATCCTTGAGCTTTTGCACACTAACTTGCTCATGTAGGATGTCTGTGATCTGTGCAGACTTCTATGCTGGAGGTATGACAATATCTAGACCTTCTCTAGATAAGTTTTTCTCTTGCATAATTTAAAATAATGTGACATAAGGGATAACACTGAACACCATCTTATTACCCTTGCACATATGGAAGACAAGACAAGGAGCAAATAATCAAATATTAAAACGTCAGCAAAATGCGGACTAGCTAGTTCAGTTTTTTTCTCTTCAGGCTCACCATGGAGGGATCACATTGGAAGAGTGGGGGAAAAAAACACCCAAACCACGAGAGAGGTTATTACAGCAAAGCATTGAGGCAGCTCCAGACATGTACGCAGTGCTTTACAAACGCAGGATGGGGCACCTCTGCCCTGCAGTTCTCATCACCCGAGAGACACCGTAAACACAGGGCGTGAAAAACAGAGCAGGGAAAATAGTAAGAAAAGAAAAAAAAAAAAGTATGGAAAAATGAATAGCAAGGAAAAGGAAGAGGAACTTTTGTTCAAAGAATTGGCTGTAGGAGAAAGTTTTGAAGGGGAGAGAAGGTTTAGTGAAGGAAAGACTAACCCAGGCTACAAGGTCTCTTGACATGGCGGTGTTGCACGGCTTGCACACAGGAATTGCAGCGCATTGCTCCGTTCTCCACTGCACTGATATGCTCAAACCTTCCAGTCCCTTCCCCGTCCTTCCTGGGTTATAAACCAGGCACCCGAAAGATAATTCCAGGAAATCACAGTCTCTTCTTTATGACCAAATACCTTTTTATTCAGGGAGAGAGAGAGGTCATTGGTGGAAATTCGGGGTATTTCCTCTGTTTTGTAGCTGAGGCTGTAGTAGTTTGGCTGGGAACTTTTGTAAAAAAAAAAAAAAAAATCTTTAAAGATCCTATAACTTCTGGCTGCAAACACTTAGTAGTTTGTTTCACTATATACAACATACCATGGAACTGCAGCTCATCCTAATAGTTCTGCCAAGCACAGAGGAGACCGTAAGGCTTTCCACACCAAAAAACCAACCAAACGCATGCGGTGCAACCACCACAGACCTTGCTGAGTCCAAGGCGTTTTACATAAAGAACAAGAGCCTAAATGCTGACTTGCATAACAGCCATCCCAATCCCACAGCAGGGCCAGAAAGGTACACTCATGTCTTAAGAAAATACTCACCACCTAAAGGGGTCATGATTAGACCAAACATTCTTTCTGCTTCATGCGTTCATTTTCCCCCCCTTCTTTTTCCTGCTCATTTTCCTTCTATACCTGCCAATACCTGCAAGCAGAGCTGAAGACACTCAAATTACTCTTCCTTGGATGTGGAGAAGAGCATATGGGCTTCTGGGAGCAGAGGTTGTTAGCACATCCCCACCCCACAGCTGAACCTGCTTTGCTTCCTCAAGTCTTTACTCAAAAGCCAATCCATCGCGATTAGCATAATATTGCCCTAATGAAGAACCGGGGCCACTGCCTTCGCAGCAAGCCCTTGCAGATGTGAGGGCAGTTTTATATGCTCCTTCCTCTCCATCAGGCATGGGCAGATCCTACCAGCTGGTTCCCACATGGGTGAGAACCTGGCGGCCCCTATAGCCCCCCCAAACCGTCAGGCAGATCTCCAGATCCCTGGAACAAATGGCTGAACCGAGATTCAAACTTAACAAAACAACTACTAAAATCTGAACGCTTCTGGCCAGCTCTGCTCCCCCTCCCCAGCGCCACATCCGCTGCTCCTGCAGCTGCCGCAGCCCCAGCTTCTGCCCCGGGAGAAGCTAATCGTTTGACCACAGCCTTGGCAAGCCTCGCCCCAGCAGTTAGTTTTGCCTGCAGCTCTCCCTCCCGCTTCGTGCCAGCCTGCTCCTTGCCGTGGCGCGCTAGAAAAAGCAGCTGGGCTTCATTACCGCTGAAACCTTGTGCTGAGAAAGTGGCACAGAAATGTCTCATTTACGCGTCTTCCCTCTTCTCCACATCGTGTAGGTTTTCCTCTGCCTCTGATAAGGGCAGCTACAGCCGTCCAGCCACCCGAGGGTCTGCAGACCATCTGGGTCACGACCCTCACCAGCACAAATGACTTTGACGGGGCAAGAAGGGCAGCATGCCCCCGCCAACGCGCCCCAGAGAGCCCCGGGACTGCGTTTATGGGACTCTCCTGCCGTGCAGTAACGATAGCGAGGGTGGCTAGAGAGACCCTCTGCGTTTCCAGCTCTTGGTGGACATCTGGGCACAACCTGGCTCTCATTTCACTCGATCAGACTTCAGCTGCCGATCTCAAAAAGGAAAGGTCCATGCTCTGTCCTTTAGTTTTGAGCGCAGGAGGAGACGCTGTTCTCCTTCAGCGACAGAGGTCCGTCTTTCGAACCAGGGCAGAACTGGCACTGCTCCATCCAGCTAATGCACATGCACCCATTGACACCAGTTAGGATCCAGTTACTGCGACACTAGACATCAACGCATTTAAAAAACGCCTTACCATTAGGCGGAGTCGAGGTTTGCACGTGTTGGTGTCATTGCACAGCAAAGGAGACTGAGAGGTTGACGTATTTAACTGCCCCCTTTCACTCAGTTATTTCATAGCAGAGCGTTTGCAACCGTTCTGCGGCTATGGCCCCAGTCCCTCCGCCCAAAGCATCACTCCCAGCTCCCTTCCCGTGCCCTCTGCAGCTCCCTTCCAGCACCCTTCAACCCGGCTCAGCTTTATTTCTGCCGCCACATTAATGGATAAGGAGAGGGATTGCAGAAGATTTCATGAGGGTTACCAGGTCAAGCCAGAGCTGTTTAAGGATGGATAGCAGCACGAACTCTGAAGTCACACTTTTCGTCCATAGCTTTTAAGGACTTCTTACCGCCCTGCTTACCCTGGGGGAAATGCAGTGCGGAGAAGCAGGGCACCTCGCGTGGTACTCTTGGCCTCTAGCGGAAGCATGAGAAGAGCTTTCTTCTTCCCAACCCCACACTCCAGCCTCCAAACCATTTCTTTACATAGAAGGGAATGATTTTTTCCCCATTTTCTCCACCCATGTTACTCCTTGACATGGAAGTAGTGTTGAATATTGTCAGGAGGTTTTATATCAAGAGCTTTGGGATTGTATGATTTTTATTTCTTTGCTTAGTGGATCTTTTCTTTGGACTTCATCTAAGCCACGCTGCCTCTAAAACCAGTCCAGTCCTCATGCTGGGACGGCCAATAGCCCTTCCCAGGAGGCAGAGCACAAGCAGAGTTTGGTGAAAGAAGACATGGGGGCAGGGGGGATGCAGCTGATGTGCTACTAAGAGTCCTCATGGACCTGAATGGCTTTGTGCAGGATGAGACCACTCGGTTAATCTGCATCCTTCTGCTAAGTGGAGTATGGCAACCCCTCAATGTTGTAACAGAAAACCGACTGCACCCACTGAGTTAATGCAGATTTACTAACCATACTGGCTAAGCTTGCATTTTTCAGCAAATAAATTACTTGTATTTGAATTTTCCTTCACCTTTCTTTTCACTGCAGGCAAAAATATTATCTTCTATAATAGCATTCCATTTTTACATGTTTTCAAAAGGTGTCAGGCTCTGTCACGAGCGCTGATCCCCTTGCTGTTAGCAGTCAGCAGCAACTCCACACAGAACTCTTCTCTGAGTGCCAGACACGTACTCCTTAGAGAACGGGGAAGACGTCAGCCAAATTGGTCTCTACTCTTGATTTACTCAGCATCGTGTTTGTTTTATATTTAGCGTAAAGCCTGGCAGCTATTACCCTCCGCATTCCATTAGGCAAAAACTGGAAATAGTTCTGTTCCCCTGAGGGGTTCCCTGGGGTTTTACACTGTTTGGGGTGCGATGCCATCACTGCTGTCGGAAGGAGCAGCGTTGGTGGGTGCTGCAGTCCATCCCCGCAGGATTTAGCTAAAGGTTTCTATTTCTTCCAGTGACCTCGAGTGAGTTAATTCACCTCCTATGGCTTCAGCTTTGGAGATGATCCTTGCTTTTGTAAAGCATATGATGTTTTTCTATGTTTTACGTTGGAAATTGCAGCTGTCACTTTAGCTTGCGACTTGTAAGAATTAAAAGAGCTTTACTTCAGTCAGTTTAGGATGGTGGGCAAGGACAAACCCATGCTGGATTCAGCACAGCACAAAGAATACCTGCCCTGAGAAGATGCTTTTGCTTGTCTTCACTCTTGCATTTTTCTTTTTATTTCCCTGATCAATCCCCAATAGCCATTATATCAGCTTGGCTGCTTCTGACACACATACACTGGTGTAATTCCCACTATGAATGGATGATTGGCTGAGGAGGGGTCTGGGTGTTGTCTCTGGAGCCTGGCCTTTCTTCCCCATTGTACGTGCCTTCCTCTCTTGCCGGCAGCTGATCAGACAGTGCTGTGGAATGGGCTATTTAATTTCCCTGCAATGACTCCACCAGCTCTGCCCTGTCACTGCAATTAGTCGTACCCGCTCAGCGCAGTATAATCCTCACATCTCGCATCTCACCCAGGCGGTCCTGTAGCGTTAGGAACAAAGCTCGCTCAGCGACACCACGGAAGAGAAGCATCCAGAGGAGGTGACTGCCAGGCGCCGTGTTTGGCGAGGAGCGCCACAAACCGGCAATTTGATCCAACATTAACCTACGGTTGGAAATGAAGAGCGGGCCGGTGTCTTCTGTGAACGCAGGACTATGCTTTGAGGCGAGGATAAAACCTTCCTCTGCCTGCTCCGCGCTGGGCACGGGCTATGACTTGTCAGCAAGGAGACAGAGCGGGAGGGAGGCTCTTGCCCCGCGTTCCAGTCGGAGAGAAAGCCGCGGGGTGAGCACGAACAAAAGTCACGGGAGTGACAAACATCCCCAGCCACGCCGGACTGTGCAGAGCCGACCCACGCGGCGTAAAGCTGGACTCAAGGCAAGCGCAGACAAAATGGAAGGTGACCTTAACGTGCAGGACCTCCCTGTTTTCTTCGGCAAAGGCTGACGAGATAGGTAGGCTTAGGGGTGTTGGCACCCCCTCTTGGTTGTACTTGCGGGGCAGTTTAATTCTCCGATCCTTAACAACATATTAAATGCTACTAGTTACTCTGTGTCTACACCAAACTTTAAAACCTACTCATGTGACCCCGGAAAGCAGGAAAACTGGCATCTGTTAATTGTGGGAATGCAGATTGTGATTCATCGCGGAGTTTTAGCCCAGAAAATGACAGGGGTGATAGTTATCACAAACTGCCGTGCCCAGTAATGACAGACAGCTGCTGCCGTAATAACAGCCCGATCAATAATTCATTTGATATTCCTTGTGCAATTAATCATGAGAAATTAATGGGGCTTTAATGTGGCACTAACATGCATTTCCTGGCCTCTCCGATGTAATGTAACAATTAATGTGCCATCATTTTAAATCGCAGCTGTCCTTGCTCTGCAGACACACGGAACTCATCGGAGCCGCAACACCCAGCAGCGATGGGATAATAGTCGGAAAGCGTTCCAAGGCTTGGGTTCCGGCAGGCTCCTCTGCCCAGCTGTGAGCATCTCGGGCTTGTCCCCACCCTCTCCCCAGTCTCCTTAGGACTATTGCTGTCTCCAGGGCGGAACAGCATCGCCTGCACCCGAGCAAGGCCGGTCGCATATTTGCTGGTGCTAAATACTTTTTCATTAACCACGAGCAGTGGATGATTTCAGGTCGTTTGTACTCAAATACATCGAAGCAGCAGCACTTGTATGTCCAGGGGATAACTAAACACAGACACAAGCCAGAGAGGTAGTAAAGTTGCTCTTAACTCACCCACCGCGCTGAGAGGCTTTGTTTTTTCATTAGCAGCAAGTGCTGCCGAGGAAAGCTCTTCAGCACTCGCTGTTTGGAGCTGCGGAACCAGTCAGATTAAAAGGGTCAGAGCCATCTCTCGTAGAACCGACAGACCTGCGGGAAGTATTTTGGGATGGGCTGGGGGGTAAAAAAAAATTCATGATGCCATATGGGTTATTACTAGGGTGTTGCTGCCAGGAGAACAGGGAATGCTATTGCCAGGCTAATAATAAATTATAATAATAATAAATGCTATCCCACCATCGTGATGGCCTCCCAAGTCCTGCCCCAAAACGTGGGGCACTGTAAGAAGTCCACGTTGCCTCTACAGCGCGTCTGAGGGGCATTTCTCGGCTATCTCAGAGCTATCCTGAGTTTCCAAACCCCCCGACGCAATGGTGTAGAAGAGCAGCACCCAAGGACGGGTGCTCCACCTTAAAAGCAACGCAGCCCCGGCCAGCCTGTCTGCGGTTCGGAGCGGCTGGGAGAGAGGGGCAAGGTGGGAACTGTGGGGCGGGCAGAGCTTCCCCGCAGGCTGGGCTTCACTTCAAGGCAAATCTTGGAACCTTTAGGGCTATTCACACCAGCAACCAGCAAAACGGGGGACCCGGCCTCAAGATTTCAAGATCATGCCTTATTTTATTTTTTATTAAAAAAAACCCCAAGCACAAAAGAACCAGGCAGCCTAACTTGAGCGTAAAGCGCTTTGCCTTGGGCATCAATCTAATTAAGAATTTGTTCACACCTCTTTCTTATGCTTAGAGTCAAATGAAAGATTTGTTTGATTTAGCTGCTTTGCAAACAACCCTCATAAACTTCTGCCATTCTCTCACCTCCCTTTCAAGTGCTATCTTTTTGTCCTGGGATGCTCTAAATTATTAACATATTTTACAGTGTGCTCAAGATAAAAGAGATCTTTCAACTTGCATTCTCTCACCCCTTGGTTGAGCCAGTCGTGTTGTTTCTCACTGGATACCTTTGATCAACCTGCTTGTCGGATGTTAAACCACAGGACACCCCCAGCGAGAAAAGAATCAGGAGGAAGCCTTTCAGCAATCCCTTGCCATCAGCATTTTCTGCTGAGCTGGGGCAGCACTTTGAAGTCACTCACGCCAGGCTCTGAGAGAGGTCACCCTTCCTGTTCAGAAAAGCATAATTAGAAAAAGGAGTGTGTTTGTTATAATCATCCTAAACAGGCGGTGTAACGCACATGGTTACAAATACTCTACCAGTGGATGTTACCAGGGGAAACAACACAGTTTTTTCTCACTCACAGTTGGTCTCACTGTGAACAAGGTCTTCTGTACTTTCCTGATCCTTTCTAGAGTATTTCTCAACCTGTCCTTACTATGAGATGTCATTGCCATACAGTAGCACAGAGCAAGCAGTACCTTCCTCTGCACGTAACCCTGCTGGCTTTCTCAGGATTATTTACAGAATGTTATTCAGATTGAGAATAGCACAGATAGTCCACAGAAAGTGCAGCAGACAAGAGGCAAAAGCACCTTCAGCTCCTTGTGCGCGTCTGTTCTCATCACTGCTCTGTGCGTATGGTCTTTGCTGTACTTCTGTGATGATTATTTACAAACACACCTTCGGAGCTGGGTAACAACCCTGTCAGCCAGCCACGGGCAAAAATAAGAGATGGTGTTTCCCACTGCCCTATTTGTGTCCCCTTCGGTGCAGCTGCAGGGACTCGGGTATTTTCCCTCACTGACTTTTCAGTGCTCATCAGGACCCGGCCTCTTCAGGCACAATGCTTTCTGCGGGGCTGCATCCTTTACCACCTCTATGGGATGGAGCAGTCCGTGTAATTGCTGCCAGCGCTCTTGGAGTTGGTGGTGGGAGAGACTGAACGTTCCCCAGAGAGGCAGAGTGTGTACCCGAAAACCACAGCGATGGGCAGGGAGCCTATTCCCTGGCATCGGCTGAGACAACACTTCATAGAATCACAGAATCACAGAATCACAGAATCACAGAATCACAAAACCATCCGGTGGGAAGAGACCTTTAAGATCATCGGGTCCAACTGCACTGCCAGGGTCCCTAAACCATGTCCCTCAGCACCGCATCCACACGTCTGTTAAACACTGCCAGGGATGGGGACTCCACCACCTCCCTGGGCAGCCTGTCCCAGTGCTCCACAACCCTCTCTGTAAAGAAATTTTTCCTGATGTCTAACTTAGATCTCCCCTGGCGCAACTTAAGGCTGGTTCCTCTCGTCCTGTCATTTGTTATATGGGAGAAGAGACTGACCCCCACCTCGCTCCAGCCTCCTGTCAGGGAGTTGTCAGAGCCAGAAGGTCTCCCCTGAGCCTCCTTTGCTCCAGGCTCAACCCACCCAGGTCCCTCAGCCGCTCCTCAGCGCACTTGTGCTCCAGCCCCTGCCCCAGCTCCGTTGCCCGTCTCCGGACTCGCTCCAGCCCCTCCGTGTCCTTCTGGCAGTGAGGCCCCACAGCGGGCACAGCTCGGATGGTGTGTTGGAGGGTGCCGCACTGAACGCCCTCTCAGGTCAGACCGTGCGGCAGCCGAGCAGCGCCCCTGCAGCGCTCCGAGCAGGACGGTGCCTGCCGGGGCGGGGCCGCGGCGGCAGCCGGGAGCAGCCGGTGGGCGCCGGGCGGGGGCACGGGGCCACCTAGAGGAGAAGGAGCTGCAGCAGCCCCGCGGTGGGCAGCGGCAGCGGCAGCCGGGGCGAGCTCACGTCTGGGAGCGAACCAGAGCAGGCCGGCGGTAGTGGGTTCGTTTTTCTAGAGGTGTTCGACAGAAGCGAGTGCCCAGCCCTGTCCGTTACCGACAGCACCCGGGATACGCGCTGCTGTTCACGCAGCTGGTACGCAGGGTTTGAACCACGCCGCGTGTGGCACGGAGCAGAGGTTACGGATAGGGGCTCCTAAAGAAGTGCGGAGTCTAAAGGGCACGGGAAAACCCGCAGCTGGGTTTGCAGTAGAAAAGACACAGAGCATTGGGAGCTGGAGATCATTTTCCACGCGCGGTCAGTAGGGATGAAGTGGTACCATCTGCTTCCAGCCCGAAGAACGAACTGCGGCTGCACTCGGTTACGTACTGTTTGCGTTCCGGGCTGTGGACCGTGTCTAGAAGGCACCGTTAAAGACCCGGTACGGTGAGCTCCCATCCCCGCAGAGGTCTGTCTTACAGAGCCGGGACCTGTCCCACGTCCTGTGCTGGCTGGTTATGAACACCGCTCCTAGACCAAGGGTGTTTATTAGTTTTTCCAGGTGCACACGTATAGGTCTATACAGGATGCAGGATGGTCCCTTGTCTAACAAAGCCCTAGTTATGTTCCTTGGCCAGGTTAAGCAGAACTCAACAGAGCCTGTAATACACTCAAGATATAACAATTCCTCACCTATTGCCAGGCTAATGTGAGGATTTTCTTAGAAAAGTGAGTTCATTGCTGAGTTCTGAGGCTCCCGCTTTGCTCCAGAAAGAGTACAATATTTTCAGAGTACGGCCGGGCTGGCGATGAGCATTCAGGCACGTCACAGAAACAAATTCTGGTCCAAACTTTACCATCCCCATAGGTCAGAGACAGGTCAAATGAGAAGGATGTCTCAGAAAGGCGAAATAACCTGATCATGGTCACGTCATAGTGGCACAGCCGTGAGGAGGTGACAGCATATCCACCCTCCGCTCCTGTGCTCTGTTCTTAGAGGCTGATGCCTGCAAGCGCATGTATATACATGCATGCCTAATGGTTTGAGTCTTTCAGGACCAACCTCGTAGGGTTAAAAATCACAAGATACCTGTTAGTGAGAAGAAATGTCCTGCGTGTAACACACACGCACACAGAGCAAGCCATGGAGCAGGTTTGCTTTATGGCAGCTACTCCGTTTGCTGTCCCTTAGGGAACAGGTTTCCGAGGTGGGACACTCTTACCTGTTTTATCTCTCGGTACTCAGATCATAAATATTTCTGAAGCCTTATTACACACCTGACATTTCTGATGGATTCCTACAGCGAAGTGCTTGTGTCTTTCACTGTTCTGCTCCAGTCCTACGGCTTGGGTTTTTACAAGACACCCTTCAATCTCTCTTCAGGCGTGTGAAGAGGCCAGTGACTTGAAGACTGAAAAAACCCCATTTCTTCTGTAATCTCAGAGATCTTCTATGTAGGTGGCTCTTGTTCACTTGATGACAGACCTGGCTGGCTCTTGAAACGTGAGCCTGGATCCAAGCTGTGTGAATCGTTACTGTCCCGTCTACCTATGTGTCGCCCTTTTTACAGGTCCGCACAGGGCTGTGTGAATTAGTGATGGCTGCAGCTGATGAGCCTGGAAGGGGTAAGGGACGTGTACAGTTCTTTTAGGAAAACTACAATACGCCACATTCAGACATTTCATATCCAGAGTGAACACCAGAAGAACACAGGAGGTTTGGAGTGCAAAATCAGCATTGTTGGGTTTTCAGACCTGAACACAGCTGTAGTCTGACTTCAGTATAAGCAACGGCATCTTCTCACTCAGCAGATACGTGCTCCTGTGCATTCGAAACTGTGTTTTCTTCAGAGCAGCTCCTACATCTCATCAGTGCTCTCAGCACAGGTTAGAAAACCTAGAAGTACCAACCTATTCAGACAATAAGATCCAAAACATGAACAGCAACAAACCACCAAGGGCAAGAGGAAGGCACAAGACACGGGAGAAAGCCAAGCCTGCACGCACAAATAAGATTCTTATTCCATTCCTACTCAACCTCTAACTGAAGCTGATAGCACCATGCTGGCAAACCAACCGACCAGACAAAACCCCTCCGAGTAACCACTGAAGATTTGATGGTACAGAAACCCTTGGACTGTTTAAAACCTAATAAAGTGCTTGCTTATCTGTGCATGCAGATTTAATTCTATAATTTTTTGTTAGAGAACTAGTCCAAGCTACCAGACTCCACCAGCCCCTTGCCTGTCTGGTAGGAGCTCAGGCACATCTATGGTGTGAAACAAGGAAGATCAATGATGACTGAGGATAACAAAGTACAGCAGGAAAGAGTAGAAAGGGTGCTTCTAAAACAAGCCCAAACTATATTTTCCATTTGAAATGTTGTACTTCACGGAGCTGCATTGCTGGGAATGCACCGGGAACACGCAGATTCGCACGCGCTATAAATGGAGAATTATTTGCATAACAAGTTGCAGAATAGGGTAATAAACTCTCTTTTTCATCTGCCTGACAGCTCTGCCTGCAATCTGGCTGCTAAGCTATTTAAAGTCAGACTTTATAGATCCTTCCAAACTATTCTGGACAATTGCTCTTTAACCTGTCAAAAAATCTTCCTGCACCCTGAACGACGGTGTTTGTTCGGAACGGGTGAAATATCCTCTCCACCACTCCCAGCGTTAGCAGTATCAACCATTCTGTCAGCAGGGTTCCCATTTGCTCTTTTATAGCTCTAGGGCTCCGCTGTGTTCACAGTGTTATAATTTGTTTTTGTCAGTTAAGTAAGCCCATATGCCTCGAATACAAACAAGGAGCAGATTTATTGAGAAAACGGTGCTATTTTTAAACGGTTTTTTCTGACTAATTTGCAGCCAGTTAGTGATGTCATCTACTTTGGATGCTAGAAAATCACAATGCTCCAACCACTAAACTCTTGCTTTGTATAATATTCTAAGAAAAAAAAAAAAAAAGAGCTTAGGAAACTTCTATTTTTCACACGCAAACCGTGTGGCTAAAAAGTTTCAGGTTATGAAACGACAGCCCAGACACTTATGAAGAACACGTCTGATATTTTCCCTTTAAGGTACTGATGAAGGCAGCGTGTTCAGTGGGTCACCTCTTTCCTTGCCAAGCACCTGCTGACAAAAACAGGCTTACAAGGGAAAAAGGAATCAAGGTGGTGTGGTCAAGCTACGGAGTCCGCTGCTCGGTCATGGTGTGCTCTGAGCCAAGAGCTTCCCCTCCCTGCAAGTCCTGCTCCTTCGCTTCCTGAGTCTGGAAAGTTCAAGCTGCAGTGATTTGTTCTGCAGAATTTTGCAGCTTTCTGTCTCTTCGGTCAAAACCCCTGACATGTTAGGAGATGTTCATGCGATGACTGGCTGCAGCTCCCTGAAGGTGAAGCGAGTGGGGCGCTGGGTGCAGGCAGCAGCTCTGTGGTGGCTACTGGAGTCCTCCAGTTACGCTCCGTTCTGCTGGGGTAGGGATCTCGCTCAGCGCTGCAGACATCCCATGTGCCAGCTGACCGCTTGGCTTCGGCAAAAAACCCCAGGATTTTCCTCTTGCTGTGTAGAGGTTCAAGTTCTCCTCTAGGTCTCAATCTCAATCAGAAAATCTGTTCCAAATAGTCTCTTTTTAATTCTTTCCCCCCGATTCAGCTGTTGAGTCAATTGAAACAAACAAATCTAATGCAATACTGGGCTTCTGATGATTGGCCATTTTAGCAGGAAGTGTTAGTGTGGGTCAAAATCAACAACAGCAGAAACACCAGGAAGATTCCCTTGTCAGCAGGCAGTGATGAACTTTGGAGAGCCTTTAACGGAGTTCCCGTGAAAGTAATAAATGTTTAAAATCAAGGTGTAACAGCTGGATTCCAGCACTATCTCTACACAACAACTTTACATCAGTTCTTTCTTCTCTTTCGGAAAAAAAAAAGAAAGAGAAAAAGATTAAAAATGAAACCTTATGCTGATAAAAGCACGTCCTGTCTCTAGATATGCAGAACTCGATTCCTCTTTCATTTACATCACTTCTGGTTTGGTAAAGTTTCTACGTATCTGAGTTGAGTTGATCCTAATTTCCTGCAGTCGGTAGGGAAAAATCAAACCTACCAACTCCGGCCAGAACACGATCCCCTGCGTGGTTCAGAGCAAGCTCCGGGTCAATCCTCCTCACTGAAGAAACGGTCCTGTATTGTCACCCCTTACACTTCTGAGTAGGTCAAACCGTAACGTGTGACCACTACCCAGACTCTGGGGGTGTTTGGTATGACATTGATTTTTCTCCCATAGCATCTGGTTCTGTCCGTAGTTCCCAACAGGGCTTTTTCCCTTGAGTGGAAATTTAAATCCAAAAATGACAAAATACTTGGTTCAAGACTTCTGCGAGCATCAAATTACAGTGAAGTTGTGGCAGATTTACACTGGAGAGAGAAAGAGGGGAAAATCATCTCATAGGTATTGACAGTGAAGATTTATTTGTGTGGGCCTGACCCTTTACCTGGAGATGGGACATCTTCTAGCTCCGTTTTGCTCATTTCTGTTCGTTTCCTTTGCTTTCTGATGAGCAGAGGGAGGTAGCCCTGCATCTGTACGGAAAAATAAAACTCGATGGATAAAATCTTCTTTAAGACAACTTTCTATAATAAACAATTCCCACTTCGGCAGCTGTTCACGTCAAACAAGGGCTTAGAAAAAGCACGCGGAGGCAGAGGTGAGCTGGAGTTTTCTGAAGAAATGTGTTTGATTTTTGGTTTTGCTCTTTATTCGTGAACCAAACTTGAAGGGACACGCACACACACACTTGTTTTGACCAGGATGTCATTCCCGTTGGCATCGCTGAACCTTGATCCATCTAAAGTGAGAAGGACTTCCTTGCCCTTCCGTGCCCAGCTTTCTCCCCACCCTTTGGTCTTGGAGTTCAAAGTCAAAGTTTATGCTTGAGTTGAAGCAGAGAATCAGACTATGACGTCCCCTATCCCAGGCCAGCAGTACAGGGTGAATACAGGTCTTTCTCTCTGATCCCTTCCTAAGAACACATTTTAAATGAGAAACCTCTGGAAGATGCAAAAGCCACTTGACCGAGCAGCTGTAGCGTATAAAGACCTGAAAACCACCCAGGGCAGAGAGGCTTTATCCTGTAAAGCGCTGAGAGCTTTGACCCAGGCTCCGTAACGCACTTATCACACCACTAACTGTACAAGCACTGTGAAGGCACGCTGAAGTTCATAGCTTGGAGTTAATCGCCAGCTTGTCAGTTTTGAAGATAATTGTGTGGTAAGAGCTTTGCTGGCTCGTGATGGCTGAACGCCTTTCAGCAGTGAGTCTCAGAAGCGTATGAAATGGCCTGAAACAACTTACATTATCCAAAAAATGAGAAATGTAAAAGATAGCCACGAGAAAACGCCAAAAATGTGCTGTGTTGCTTGTGTTCTAACATGCTTTATAATGACGAGGCGGTACGACTCAACTGTGTGTTATCACGGTATAGCTCTTAGCCTTGACACATCCCTTCCCGATTTAGCAAATAAACCACCCTTGCTTTCGATGGTAACTTCGCTCTAAACCCCCCAGTTCTGAAAAGCAGTGCTGTACTGGGGCTGAAAAAGTACAAAAGAAGGATGAAATAAAATTCCTTAAAAAAATCACTCCCGGCCCCCACTTCCATTCCCCTGCAGCCAAGTACTGCAGTTTGGCTTCTCATCGTTTCTTCTCTGCTGTGTCAAAATATAACTTAAACTGGAGAGAAAACTGCTGTAAGGAACAAAAAAACAGAGAAAAATATCCTTTAAAGTGTGAGCCAGTAACTTGTCCTATAGCAGTCACTCTGCCTTGACTTCTAGAGGGTATTTTTTTATGTTCATTGCTTCCTGGAACATCTATTTTTGTAGCGGAGGAAACAGTTCCTAAATATACTGCTGTTAATCGGGAGTTTAATTTATCTCCCATGAAACAAAACCAAGGAGTCCTCAAAACAGAACATCTGGTCACTGCTTCCTCTTTCCAGCCACGAGATGGCAAACGAGCTTTGAACATGCCAAAAACCCTTTTAAGGAGCTCAGCAAAACATCTGCACGAAGTCAAACCGCGTGGACTTGGCAACCTTCTCTCAGCAGCAGTGGGTTTGGAGAGCCCAGGGCAGGAGAACCCTGTGCTGAGAACACCTGCGGGATCGGGGAGGAGACCTGGAGCTGCTGGGGTGAGGCCAGAGGAGGACACAGCAATGACCCGAGGGTGGAACCCCTCTGCTGGGAGGAGAGGGCAGAGAGCTGGGGGTGTTCAGCCTGCAGAGGAGAAGGCTCATGGCAGACCTTAGTGCAGCCTGTCAGTGCTTCAAGGGGCTGTCCGAAAGCTGGGGAGGGGCTGTTCAGCAGGGGCTGTTGGGACAGGACAAGGGCTGGTGGGTTCAACTGACAGAGGGAGAGTCAGAGCAGAGAGAAGGGAGAGATTGTTTGTGCTGAGGGTGGTGAGAGCCTGGCCCAGGGTGCCCCGAGAGGTGGCAGAAGCCCCATCCCTGGCCCCATTGCAGGTCAGGTTGGCCCCTGGGGCTCTGAGCCCCCTGCTCTGGGTGCAGATGTCCCTGCTCCCTGCAGGGGGGTTGGACTTTGAAGGTCCCTTCCAACCGAAACCAGTCTGTGATTCGATGACTTCATGATAAAAGATCTAAGTACATTTCGACTACGTACATTTTTGGTTTTGTGGATTTCCTAGGTGTTTGTGAGCAAGGAGGAGAGCTCCCAGGAAGATGTAGACCTGCAATGTGGATGTTTAGCTGGGACCTGGAGATTCTTGCTCACGTTCCTCTCTCGGTCACCAGGATGCCTACCCCGAGGCTGTGAGCACAGCTGGCTGGAAACTGGCTTGTAGCTCTGCCTCGGCCACCTGCAGAACAGCGTGTCTGGCTGCTTGAATACCCACCCAGCTTCTCAGATGGATTGTTCAACCTGTATGGAACCTCACGTTGTGAAGGTGTTCCTCCCTGCTGTCCACAATTCTGCCACAAACTGTAGTCGCTGCGGTAGAGACGTGCCCACTACCAGTCCCCTTGCCAGTGCCCTCCGCTTGTTCACCAGGCTCTCTGGAAACATGGTTTTGGTTTTATTCTTTTCTCCTTGCACCATAAGTACAACTTCTGTCCTTCACCATCAGACAACAAACCCCCAGGCTCTACTGGAATAGCTCAGGTGCTTCTTCAAGATCGGCTCCGCTTCTTGCCCTGTGATTCCTACAGCTCACCAAATTATAACCACATTTTTATACTTTGCACCTCCCCGTTTCCCTGGGTTTCACCCTCATTTCTGTAACGATATTCAGCGCTTCCTAAGGACGATGTGCAGCAAGCTGCTCGTGACACCAGGACAAATCACTCGTCCCTGAAGGCTGACACTGCTTTAACGATGTAAAAATGGACTCGGTGCCACCGTAATTAGTCAACATGTAAAAACTCAACGGGGACAAACGGCTCACAGTAACGTGAACAGTGCCGTGCACAGCACCGAGCTGTATTTCAAATCTCTTTTACAGAAGTAATTGAATTTAGAGATCAAATTTTATGAGGAAAACACATTGAAGTATGAACATTTGCCGTATTCGACAACTGAAATTAAGATTGCTGCTGCTGCACTTATGTCAGCGCGTTTTTGGCCTCTTTCTCTCTCTAATCCCATGCCAGGAGTTCAGAACAGACTGCAAGCTTTTAAAAAACAACCACGTTGTGTGAGCTGCTCGCCATCGAGGGGAAAAAAAAATACAAACCGAGAGGCAACCCTGTGTTTGAACCCGCAGCTGAGTGCTTGGACCTGTCTTTGACCCATCAGACCCAGCAGGTCAAAGGCAAGAAGAAACCTGTTGAAGGCCCCTTAGCTGCTGCCACAAGGTGGCACCGAGCTGTTCCCATGTCCCATCACCAAAGAAGGGGCTAATCAGACAGTTCACCTTCACAATTTCCTCTCTAGTGCTTAGTAATTTAATGGGGAGAGGTAGAAATATCGCTGCAATGGGAGCTGAGGACCCCACCCTCCACCAACCCCGGGTGCCTGAGCTGCGGGCACAGAAAGGGACATCCGTGGCTGCTTCTGCACGCTGGTGGGATGCTGCGCCACTGCGTAAGGGAACGGTTGACAACCTTATCAAACAAAGGAGTTCGGTTAAGGGCAGCCATGTCAAAGGAGAATTAGCTCTACATTGTAGGGGCTTCTTGTGAAAGAAAAAGTAATTTGACTTTGGGACTTGCTGTCCTTCAAAATCAGTGAAGCAGTCCTTCCCTTTCTAACCGATGTTGGAAATAACTGGGATTCAAAGAGAAAGGGGATTTTTTTGGTAACTGCTATAGAGGTACCACATGAGAAATAAGAAGGAAGAAAACTCCAGCCACCTCTGAGACCCTGCTGGCTACCGCGTGTCCTCCCCTCCCAAGCTTGTCCCCCCCCTAGATGCACCCTACAAGGGAACATTTGTCTTAGGAGTGGAAATTTAAGATAAGGGGAGATGCGTTATAACTTAAGGACACACAGGGACAAACATCCAGACTCTGAAATACCGCAATGCCCAAACGTTGCCACTTATAAAGACCCCCGGGTGTAAATTCTCAGCAGTTTAAACTCTCACACCCTCATCCCACTCTTCTGCTCTTTCCACGTTTTGCCTCCCAGTCACGGTAGTTCCCCAAGAATTCTGGCTCTTCAGTAACTGAAATGGCATAATTACCAAAAATTATATTCAGAAAGAATTACGCACCAGCCATTAAATTCTCCAAAACTAGTGACGACATAAGTCCTCCCAACATTTGCAGCACTCGTAATCAAATACCTCTTTTACTATACTTAACCATACATATTTTATTTTCTAGCAAGTCACCGTGAACTTTGCTCCACATTTCAGTGAGGCTGGTTCAGGACCGGATGGATCTACAGCTGAGTGCTCTTGTGGACGACAGACCCCATGCTGCACCGCTGGTCTCGCATCCGCAGGTGGCGAACCCAAAGGAACTCTATGAAAAGCGCCTTGTCGCTTTCTAAAATCACCCGAACGCTTTCTGGCGTAATTTAGGGTTGAATTTGTCCCCTTACTCACACGGGGGTGGCAATGGAGCACAACGTGCGGTTGAAGTGCAGTCTCCTCTGGATGCGAAGGGGTTATTTGGGTTGCAAAAGTTATCCCACAGGTTCAGAGACACTTGTGCTTGCCCTTTGTTGGTCAGGGCAGTCTACGGTGCTTCTCTCAGGCACCGCTCGGGGAAAATGCATCTCTGCTACTTCTAAAGACACGAGGACGAGAGGAAGAGCAGCTGCCTTTGTTCGGATTTATGCCCCCATCAAGCTCTGCGGGATCGGTGCTTCCAGCAGAGCCTGGGCTCTCTCCATTGGTCTTACACAAACAGACCTCTCCAAGGAGAGAGTGTGGACACCGTGCAAGTGTGTGCAGGGAAAGAGAAAGGGTGGACGATCTGGTCCCTTAGGTCTCCACTGTAATTGCACTTGGACATGCTGCTTCTGGAGCCCAGTTGGCTCCGTTGGCAAGTTTTCCTGGAGCCAAACACACTGGGGACTTCAGCACCAGTGCTGGCTTTCTTAGGAGCTACCTGGGTCTAGCAGCGATAGTGCTGCTGACAGATTTTGCTTCCTCCCGCTCCATCACCCTCAGTCTCCTGAAGAACAGAGAACTGGTTGGCTTTGTCTTCAGGCCAGAAGTAGCACCGAGTTGCTTGGCAGGAGGAAAACAGAAAACGGGGACAGCCTGTGATTTGTTTTCCATACAGGACAACAAACAGTAATAAACCCCTCGTGCCGCAAACCCAGAGTAGTAATGAGTAGTAAACTCCTTGTAAAACATTACCAATTACCCAGCTCGGTTAGTAATTGAGGTACAGCAAAACCCAGCAGCGGAGTGCGGCCGTCACAAAGGCCGCTGCTGACACACACGCTTTTCTTACCTCCCCTTGATGCTTTAATACTTTAATTAACAACTTCTCAATACCACGGTGCCCAATTCAAATTCAAGCCTCGAAGGCTGTCCCCAGCCAAGCAGCTCCTTCTCTGACTGGAAGGCCTTTGAGATAAGGATCATCCCTTGTGCTGGGTGTGATGCTGCCTGACTCCAGAGCAGATGCTGAAGGCTGGGTCTCCGGTGGGTGTTAGCTGGCATGGCTGTCCTGAGATACATGAGTTCACGTCAGCACATCATCCTGAGCGCAGGTTTTGGACACCTGGCCAAGCCAGCCTGACTGCAGGCGCTATCCCAGTTACACCAGGATGAAGCCGGCACGAGACCAGCATCAAGCCCATTATGTTCAATTCTCCTAAAGCAGGCATCTCATCTTACCCGAATCTCTGAAGTTCTCCCTAGCTTTTGATATAGTTATTCCAGACCATGTCCTGAGGTAATCTTCAAAGGAAATGCTTCTGATCCCTCTGAAAACACAAAACAAGGGAGGAGTTTCTGGCAATCACAACATGTGTTGGTTAAGGCAGGCACTCGTGTATAACTTCCATGAAAGAACATCATCAATTAAGTGGATTTAAAACCACTTACAGTATTACTGCTTGACAAATGACGGATGGAAATAGGTGCACGAAGCTCCAACAAACCCGAGAGGAATGGCTGCCACGAGAAACCGGTTTGTCTGTTCGTTACTGCTGTTAAAAGCAAAAGTGAAGATGATTTTAATAGTCTGTCCTTCGCTTCTACTCCAAGGAAAAGAGAACATGGTTTAAAAAACCCCAATCTTACTAAGGGAGGAAATATTTTTGCTGCTAGGTAGCATTTTGTAAAATCCGTTTGGAGTGTTTGCGTGAGTTTCTGCCCAAGTTTCACAGTCACTAGGCGCACACTGGAAATAAATGAAGCAGAGCGCCCATGTAACCATGATTCCGTCACGGTCCATCACGTTGAACCCATCGCATTGCTGCGGGGCTGTTCACTCTGTAGACCTCGTTCCTGCCTCAGATGCACTCTATACCTACGGCATCTTTTACGAAACCAAGTGAGAGAAACCACGACCTAAGCAAGGTAAAGCAATTCTCAGTTCCGTGACAGCTTAAAAGAGACAAAGCTGGTGCTGCCATGACCCCACCATCCCTTGTGCTTTTGTCCACGCATTCCTGTCTCTCCCCAGGGTTCATCCGATCCTGCTGTGAACTGAGAGGGAAGCCATCAGAAAACCAGTAAAATAAAACAAAATTAAAAAAGGATCGTTTTCTCCCAGTTTGGCTTCCTGAGCCGGGACACCGCAGGGTCAGGCAGGCACCAGCGCTGGGGTTAGGGAGGGGGCAGGACCGCAGCCACTTTAGGGGGGTTTAAACTCCCAGGGAAAGTCAACTCCAGTCAGAAAGTCTCCAGCTCATGGTCCCATTGCCCCCCACCCCGGACCAGTTCTGGCATCTGCAGGATCTTCCTGTCAGCTCATTCTGTCCACAGGCAAAGCGGCGAACGAGCCGCTTCCTTCTCCGGGGTTGGAGATGGGATGGCCAGCGAGCAGCTGGACCCCTGTGAGGGTGGGACCTGCAAGAGAGCTGGTGTGGGCGCACAGCGGGGCTGCCTCTCTGGGAGCAGAAGGAAAGGAGCCCTCCCCTCTTTGACAGCAGTCCCGCTGGCTCATCCCATCTCATCTCCTCTGGAACAACCTTCCTTACCACCTCCCCAGCCCTGTGAGGTTTTAGATCACAGTTTTACCATTGACTTACTGAGATGAGGGGTTTGATTAGGTGTGTGTTTATTCTAGAGTAAGGCAGGAAAGAAGCTCCTGAGGCCCAACGAGCCCATGAGAGCACAGGAAGCGCTTTTCTTCCTGCATCAGTGGGTCTGGTTGAAGACTGAGTCTCTGTGGCCCCATCACCAGAAAACTGAGTAACTGTCGTGAGTGCTGGAAGCCAGCACTGACCACTCTCCTCAATCCCATCTCAGGACGCTTCTTCTGAAACGACTCGCCATACTGGACGTTCCTCCAGCAAGATGTTTTTATGGGAAGGAGAAAAACTAAAAATTGCATCCCCTTTCCTGGCCCCCACCAGAAACCTGGCAAACTTGCACGGGACTCTTGTCTGCTCGGGGCCAGCCAGCATTGTCTGACTTGGCGCCCTCCTAAAGCTCTGCATTATCTCATTCTTATTACTCCTGCTTCTATAAAAATAATTGACTGGGGGGGCAGATGAAACTGTAAACAAAACATACGGGGTCAGTGCAACTTTATACATAACAAAACCCTGAATCACCCACTGTCTGAACGATGAAATCCCCGGTGATCCCACCGCTGCCTGCTGTCTTTCAGGAGGTAACAATGAAAGCGAGAGGAAGACACCAGTTATGAAAAAGCATGGACCCCCGAGCTCAGCCATCAACGTTATTTTGATACCCTTTGATATCCTTCCAACCTCCCTTGCCATTGTAGTCCTGTAAAACGTCCAAAGCTGCTTGCCAGAGGCCTTTTGCTTTTAGCAATATTTAAAGCTGTGTCCATAAAAGGAAAGAATTCCATCACGGATCTCTACTTCCTTCCATTCCACACTCGGAATTTGAGGTGAAGCCGATGGAAGTTGTACCTGAGCGTTGAAGGCACAACAAGATCCACAATACTTTGAAGACAAACTGAAGATATTTTTTTGGGTGTTGCGACCACTCTCATTCTGTACCTGAGCAAACATTCTACGAAGAAATCCTGTTTCTACAAGGGTGAATTAGAATTTAACTTCAGGAGGGCCCAGATTTTATCCTCAATGTCCCAGACACATCCCCATTGCTCAGGTCTGGAAAGAGAGTGAGGTGGAAATCCACGGCACTGGTGTTAGTGGAGCTGAGAACTGCTGCTGCTTAAGGAAACTGTCAGAAAGCCAAGTACTGCCAAATTCTGGAGGGCAGCAAAGGCAACTGAACCGAGAGAAAAAAAAATCTGGCTCCAGCTGCTAGTTTGCAAGTTAACTTCAGAAATATTTCAGCGGTGATGCCATGTACAACCCCAGCAGTACAAAAAGAAATACATCATAAAAACCATCCAGCTTTGGGTTTGGTGGGGGTTTTTTGGAGTGAATTCACTGGTTTCCCTATGCTATTTATTAATATAACAAATTACCTTAAAATATGTATTGCCTGAAATAAATGTCATTGATTAGGTCAAATAAAAATATCACTTTGCCCAACAATGACAAATTTCCTGGCTGCGCTCCTGTGGGCCAAGAACTTGTTTCATTTAGAGTTCCTGGCAGTAGCTGGGAAGGAAACTGCTTGCCAAATGTCTCCATAGGAAATTAAATAATTGAGAATATTCACTAACAGGAAGAAGAAAATAATTGGTCTCTTTAGCATACAGACGCAAACATCCTGGACTTATGCTCCGTTTTCTGAAATAGGGGCAGTGAAAGCAGAATGTTGGTTGTAATTTGTTACCTGGCAAAGCCAAGAGGAGCCCCTTTCGCTGGCTTGTAGCGAAGAAACGCAGTCCTCAACGTCAGGAAGTTCTGCAATGGAAAACAAGGTCTTTTAAACCATCTTTTCATCTAGATCCAACTGGTATAAAGTGGTTCTGTTCAGTGGAAGCTGCGCTGACTTTGTAACAGAGGAGGAACTTCACCCTCCTTCCCCGTCTTTAACAGCCACCTAGGCAAGAACAGGCCACGTGGACGTTGGGGTAGACACCGGCTGCTTGGCTCTTGTTTGCTCGCGGCGTACCCCTCCTCAGCAGTGGATTAAAAAATGAGGGAACACGAAAAAGCAGCTGACCCTTGATTCTCATGGCCTGCCTGCCGTCAGGCCAACGGGAACGTCTTCACGATCACCAGACTGAGCAGACTGAGAGAAGCTCTGCCACAAGTCTTGCCCTCCAGGCAACGCACTGGGGCAGCTGGGCACCGGAAAAGAGAAGCACCGGGGTTAACCAGCCCACACGCAGCCTTTGAAAGGCCTGGAGAGGAGCTTGAACCCGCTGTGTTGAGAACCCGCTGCTGGGAATCCCTGAGGAGGAGGATTCCTGGCGGAAGGACTTGTTTAAGGACCAGCCAGGAACGGCAGAAACGCACTCCTCTGGAGGTGGAGGATTTTCCTTTGGGAAAGGTTTTTCCCCTCCATTCTAGAAATATCTGAGCAGGGGAGAAGACAGACATGAATGAGGGTTTCTGGCTGCTTTCGCTGGGTGGTTTGGATGGTCAGGGTTTTGTCTTCTGCTTGTCTCCTTGAAATAAAGCCAATACTCGTTGAGCGGCTGCACTGTGCTCAGACAGGAGCATAGAGGAACCAGCTGGTGTGTCAGAAATTATCTGTCCTTCCCATCTCCCTGGTTTATCTCAGCTCTGTTGGCGTGAATCGCGCCGGGTCGCATTCACCACCACACCATTTTCAGACCAAACCTCTACTTCTTGCTCATTAAAATTAAATCAGCGTCCAATTGTTAAGCAGGTTTTAGAATTGTTTAAAAAGTCTTAGAAGTTCTTAACATTTATTTGTGAATAATGACAAAAAAGAGGCGGTGTTACGTCCTGGGCGCGGGCTCTTCCTAACAGGCTGCAAAACCGTTTTCCTTCGTGACGACAGGCAGGTTTCACCGCTTCCGCGGCGACCGTGTCGGCTGCATTTTCTGTCACTGGTTTTGAAAGCGTCACCTAAAGACACGTGGACGCACACGGAGGAGTCTGCAAAGCATGAGCTAGAAACCCCCTGATTTTACACTTAATTAGTGAAATTGCACAGCTCTATTTTGTTCAGCTGGTTGCTTTGGGGCCAGAATAATCACAGTAGCCTTTTAATTTTGGTATTTTGGAAAGAGAAGGAAACCATTTTCTTCCTCCTTTCCATTTTCCCCTTTGTTCTTTTATAAATCCCAGCAGACGGCCGTAAATGATACATGACTTTACCGTTTGTTTTACTCATAATCAATACGAAGTTGTCTGGAAAAATCCTGCGTACACCTGGGGGCCATATTCAGTTGTGAGAGGAGAGTACAGTATCATTATTTAAAGTGACAGCAGGCAGCGGGGCTGGAAATGAGGGCAGAAAGAAGGAAAAAGAGGGCTCCACCAAAAAAAAAAAATCGGGCTTGTTTTGTCTTTAAAGAAGCGGGACCGTAAATCTGAAACACAGAGGCCCATGTGGCAAAATGAAATAACACTGTAAGTTACCGCTGACCTCAGGGCTCATCCCAGCACTCTTGATCGAGATTGACAACGTGATAGCCTGGAAAACTTGAAAGTAAAATTATCAGCTGCTTGAAAGCGCAGAGAGCTGGGCTGGTGCGTGCCTCTCGAGCCTGTTGACTTACACCAGATAAAAGAGTGTAAATCCTCAGGATCAAAGGAACCAGTTAGCCTGGTCTATCTGAAAATTAGCATTGGTAACGAGTCCAGGGATGGTCACTCATTGCATCGTCTGTTGGCGTCAGAGTTAAGGAGCTGCCGCAAGAGCCACTGCTGGAGAAGCGCAGAAGTGAACAGAAGGGATCCTGTTGGCAAAGCCGACAGATCCTACGTACCCCAGCTCGGGAGTCAGCCGGGAGTTTGTCTTTTAAAATTCACCACCGCTACGTAAAGCATATTTTAGTAGGTCCTGACAGAGCAGACATGTAAACCTCCACCTTCTTCCTCACCCGACATGTGAACCTCCACCTTCTTCCTCAGCCAACATGTGAACCTCCACCTTCTTCCTCACCCGACATGTGAACCTCCACCTTCTTCCTCACCCGACATGTGAACCTCCACCTTCTTCCTCACCTGGACAGCAAGTAAATTGTTATTTATGGTTAACTTAGCTCAGCGTTCCACTTCTCGGGGTTGTGGAGGAAATCTCTCTCTACGTGGAGCACCAACCCACGGCACAAAGGGAAAACACTCAGATGCTGCGTGACTTTTGAGACAGGGCAGCTTTGTTGCTAGGCACTGAAGGAACTGGAGAACATTACTCGTTGTCCTGTATTATCTTGTATTTTCCAATGACTCAGAAACCTATCTACAGAATTCCTGTCTATGGGACTATTCGCATGGTTCCTGTTTTCCTACCCAGGAAAAATATTTTCTGGCAAAAATTGTTAAAATCTCAATATTTGTCCAAGACTAGAACAATGGCTCAACAGTTCTTACCAGCCTGTTGTATTTCAATCCTGCAACTTTTGATTACAAAGATGCTGATAAAATGACCAGTGGTATGCGGGAGGTCCCACCTGGAAGGTGTCTCTGCTTCTTATCCTGGAGAGAGATATGGCAGCACTACCCCGGTCACCCATGGTTGTTAGCTCTCCTCTTCTCCTCTGTCCTTTCTGATTTTTCAGGAATTCCCACATTCCTCTCCGAGGTTCTAGTTGACACCATCCACCTCATGTTAACAACAGCCTAAAAGTTCTGAATCACTGCAGGATCAAACCAGGAACTGGATGCTACCATTTACAGTTGGACCCGATGATCTTAAAGGTCTTTTTCAACCTAAATTATGATTCTATGATCTGAGCTCCTGCCACCCTCCACAAGGCACGTGGAACAGCACCATCCTGAGGAGCTGAACAAACCCTCATGAAGCAGCCAGCAGTGAATAAACCCAACTGCTTTACAGCCAGCAAGATGAAAAACGATGACCAGGCTCCCCCCATATCCCTGCTGGCAGCTGCAATAGCAGAATATGGGGGGAACAGCACACAACCCTTTTTATTGCCCTGGCGTGGAACAATCCAGCAGCTGCACCCTTGACAGCTATTGCAGCAGCTCTTGTTTGATACAAACCAATAGCAGCGTTGAGTCTTGGTCCTGCTCTAAGTGCTCTGCGTATTTTCAGGGCTGAGACTACCAGATAAGAAAATAAATGCATAAATCATATTGCAAAGAAATTGCCTACAAAGCAATGTTTGAGAGGAGTATTATTTATGCTGCAATGCTGAGCACTCAGAAATGAGGAAATGCCAGATTTATGGCTTCTTGTGCAATCTTCACAGCTTGGCTACTGCGGAAGGTTCACTTCCTTAGGGCTGGAGGTTTTTTCAGCACAAACTAACTTGTGTCCAGATACAAAAGGAATTCTAACTTTTTAAATCATCTGATCTATTTGATGCCAACTATCTTTGGGCACAGCTTATGTGAAGCCACTTTGGAATAATTACTCTGTTCTGGCACTGTTCCCTGCCATATCATAATGTGGTGTCCAGAGGGTCTCTCTAGTTGTGCCTTCTCTACTGCTCCTGAGGTAGCTTGCCTGGACCTGACCTCTTTGAAAGGCTGCACACCAGACACGTATGCCACTTTACGGCTGGGACTGATGGAGGTTTTACATACTCAGCATCCCACCTCCGCTCAGCGCGGCAGCTCGGTCACTGGGTTTGTGCTCTTCCCACTGGGACTTCTGCACAGCCCGGACTCCCCACGGGAATCACTGGAGTTAGCAGGCTCTGCGAGCAGCTCTCAGAGTGCCAAGGGAGAAGAGGCAACGACCTTCCAGAGAAAGAGGAGCGCTGACGTTGCTTCTGCTCACCAGTGAACTCTGTGCCGGTATCTATGAACGTGACTGCCCACAGGCACAACTGTGCTTCCAGCTGGGAACCTTACGCTGCGGTGTCCCCCTCTTCTTCCAGAAGTCAGTGTCGCTGTGTGGAGTCATGTTAAAAACCTAATTATTCAGTTTCCTCCTTCTGCTTGTCTGGCAATATCCTTACTGCATTGGCACCGATATTCTCCCAGGCAGCCACAGCCGCCCAACAAAGCCCCTGCCCAGTTGTATAGAAAAACATGTTCACAGTAAACAGGAGCTGGGTCCACGCTGCTCAGCAGTTGTCCTCCTGTACCTCTTCCATATAAGGCCAAACCAGTCATGGCATGATCACAGAATCACAGACTGGTTTGGGGTGAAGGGACCTTCCCAGCTCACCCAGTCCAACCCCCTGCAGGGAGCAGGGACATCTGCACCCAGAGCAGGGGGCTCAGAGCCCCAAGGGCCAACCTGACCTGCAATGGGGCCAGGGATGGGGCTTCTGCCACCTCTCGGGGCACCCTGGGCCAGGGGCTCACCACCCTCAGTGTCAAAAATTTCTCCCTCCTCCCTAGTCTGAATCTCCCTCTTTTAGTTTAAAATTACAGCAACCTGCTGGGTCGAGCCAGTGCCGAGACCCTGCAGTCCTGGTAGATCCTGTGAGGAGAAGGAGGGTTTCTGTTCTGGACGCTGCAGGCTCAGCCTGAAAACGTGCCGAGCCAGGTAAGCCGCCACCAGGAGGGGTGGCTGAGGGGGAGCAGCCAGGTTTAGATGTAAACCTGTGGGATGGTCGTACCAGCAGAAACCTGGAGCTCAGCATGGGCACCTCAGCAGAGCCTTTGTACCGCCTAACTCGCCTAACGCCTCTCTAAAGCGTTCACGTTCTTTGGTGCATAAAAGTACTTCAGAGACAAGAAAGATATGCTCTGAAACATGACGACAAACCAGTCGGTGCTCGCGGCACAGCCTCCTCGGGGGGTGGCCGCCCCGAGTAACTCCCCCCCGCAGCGCTGTGGAGGGGGGCTCGGAGGGTCCTGCCTGCCATCGTCCGGGTGACCAGACCCGGCGGTGTTCCTCTTTGCACAACGGGGAGTCCTCATGCTCCTCCCTGGTTGCAGAGGTTCCCCCACCTTCACTTCCCATTCCCTCACACCTACCTCTCTGGGTTCATCCCACCCGCAGTCCTCTGTCCCTTCTTCTCTACCCTCCCATCTCCCTCACCTGCCCCCCCGCACTCCTGGCTCCTACCTCAGCACTCACCACCTCCATCCACCCTCCCCAGCCCCACCTCCCTCAGACATCCGTCTCATTTTCCCAGATCCAGACTTTGCCCACGTTTTCCTGTCCCGCTCCTCCCTGGGGCGAGGTGTGCAAGGGGTTCTGCAGCTCCACAGGACCCGTCTCAGCCATGCCTGCACCCCCTGGAAGCATGGTGATGGCTTCTCCATCCTGTGAAGAGGGGAAGAGGATGCACACGGGTCATTCCTGCCCGGTGCAAGGGAACTCATGCCTTGTCAGAGCCGAGTGACGCCCATCTCGGGCTACGGGGTCCACCAGCCGTGAGTTGTACAGCCCTGCTCAACCCACAGACTGCTCCGAAAGGGCAGCGCTTCAGCCTGCCGCAGCTCGGGATCGACCCAAACAAACAACTCGCTTGTGTTTGCACTGAGGGTGACTGGAAAGAAATGTTATTCCAGTTCCTGTCAGTGCCCGTTGCAAAATGTTACGGGATTTTTGTAAAACTCAGCAAAAACACTCGGGTGTGTATAGATACCCGTACCCACCCACATAAACAAACGCGTGCACGTGGCACCCCCAGCACCAGCTGGGCTTTCAAAACTTCTCATGAATCTAACGGATAGTTCTGTTCGGTTCTAAACTCCTCAGAGGAGCAAAAAAATAACCTGACTGCTTCTCTACAGGCTATAGGCTGCAGCAGTGGAGAACGCTCCTTCGTGTCCGAAGGTCAAAACTCACCAACCAGCAGCTGCTGTCCCCGCTGCGGCAGCAGATGAACCCCGGCTCCGGGGTACAAACCAGAAAATCAAGGCAGTGCCAGGCTGCGTGTGCAGACCAGTCAGACACCGTTCCCCAGTGCACCGAACTGTTAAACGGGAAATAAAGACACCACAGATGCTTCTAATAATTCCACTTTCAAGACAATTTTCCCTTCTTTGTCTTAAAGAGCTTTTGATGTATAGTCACAGTATTGTCTCTCTCTCTGTTTTTAATAATTTTATATTACCTCAGCAATATAACTGTCCCGAAACATACTGAACTTTAATCTTCGAGACATCAAACAGGAAGAAATACGGTGGGATGGGGAGTGACTGGCTCGGGGGCAATATTCTCTCCTCCTATAAAAGATAGCCCTCAGCAAGATGGAAATTGCTTCTCGGATTCCATGAACGTCACATCTTTAAGGGAGCCTTTCGGGCCCACGGAGAGAGCGGATTGTGGCCACAAAAGGACCTCGCCATTGAAGGTGCAGCCAAAAGGATGCACGCTCTCGCAGAGCTCGAGGATGTGCTTTGGGTGTCCACACGCTGTAAGATCGGTCCCAGCACGCTCAGACCTCCTCGGTTCGGCCGTGCTCTGCGAGTCTAACAGCCGAGAATCGTTTGGCTGCTGCTTTCACTGGAGAAAACGTGCTGGTTCTGTCTCAAGCAAAAGGTGCATCCGGGACAAAGGCACCCGGTTACATTCCATGAAGACATCGTGTATCTGGGGAGGGGAATTGAGGACTCGGTACACAAATCTGATGGACACAAAGGTGCTCTTCTGAAGGGCAGCCAGTGCTTCCTCTCCAACAGACGTTTGCTCTCCGTTAGCTTAACCCATGCAGGAGCCCCGTTGCCTTGTTTTCCCTCTGAGGTTCTCCAGCAGGAGCAGAGGTGGTGAAATTCAGCTCAGCGAGGCTGCTCCTTCCACTACCTGGGCAGGGAATTGTGATGAATTCACATTCCAAAGAAAGGCTGCTTCAAAGAGTGTAACACGCGGGAAGGATGCGGTAACGTTTTCTGCAAATAAAAAAAGGGACTTTTTTTTGGTTGCCTGTAGTGCTTTGCAACAAAAGTCGGGTTTTGGACAAAATCGTTCTTTTGAACAAATGTGTTAACAAATGTCTCTTGTTGCTGGCTTGGGATCCCGCTTTGTAACCCACCCGGTGTGCTGTGCATCAGAACCGTTCGTCAACTTCTGCTGCGAGATCAAACTTCTTCCAGGTTCAGGGTTTCATCATGGTCATGAGAACTCCTCAGGGCTCGCCAGAAGGTTGAATGCCCGATTCAGACACCACAAAAATCAACGCCAAGACTCCTGTGGATTTCAATGTGTTTTATGCCAAGCCGTAAGGGACAGGGAGGAGAAGAATTTTTTCACCAAGCTGCTCTTCCTGTGAGATTACCCTTTGCCTCGCGTAGAGAGGCCACTCTCCCCTGCTGCAGCTTTATTGTGTTCATGAATTTCTAATTAATACATGTCATTTATAACCAGTTATTGTATCTTCACGCTTGCTTGGGGAGGGTGGATGATAAAGTCATGGCTACCTCAGTGCTTTGATGTACCCAACACCTAGCATGGCATGGCGTGTGAGGATGGAGCAGGGCTTAGCCCACCACCCTCTTCCCCCAGTGCCTCCTGAGAGCCAGGCCTGGCTTCGTAGCTCCTCTTTTTGCCCTGAGCTGCGCCTGGCCAAACTCAACCAAGCCAGACCTAAAGGAATGCAACAGAAGAAATCTGGTCTCCTTTGGTCACCTCTTGGTGAGGAGGCAAAGACATACTGAAAAGAGCCAAGTACCTTCTGATAAGCACAGTAACCAGAGCCAACAGATGCTGAAGACACACATTCCACGGAACCGGGTCTGTGGGGAACGGCATGTGTTTGTGCTTGAGAGAGGGTTTGCACCGCCTGCTTTTACCGGCAGGCGTGTTTTGAGTTAGGTGGACACTTTAAAGTTCTCCTGGTGAATGTATGTTACAGCACAGTATTGGAAGCAAATGCCATAGAGTATTTCCAAGCCTGCAAAACCTTCCTGGACATCCTCCTTCATGCAGAGCAAATAAGAGATTCCTTTTTGACAATTCCATGTGCTCTGGATAAACATACGCTGGTATTTCTGAGTTTTCCAGCCCAAACGTCTGCATAAATAGTTCTCCGCTTTACCCTCTGCTTTCAATCCAGAGAATGCAGAAAGCCGCTCTAATCGCTCCTCTGTGGGAAGAACGGATGCTACTCGCCATTTCAGACTCTGCATTTCGGTCTTTAAATCAGCAAGTATTTATTCTCTTTTACAGGAATACAAGCTAACCTGGAGGGAATGAGCTTCTCCAGATCGAAGGGTTACGAAACAGTGTTTATGCAGAGTTTTGTCTCCAAACCTCCAGAGCTTCTCAATCCACGACCACACTTCCAACAGTCTTGGCTGTCCCAGCTCTTTGAAGGCATGAAGGGATGATGATTCTTGCATGTAGCATGAGGAATCTGGAAAATTCCCTCTTCCTTTGTTTGCCACAAAACCAGCTTTCATCTGCACGTCTGCGGTCCCACCTGAGGAGCAATTCCTTAATTTCTGGCAACATTTATTTTCTGCATTATCTAATTGGTTTTCAGAAGATTTTCTTCTCCCCCTCTGACCTCTCCCTCATGAACTCCTGCCTCTCCGCATTAGCATTTGCTCCCTCGGCATCGGTTGGGAGCCAGACGGCGATTTCAGCCTCACGGTTCACATGCTTCAGCCGCTGAGGGAGGGGGGAGAGGGGCAGGAAGAGCCTTCGCAAGGGTTTTCAGGTGTTTTGTTCAGAGCTGGTTTACATCTGCGAGTCTAAAAATATTTTAACCTTGAGGACACAGCTTGCTTTGAAATAAAGGGAAAACCATAAACGGAGCTTGTGCTGCAGCCCCTGGGTTTTTTTATCATAAAACCACAAAGTGCATTCACTCAGTGGAGGCTGCGGCTTGACAGCGATAAGCAAATTCTTTGGTATCGTTGATGATGGTATCACAGTGTCTTCTTCAGCCAGGTCCGTGTGCCAAGTAAGGCGCAGATTCTTAGTTCTCCGTTGACTTCCTTTGTTCTTCACTGCAGATTTTGCAGTAACAGCATAACCGAAGCACCACAGACTTGTTTGGCCACGTACAATTTCTTCTGTTTCTGAAACCAGACACTTACGAAGTGGCAGATGGTCTTTAAACTGGTGCTGTTGAAACTTCAAGCCCTTAATGGTATGAGCCAAGAAATTCCCATAGGAAAAACGGGTGGAAAAAAAGGGCTTCTTCCTTCTGAGCGCATTTGCTGCTTAAGATGCGAAAGAATTGTCGGCACAGATGCAAACCCTTGAGAAAGCATGCAGATGGGAGAAAAGAGGGATCAGGAACGGCAACGCCAAGAGAAGAATGAGATGCCAAGCGAGCGCTGCAAAGCTGGGGACGTGCCCGGCTCGGCAGCTCCCGATGCTGCAGCAATACAGTGTCCCACGAGAGCTCACGGGATGCAGCAGGACACCAAAGTCAAGCGAGGGGCTGGAAGGGCGATGCTGGCCCTTGGTACAGAGCGAAACAACCCCGATGAGATCACAGCAAAGACCGCATCACTCTCACAGGGTAGTTTGGCCGTTCCCGCTGCTTTTGTGTGCTCTGCAAATATTTGCGCCGTCAAATATTCATTTAAGCCTCTGGATGTTACCCCTGAGTGATCTGTGTGCAAACAGGAGCTGCAAAGCTCTCGTGCCCCATGCAAGGGAGCCTGAGCTGAGCGAGCAGATTTTCGCTCTCTGTTAGACACGAACCTTTCCAAATACCTGACACCATGATGGAGGAAACACCGCTATGGCTATGTTAAAACAACGTTTTAATGAACAGCAGCATAAAATAATCAGTGTTTAATATCATCTCTGGCATGTGAAATACAAAAACGCACATATCTTAATTATAAAATAGCCTTTGTTGTTACATTTTCATGCTCGCCTAATTGAAATGCCCTTAATTAATAAGTCAATCATCAAGTAATACAGTGATTAAATGCATGCAGTGAAAACAAAGAGAAGTATTTGTACAAGGTAGTGGCTGAATATCACCGTAATATATTTCAAGAACATCTACATCAGGTTAAAAATAGAAAGAAACAGACCAAGGTCGAAATCGCAGAGATGTATTTCCACTTCTGCTGTACAAAATGTCCTCATGATTTTGTGCAAAAAGATAAAAATAAAGTCGTATCGTACAACGCTGTCGACTGAGCGAGAGATTGGTTTCGTTCCGTGTACAATAAAAACACTATTCAGTACAAAAAAGAGTCCGTGAGAAACTGTAACGTACACAGCACTTTTGTGACTCATTAAAGTGGTTTCAAATGATTAATCTGGATCGTTTATACCTGAATGAGGTTTTAGTAATTACACAAATGTCGCGTTTCTACGTTGAAAGTCCACACGAATTCACATTATCCGAACGGACAGACGAAATTGCTATCAATGGGTTTGCTGCCTAATGGAATGTGAGCTTCCCTTTTCTCAGGGTTCCTGGAGTCATAGTCACTGCAATCACACATCGATCGGAAACAATAAATATTCCTGGGAACACTGATTGTCATCTATAAAATCGTGGTTTGGAGCCTTCCCATTAAACAGTTGCATAGCAACAAAAGGATATAAAATTTCTGCTTTACCTCCTGCATTATGAAATGTTGTCTTGGAATAAGTTGATTCAGGATCTGAAATTAAACCACTTTAATTTCATTTCCTTTAAGGCAATTTCTTCGAACTCCAGCCAGCTTTAGCAGCCAATAGCGGACGATTTTTGTCGACTGTGAGCTGGTAACTCAAGCTATTGTGCTGTCACATACATGACTTTTTTTTGGTCTGACTCCCAACTTAACGAAAGACCAAAATCCTACCTGAAGTAATTTATTCAGCTCTCAGATCACGTATTTGAAACATAATCCTTGAATCCTGCAAAATTTACAAATCTTTTAACGAGCTATTGGAACCGAAATTGCACACCCAGCAGATCTCCCAATGTTTGCATCTCCTAAAAAAGAGACAAATATTAAACTATGCTTTCAGTATAAAAAAGTTTCTGTGATGTAAACCACACCAGAGGTTTAAAAAGCTGTGAAAAAGCGTATGAGAATCTGGTTTTATTTAAAAAAGACCAAAAGAAATCCCTCTTCCCCCTTCTGAATTGTTGGTGGCACTTCAAGAGACGACGCGTCCGCTGACGCAGCTGAGTATTCCTACCACAACGACCTCTGTCTGGTTGAGCCTGCCCGTCCTGGTAAGCAGTTAAACTTCACAGAAGATACTTGCTGCAGTGTCTGTTAAACAACCAGAAGAATCTTTAATAAAATATTTGAATAGAAATCTTTTCTACGACTTTCTAGTTTGTATCGTAAACGGTTCTATTTACAAAGGCCTCGCTTATTTACAACTCGGCTGAAATCATAGAGTCGTTCGGTCCATGGATGCTGGAGTCTCCTAAGAGGGAGGACTGCTTGGAGTCAATTTTGTACGGTTTTTGAGTTTTATTTCCAAAAACTGTAATACCGATTCCCGCCGGATGACTAGGGATTGCCATGTGAGATAGCAAAGGGATATTTGCTTCCTGGTTGGATCCCGAAGATGGCAAACTAGTGACGTGACCCGTGCTGGTCGACCCACTGGCGCTGCTCGGAGAACGGCTCTTTGGAGGAGGGCAGTGCTGGATGACCCTGGGCGGGCCTTGCGGCTGGTAGTGGGCAGCTGGGAAAGCAGCGTATCCTGGTGGAATCGGGTACCCGTTGATGGGGATGTACCGCTGGTTTTGAGGTATGGGTGGCCCGATGAAGCCGGCGATTTGGCCTTGAGGGATACCTTGTGCTGGAAACATGTAGTTTGGGTACCTGGGGTTGCTGAGGTTACTAACCGGGCTGGCGCTGAGGGAAGTCGTTTGAGTGGTGGCATTCCCACCGGAGGGAGTAGTAGAACTAGTGTGACTTGAAAGACCCTCCCACGAGCGCAGCCTGGCATGGATCTCTTTAAACCGTGGCCTCCGGGATGGCAGATCGTGCCAGCACTCTGTCATCAGGCTATACATTCTGGGAGGACAGTCTTCAGAGCACGGCAGCAGTTGTCTTTTCCTGATCATCTCTATGACTTCTTGATTACTAAACCCATAATACGGTTGAAGCCCAAAGCTGAATATTTCCCACAGAACAACGCCAAATGACCAAATATCTGAATCGGAAGAGAACTTGCCGTACATGATGGCCTCCGGTGGCATCCAGCGGATTGGCAAGAGCGACTTGTTCTGAACTCTGTAATAATCTGCCGAGTAGATTTCTCTCGAGAGTCCAAGGTCTGAAATTTTCACGTGAAGTTGTTCTCCAATTAAAATGTTACGAGCGGCAAGATCTTTATGGACAAAGAAGTGACTTGATAAGTACTCCATTCCGGCTGCAATCTGGACAGCAATGTGCAGGAAATCCCCATGGTCCAGGCTGGATTTTACAGTCCCATCCTCATCGCTGCTGCAGCCAACATCTGAATGCGGCGATCGCATGATGAGAAACTCATGGAGGTCTCCTTGGTTCATGTACTCGAAAAGCATGCAGACCGGCTGCTCCTGGGTCACAACCCCCAGGAGGCAAACGATGTTGGGGTGGTGGAGCTCGGCCATGAGAGATGCTTCTTGCTGGAACTCTGCCCACTGTTGGGGGTTGTTAAAGTCTTTTAGTGTCTTGATAGCCACGAGCTGAGCGTGATCCATGCCTGGGAGGTAGAGATGTCCCTTGTAGATCTTGCCAAAAGCACATTCGCCCAGCTCTTCCATGAAACGAACCGCAGACAGAGGTAACTCCTTTGCCTTACTCTGTTAAGAAACGACAGCAAAAACATGTCAGAAAAACGGGACTGAAAACATATTTTTAAGTAAAAGATCTTTTTGCACAGCGCATCTGAAAGCCAAGCAGACCGACCCAGCAGCTCCCTGGGCTGCACACCCATTGGGCAGCGATCCCGCTCAGCCCTGAGACGCGGGCAGTGGTGGGATGGCATCAGCCCCAGGCCAGATAAAGCCTGAGGGACACCAGGATCCCAACACTGCAAAGCTCAGGGCTGAGCACTGCCTGATCTCTGCATGTCCTGCACCAAAACTCAACTCAGACTTGCTTTCCACCCTCTCCACAAGACCAGACGCGAGTAGTTAAGTATTAGCTCTAAATACGTGCAGGAACCATCAGCATTTCCGCAAAGGCGTTTATATACTTAAAAAATTCAGTCCGACTCATTTCAGGAATTGAGGGAATTCACATACTTTAAGTAAGTACACGCTGAAGTGTTTTCTGGGCCAGGGCCTAAAGCTTTAGCAGAAAACGTTTCTTTTTTTTTTTTTTTTAAACTATGTCTTTGTGGCCAATTCTTCCTCGCCTTTGCCGTTAACCCTTCCATGTACAGTAGAGACTATTCCTGCTCACGCTTGACGGCGTGTTCAATCCTGAAACATCACGACAGAGTCAGCTGGAAAAACGAGACGGGGTCAAAGAAGAAAAGCAAACTTTTTAAAATAACAAAATCTGGGTGCATACATTCACTCCTAGGCCATAAAGAAGTTGTACTATTATATTAAGTCATTAACTGCCACGTGGGCTTGTAACACCTACACCCAAACGCACTCATCTGGGGTCCTCGCTATAGCCATAGGTAGTAATTAAAGCTAATGAGTTTGGGATCCACGTTCCGTAAATTAGTGTAAGCATTAGTGTTTGCATTCCTGAAATAACGTAACAGCGGCTTTACAGTGGCACCATAGGAAAAGAACTGACATTTTAAAAAATCATTTCAAAATAACATTTTAGAATAAATGAATTCTAGTGGTATTGACCACTTACGACTTCTAGACAAATACTGCATTAATAATAACAATAATAATAATAATAAAGCCATTTAAGCAGGCAGCCAGTAGACTGTACGGTGATGGCAGGAAATTAGCTATATTGTTGAGGAACAGATGGTTTATATTATACAAATCCTTTAGGCTAAAACTTGTTTAGGTCTGGCATATTGTAAATTATATTTTAGTAATGAAAGTGAAATGACCTCTGTCTGACCTGAGGCTGGGCTCGCCTGTTTGAACCAACATCGTGGAAAACTAGGAAAGAAAATGAAGTCATAAAGTTTTGGCAGGAAGGGCTCATTTCAAGTTAAGCGCTTATAAATCTGCTTAGTTTTTGTTTGACAAGTATTTGTCATACATCGGTGTACGAAATGTAAAGACGTGTAAAATACATAGGAGGCAGCGCGCCAAAGTAAACCGAGTACAAAGGGAGAGCCCCCCGAGCGAAGCCCACCGCCTCTATCTCTTTATCGGCTCCTTCCATTAGGTGAATGACAAGACGAGCTTAGTTTATTATATTTTTTGAAGGCAATTAAAATCCCTGAAATAGGCTTTTGGAAGAAACACTAAAGTTTTTATGCGTATGAGCAAACACACGTCTACCTCGGTTGGAGCTTGAAGCCTCAATGTGCTTTTATCCCAAGCTGACATTAATACTGGATTTAAAAATAGTATTTAATACTGGATTTAAAAATAGTATTTAATACAGCACTTAAAAACATGATTCTACTTCCTCTCTTTTTAAAGTTTGTTTGAAAGGCGATCAAAACATTTGAGGGATGGGTTTCCCGGTGGGAAAATACAGAATTAGCATAAATAAGATGGAAAGCTTTTTGCAGCGTATGACTTTGAACGCAAAAAGAAAACAGGGCGGTCTGTATTTGCAGACATTTCTGGGCATGTCACTCCCTGCCTTGTGTGCGTGAGGCATCGAGGCGTCAGCAGCCGGGGTGGAAATCGTGACCTGGTTCAAACGATGATGACATTCCCGATATCTGCCGTGTAGCCCCAAATATCAAGCAGAACAGGGACCGAGAAACAAATCCACATTGAACAAAATATTCCGAGGAGGTTGGATGCAAGATGTAGTTTTGACACCTAATTAAATGGGGTTGTGCTCTTACCAGCGTTTTGGTATACAAATACTCTAAGCTGCACGCAAAAGTTGGAATTAAGAACTTTAAAGGAAAATGAAGATAAATTCACTGGGCCAGCGCGTGGGGCTGAGGAGGTAAAATAGAACAGACCAAACCCAACGCTCCTTACCAGCGAAACCCCAGTGTCAGCATCACGCCGTGCAAGAACATCTCTGGGTTCAGTTTTTACTACCAATGAGCAAAAGCAGCACTGCACTGTCCAGCGCAGCCACGCTTTCATTGCTGACTTAAAAAGACTCTCCTGCTCTCTCTGTGAGCTGCAATTTCGCGCTGCAACATCTTTCCGTGTCCATCTGTGCCACACCGAGACTGCGGCTCCGCAGATGCGAGGGGCAGCACCCCTGAGAGAGGGGACCTACATCAGAACTTGCATGAGTTTTGCTGTACCATTTTCTAACAAAACTAACAGCTTACTCAAAGGCACGGCTGACTGTTTCAGACTCTATGCAGCTTCTATTCCTATTACTTGTAGACAATGATTTTCACTCTGAAATGCTTCAGAAGAACAATCCCCATCCAGTTGACGAAGGGAATTGGCACGGTGTGAAAACCAAGGCAAACACTCTTTCCAGGGCATCATTCTGTCTGTAGGTGGCAGAAGGCAGTTGCAGCCCTGAAAAGGGTGAGCTGTATGGTCTGCACATCAGCCGCCCTGCCAATAAACAGGGAGCTCGAGGTTAATCACACTTAAATCTTTAATGGTTTTTAAAGATGCTTCGTGAACCTGGGGCTACAGTGAAGCACAACAGCGGCAACAAGAGCCGTGGTGTAGCAGCTGCGCTGGCCAGAACTGCAGGCAGATGTTCGAGGCTCTGTTTAGGAAATTGCTGTTTTTAACGGAGAGAACGGGTAAGCCTGAAAAAACACAGAACGCGTCTTTCCGAAGCGATTTCAGCTGAGTGAGAGACGACGTATGACTACAGCAGACCCCTGAAAAAACTCTCTTGAGAAAACGCTGAATCACGTCTTGATCCGCACTGCTTTGTAACTTAAACGAGGCGTTTCAGAGATGCTTCAGCAACGGGTTGCTTGTTTTACGACAAACCCCTCCAGCTCCTGTTCATCCAGATACAAGGACTCTCAGGAGTTATCTCCACAGGTCCAGCACGCTCGGTACGCTGCTGCCAAGGAAAGCCCTTGCAAAAATTACAGCTAAAGGCACCAGCAGAAACTACAAGTTGGAAATCAGGGTAATGCTTCAGCACCAAGTTGATCCAAGCATCTGACTCCCTCCCTTTGCAGACAGCCAATGGCGAAGCAGGAAGGAGGGATTACCTTTGGTTTGTAGGCGTTGAGCATTGACATCTCCACGTTTTGTCCTCTGACGTGTTTAGGCTGCCGTTGAACCGGAGGGGAGGACGACTTCTGATTGTTGCGGCAGATGCAGATGAAGAAGAAGAGTAAGGCTATGGCCAGGGGAATGGTAACGCTCGGCACCAGGATGTACAGGATTTCCATCTTATTCTTTTCTTTGGAATCCTTATAATCTGGTTCAGAAAAAGAAACAAACCACAGAACAATGAACGAAGTGTCCCACAGAGTCAAACACATCCCTCGGTCAACTAGAAGTGTGAAGAAGAATAAAATACCCAGCTAATACTCTTGCAATCCTGAATGCTGGTTTATTTCCTTAATATTAACAGAGCAATTAATTTTGTTGAGTAACATTTTGGTAAGAACAGGGAGCAGCCAGGAACAATTTCCCTGCGGCATGTCAGTTCAAACCTACTGATGGTCACGGAACAGCTGAATACTGCAAGGTGGCCATTGCCTGGGGTGAAATGAGGTAACGGTCTAACGCCAGTCCACAGAGAACTTAGTATCTAAAGTAGCTTAAGGAAGACAGGCGCTGGTGGGATTACAGACTCCTTATTTTACGTACATTAGGTTTTGGTGCCATAGTTTCCTTAAGCCAAGAGAAATGTGGGAGCTATCAAAAAGGATAGTTTTATCCCCCTATTTATTTCCAGTCTCTTGTTCTCAACATCTCCTAGCACTGACCGAAGCACGTGTGGCCACCCAGGGCACTGGAACAAACAACATATGCAACTGAAAACTTATTTTCTAGTTATTTTTAGATACGGGAGCAGGACAATTAGGGAGTCTAGAGCGGAAGAAACAGGGAACACCTGGGAAATGGGAGGAAATTCATGGAAATGGCAAGAAATAGAGAGAACGGTCCTGTTTTTTATCCCAGGGAGTCAGGAAACAGGTTCAAAAAGTCTAAACATAGACAAAAACGTGATCTAAAAAGAAAATCTGAAATGCTGAGAACTTGGTCTTAATAAGATTAAGGGGCTTATGGGAAACAACACTACACAACTATCCACTAACAGTGTGTCATCTGAGCAGGGTGGCCAGTGCTGGCACAAAGGACACTGCACCGAGAGCTGAGAGGGAGCTGGAGCGTGGAGAAAAAGGGATCCAGAAGAGGCTGGGAAGCCGGGTTATTCAACAGAGGGCGAACGCTAGCTGCAGGATTTGCTCCCTCTGCACAGAGCTCTCTTCACAGCTAGGGAGCGAGGGATTAATTTTAGAAACACGAAACCCTCTTCTAGCGCTGCCCAGCCAGGCTCGGCCAGGACGTCAGCCACCCGCCCCGCTCCGGCTGGCTCTGCTTCCCCAGAGCGCAGCGCTGAGACGAAAGGGGCAGCGGCAGAGGAGCGAGAGGCTTCGGCAGGGAACTCACGTCCTCGCCCTCACGCAGCACCCGCCTGCGCTGACACGGACATACCTGCTGGCTGAACTGCTCTGAGCACAGCGATGCTGAAGCATTTCCGAGGAGCAATCATAAAGTTCAGGGTATAATTACGCACGGATTAACACACTAACTATAGGGCACCCCGGGCACTTTGGGGATCACCTTGAGCTGCAGGACTGGTGGCAGCAGCCTGGTTGCTTCTGAGGGAGATGGTGAATGTCTGCAGCAGCATCAGCCTCAGCGGACTCTGGCAGAACGGGGAATGTTTTGTTGGTCCTACAGGGTCATTGCAGTTTGTTTGGCTGGGTTTTCCAGGGTGGATTTATACAAGTGCGTAGCGGCCCACGCAGATGCACTTTATGCAGTGAATTAAACATGAACTTGATCTGAAGCTTGGGTTTGACTCAACTTGTGGCAGAGGCAAAGTTCCAATGGTTCTGGATGTCACTTTGCATAAGCCCTCTCCACTTACAGGCGCTGTCCTCTGCTCCCCCCACACCCCCTGAGACACAAGAGAGGACTAAAGCACCGTCCCCACTATGGCCTCCTTGTGCCCAGCAGAAGGGCAGTGCGTGCTCTCACCCTGTCTCCAGTGAACGTCCAGCTCTGCAGCGCGGACCCGCTGAGGGTCTCCTTCGTCAGCTGCTGCCCTCCAGCACGGATACACGACCAGTGCCTTTCCCCTCTCCTTCAAAACCTTCTTACGCTTGTCTTTGCTAAGCCTCATGCTCGAATCACTCCTTGTGTCACACCTGCCTATATTCAAGCTGACAGACGTTTATGAAATGAATCTATTGCAGCCTGTGAGACAACTGAAAGATACAGTCGAAGAAAGAAAAAGAAAGCAGCAGCACGAGGCAGACAGAGACCTGGGCACTAGTTCATCACCTGAGCTACTCCAGTCAAAAGGAATTACTATTCTTATTAAGTAGCAGCCCCTGCTGTGAAGCCTCATTAGGTTAATAGGTTTCTTGGGAGCCACCCTAATTAAATCCATTTCCCATCTAGGCACGTCCCAGAGAGGCAGAATGCACAATACTCATTAAAATGTGCCTGAAATGGCTCTTTCAGCCAGTGCAAAACCAGCAGAATGCAAATCCTACATGGTATTTTGGGTTTAATATGCCGATTAGCATTTAACCACTAAATTACTACTCACCTGATATAGCTCTATTTGTCTGTATTTAGAAAAATAATGCCGTATAACCCAGTCGTACAGCGAGTACCATTTAAGGCAGTGGTGAGAGATAATTACAGCCCTTGGCAGGAATTCTTCAAGCCAGCCAGCCTATCTCATTTATTATCTAGGAAAACGTTCAAATCAGAGACTTTTGCAACATGTCCAAAAGCATCGTGCTTTCAGCTATTGCAGATCAAAAGACTGAGCCAGCCCTGGGACCTCAGAGCCCATCTAGAGGGGGTCTGGCCAGCAGCCCCCCATCAACTCTTAATTACCCATTACCCAGAAGTTGTGGGAAACACAAATTGCACGTGGCTGAGAGGTCGTACAGCGCAGCAGAGTACAGAAACTCAACGGCATCGCTGGAGGGGGACACACAGAGACCCCTGAGCTTGCCCAAACCGAGCTGCCCAAACCCCCCGGGCCTGAGCTCCGTCAGACCCCAGCCCAGGCGTCTGCACCTGCAGCCACGCAGCTCCCGGGGAGGAGAGCCCAGAGCCGACAATACGCTAAGGGGAGTCTTGCCGACGGCTGCTTGGATCCAGATTTTTGTACTGAAGGGCTGAAAAAGATCTCCGGGACAGTTTATATAGATTGAACTATTCCGGGGGAGTCAGTCTAACCATGTGCCTCATTAACATGTAAAATAACCAAAGTTAAATGCACTGAAATAATAGGAAAAGAGATACGGGACTCTAAAAAGCGTATATGAAAGTTAAAGAGGGGTTGAGACGCACGTGATGCAGCCCAGACTGTCTGCCTTTCCCCTGATCTACGCTTTCAGTAAGAACACAATTTAGATCCCATTTTGGCATCGATTCCCATCTTTCCATTAATTGGAAAAGACTTTGGAGCAGGCTCAGAACATGTCTCACCACAGGAATATTCACAACCACAACCAGAAATAATTTAATTTGGTGCTGCCTATCGAACAGTAACAGCACAAGGTATCTCCTTTCCAAGGGGAAAGGCAACGCAAAATTTTGTGCAAAACTTTGTACCGTGGATTTCCAGAACGTTCCTGGGTGCATTTTGGGCATGTCCATGTGAATAGCTGTATTTTTTTCTTGGCACACTATCAGTATGGGGTTTTTATTTCTAGATGCAGATAAAACGATTAGGGACCATTTGTTCAGGTGTTCCATCCACTTCCCCCAGGTCACAGAAAAGCAGAATAAAATAAGAGCTGAATCTCTGGTTTTGTTCATTTTGCAAGACCAAAATGCAGCCAGGGTAGTTGTGTAAAAACAGACTTAAAATGGCTAAGAGGATCTGGCAAGATCACCTGTAGATTTTAAGCAAGGCCTAAGCGCTGTTAAGCGAGGTTTGCATTTATTAAAATGGCTCTTAATAAACCAAGTGGAATGGAGAACGTTTTATAACCACTTCATGGGTCAGCGTCAACAGTGCAGCTTCTGTGATCCGATTTAATCTGGACTAAGGAGTCGAACTAATCATAACGGCAACCTGGAGAGCCTGGGACGCTTGGGCTGGCAACGCGCTGCTGCTTCGCCACCTTCTAGTGAGGGCTCAGGTATTCCCTAGTAAAACGTTTTCGTGCCACCACTTTGGCAGCTGCACGGGCAGTCAGCGCTGGAAGGTCTCCTCGGAGCAGGGATGCTGTGGCTGTAGCTACAATCACCGTCGCTAGCCTTTCCTACGGCTCCCTTTCCCTTTCCAGGGATTCAAAAGAGACACTCAGTGCACAGCTTCCCTGAGCTCCTGTTTTGCAGGACATGACAAAACGCTTCCCCTTTTTGTTCCGAAATGAAAGGTAAAAAAGGTCAGTAATTACCACATGCCGGGACGTCACAAAGCTCAGACTTAAAGTTCTCATCTAAGGTGAAGCACCACGGGGCGTCCTTCTGGTTCCCCGGGTTGCGGCAGTAGGAGTGGCCCCCGTTGAGCTCGGGGTACCGGATGGCGGTGAAGGTGTGGGTGTGGGGGTACTGCGAGTTCCACGGCTGGCACTGCCGCCCCGACCTGGTCACGCTCACCGTCCCCCGGTAATCTACTCCTGTGCTGTTGTAGCATTTGTGATCTGAAAAGAACAATAAAAATCCAAAGCAATGGTTGGTGGCGGCAAGGCAGGCGGCCGCGGCGCCCGGGGGCAGCGAGCTGCTGCCATCCCCCAACCCCAGCGCGCTGCTGCTGGCCCGGGGCTGGGAAACCCAGTTTGGGAGCACGGGCTCCCAGTTTGCTGCGGCTGTAATGCAGGGCCTGCTTTGCATTCACATTCCTGGGAGGATTTAAAGCTTACGCTCCTGTAATGAAAACAGCTTATGCCGAGCGATTCTAATATAAGATACACAAAGGAAGTAAAAACTACAGTGGGAACCTGAATCGCGGCCGTTATTTTCGTACGAAGGTGGAGAATTTGTGGAAGCCACGTTTTCTATTTGACTATTCAGATGTGGAAGGGTTGTGAACAGGCTGCAGCCCAGCCCGATCAAAGAGCGAGCTCAGCCGACGGCTAAAATTAGGCTGTATAGGCTGGGACAGTGATAGCGCAGAAGTCGGTGACTGCAGAAGCTCTCTAAGACTTGGTTTTGAGTTTTAGAAAGGAGCACGCTTTATTGCAGAGCACGGCGACGCTGTGCCTCAGATCATGCACACCGAGTGTAGAGTAGCTGCTAATTCTATAGTGTGTCGACATGCAGAGGTATTACATTACTTAGAAAGACTACACACATTCACACTACTTCCCAGAACTAATTATAATATGCACATACTCATTACGCGTGCCTAATTTGTTGGTTGGGGTCTTCTTTGAGGGTCTTCGGTGGTTTTTAGGGCTCGCTCCTGAATGTCCTTTAGCTGAACCCTATTCTTGAGCATGCATGTAGTCAGCATCTTCTCACATAACTTCTTCACAGCTGGCTTCTCAAGGTGAGTTTGTTCTAGTTTCTGGACCACAATGTTCTTTAAATGACAGTTTCTAAGGGACTCTACTGTGGAGCAATTAAGCGATACTTAAGCTGTGTGTATTGTTCTATCTGTTATAGGTCTGGGGTTTTGAACATGTATCAACAGCCCTACAAATGTTCCTCCTGACCAACACCCCTATACTGCACCCATGGAGCTACTGGAGCACATTGGGCTGCAGTGGGAGGACAGGGCGGCTGATGTATTCACGTGCTTACACTGTCATTGTCACCTGTTTCATGTGAATTAGAAAAGACGTGAAACCCATAAACAGTGTTTAGTGTGAGCCCTAGGCAGCTAAAGGAAAAAACTGAGAAGTTATTTCTGAATTTCTACCCACTCCGCACGAGGGGAGTGGTGCTGGAGCAGGGCAATTCGAGAGCACGGCGCCTGCGAGCTTTCAAAGCTCCAGCTCTGATGCACCAACCCTCACAGCCAGCCTTTTCACAGCGGTACTTTTTGCACGGTTTGACGGTTTTCACTTACTTTTATTTATGGGATCTGCCATTGGAATCCCGATCCGGATACAATTGACAGCTTCGGGGCTATCTGGCTGGGGAAGATCTTCGCAGTTGGGCAGCTTTAATCTCATCAGAATCATGGGATTAGATCTTGCAAAAATATACTCTGTCTGACACAGGACATTCTCCAGAATTTCGCATTCATCGCGGCACAGGTCTCGTGGCTTGGGAACAGACGAGGTCTCATCGCAGTAGGGGAAGGCGTAATGGCACAGCGAAGGAATAGCAAACTGGGAGCATTTATCCGACAAATGGCTGGAAGTGCCAATCATGGTGAAGGCAGCTGTAAAATATACAAAAGGATTTCACTTAACCTGGTGGGAATTCTAGTCCTGTGCCCTTGCCTTCCCAGTATAACCTTTGCTTCCCATTGCGACTATTATTTTCAGATGTTCAGGGCATGAACGAGCCTTCCACAAATACGGAGCACTAATTACATTAAAAGTTATTAACGATGCTGATTTCGCTGATGGAGAAGATACCTCTGGTTTTCAACACAGGATTAAAGTTGGGCATGTTACTAAACCCCAAACCTAAATATTCTTTTTTTATTTCCCCAAATACTTTATAATGGTTTGTAAAGTCACGTAATTTTTGAATGCTTTTTGCCCAACAGGTAAATCCAAAGCTCTGGCAGGCTGCAGGACACCAGTACCCGTACCGTTGTGGGAGATGACAGCTTTCATACCACCCCAAAGGACTTTTCAAACGAACTGGTGTAAGATTATGAACTGCTGGTTGTGTAGAAACCATTGGCCTCTCCCATGAGCAATGCAAAAGCCTTTTCTGCAATGCTGACACGTTTGGAGACAAAGGCAGAATGCTCTAAGGGAACAGAAATTTGGAATATTCTGACAGCAAGAGAAAATCTGAGCGTAGAGAAGATGATATCCGTGGCCAAGGATAACTGATATAAAAAATACAGAAGTATCATGATATCTGTGGGCCTCAGTTTGAATTCAGCACCCCCATCAGCACGGCATCTCCCAAAAAACCAACAAAAACCTGATCTTTATTAAATCTGAAGGCAAAACACTACCTGCTGGATTATTTATGCAGCCTCTTCCAGCACCTAAATGATCTCGACCCCCTAAAAACCAACTATGTCTGGTCTCCCTTCGCTTTAAAATCTGCTTGGGTCACAGCAGCACAAGGTAGCCTGGCTGAGACTCCCAGAAGCCGTAAATACACAGCCCCCTTTCCTCGGAAAATCCCTTTTTAGTTTCTTTTGGGGGAGCTGGCTGAGCAGAAGGCTGCTCAGACTGTCACTGTTCAGATGACTCCCTGCGCTGACACCCCACAACACAGGAGCCCTGGGCGAGCCTTGTGGTGGGAAGCTCCCAGCAAGAGAGAATAAAGAGCAAGTAAAAATAGTGTCGTGGTTTCTAAAACTCTAGCAGCTTTGCTGGGAAAAGACAGCTTTGTGGGGAAGAAGCAAGCTGTTACCCACCTGTAATCTGATTTTCTATTTCACCTTGCATATGCAAAGACTCCATGTAGATGGTTCGGTTTCCAATAAAGCGCGCACAAGCGATTCCCCGGTAGGGCTGGCAAAACCCGTCCTCTTCATACTCGTCACTGGAATCAATCATAAACACAAAGGGGTGAAACGTTTCACATGCGACTTTGCAACAAAACGGCGCTCCGGGGAGCTGGCACTTGTGTGCTCGGAGGCCGAGGCGAGGGGCTTGCTGCGTTTGTCTGGCGCTCCGCGATTCGTTCTGGGTGATGCTCGCCCGGCGCGGGAGCCCGCGGGCTGCCTTCCCCTCCATTAGGAGCCTGTGATAAGGGATTATATGGTCTTTAGGTAGCGCAGGGGGCACGGCACCGGCTTTGTGCCCTGGATGATTTTCACCTTAAAGGATTCCCACACTGCTGCAGGTAGGTTTTGGTGTCTCACAAAGGAGCCCAAAGTGAATATAAGGATTCTATCCCGATATTCAACAAAATCTCAAATATTTATTTTCTTAAAAACCCCTTCAGTTGCCTGGTAAAAACAGTTGGTGGCATTTCAGGTTGGCCAGAATACGCATTAATGTTGCACGAAATTAATGCTTTAATACTCCATTCAGGAATATACCCAGCCTTGATTAAAAGAGAAAACATAAACTGCCTGGGGGAAAAAAAAAAAAGTTTATTTAAAGCAGCTAACATGCTGATTTCTATTTTTGAACCAAACTTTTACTTAATATTGATAAACACAGCAGGAAGAGGCATGCTAACAGAGACAGCATTTACAGCGTATGTAGAAAATCAAACCCCTCCCAGCGCTGATACCCCTGAAAGAGGAAATGTTTCTTCAATCTTCCGCGAGTGTGGTAACGGTTAGTGCTAAAACAGAACCAAAGCTAAGACAGGAGTGAAACAGGCAGATTTCTTTCATTAGGTGCTTTGCTTTATGCTATATAGGAGACATTTAATACATAAATCCAGATGTGAAATTATTTGCCAATATTCTTCAAAGAAAGCGAAGAAAGCAAATGGCCGAACCTCCGAAGGCCAGAGCAGGGGCTGCTGATTTTGAACAGATAATCACCAGCGAAGCGCTGGCCCGCCACAGGTAGTTTGAGGGGTGCTTTGAGGAGGGGTTTGCATACGTGGTCACTGAAACATGCACCCAACCGGATGAGCCCTTTGACTCTCCTCCTTTGAGAATCCGGGGGGAGATATTTGGGACCCGTTTTCTGGAAAGAGACACCTCGGCTCTGCCGAGGTCTCGGCACAGGGAGATGTCTCATCGAAATTTGATGATAATTTGTTATTTATTACCCACCCGAGACAGCTACTCAAATTAGGAAAAATGATACTGGAATATCTCACAGTATGATCACAACTGGGTAGGCAACAGGCTACTTTGTGCGCTCTTTTTTTGCAGAATTCATCCCCCCCAGATGTCAGAAGCCTAACAGTGGAATCAGACTATGCCTTAGAAAAATCAGAGCTTTTTTAATCAACTCTGCCATTAAGTGTAACAAAAGACACTTTCATCCCCTCCTGAAGACCTTGGCTGTGAGAGCTTGGAAATGCAAATGACATTTAGCCTCTTTGAAGTCCCCATCCATTGTGTGCAGGGCTTAGAGCAAGGGCCAGCCTGCGGCTGGGCTCCCCAGCGCCGTCACCGCGGCCAGGGCGAGCTAATGGGATTAGCGGGAAGAAGTGCTAGCATGGCCTTCCAGGACACCCCAAAGATCTCCCGGCCCTCCTGAGCTACCAGCTGTAGCGAGGACTCACGCAGCGTTGTTTTCCAGCTCACAGGGAGAAGGCACCACGAATTAACTGCACTAATTTATGACTGTGAAGACAGGGGGGTGGGAAAGAGGGATGGGAGAGATGGAAACCTTCCACAGACATCTCACATCAATTGACAAATTGACGGGAAGGGGTCCAGGCTTCACTGGGTGATGGTCCCAAGATGTTCCCAAGTACATTGAAAATTGGATTGCAGAAGCGCAACCTTTAAACTGCCAATTAAACTCTTCGTTAACTAGAGCGATGGTAGGGTGAGATGCCTCGGGTAAGGGATAGCATTCAGCCAAGAAAGACACTCTGAGATGTAAACAGAGACACGCAACCACATCCATGTGTTTCTGCATGGAGACAGCGCTGGTGAAAATTTACTTTTACTCTGTTGGTTCTTGAAGAGAAGACAAAATAGCTGAAACCTGAGCTGAAAAACTATGATACCTACTGCAGGTTCAGAGGCCAACTCCCCATCTTCTTATCAATAAATCTCCCAATAGGATATAATTTATAATAATTCATTTATTATAATTTATTACGGAATTTAACCCAAGGACTACACCTAATAACAACCGCTCTTGAAGGTGATCAAGCAGTTACGATTTACGCATACAACTAGATAGAGAAGACAAAACCAGGAGGAATGGGATTAACATCTCAACAAAGCACCTTTGAACTAAAGAAGATTTCATCCCGATAGCTGCATGCAGCAAGGACTGTGAGTGAGCAGAGACACCAGTTTACCTGGATGGAAATGCCCAGGGGAAGCAGGATTTTGGAGATAATCTCAGAAGGTGAAGATTAGAGTAGAGAGGAGAGGCTGGATCCCACCTCCTCCGCCCCCAGGGCTGCGTGCCAGCCTTGAATTCACACCAGATTAGTAGCTCAAGTGGAGCAGGCACTACTTGGAGTTGTTTTGGCAATCAGCTCCATAATGGGCAGAAGGATAAATCAAATGAGAGGAACAGGAGCATCAGACTATGACAGAAGGACCCTTGAGACAGAGGACTGGGTCCCCTGGCCTCCGCTCCTGGAGCTGCTCTGCCCGAGCATGATGATAAAGAAGAGAATTACGGGGCTGTGAGGTTCCCCTACTGCTCCTGACACCTATCAGGAGCTCAGAATAGCCGCTCCCACAACAGCAGTCTGGATCATAGGCTGGTAACGCGTCAGTGGGGGGCACATGCTCAAAGAACAAGTGGCCCTATCTCACTCCCTGGCTCCATTTCTGTATCACCCTTTGTCAGCCATCCAGGGTCACACGGAATCCCCTCTTGCCTCTGCATCTCTTCACGGTGTCTCTTCCCCTTCCTCACTCCTCCTGCAGCTCTTTTCTCTGAGATGGCTCAGGGTGGAAGTGTTTACATCTGGTGCCCAGAACCTCCCTGGGCGTCCCTTTGCTCCTTGAGGGGCTAACGAAGCTGACCCAACGATACCCAGGGCAGCCTGGGAGACAACACTGCTGCCAACGCAGCTGCCGCTCTGCCGGATAGACAGAGCCTGAGCCACTGCTCCCCACAATCCCGCATTTTGGGGGGCGGCTGCCGGCTCTCTGTCTAAGACCACTTCCACTAAACAGATTGCTGCTGAGGCTGAACACGCTCTGCTCACCAGACATTTCACCCAGAACCAGAGCCACAGCCCGACATGGAGCCCACAATAGCATGCAGAGCTCCTGCAAGGCTTATACATGTTCCCCACCTCCCGCGGACAACTGGCAGCCACTTCGGCGGCTGCCTTCAAAACACAGCTATCATTTTCTTGGGATCAAGGCTGAGATGGCTGATTCCTGTTACACGGTTCCCGTTCTGCATTCCTCACGTGCCTTCTGTAAGGGGATGACAGTATCGCTGCTCAGATCTGTACCTGCTTCATGGTCCTGATCTGATCCCACCCACAGCAAAAGGACGGGTCCCTTTGGCTCCACCAGGAAGTAAATGAGGCCTGATTCAGCAATTCATGTGTTAAAATTTACAGACAAGCTACTCAAGAAAAAGGTAAGTGCTGGATGGCAATGACTGACAGATGACACAGCACTGTAGCATTTTAGGATTATTTCTTTTCAGATTTGGTTTCCACGCTTGTTTTCTGTTTGGGTCTTCAAATATTTCTAGCCTTGAGTTGATCTTGGAGCTTGCCCATTGCTTTTAGATTCTGCTAATTCCCCCATGACAATACTTCTGGCTTCATGTAATAATAATGGTACCACAGATATTCAGGTATCTTTAGGTATCTGATTGCATTAAATTTACACAAGACTGAGTAAAAGCTTCAAAGGGTGCCCACACCAATTCACTAACGTGACCTAAGCTAGAGCCTGCATCAGTGTGGGATTCACGGGGTCTTCATGCAGCCCAGACTTGTCCAGAACCTTTCTTTCAATGGATTACAGAGGCTGCATAGAAAGATCAGCACTGTAATCATAGAATCATGGAATTGTTTAGGTTGGAAGACCTTTAAGGTCATCAAGTCCCGCCATTCCCCCAGCACTGCCAGGTCCCCACTGACCCCTGTCCCTCAGCACCACCTCCACATGGCTGGGAAACCCCTCCAGGGATGGGGACTCCACCACTGCCCTGGGCAGCCTGCGACAGCCCTGCACAACCCCAATGGGGAAGAAATGGTTCCTCAGGGCCAACCTCAACCTCTCCTGGAACAACTGGAGGCCGGTTCCTCTTGTCCTGTCACTTGTTACTTGGCAGAAGAGATGGACACCCTCCTCGCTACAGGAGGAGCAATAAGGTACTTCATGTCTCTCTGGGTATATCTGAATACGACTAAGTGCCCGTAGCCGTAAAAGGACCCTGTCCTTCACATACAGTTTAAGATGGCAAAAGTCTCAACAAGGGTCACCGAGACAGAGCCAGAAGGAGGGACCAAGTCACAGCACACAAAAAAATTTGCCAACAACTGACAAAGAATTCACAGTCACCGCTTGGGTTCATTTTCCCCTCAATTTTCTTTTGTTCTGTGCTAGCAGTATTTACCTCTGTCAGCCCTGGGTCAGCAGCAGCTTTTCATATACTGAAACAGAAACAAAATAATAAACCAGGGAATGGCCAGTGCAAGTTCATACTTCTCCCTCACTTTGCTTCTCACTCAGATCCTCCTGGTGGCTCTCTTGGTGTTACCTGACTTCATAGAGATCCTGCTCTTCTCTCTGGGATATTCTCTTTCACCCCATCGGACTCTGGCGTACTACAGATGTAAACATGACAGCACAAGAGTGTTTATGACTCCACACGCCAAGGTCTTACACCGAATGAAAAAGCACATTCAGAAGAGGGAGGGTGGTTTGAGCACCATCCATCGCTGGGTCTGGCACCGCTGCGGCACGGCTGCGGTGCTGAAGCACGGGGGTGATTTGTTCGTGCGATGGAGGTGCTCCTCTCCGTAAAGGTTACCCCAAGGCTGACGTCTGCCCCTTCCTGCACGCCACAGACCCCTTGGCTCTTTTCCAGGCGAACGCAGGATCAGCAGCAGGCACACCCATTAAGAGAAGCTATTTCTTACAGAAGACACAGTAAATGCTTAAAAATGGGAAAGGAAAGGAAGGGAGGACCAAAATCTCTAACTTCACACTGGGATGCCACAGGAGGGAGTTACATGGACCTTATCTCCCCATCTCATCTGCTCATGGTGTGACAGCTCCAGAGAATCAAAAGGTTGATCTGCCTCCCAGCACAGCACTCTATTGCAGCCTGAAACCTGGGAGAATTGCTCTGTCTTGAAACAGCAGCAGCCTTTTAGGCATCCCCACGCACAGCAGGCAAAGCAGCTTGCGGCAGAGGAAAAGCAATAACCATCAGTTTGTAATTTGCTTCTTATCGGCTCGCACTAAACCTGGAGGGGCTGCACAGTATCCACCCCACCCACATGCATCTCTGCAGTCTGGCTTCTAAACACAGATTGTTTCTGCAAGGTTCCCCATCAAAGTCCACTTCCCAAGACAGCGCCTTCTCTTTGCCAGTCTTTTTCTAAACTACCAGAAATTGCCCGAATCTAAACAACATTCCCAGCAAATGTCAACAAGGGGTCCAGGAACTTGGTTTCATAAACGCTTTGTAACCAGGCTTTAACAGGAGTTCACTCAGAAGTATTTCATAAATTAATAGAAACCCTGAACCTTGTGAGATCATGTTGTATTTATTTGTACAATATCCAATGTATTAAAAATACATATTCCACAGATGGTGTCACTGTGTGGTCATTTCTACGATAGCACACGGATTTTTCTTTCTTTCTTTCTTTCTTTCTTTCTTTCTTTTTCTTTCTTTCTTTTCTTTCTTTCCTTCTTTCCTTTCTTTCCTTTCTTTTTTTTTTTCCCCTTCTTTTGCTTTAAGAAGGATTTGAATGAGTATCCAACGAGAAAGAATCATAAATACAGGATGAATTTTGACATCTTGAGTGAAAATGGGCAAAGGAGAGATGTAGGACAAGGCAAGACAATGAATGCTGTGAGGGTCCCAAGCCAAGAGGGAGGAGCATGGTTTTCCCTCCCGATGCCCGTGCCAACACCAGTCCACTACGATACATTACTTATGCTCGTGCCAGTTAGTTAGTTGGTTAGACAGAATGATTGGCTTACCCGTATTTTGGTACCCAAACCTCTAACTAACAGCAGTGTGACAGGTGAGTGTACCTGGGGGCAGTGAGGATTCATAAAAGCAGCAGGAGAAAGGACATCACAACGTTCAGTGACGCTGGAAGACGCCGTGTAAAGCCAGCACAGGATTAAGGTGTGTGCAAAGCCAGACTGATTTATGAAGATTACCCTGTCTGAAGAGCGAAAGCAAGTCAGTGCTGTATTATCTCTGCGATCTACCAAGTGGAGATGGAGGAGCTTTGGCTCTGTGTGAAGACTGCCCAGATGGTTTTTTTCACTTATGAAGTGAAAGGTATTTGTCTTGTTTAAAAAAAGCAACGTTCTACCACAGCACTGAACTGGTCAGAGCTGTTTATCTAAATAATTTATACCCAACAGCAGAGTACTGATGGGAAAATGCAGCCAACCATGCCTAGTTCAGACAACCAAGTGGTTTATACCCTTCTCTTCCAAGGAAAAACTGCTGCTTGGACAACGGAATTGTGAGCAGGCAGCTCAGCTCCCATCACCCCATCACGGGCAAGTCACCCAGCACAGCCGAGGACCCGCACGGCACCGGGGGAGAGTCCTGTGCCCTCTCAAGAGCTGCACCTGTATATCTAACACAAGCATTAATGCTGTGTAAATTAGTTGTACATTGTTAAATTAAGTGTATTTTGTTCCAGCTTCACACAAAAAAAAAGGAAAAGAGTTTTGGCTTGGCAGATATCCCTTAAAGCAAACAGATGAATAATATTTTGTCATACTTTCCAAGGAGCAAAACCCAGTTGCTTGTGCCTTGCTTTGAAACCGGGAACATACTGGCTCTGTTTCATAACGATATTTCAGAAATATGAAGGCTACATTTTACTTTGCAAAAAAGAAGAGAATTGCCCAGACTTGCACGTCACTGTGTAATTTAAGGCAAAGTTCTGGGCAATATTAGCTCGTGCTGTTTTGACACCCTTTTAAAATCGCAGGGCAGCCAGGGTCTAAATGGTTCACTAGAAAAGCACAGGCATAAATTAAAAAATTAATAACGCTGTCCCTTGACATCATTAAATTTACAGAGTCCCACAGCACTGCTGATACACCTGGTTCCTAAAAGTAATAATAATAATAATTTAAAAAAATCAGTAAGCAAATATGATCTGCCTAAGTAAGTACTTGACTTCCTCGTTACCTCACCTTGCAGACTGATAGCTGGTGTAACAGGATGCCTCCGATCCAGAGGTGGATAAAGCATCCCAAAGTCACGTGAGTTTGGGATCTGTTTTCCTGGCTTGGCAGGTGGGATGGCGCTGAGTGACCCCGGCCAGCGCTGAGGCCACACTATGGCCATTCTCCACTAAAACTGCGACAGACAAAACCCCCTGACCCCCCAAAATCTTACCATTACCCAAATATACTGGTCTGGGTGTTTCTCGGGGCTGCGTGGCGTTGTGCTTCCCTCCCCCAGTCACTTCTCGTTAGAGGATTTCGGTGCTGAAAGGAGGCAGGTTGGTGCAGAGACATGAACATCCCCGGTGAGAGCTGACACGTGTTTTATACTAACCTCAGCTGGGCAGCGTGGCAGCATCCACGGCTTTGGGAGCTTAATAAAATACATCTTTCATGCAGTTAATCCCTTGGCAAGGAGGTACCGAAGCAATTACTGTGTGTTTGTCATCATAACAAAGCTTTACAGCATCTCTATCAAAACGACTCATTTCGGAGAAGCAAAAGCTCAATTCATCTAAATATTGACCAAAAATAAATACATTAGCTGGGACCTTAGCCTCTGAGATTCACTCTTTTTCTCCTCTTAAATACTTTACAACACTCCCTTCCCTACCAAAACTCCTCCTGCAAAGGGCGTTCCTGCAAGCGATGGGGAGAGCCGGCCGTGCGCTCGCTCAGCAGCTGCTGCTGGTTAGAAACAACCCTGGTAACAGCGTTTGGATCCTTCCTGGCAGATTTCTAACGTCATTATTCAAGATGAACTGCAAATCATATGCTTGTAGTTATGGAAATGGCAGGAAACTTCTTGCACTTATGTTTTGTTTGACAAAGCTATTTTAAGGTTATGTTTGGAAGGTCAGTTCGTCCAAGTTTCTAGATGCAGAGGGGAAAAAAAAGGTAAAATGTTTTTGAAGAGCAGTCAAGCAGGATAAGATTACAAGCACTAAACATTGCCTCTTCTACCAAACCTTTGTACTGCACAGAAAAGCACACTCCCTCCTCCTGGAGTCCCTCACGGAGCTGCAATGATCTCCCACACACGTTCCTTATCCACCTCTCATCAGGCATTAACCTTTAGATAAGGAGTTTTTGACGGAACGATCGTCAGCTTCACCCCACAAATCGGCTGCAGCCTCTCTGCCCTGAGTGATACCAGACTCCTTCCCCGTCCAGACGGGGCTCAGGCCCTTGCCTTGATGGCCCTCAGGAGCCGAAGGACAGGACCAGACCACAGCACATCCTCATCCATCTCCTACAGGGTGAGAGAACAACCCTTGGGCACTGCGCCGGGAAGCTGGACATGAAGTAAGACAGACAGGCAAAGGGATGAGACTTCCTCTATCGGCCTCATCCCTCAGATTTTTGTCCAAATCCCTAATAACTGAGACTTTTTTGAAAGCACACGTTATGAGCAGCCTCAAAGTGTGCTACAGCCTGACCGCCGCACCTCCACCAGCCATCCATGCGCAACCACCACAGCTTGGTGCAGCTCTGCTTGTACAAGTGGTATCAAACCACGGGATCCGATGGAGCTCCTTAATCAAACACCTCATTGCTTTCATATGCACAAGAAGTATTTAAGCGACCCCTTTGGCCAGGAAGCTGATATTCCCCAGAGACCATTCTCCATCTAGAGCGTTGCCATATGGGAGAGTTACTACGGGTTTGCGTGGTGCTGCATGAGGCCGGCACTTTCCCACATAGGAGTGGGAGGACAACACACCCACCTGCCTCTCAGGGTCTACCAGGAGGATACACACAGGGCTACAGACAGGTCATGTCACACAGGACCTACTCGAGATTGTTCTCAGTCTCTAGTCAGATAAAAATCCCCAGTACTCGGGAATTTATTCATTATTTAGTGACATGAACTCGTGGAGGTTGTTCAGATTTCACTGAGCAATAAGTTGCAGGTTACATTGTGCATCTCCCCCAGAAATTTCATTTTTTCCCCTCTCATAACGTAGAGAAAAGTGCAACCTCTGTGATACATCAAAAAAAAGAGAAACTTCAATATAAGAGAAACGCAGTCAGGGTTGAGTCACCTGTCAAATGCCTTGGTCTGGACTTTTTTTTACTGCCTCTTTATGGGCATAATGGGGCCCTGGAGCAAGCGCTCATCAACCGATACCACTCGAGAAGGTCGCTTTACACCAAAAGTGTGGCACAACCAGGCTTCGGTGCATAAGGAGCTGGGTCCTCACTGGCCTGAGAAAAGAGTGGGGGACAAGGGTTCTCTGAACCCCTGTGGTTAGAAGAGGGTGAGACTAATAACCAGGTTTTAAGGAGTTTCAGAACTTGTGCAGCCCATTTTATCTCACCCTAACTCTTCCCTGCTTTACCCTATTTTCTGAAGTCATGGCTTTATTTCTGCTCCTCCCTCCCCTCTCCTTCCTCTAACATTTAATTTGTCTTATGTGACTCAAATAGGTCTTTCTTCTGGTGACCTAATATTTTAACCTTAAGCATGATGAAAAACAGACGTCGCAAATCTGACACTTGAATTAAAAGTGAAACACATGCCTCAGCACAAGTTAATTAAAAATAATACATGTAATGTTAGCTTGTTTAAACTATTATTTGACAAAAAATTTGCCCCCATCAGTAACTACTATAGTCCACAATTGCTACTAAAATAACGGTAACCCCTGTAAGCTCAAACTTACTGCTAAAATTAGCTACAATACTTCTCCTTTTATTTAACAAAAGTGTTCACAGATCCTGCCAAAGCTGCTGAGCCGAACTGCTGAGCTGTGCCCAAAGAGCTGCCGGAGCACACAGTGTGTGTCCACCAAACCCTGGGCACGGGCACGGGATCCAGCATGCCAGTGCCCCAACGCACGAGCCCTGAACCAGCTCAGCATTGTGCATCGCCCCAATATGATGCCCCAATACTAACCCAGATACCAGTAATTAGTGGCAGATAACTGATTTTACAGGCACGTAGCCTTGTTCCTCAGTGGGGTGACTCTTGCCCTGAAATTCATACCTATGCTTCCCTTTGATGGGACAGGGGAGAAGCCGGGCACTAGAAGGTACGGACAGAGGATGGAGAGCAACTACATGGAAAAAAAGGATCCAAAATTCCAGATTCCTTTCAAAAATCTAGTGGAAAACATCCTTTTCTAAACATCCTTCTAGAATTATGTCAAGGTGGGAACAGAGGGTTTTTCTCCGCTGCTGGGCAGTCCGGGGGTTGCTGGGTTTATGAGCATCACACTCAGCTGGGGGTAGCTGGTGAGTCCAGAACCGTTTTAAGCAGTTAGTCTTATTGAAATGGTTGGTCAAGCTTAACAACTGTGAAAACACTGGAAGTTCACAGAACTTGCAGGTCTATCATAAATTCTGCTCCTGACAGACACACATAAATAGAGGCTCCTCAGCTGGGAATAGCCAGTCTGCTTTAAAGGGTATCACGAGTTATATTAAACTGAGAAGGTCTTGTGGAAAAGATCGCTTCTGAGATAAGAGACTCATTCTTAAGACAACAAACATGAGCGAAAATATGCTTCGGTGAAAATTAAGATCTGCCCATCCATTCCCTCACGGTAATCGGATAAGGCACGGAGAACTTGTTTTCTTTAAAAGCATTTTGCCTCCCCACATAGGCTGCACAGATCAGCATGAAGCAACCACACCTCCAGATCAGCCCTGGGACCAGAATATTCACATTTGGTCCCAAAATACTCATATTTGGTGCCAAAATATTCATATTTTGGTTAACCTTGAGAAAGACGATTCTGAAAATCCTGATTTGAACCATGTAGAAATGGCGGCTTCCTGCTCAGAAATGGGCCAAATCCCTTCTAAAACTTCTGCTCCTAAGAAAAAAGGCATTTTCCTCCTGCTACCCCCAAAAAGTGAATACGCTGCAACACACCTTCCTGCCTATTTTCTGGCAGCAGCATTAAAAGAATTATTAAGTAAATACTGACCTCCAATTTCTTTCGGTTGTTGATGAAAACGTCTAATTTTGCAGTTGGAAACACTGGAAGCTTAAAGCTTTTGTCCGAGCCACTCGAGGAGCAGCCCAGCTTGTTCGCAGTGAGGTGTTTGTGGAAAACGTGCAAGATGATGCCACTCTGCAGCTCATTTACAGCCAGTAATTGGTACGCAAGGCGAAAAACCCACTCTCCTTCCCTCATAACCAGCACCATGGTTTTTATAAGTGGCAGAAGAAGGAAAAGGCACATATTCGTCTGGACTTATCCAAGCAGTTTGCAAGATACACGATTTTTTCATATTTACCAACAAATAAAACTATCCCAAGCGCCTCACTGAGTCTTATTTCATTATTTCGGTGTGTCAGCAATTGAGAACAGTAATTGGATCAAATTGGGTGTTAGCAGCAATTATGCTGACTTGCCTCTGCGAAGGGGTGGTGCTGGGCTGAGCTGCATGTCACCAAGATTTCAGCTGTAATTCTGAAATTAATTGGTATTGATAAGGTGATATGCACGTTATGTATTATATTAATGCATTCCTTCATTGGGAAAATATTTTTTAAGATAACAGAACTGTTTCTAGAACCTTGTTTTAATAAAGTCTCTCCTGGCAGACATTTGCAGTTGTACTGTATCAAATCTAAAAGCTGGTTTTTATCTCTGAGTAGGTGAAATGCTGGTTCGTATCAACACGAACTCTGATCGTGGGCTGGTAATATAAAACATGTTCTTTACGACTGCATAAAAAATTAGATGAGGATTAGGCCCAACATCATTTAAAAAGGCAGGCACACATTCCGTCCGTGCAGCAGAGCCGTTTACGCGCAGTGTGGGTGAGATGAAAATGAAAGGAAACACTGGTATTTATATACCGTTGCTCCTTCTATCCAGCCGAGGAACTTTACTTTGGCAAGACCACGATTGACTATTTTGCCTCACAAAAACGCCTTATACGCCGAGCACGGAGTAACGTTCCTGTGCTATTCACGCTGAGGAGAAATAGGGAGCAGCTCCACAGAAACCCATGGAGCTCCTCTGGGTTTATCCCCACACAGCTGAGATCAGCCGGAAACACTCGCAGCTCCTGATGCCAACTACTGCCCCCAAGGCAGTTCCTAACAGCAGGCAGACCTTCTCCAGGTCACTCCTTCACATTTACCTTCGCTAAAATAGTATTTCCTCTCATTATCTTCTGCTCCTTTCAAATCTGCAAAGGCCAGTACACTCAGGGAAGACCAAAGCCTGATCTGCCACTTGTGCCTGGGCTGATTTGCATCCGTTGAGGAGGAAAAACTGGCAACACCAATTTGTAAATAAATGCTAGAATTTACCGTGAGATGCTAAAATGGCACAAGGAGATTTCTGAAACTAGGGTAACTGCAAATGGTAAAGAAAAGGCTTTTAAATCCAAGATGAAGAGATTCTGCTATAATTCCAATCTGTTTGCTGCAAGATGGAAATGGTGGAACTGTCAACAGGAACACAGAGAAAATGCATTTATTTATTTACCATGCAAATACAGCAGAAGAGCTTGTATTCCGAAAGTAACTAAAGACGACATTAGATACCAACTACTAACCCGAATCTTTTAAGCATAGGCAGGTCGAGACGGCTCGCATCCACGAACTGTAAAAGGCAATGTCTCCATGATCTCTTCACGGCTGTTGACTTAACCCTTGCACTACCGGTACTCGCACACGTCACAGAAAGACCCAAGTGACTCCATGTCTGCTGGCCTTACACCATCCAAGACACAACAGCTGGAACGAAGCCCAAACAACAGAGGATTCGAGGCGGTAACCGAGCTGGTGGCTATTCCCAGGAGCTTATGGAAAAGAGACCTCTCAGACGCACGTCGGTGAAGTCAGGAGTTGGGTTGTACAAATAACAATGTTTGTGTATTTGGAATCCTATAAAGGCATTTGACTTGACAGAGCGCGAGCACGATCAGAAGTTAAAGACAGATAAAAACACCGTGACGCTTCTTTGGGTTTTTGTGCCCTAGTTAATACAAACCCACTAGATTTGGAACATAACATACCCAAGAGAAGTCCTGCAGCCTGTGTAGTCCCCGGGATGGTTAGAAGGAGAACTGCAACCGTCTCTTCTCACCTCTAAAACCTCCAAATCTCTAAACCAGCTGTGAACCTGGAGAGGGGATCAGCTTTCTAACTGTTCTTGGCGCTAATTGCCGGGCAGAACTGTGGCAAAAGAATGTGCCCATTCATCTCGAGCAAAATCAGGACTGAGAGAAAAATGTATTTATTTAAAGTAAATTTACTGACACAAGAAATTTCCCTGGAAAACTATGGCCGGGCAACATTTGCGATTAATTTTCTCTCAACACGGATCTTTGTTGGCTCAGGCATCAATAATAGCATCCAACTAATAACAGGTCAGATGATAACTGCTTTTCCTTCCCCATCGAGGTAACCACACATATTTTCCTGTTAACAAGATCAATAAACTTGACACATTCTGAAATCGATGATTAACTCCTTTTACAGGACTCGAAGTTGCCCAGGGTTATTGCTTTGAATGGCCAAAGCTAGAGCATCATGCGTGGTTTTAATTATCAGGATAAATAATGTAACACCTTATAATCTTTTTCCTCGCACTTAATGATTTTGTGACGAAGTAACACTAATTGCGATTGAGTAGGTAACTACATGCAGACGGGCTGCGCAATGATGTTATCCTTAGAGGAAAACTCATGCTGAAGGTTTTACACCGTATTGCAGCAGTGAAAGCACCCTGGGTCACTACAGATTTATTCCCATTTTTAATGTTTTTACTAGACTGAATAAACACTTGCCCCAAGACTGAAACCACTGGTTCTCCTAGAGGCTGCGGAAGCCCAGGGTAAACTCTTAAGTTGAGCTCGGTGTGATTGACACGTCCTTGCAACAAGGAGCCACACTGTTAGTTCAGGGTGGGGATTGTTCCCTCCAGCTTCACGTGGGCTTCACAGCTCCTCCATCACCAGGCTCTGGCTCACAACACTCCTGACGTTGGCTGATTACAGTGCGGCTGCCAATGGCATTGGGTGGCCCTTCTAAATTGCTGATTTTCAGGTGGTCTTCACAAGAGAGACTGCTTTGAGCGTGGGGATCCCTGAAGCATGTCTCTACTCTTCCACCCCTGGGAGCAGAGGAGGTTGCTCCCAGCAGGCATACCGGGCCAGCCCAAGGGAGGTAGAACATTATTCAAGGTGGAAGAAGAAACACCCCATAATCACGAAACCATTAATGAAATCAGAAGATCTAAAGATACGGGGTGGGGGTGGTGGGGGGTGGTTAAGGAAGGGAAATTTGCAGCTGCCCAGTTCCTGGCTGGGGCAGTGATTTGGAGGGACGAGCAGTGGTCCAGCACATGGCTCCAGGTCTGAGTTCTGGGATGTCTCATTAGGTGAAAAAGCAAAGGCTCGGTCCTGAGTCCATCCGAAGGGGGAGGAGAAGCATAAAGTGCCCATGGGAAGGGGGGGGCAGGAAGAAGCGGGTTATATGTGGACAGAGATGACTTTTCATGTGGGTGAAAGAGAGCCTAGGACAGGAAACAAATCCATCTCTGGAGGCCACAGACCCTGCCTCACCCCATGCCAGTGCCCACGCTTCGTTTGCAATACTGTAATTATTATTATTGCTATTTTTTGTTCCCTTGAATAACTCCTACCACAAGCAACCAGAGCTTTCACTACCCTAATGTTTCAACTGTTTCATCTTAATTCATTTTTCAGCCCACCGGTAGCGAGGCTGGCAGCTGGCAGATAAAACACAAACCTGCTGCAAGCTGAGCCGCTGCACGCCGGTACAATCTGATGAAGCTCTGACAGATCCTTCAAGGCTCCTCCTTTTCTTGGTTCCCCATCACCACAAACTGAAAATAGCCAAAGAGGATTTGTTTAAGGAGTATCAAAAACAGCTGGGAACTGAAGGAAAAGAAGAACAAAATGAGAAAGAGATTGAGATTTCCCCACTAAGGTTTTACCACCTGGTTACGCGGGGTATTTTATTACAACCACAGAAGCATTATAGGCCTTTAAAGAGGATTTCCCTTATAATTAAAGGCCTTATGGTGTAGGGGACTCTCACTGTACCTTGGAGATGACCTCAGACACTAACCAGTTCCTGGTTTTGACCATTTATTTCACGCCTTACACCTGACCGACTCCTGTGGCTGCACAAACTGCCAGAAGCTCAGGAAAGTGCTGCAAGGATATTCGACCACCAGAAGTCTGATGTTGACTGTCTTATCCCACCGCAGGCTGGTGGGGAGGGAAATCAAGGAGGTTGGGCTTTTTGCTGTGTTTTGTTTTTTTTTTTTAACTGCTTAAGATAGACCAGCAAACGCCCAAATAGCACAGAAAGCTCCAAAAGCCTGGGACTGGGAGGGAGGAGGTTCTTGCACTTGGGCTACCTCGTAAAACACACCCCTTCTCCCCAGAACAACAGTATTCATCCTATTTCAGCAACTCTTAGAAGAAGAGTCACTGAAGAAGGTACCGTGTGGTAAATATACACAAATAAAACAACAGACCAATAATCCCTGCCAGAAACGTTAAGATACCGTGTTATCCCAGACACAAATCAGGTCCAATCCCCCGTGACTCAGGGACACTCTAAAATACCATTTTTAATTTGCCCGCTTTGAGGACAAGACAGGGCAAGTCCTTTCCAAAATAAAGCAGCACAAAGGCAGGCTCTGTTTATCCAGGACTGGAACCTGACCTGGTCCAGGAAGGGCAAAATTAATTGTGATACTGTCAGATCTTGCCTCGCAGCCGTCAGGCTCAAAGAGATCCTTGTAAGTCATTTAAACTGCTCGTGTGATTAGAGCTAAATGAGATTATTTTTGAAGAAAATGGTCTTAGAGAGAAAACATCATCTCCCGAAAATGGGAATGTTTCACAAAAACACAGTGGTTTGGACAAAACCGCTGCCGCAATCTTTTAGCAGTACAGAGGGAATGTGGGAGTTGGCTTCAGAATAGCTGTTATCTGGAAGGACCATATGCAAGATGGGAAAACCAAGAGGGGAAAAGCAGGTTACACCTCTGTTCTAAAGCACAGCCAGCGTCTTCCTCCTCTCCAGGGAGCAGACGCTGGGCTAGGGACTAGGCAGCAGTTATTTTCTGAGAAAAATGCCTCACGGTCTCAGCTTCATTTCAACACAGAGCAAAATACTGAAGGCTCTGTATGTTTAATCAAATCCAACACTTCTTTTCCAACCAGCCTTAGCTGCAGCCTCAACGTGGAGCTTAGTCGCGCGAGTCCTCTGTCCTGGGGTGGGTTGAACTCCCACCCAGACAACTTCTGCCAGGCAGTTCAGTGGGAAAAAGGCCAGTGTGGGACACGAAGGACACAGAGCGTTAATAGGAACAGTACTTGGCAGGTCTGATGGTTTAGTTTAACTCACAAGACTCAGTTTATTATCAAACTCAGTCAGACGCAAATTGCCAATGGTGCATAATGCTCTTTGTGGAGTTAAAGATGATCTCCATAAACACAAGGCTGCAGGAGATGATCAGCGTAAGCATTGCAACTTTTCAGCCTTTCCTGACTTTTTTTTCTTTCTGGTGTCAAACTAAAAAAACTTCAAAGCGATCCTCACTTTGCTCCTTTTTAAACAAGTCAGGAAAATACGCACATAGCCTGTAACTCAGGGTCAAATTCTGTAATTACAGATTTTTTAAGTGTTTGTATAAACACTTAAAATTGAGATTGTATAAACACTGACAATTGAGATCAGCCAGGAGAGAAAGGAGAATCCACCCTCTATCCGCACTTTATGTACCAGCCCTCCAGGCTCCTGCGTGGGATTCGAAATGTCCCTAGGTGTTAAAAAATTACAATAAAGCATCTGAGCCAAGTTCATACTGAGAGCGTAAATTCACATTTCAGTGTTATCCTGAGCATTTATCAAACACGGTCACACAAGCTCAGTGCAGAGCTGAGAACCGATTTTGCCAAGAAATTAAATAGCCGAGAAATTCGATAGCAGCACTTGGTGTCCCCATCCTTAGGTACCACAGAGCAGCTGCTGAAGTGAGCTGGGTGTAGCAGGATGCTGCGCTAAGCTGCCTGTGTAGACTTGTGCTTAAAAAAGATGTGGTGAGCCGGCAACGGTGCTGCTCAGAAGGAGACAAGTTGGCTTCAGGACAAGGGGATCAAAATGCTGGGGTCAAGGTTTCAAATCCTCAGTCTCCTGGGGTCTTGCTACAAAGCCTGTGTGCCACGTCAGGGGTTACTGACTATGCAACTGGGTCATATTAAAGCCTCGTAGAAATAAGTCAGAATACTCTTCAGATCCTGGCTGCAGCATTCCACAAAGGCCATTTCTACATCAAACATTTATTTGCCTACGGAGTTGCTATGGGTGATCCTGTGCAGAGTGAAAACAAATCCAGTTCTTAACAGCACATTGTCTTTTCCCTTGGATTTCAGAAATGCATTAGGGAACTCTGGCTCCCCACGTCCAGTCATAATGTACTTTAATCCTTTCTCCCCCCACTTAAAAAAATATTGACATCAGAGTAATTAATTTGTTTTCAGATAATATAACTATGTCCCCATATTGTGTCATACCTGTCCTTTGTGCTGCACGACGACAGAAGGGCTTTCGATCTGCACTACAGGCAGATAAGAGTGGAACACTTCAGCTAAAATTCATAAGAGCTTCAGCTAAAATTGAAGAGCTTTGTAGCAAAGAACTCGGATTTTTGCAGCATCGCTCACTGGAAAACCAGTGGATGATGCACGGCCACAGCCAACAAGAACAACAATCCACCGGCGCAGGGTTTGTGCCACTGGAGACAAAACTCAGTTCTCCATTTCATTACAGGCTACACATGCAATGGCTTGGGCAAGCCAGCCCCAGGGGTCCAACCCAGACAAGGCAACCAGCGTCACCAGTGTGACTTCAGCTGTAGCACAACCAGTGGCAGTTAAGGCAACTGAAACACACCTTTAATCTTACTCTGGCTCAGTTTCCTGTTCGTGGTCTAGGACATAAGAGGAGATAAAGCTGTAAAGATCCTGGAGTTCTTAGATAATGCGTGTATTTAGCCACCTAAGTACTTTGAGGTAGATAAAATGCACTAGAATACTGTCTATAGCCAATTCCTTTAATACAAGACACAAATACGGCTTCCTAAACCCTGTACTACATTTACCCAGAGGCTTTAATTTAGTTTTGCTTGCTCAGGAGAGTCCAAGAGCACGTCCCCTCCTAAACCTGGTACACCCTGGTGCCTCAGCAGTCACCTTATTGGCCACGATGCTACAGGAACGTCGCAAAGAAAATCGCAGCAGAATACTGAGAACAAGGGAAAAGGTGGGACGGTGCCATAACAGATTACTGTGCACCAGATCAAAGACCGCTGAAGAGGACAAGTCCAGCTCTCCCTGGAAACATTTCAGTTCCACGGCTGGCATGCTCACAGCAGATAACCTGACTCTCAGACCCCGGCAAAATGAAGGGAGTATCATTTTCACTTGAATGAAGTCATGCGACAGAGCGTAACATGGTTTCTGTCAGCATCAGCCACTCAGACTTCATCTCCTTACCGTGTGACTTTTTTGTACAGATATATTTGTGTTGGCCTCCACATACAATATCCCACTTCAGGTTCGCGTCTCAGATCCTGTATGCCATATGGTGCACCAACATGCAGCGAGGCTCTAAGATCCCGCACCAAAACGCGCGGGACTTGCCTTCAGTCCTCGTTCAAAATTTCCACTGTTACTAAGCAAGGCAGGTAAGTCCACTTCCGAGCGCGTACCTCCGCTAAGGAGGTAGTTTCTGTGACAGCCACAAAACATGTGACAGGACTGGAAATCAATATTCCTCCTTCAGCGAGATCCTGGGGGTCAAGCCTCATGCCCAGCCTGGGCGCAGGAGCCCTGGGCTGCTGCGGGCAGGCAGTGGGCAGCAGCAGGGAGGCTGGTCCCAGGATGCTGCTGGAGGGGCTCTCTGGTGAATCTGCTCTTGCCTCTTTATCAGCATTTTTTCTTCTATAAAATTTAGTTTCTATGGCCAAAAGGGGAATGCTTCTCTGTTACTCTTTGACTTCCACGATCAAATACGCAGTTGGCCAAGTCTCACCTGGATGCTGGCCAGTGGTTATGCGATTTCGTTGAAATCCAGCCACATGGAGCCACTGAATAAAAGATCTGTTTTAGTAAAAAACCCAGATGTGTTTAAGTGAAAAAAAAAAATCTGAATCACTGAAAAAGAGGATGGGAGAATCCTGTGGGGTTTGTGGTTTCACAAGCCTTGCAAGCTATTTCTGGGAATCACACAGCCCATTTGATTTTGGGAATCAAAAGCCCCTTAAAATTACAGCTCTCTCCTCTTTTCCTCTTCTCCTCGTTCCCAGTGGTTAGAACAAGAACAAAACAATACCATATTTAGGTTATACACCCAGAAAAGGCTCCGTTAAGAATAAAAGGATGGTTCAAGGGCAATACTGACACAAGGGCAGTACGTGCTCTGCTCAGGAGGTGCCAGCCCGTGGTATGCACACCCAGGCTGACTGACATCCATGCTGCTGTCTCTCCCCCGCACAGTAACCACAGCACATCCGAGAGCAGTAACAGTGATGAGCCAGACATTTTTCTCCTTTAAAACCTAAACCACCGTGTCTTGTGAACTTGCAGAATACTTCCAAGAGGTGCCACGCTGTTTTCTGATGTTTCCACCGTAACGAAGTCAAAAGTCTGTGTTGCTGAGTGAACTATTTCACCTGCAGGTTAAGCCTTTTTCAAACTCATGACACAATGAATTGGTTTTGTGCAGCTTCGACACAGAATATACAGAGCATTTTCCTGAACTCTTCCCACTGGACTACACTCCAGCAGGGTTTGTCTAGCTCACTGTTAGCCTGGACCAAGTAAAACAGCGTTCTCATTTTCTCTTCAGCTATAGCTCTTGTGATAGAGCGCGAGTGTGCTCCTCCTCCTCCAATCTCAGTGACTTGCTCCTAGATTCCTCCTGGAGCAGGTCAAGTTCAGGGAAAGCACAGGGCTGTCGCTCCAAGGAGTGGAAACAATACAAATGAAGAAAAAAGGACAATAATAATGGAAAAGATGGGGCACACAACCGTTTTCCAGGCCAAAGTATCTCTATTGTTACATTAAATTCTCTCATCTCTGGGAATCTGCTGTGCTCTGACCTCAGCCCTCTCTGATTTCCATCTCTGTGGCAACCACAGAGACCTGAGGTTAAGATACATGCTTCTACATTTATAAAGGACCAAACCTTGCCGTGGATGATGGATAAAAAGAGAGATTCAAAGTGATGTGAAGCAAATTCAAAAATGATGTTAAAATTCTGGTCTTTCAGGAACGTTCTAGAAGCGATGGCTACAGTGGTGCCTATATATGTGTGTATATACACACAGAGAAATAGATAATGCACAAGGACACGGTGACACGTAAGTTAACTAGCAAAATGCTCCCTTCATCTTCCTCAAATTATTCAATTATGTTAATCGAGTTTGCATTCATAAATCTCATGGAAAAGAGAAGAGGCTAAATTAGCTGGCGGTGGCCTTTTGCGCCAAGAGCCACCAGGTCCCCCCTTATCTGCCAGAAGAGGCGCCCCCGCAGAGTCCTGCCTGTTGTGGAGGTGCCCTTGACAACATCCACTTCATGGAAACTATTCCAGCAGTTCGAAAGCCGGAGCCGGCAGAGCCACCCAGGTTCCCGGGCACTCATCCGGCCCGCGGGACAGAGGCGTTCGCACTCTCCCCACAGCTCGCTGAGCTGCTTGTAGCTGGCGCTGTATCTGTAGCACCTTCCGGCAAAACAAAAGATAAAATAATGATTTATTTATAAATAAGCTTCTTCAAGCGATGTCAGAGAGGCAGAGCAGCAGGGCATGTTAATGGAACGTAACTCCACGGCCTCGCAGATAAGGGCTTTAAAGCTGACCTTTGCCAAACACGGGAGAGTTAAAGGAAGGACGTTCAGGTCAGCCAGTGCTTCAGGCTGCAGCGATACCGTGGTTCGTCGTGCCTGTGTGGACTGCAGTGGTGTGTTTCTGCTGGATTCCCTTTCACTCGCTTCAGACCGATGTGCGAAGCAGGCGCTGACAGAAGTCATCCCTTTAACCTCTTTATTTTTCAGCTACAGTTGGCCCATCTATTTTTCTGCCATCACATCAGTGCAGAACTCTGCACCTAAACATTCTGGGAAGAAGTGCTGAGCATATGGATTTTTTTAAAAACATGATCCTCAAATTAAATCCTTAACTGAACAGAACCTTCCACTCGTGGTAGATTGATAAAGACAACATGGGGAAAGCACCTCCCACTGAACTCGGCTGCTGCTTGCCATCGATTTTGCTCATTGCTTTATCACAGGAGAAGAAACTCATGCTGACAAGGCACAAACACAATCCAAGTACGAGTTTTCATTTCTACAACATCCTTCAGAGTGTTTCTCCATAGTTAGCCTTCATTTAACCACTGTCTAACAATATGGTACGTCCCTGTGAGGGTGTACGGTGAGTGTCCAGCGGTCAGCCTGCGCAGCCAGGGAGGAGAGACAGAGGTGCCTGTGGATGTGTTTTGGGGAACTGAGATAATCCGAACACATGAACCCACAGTCAGTTTAGCCAAAGCACCAGCACCAATGTCCTAATGTTTGAAAAAAAATGGCAGGACAATATTTTATGACCCAGCTTTCCCAGACTATTCCTGAAGAAAGTGTTTCCCACGAGTCTTAAATGATGGGGAGGGAGGTCGACCATGTAGTGCATCCATCACCCTGGAACTGAAATCTGAGGCCGGCATAGGTGGGGTTGGTTTTCTTGGATAAAAGCAGGTATTTATCATGACTAAACTTATTCCTCATCTAATAGCAATAAGGAGTCCTAGAATGGCATCGAGACTATGAAATGACATAACAGTCTGAGTGCTGATGCATTTGAAGGGTCTCACAGGGAGCAGGCTCCAGCTTCTCTTCATATTGAAGAAATTTGAAATCAAAATACCAGAAAAATTACAGTTTAATCTCTAGAACCACTTAAATAAATTTGTTTTTCAGCCAAGAAAACGTAGCAGAGCTGTACAAAATACTCTGTGCTGAAGGGTACTGCTGCCTTCAGCCAGTCATCCCTCAAACGGCTGTTTGTGACACTGACCTGTGTAATGTGGGCTCACTCTTACCACAGGCACTTCCACCGAATTTTCAGTAATTTCACAGCTACGAATTTGTATGGGGAGAAGGCTGTGCATGAGCAGCCTCCACAACACTCAAGACGTTGTTTGTACAGAAAGAACAGTGAACAGCAAGGAACAGATTTTGAGGAATTGTAGAGTCAGCTGTTAAAGAGGACATCTCACTTTCTTTTCCCCTTTCCACATCCTTTGTGTCTGTACACACGTAAACCGAGGGACAGCGCATGCTGAAAACAAAATGAAAACCTTGGAATAAGTCACTGTAAAGCCAATTTAATGTTTATACGGTGCATACAGAAAGAGCAGTTGTTTGTTCCCTGGACGTATGGGCTTTGCACGCAGAATAAGAGAGGCCCATGTTAGGCTGGAAGAAGGGTGCTTAGCTCAGGCGCAGTGTAATACGCCTGGTCTCCAAACTAGCTCTCCTGACACTACTCTGTTTTTCCCTCACAGTCTGGATGATGCTGTGTTGACATCACCTTAGAGCTCAGCCCAACATGCACCGAACCAGAGGGACCATTTGCTTTACTTCTCCGTAACTGGGTGAGGCTTTTAGCTGGTTAAGCTGTGGTCTTTTTTTTTTTTTTTTTTCTTGCAGAGAGGGGGCAAAACCCCCCCAAAATCTTGCCAGAAAGAAAAACAGGAAAAAGGTTCTGAATCCTATTTTGTTTTAAAAAAGTGAGGCAATCCTGAGGGGCCTAGACAGTGGCATTCCAGCACAGCTCTCTGCTTCCCGGGCTCACACTGCTCTCCCGCGGGTTTCTCACCACCAATGACACGTAGCTCAACTTCACCCATTTCAGAACCCCCAGACTAGGTGGAAGCAGACACAAGCACACACCTTCTCCACTCATTAGCTAAGTCTCCAAACTGCCCCCACTTCCCACCGCACTGTGAAGCTCCTCCCCAGAACACTCCCTAAGTCCGAGCAAAGAGCTCCCTTCCAAAACAAACTCAGTAATTTCAAGTCGGGTTCCTTCAAAAGGGAAGACAAAACCACATGTTATGATGTTCCATTAGAGGGCATCGTAGCATGTCCTTTTGTAGTCAGATTCCTCCCCTAATTTATACCCTGCATTACTTTGCAAACAATCTTCTGCAAGGGCAGTCAGGAACATTCACATCCTCAAGGTTTTGCATCCCTCTTATCATGTTAACAGTTTCATTTTACGGTTTAGCTGGTACCATATTTTTCTTCTAATAGTGCAGTTTCCCTCCCCAGGACAGGCAGGTTTGCAGCGTTGTTCCATGTAAGAGGTGAATAAACTGGACACGCCATCACAAAACGAATTTCAAGTTTCAGAACAGTTGAAGATCACACTTGAAAACAATAAAGGATGACAAAAGCAAGTTTGAGCATGTATCGTGAAACTAGAGGGGAAAAGAAACGTATGTTCTCAAAAGCTGCCGAAGACAGACTGCCAAAATACAACAGCGTGGCAACCGCTCAGACCCAGCAGCACGGGCCCAGCGGCAGGAACCAAACCTGAGCTCCAGGCTACGCGGAGCTGTGGAAAAAACAGCCACTACTCCCACCCACGTACTCGATCTTTAGAAACGCCGTTTTAGGACGGTTTACTAATACAGGTACAGATTGATACAGATACGGTTTACGACCATCAGTCCCCTTAAAATCAGTAAGAAGTCCCTAGGTAGTAAAACCTGCTTCTCGTGATAAATATTTTCTGGATCGGGCCATGACGTGTATGAAGATCAGTTTCTACTCATACCCAGGTACACTGAAATGGGGTCAAAGACTGAAGGCACCAGAGATCTAAAGGTAATAATACTAGAAACTAAGAAATCTAGGTTAAGAAATAGGAGTTGACATGGTAACATGGAAATATATCTACGAGACAGACGATTCGGTTATAGTAAATTACCAGACTATCTGACTTAAAGTGGAATGTAGAAGTGCTCCTGTCACACAAACTGAAAAATGAACTCGTGACTGCTGAAGCGCGAGATGAATGAATCGACATAAGAGACATGAAACGACTTACGATGATCCTGGACTTGCTGTTGGCGGGGGACCTGGAAAAGCGACAGAAGAAAAACAACGTGATGAGTTATGGTGAGGTAGCGAGCGGGAAGCTTTTGAAAACCTTTTAAAAGATAAAAGTAACAGTCTGTCATGTTGGATGGGGTTGATGCAGTTCAAAAGACGCGTCGCGGTTGCTGTATCCTGCAGTAGTGACTGTCTGCAGAACACCGCGGAGGAGGACAAGGGACAGGGCAGGCACTCGCCCTGCATTTCAGCCGTGTCCGGGCCATCACGGAAAACATTACAGCAAACCACAGGAGGCTGTACAACAGCACGTTGTAACTACAGCTGGGAGAAAACAGCATCATTTCCCCCTATCGATCTTCATTATTTATCAGGGAATTCACCCTAGGCCTGATTCAGATGCACTGACGGAATTTGCTCTGGCCTCAGCGGGCTTCGGCGAGGAGGGTTTTGCTGTTACTGCCCTCGATGCTTCTATGTTGGCAGCTACGGGAAGGGCTGAGCGGGCTGCAGTGCATGTTCACCAGCACGGCACAGGCTGAAGAGTCGGCTGCAGCAGGTTTCAGGGAAGTTCATATTAATATTTTCTCTAGAAACTGAATTTAGAGATTAAATATTGCTCCAGTCTAAAAAAAAGAAAACACTCACTGTTTTCTAGAGGAACGTCTATAAAAAGTATCATTTTTCAGATAAAAATCTCCTGTGTTTAAGACACAGGCTGAAGGACAACAACTGTCCTACAAGAGAACATCTAGTGATTGATTTCTTACTAGAAATTACAAAATGTGGAGCTGTATGAAAAAAACAACTATGAAATTCATCACACACATCATTCACTGTGTGTTACTTCATAAAATCACAGAATCATTTGGTTGGAAGAGACCGTCAAGATCAAGTCCAACTGTTTCCCCAGCACTGCCAGGTCCCCACTGAGCCCTGTCCCTCAGCACCACCTCCACACGGCTGGGAAACCCCTCCAGGGATGGGGACTCCACCACTGCCCTGGGCAGCCTGCGACAGCCCTGGACAACCCCAACGGGACAGAAATGGTTCCTCAGGGACAACCTCAACCTCCCCGGGAACAACTGGAGGCCGGTTCCTCTTGTCCTGTCACTTGTTCCTGGGGAGAAGAGACTGACCCCCACCTCACTCCAGCCTCCTGTCAGGGAGTTGTCAGAGCCAGAAGGTCTCCCCTGAGCCTCCTTTGCTCCAGGCTCAACCCACCCAGGTCCCTCAGCTGCTCCTCAGCGCACTTGTGCTCCAGACCCTGCACCAGCTCCGTTGCCCTTCTCTGGACACGCTCCAGCCCCTCCATGTCCTTCTGGGAGTGAGGGGCCAACACTGAACCCAGGATTCGAGGGGTGGCCTCCCCAGTGCTGAATACAGATGAATTTGTCCAGTCCCTGAGAGGATTAACTCGGACTCTGCGCAAACATCTTCCTCTCAGTGAATTATTTTCCTCTGAATATGGAGGTGTAGATGCACAAAACCTGTTTCTTGTTTGGAATTTTCTCAGTTGTAAGATCAGCTTTGAAGGCAATTATCTCATTATAACCTTTGTCTTCAAAGCGCTTATTTCAGCTGACAGGTATGTATATATATATTCCACCAATGTGCCTCCAATCTATACCGCAAGCTGACACTCCTCACTCAAGACAAAAGAGGTCACTCAGGCACTTGAGAATAAAGTATTTTTTCTCCTCTGGTCTGAAAACACCCAGGTCGCACATTAATGAACCTGCTGTTTAGTGACCACCCCTGTGTTTCAGTCCTGCTTCCAGGACACTTTTATATAGCAAAAGCCACCACTGCAGCTGGTGACATGGGCATCTCAGTGAGTAAAGAGGAAAGGGGCAGAGAGGCAAAGCTGCGTCAGAGATGCTCCCAGAAACGGGCTGAATCAGACTAGGGGCTGATACTACGACATCAACGCGCTCATTCGCAGTGGATAAACACTACTTTCTCCAGAGCTGTCTTTCTAAGTAATAGTTTGAGCAGCTTAAAAGGAGAAAACTCACCAAATTTCACGAACAGCACACCAGTTGTAGAGACGGTCTTTCTGCCGTTAGTCGCGACACACTGGAAGTAGCCAGTATCTGTCGTGTCAAGGTTCCTTATTCGCAGCCGAGACCCATAGCTGGTGGCACGGAAGGAGATCCTCCGGGGTTCTTGGACAACAGGCGCGTCGTTTTTCAGCCAGCGGACCGTCGGAGGAGGGTTGCCAGAGACTTTACAGTGCAGCTCTGCGGTCTGGCCAAGGGTGGTGGTGATGTTATTCATGGGTTCGTCGAGCGTCAAGAAGTAATCTGTTACGCGGAAAGAAAAAAGGGTGAGTAAAGACCTCCAGCTCACGCTTGTCTTTGAAAGGGAAATAAAGGGAGTGGCTATCGGGTTTAGTAAAAATCTATAATACTCGTTAATTGATGTTTCAGGGCAGGCAATGGCTCTCACACAGATTTGCATGGCAATAAAAGGAACAAATTGTGGAATTTCCATCGCACTGTAGTAATGCTGTATGATGAGTAATGAGGATCATATCTAGGAGAGGGAGACTTCTGTCTCACTATTTCCCTCACTAGGAGTACTGAAGCTTATCTTAAATCTGAAATAGGTCTCATGATAAGCGCAAGCAGAAGGTGAAGAATTCTTTTGTTAAGACAGAGAATGTTAAATCAAAATTTAGCAAAATTAATCTCTTCTAATCCACCGGTGAGCACGGCCTTCTCCTGTCAAGTGCTATTTCATCCTGCATCGACCAGGAAAAGGACTGTTTCTAGTTAACTGTATTCAACATTTAATTAAACCCTTTAAAGGCAGCGAGCAAGACGGATTGGGGAACGGAATACCCGGGCTTTCATCTCCATGTCACAGGTTCAAATCTAACCGCGGTCATTAGTGGCCAAGCCCCATTGTCATCTGCTGGCTGTCTCAGCAGGGTGGCCAAGGAAGGAGGAATCCAGAGGCTGTACTCTGCTCCTGCGCTCTCAGAGCCAACCCGGGAGGTCAAGAAAAGCCGATCGCTAAGCAGACCTGTGCTGTGCCGCTTACGCTCCACCGCTCTCAGGTACAACCACCGTTAACTCCAGCAATAAGCCTGCCTAAAAGTATGAAAGACATCTCCAGCATATATAAAAATAGTTTAGCCAACTAATGCCTAACTAATCCACCTCCCCAACTATTTCTTTTAGTCGTGTCTTTACTAGCAGCTCCCTTTATGCCGTGTTGTGTGCAGCAATCTCTCTCTCCTCTGCGTTCCATCTGTTTCAGCCCTTACCCTTTGTTTGCACAGCACTTCACACGAGGCGTCCCTGTGCTCATTTGGTCCCGAGGAGCCGTGAGGATAAACATTTCGCACAAAGGCTCTGCCCACACATCTTTTTGTTCCCTGCTCAACTATCCTTTTAATGTGCAGGTGTGAAACTGTGCAAAATACGACTGTTACCCACGCTCCCGTGGGTGTAACTCCTTAGGAAACCTGTGTATGCGGTAAAAAGGGCAGAGAGCCCGGCCCCTGGTGAAGGCGGACAACACGGTCCGATGTCTTCTGCCAGGGAGAGCCCTCAGCTCTCCACAATCATTTCTGCATGCTTGACTGCAAGACCAGAAATGTTTCTGACCTGCTATCTTAACAACCTCACCGGGAAGCACAATCTCAGTCAGCGCACGTACTCGCGGGTCCTCTCCACGGTCGGGGTTTAATAAAGTCACGCTAATAGCATGGAGATGGATAACCGCATTTAATTATCCAATGTAAGATTTCTACACCACAGCCATTTATAGAACTCCTGATAACGTTTCAAGGACTGGTTCAGACTTCTACAGTACAACACAGTCAGAAGGCAGAATGGCCTCAGTCCTGTGATGCTCTTGCTGACAAACACCACAGTAAATACAATATTTTAAAGGTCCCGTGGTATACAGGAGAAGCAAATAAAGGGCTAAGGATGTAGGGAAGGTTTCAAAAAGCTGAAGATAGTTTTTAAAGCATCAGGAGGAAGGGTAAGTCAGTGAGAAAGTATGGCTGTAACGCAAGAGCTATGGTGCAACCTCTCTAAAGGTTCAAACAGAAATAGTCTCTTAGCATCAGAAGGTTCTGAGTCCTCTAAGTGTTCTCTACCTTCCTCCAGGAACTACTACAGAGACAATAAACCAAAATGCATCTGCTAAATTCAGCTTAGCTTAGTCCTCAAATCCATCCATTTTGCAACCAAATCAGATCGAGCAGATCACCTGAGATGAGAATTAAACCAGGCAGGGTTCAAGCAGATGGAAGCTTCATGAGAAGACCTTTTTCACAGAGAGAGCAGTCTCTAACTGAAAACGAGATGAAGGTCTAACAGGATTTCCAAAGAACCTTGGACTGTTACTGAGGCAAACAAAATTACGAGCATTCCTTCCCTGGCATGCACAGAAGCCACCCATTGCTGTCCTTGCCTGGTGAGGAGGGGCTGAAGAGAGTCAAATTTTACTTTTAATACTTGTGTCTAACTCTCACCTACCAAAGCCCATCAAATCTACAAAGCTACCGGCACCTCCTCTCCCTTTAATAACAACTACGCAGAGAACATGTAACACAGCACCTGCCTGCAGCCAAGTTTCTGTCCAGGCCACCCCCCTGGTCACTCGCTGGTGCCATCAGCATTAACATCTCCTCCTTCTGGGACAAAATGTCAAGAAAAACAGGGATAAATCCTCCTTTAGTGCTTTCAGCAGAAGGCAAACAGGGCTGATGAAACCTCCTGAAAGGAGGTAGCGAGGTGGGGGTCGGTCTGTGCTCCCCAGGAACAAGTAATGAGAGGAAATGGTCTCAAGTTGTTCCAGGGGAGGTTGAGGTTGGCCCTGTTGGGGCTGTCCAGGGCTGTCGCAGGCTGCCCAGGGCAGTGGTGGAGTCCCCATCCCTGGAGGGGTTTCCCAGCCGTGTGGAGGTGGTGCTGCGGGACAGGGGTCAGTGGGGACCTGGCAGTGCTGGGGGAACGGGGGGACTCGAGGAGATCAAAGGGCTCTTCTAACCAAAGTGATTCTCTGATTCTGGGGCAGGCCCGCTGCTTGCACACACGATGAAGAAACCGTGTTGCATGGCCATGGTCTTGAAGCACACCACGTTTTACCATGCTTCATCTGACAGCCTCCCTGCCATCATGGAGCTCCCCAGCTGCCCAGCGCTGACTCCCTCTGACCTAACGAATAATTTCTTAGAAACACGATGGTTCTTCCGTACAAAGTCATTATTGCACTTCTGAGAATTAACCAGTCTAGTGGCACTGGCCTTTGGAAAGTCTGAGTTTTAATCCTGGCTCTGAGCAGTCTTGGGTGAATCACTTCAGCTGTGATTTTTAGAAGAGCCAAAGGGAAGTAGACACCCAAAGCCAATCAAAGCTCACACGGGATTTGTGCAACTAAGTCCTTTTAAAAACAGCCTTAAACCTTTTGGCTCAATCTCTCCAGCTATAAAGTGAGGATAATAATCCCTCTTACATCATGAGGAGGCTGTTATGTACATTAATGAGATAATGCTCGTACAGCACTTTGAAGGTGAAAAGTGCTACGCTGGGATAAGCGCTGTTGTTGTATTTTAAGTTAAATCTCAGGGTTCCGAGAACCTAACAAAAGCCGGTCCGTATTTTAGAGTTGCACTCTATAAAAACATTCTGGAAACATTTTACTTTACAGAAGTATGAGAGAATAGCCTGAAAAAGTTCTAAATAAAATTTAGCCCACTTATAATTTGATAATGGTCAAACTGATTTTTTTTTAATTTGTAAAAACAATTTACTGCTGGGCCTAGACCCTGAATGCCAAGTTTCAGCCCACAGAGAATTTTTTTTTTTTTAATGGCTGAGTTATAAACCCTTGAAAAATGCTGACAGCCCCTTTGCTATAGCAGCACTAGCGGGTGCCCTATAATGAACTTTTAAATGACTTGAGATAATATCTGGAAAGCCAAGCCTGAAATATATTTCTGGGTTTGAGCCGTTGCCAAGGCAAACACAACACATCATAAGTCATCTTCATGATTCTAGGCGCATAAATTGGAGACACTGCGTATAAAATCCAAATATTAGGTATCCTTCATGGCCAAACTTTTTGCTGGTTTGATGTTACAGAACAGCAACAGCTGTGCAAGGACGAAATGTAGAGCGTTGCGTGTCTCCAAAGAAGAAAAGTGTGTGTATTTCCACAGCTCCGTCTTGACATTGTTAAATAGGAGCCTGCCCGGCCGTAATAAATCCTGAAGTATTCTACTACTTTTAAGTGGAGCCCAGGTGGCTTTCAAAATAAAAGCTCGTCCTCGCTGGGGAAGGAATGTTAATCTCCTCTGTGACCACATGGTTACTCTATCTTAAATTACCAAAGACACATCTTAGAGCAGTAACACCCTCTTTGCTGGGAGGAGGGTTTTGCTGACCACAGTGCGACCTTTCTTCCCCCCAGCACTGCGTGTTTCTGACTTCACTAGGTGTTTAAAGCACGATGGGGATGCAGGATTAGACCCTGAAATGTTCATTTTATGAGAAGAATTGTTGTTTCATTTATCCTTTTCTTTATGCCCTTCTGATCTTTCAGAGTTTTCAAAGAAAAGCTAAAATTAAAGTCTCCAAGTCATGATAAGCCTGAAAACAGCTTTAATCCAGGTGCAACAGAGAGGCCGGTGTGCCAAGTTACTTCCCATTATAGACATGTAACAACACACTTCTCTGAAAAGGAACATCTCCAGACCTTGTCTCCAGTAACCCTACAGCTGTGGGGGCACCGTTTCCAGCTGCTGGCCCAGAGAATAAGTTTAACTCTGGATTTGACAGTTCAAATCTGCATTGCAGCACATAAAGCAACCACCCGACCTGGTTGCAGTAAGGCAGCTGGGACACCGGACTGCTTATTGCACTTGTCTTTCTGCACCAAAAGGTTTGGCGTATCACCGGCTCTTTGTCATATATTGGCAAGAAGAAAAAGTGTCTTGGATAGAGACTCCAAGACAGATACATTTACTGATTGGTAACTTAAAGAGCTGATAACCTTTGTCTAACAGGAAAGAGCCCGTTGGGCACATCAGAGGGTCTGACGCAGTCAGTCCGATTTAATGTACTTGTCTGGAAAGAAACGTTTTCATTCATTCAGAGCTTCGGATTATCCGCATTAGCCCAGCCTGATGCTACGCTTGGACGCACCCTGTACTCGCATGTATCAGCACCACCATCGAGCTCAGACGGTTGGAAATTTTCTGTAAGGAATTGTTCTTGTTGGAGAAAGTCAACAACGCGGAGCCCACCCCGCCTGAAGACGCTGGAGGGGTTTGCTGGTTGTTCCATATGTTCAATCGACTTGAGTTTTAAGCTAAAGAAGGAACCAGCAGGATTTCTGACTGAAGTGTGGCCACAGACAGAGCACGTACTTCTCAGCAGGAGAAAAGATGAACCATGGATTGCTCGATCTGCCCAGAACTCATGAAGGAAGACAACCCCTGGCAGGTCCGATCTGTGGGTCTGAACAACAGATCCTTCTTGAAAAGGGCAAAAGGAACACTCCTGGCTGGAATTTCACCTATTTTAAATGGATAAAAGTGGGGGGATGACAGTGGGAGGAAGGGGACACCACAGTCAAGCCATGATTTGGGAACCCATACAAAGAATATCAAAGAAGTCCAGACAGTCCAGTGGAAATATTCACTGTTCACTGTCTCGAGACAAAAGGAAATACTCTGCTGCCTTGGCTTGCCCAGCTCATTTTCAAACAAGTTTCCTCAGTGATGTGTACGTGCAAGACTTAATTTGGGATCCACGCTGCAGCTCTGTGCTGGGCTTTCTCTTCCCGGACACTGTCTAGAGGGTTTAGTGCCACCCGAGGATCATTCACTGAACTGAAACAGGATGACCATGGCCCAGGGCTTTACAGCTTTTCAGATGTTCACGTGTGACATCCACTGTAGTTGGCATTCTCGGAATTAATTGCCACTGTCTGATAATTAGCAGCATTGAGATTGCCCTGGGCCATAGATGAGGAAGGGCTTGTGGAGGGAAACTGGAGCACAGACTTCCAAAAACATATCTGGAGCTGAGCACCTGAATCTCACCGCTTTTGGACAGGAACTGCACAACTCACCACACTTCACACCAACGTGAATTCTTAATACACATCTGAGAGTTCACATCTGCCTCTCCTTTTCTGAGTCGACATCCAGGTTTAAGGACAGATGTCTTGGTGATAGCTTTGACGCTACAATCTGGCAAGGGGAAACGGAGCTTTTCTTGACTCAGGAACCACTTTTATAGCACAAGTCGGAAGCCTCTAAACTTTATCACAAAAAAAGTGATTTGGAATAGGTAAACAAACGTCCACATCCAGTTATAAACCCAACTACTGAAAACTATCAAGGGATTTTGTTGTCACTTTAGAAGCTGCTCTGCAGTAAAGAGCCACATATGAAAACTCAAGCTATTAACGGAAGGGTGTATAGAAAGGTATGTGCCTTAAGATTAATGCTGCGGAGTCAAAGAAAAGCTGTTATTTTTGACATTTTGACATAGCATCACTTCAGGATCTGGTTCTTATTAGCCCTTTCTGTGCCTTTAAAAGGACTATTTTTTTTAAAACCAAAAAATGTCAGGAAATTTGGAACAGAAACTTACAATAAAACACGTCCCTTGACCCTCTGATCAATCAATCTTTCAAATAAACAAAGATAGCTGGATGAGCCAGGAAAAGGTTGTTATATATAGTTACCTTATGTATATGGTCAGATATTCACTGCACGCACCGAGGTTACATAAAAAATCCAACGTAAGGGACGCGTTCGGTGGCAGAGTTTTGCCACAAATGCCCAACGTTACTCAGGGTGGTTTCTGTCTCGGGTTGTGTTCTGTGACCTTCAAATTTCACACCCTGTATTATTTATAAATGAGACATTCAAGTAACACAAATCCTCAAATAAAAACGTACACTCTGTCAGTGGAAAAGCAAACAAAAGGAGCTAATGTACTGTGGCTAAAAAAATTCTCAAACAAAGTAGCAGTAATTTACTGCCTCGCTACTAACGGGACCCCACAAATAGACTCAGAATCCTGAGCCCCACCAGGGGAGCTTGATTTACCAAATATCCCCCAGATAATAAAGGAAAATAAAAAGGTAAATTGTGCATGAATGTGAAAGCTGTAATTCTTCCCCTTTCACCACGCGTCTCAAATTCACATCCAGTGATTTCAAAAGAAAATCGGGAAATCTCTAAAGAACTGGGGCTCAAGTTAGGAGGCCGCGATACACCTGGTTTTCTCCACGTTCAGGTTTGTTTATGTTTTTTAAGATGTAGTTTGCCTAAGAGTCAGATTCTCCCTGGGACATCAGAAAGATTTTCCCCATAAGAACTCATAGCCAGGTCGTGTCCCTGCCTGGAAAGTCTTGCCAAGGCAACAGCTTTAGCCCGGATTTGCTTCTTCTCTCGGGAAGCCCCCAAAGCCGAAGGGTCCATCAGCGGCGTGTACCCACCGGGATGTTCTGCAGACCTTTTGGCACTCCCTAGCCTCCTCTTGCGCTGTAGCTGTTGTCCAGCCCACCCTGCCAGGGGATGCTCTGCCTGCACAAGGATCTCCAAGGACTTAATGACACACTGCCCCATGCACAGGGTAGTGGAGCAGACACTGCGGCTCTCCTATCTTGTTTTGGCCTTCCACAGTTTTATTCTGCTCTGGATCCCCAGCCCATCCCAGGGGAGGGATGCTCACTATAGGTGATCCTTGTATTGACGTACCCTTGAATACTGAAGGATAAAACCCAGCTTAACCTTAAGCCACAAAGTGATTTGAGGTGCATTTTGTAAAATCCTGACTCCTGCTGCCAAGCTCTCTGGCGAATGTTTGCTCTCCTGGAGCGCCACGAGACTGCTGCGTACTGCCGCAGCAGTGACCACAAGGTCTGTGCCACGCAGAGAGCCTGTGAGCGGTGGGGAGCTCGAAGGCCAGGCTGGGGATCACGGCAGTCTGGAAATGAAAATGGTTCCCAAGCCCTGAATCACTCTAACGTCTTATACTTGCTTGCCAAAGGAGATAAGCCATGAAAAGGGAAAGGAAAATAGTGTCTGCAAAAGCTCACACTAATAGGTTTTCTTTGGAAACTGAAGGACCAAGGCAAGAGCTCCTGAGAGGAGGAGGTTCTGGCCATGAGACCACATGCTGCACCCCAGCACTGGTGTCCTCAGCTCTGGCTCAGCCACAGCCAGGACACATCCTTGTCCACAGTCAGGGAGCTGCCACGATGAATCGAGCTCCTGAGGAGGCTGCAGGTAGGCGTGGGGGGACCGGGAGGACCTGATCAGGGGAAGCCAGAGCGATGGCATCGTTCTCTTATCAGTCCCATAGAGGATCCTGTTCTAGTGAACATCCACTGAAGTCGAATCCTACTCACAGTTAAAAGAAAATAATATTTCAAAGCTGACTCTTGCTTGGCAGACTCCAGTATTATCTTTGCCTAAGGATGAAGAGATCCCAAACAATTCCTCTACTGTACCAGATGGAAATAGGCTCTCATTCAAATTCAGGCCTATCTATTCTTTGTAAATAAACTGACGTCTGACAGAGGGAAAAGCCTACCCTTCCCACAATCGTTTTTGTGGAAGGGAAGCGGCTGAATGAAGGGCTCTTCACCTTTTTAAATAAGGATCAGGGAAAAGAAGAGCTCACAGTAAATCGAAGCTTTCTCAAACGAAGAGCTGGAGCAGGAGCTTGTCCCGTGGTGTGAGGGGAAGGGAGGGGAGGCGATGCCCAGGCGAGGAGACAGGAGAAACCAGAATGCCTTAAACAAGAAGAAAAAAAGGGAAAAAAGCACCCAGAGCCACCTGCCTTGCTGCCGCCCTGCTGGGGCACCCCAAAAGAATGGAGCATGGACCCTAAAAGCCAGCACCAGGGCAGAGCGTCCTCGTGATCTCCGCTTACTCCTGGTTTCATCTGGCCTCAGATTTCACCTGTTGCCACAGATGATGTCAAAGAACTTCCAGACAAGGAAACTGCTTTAAGCCACCAAGAGCGAGCATCTGTGCCATGGCAAGTGTCAGGAGTGGATACAAATCCTGGTGCAACGGGGCCATGTGGGAGCACCCACGGAGAGGGACATCCCTGAGCCTCACGAAGCGATGAGCTGCGGTCCTCACTGGACGTCTCCCACCGGCTGGGCAGCTGCGGGCTCCCCCAGCCCGAGGGAAATCTCGGCTAGCAACACGGGGGTGGAAGGCTTCGCATCCTGCCACTGACCCCCTGCCATGGGCCTTTTCCTACCTTTTCTCCCTGAAGTTCACTTATTTCTCCTCACACAATAAAATATTGATCGGATCACATTTTCATTTCTCTTTTCCCCTCGTGGCATTCCCTCTGCATGCCATGATTTACCAGTCGGAAAAGAGAGGGAAATGCTCACAGCTAAATTTCCCCTATTTTTAAAGTGATTATTTTTTATTTTTTATGCACAGTTTGTTTGTTTTTTTAAGGTTTTGGTGAGAAACCACCTCCTCCCTTCCATCAATCGCTGCTTTCAACAGCTCTTCACGGGTGGCTGCGTCTCTTTTAAATTCATTTCCTGTTAAAAAGAATAAACAGGCAACTGTTTAATGCTGTTGATTTAGCTTATTTAATAGAAATTGAAACCTGAACAGGGCTCAGTTGTAAGATAACCGCTGCAGAACTCGCCCAGCTAGGGAAAGCACCACATTAAGTAATTATTGCAAAATGCGGAATATTGTTTAGCGGGACTATGAGCTGTTCCTCCTTCCCAAACGCAGGAGACAGGCTGGAGGAAGAGATGGTCATTTCCGAGAGGTGGCAGGTAGAGTCGGGGCCTCTTAAAGTGGACGGCGGCTTAATTGGGAAATTTGGCTGGAAACCGCTTTCATGTGGTGAACTTGAGAGGCTCTAAAATGAGTTTTACTGGGACGCCTGCGTGACCTCATGGCTGGCTGCAGCAAAGACAAGTGGATGTTGATTTCTCGGGGTGCTTGTTTGCAAAAGAAATGGAAACTAAGTGCATGCCTAATTTTCTCCTCTGAGGTTTCAACCGACCGAGTCAGCGTGTGCTGCAGAGTATTTGGCTTTATACAAGCGACAGTTTCAAAGACCTCTAGTAGAACCAGCAGCTCCTGCATTAAAGCCCCTGCTTCTCTCTTAGACAAGACAAAACGTGTGCGCCTGACTTTGCTTGTAGGCACGCTGGGAGAATCCGCCCCTCTGACTAAGCTTCTTGGGCAGCAAATGTGTTTTAATCACATATGTAAATCCGTGTTTAGGTGTGTAGGCTTACAGCAGTCTAAATGCTAATCAGCTCGAGCAAAGGGGCTGGTAATCCCCCAGGAATGCAGGGTTCAGCTCAACGAGTGGTAATTGCCGCATTCCAGGTGGATTAGAAGTGTGTAACTTCATTTTACCTGTTCCTGACGGTAGAGCTTGGGAACAGGTGCCGTGGAAGCAAGGTGGCCACTGGTTTAATCACTAACGCAGAGGCCAGGCTCGGCGCTGGCACAGAAGGCTTCGAGCAATAAGATGACTCAATGTCCAGGATGGTGGCAGTTGCTCCAAGTTTTACCTCTGCTGGCTCTGGAGCTGCTGCTTCCCAACAGAGCAGCAGCCGGGGTGGGACATCTGAAACCTGGCTGAAACATCTCGGCATGGACAGTATGACCCTCGTCGTAAGAAACCAGTCTGTACAACATCTCCCATTAGGAGTAACAACAAAGCAGCTACTGGGGGCTATTTTTCAGCACGGATCAGATACAAATTACTGTAAAATGACATTATCTTCAGTATCTCTCCTGTATCTTCCCCCCTGGGTTTTGGTTGGAGGCACAGAGCTTTCCCCGCAACATCGAGCAATCTGTGGATGCTTTACCAATTGAACCCTTGGGCTCACAGCGGAGAAAAAGAATATATATCACTGCTGAGCATTTGCAAAAAATATATCCACCACTTCAGCAAAGCATGACCCTGTCTTCTCCTGTGGTCATGGGGTGGGTTCCTAGAGAAAAATCGACCCTATAGGCTAGTTGAGGTGGCCTCCCACGGATATCGTAAGAACTAAGACTGAATTAAGACTGTCCAAGTGCCTTCTCTCATACATTTCCTGACTTTTGAGTGCCTGGCTTCGTGGCCTTAACGTGCCTTTTCTAGGCCACTTTTGAAAAACCAAACAAAGCTGCCAAACAAGTAAAGAAAGACGTGGAAATCCTGTTTGGGAGAACCACCGTCCTCACTGCTGCGCAGCTTCAGGATGTTCCCTGAGCGCAGCCCGGACTCGCGGACCTGCCATCGGCACCTGGGTGAATCACCACAGAGGGATAAGACATCCGTTCTGTCAACGCCTTCTTTCAGCAGCTTGCCGTCAGTTGGGAATTCTCTGCTTAATGCCTACATGCTTCTCTCCCTTTCCCGCCCGCGAGCATGAGCCCTTTGAGTTCCATCTTCTCCAATGTGTCCTGGATGACCAGAAAGTCCTGCTCCTTCCCTGGTGGGAAGGCAGATGTGACAGAGTCGACCTTGCCTTAAAGCACTCAGAACTACATATTCTCTTCATACTTGAGCACAGAAAACATATTTATGCACGAACATAAAAGATTATGAACATGCGTGGCATAAAACCACATTAACAAAACACAGACAGAAACATCCGAAAAAACCCTCCGTGGCAGAGCTCCACTATGGGAAATTCCTAAATAGTTAAAGGCTGGCAAAGCGGTAAGCGAGTGAAAAGAGTGGCTGACAAATTGCACAGCTACTGTGGCCAACAGCATCCTCCACCGCAAACCTTACGGTAGCAGCATTTCAAAGACGAGAATGACTCAGGAGCTGCAGGCCCCCGCCTTGCAATTAGGGCTAGAGGAAGCTCAGCAAATTTGGTTCAAATAATTGGTGGTGCATAATTTACAAAAGGAAGGGGAATGAGAAATATATCCCCTTTTTTACACTATCTATACTTCAGAGAGCTCCAAATCACACATAATTACCACCTGCAAAGGTATTTTCCCCCTCTATGAATCTAAAGCCTCAAATTTTCATAATAAAACACATCGAGGCAAACTGATTCCCTGATAACTGTTAATTTTGAGTTCAGATCCTGAGATCCACCAGACAAAATGTCAAGCAGTTCATAAACCAACAGAACTCGCATCTTGAAATATTTTTACCACGTGGAACATTTTACCGGTACAAGAAACAAGCACAGCAATCTCCAGAAATCACAGAACCACACATAATTAAATGCCAAACGAGCACAAGGCCAACAACATCTATCTTAAATGCCCCCTCACCTCTTTGTTTGCTGCTTTGGCCAAGTGAAGAAGAAATACTGAGATTCTATAATATGATTTCAAAGAATCACAGAATCATTTTGGTTGAAAAAAACCTTTAAAACCATCGAGTTCCCCCCCTTCCGTTCCCCCAGCACTGCCAGGTCCCCACTGACCCCTGTCCCTCAGCACCACCTCCACACGGCTGGGAAACCCCTCCAGGGATGGGGACTCCACCACTGCCCTGGGCAGCCTGCGACAGCCCTGGACAACCCCAACGGGACAGAAATGGTTCCTCAGGGACAACCTCAACCTCCCCGGGAACAACTGGAGGCCGGTTCCTCTTGTCCTGTCACTTGTTCCTGGGGAGAAGAGACCGACCCCCACCTCGCTCCAACCTCCTGTCAGGGAGTTGTCAGAGCCTGAAGGTCTCCCCTGAGCCTCCTTTGCTCCAGGCTCAACCCCCCCAGGTTCCTCAGCCGCTCCTCAGCGCACTTGTGCTCCAGACCCTGCCCCAGCTCCGTTGCCCTTCTCTGGACACGCTCCAGCCCCTCAATGTCCTTCTGGGAGTGAGGGGCCAACACTGAACCCAGGATTTGAGGGGTGGCCTCCCCAGTGCCCCCAGTTCAGGGGGACAATCCCTGCCCTGGTCCTGCTGGCCACACCAGTGCTGGTACAAGCCAGGATGCTGTTGGCCTTCTTGGCCACCTGGGCACGCTGCTGGCACCTCTTCAGCTGCTGTCACCAACACCCCCAGGTCCTTTTCCACCAGGCAGTTTCCAGCCACACCTTTCATTTCACATCTTTCTGGTTTTTTGTCCCCTTACCTTTATCTAATTCACTTGAAATGTTCCATGATGACGTAGGCATGAAATCAGCAACGACGGATGAATTTGCTCCTGGAAGGGAGAAACAATAAAAAAAGAAAGATGCTGTTAATATATTGAGTCTGTATCATCAGGAGAGTAAGAGGCATTTATAAAGTCACTGTCACAGTAACAAAATTATCTGAAGAACAGCAGCTATTAAGACGCACTCGATGCTCTGTGTTGGCAGCTGAGACATATGGGCAGCAGAACCAGCGCAGTGGAAAAAGGCACGGGGCCAGCGCTGGAGTTTGTTTTGCAACGCCGTCGCTGGGAAGCCTTGTGTTAATTAAGCAGCCAATCTCTGAGATGTATTTGGCCCACCTTAAAATCTCTCCACGAGTTTTATAGAGGTAGAATGACGCAGCAGTGTCACGGCTAAGAAAAACACCAACGCCACAAGGTTGCCAAACGTGTTATCTATTAACATTTACAAGCGGTTTTAATCCTGCAAACCCCTGCGCACAAGAAGAGACACAGTTTATGCGCTGAAGTTAATAGGGCTACTTGTATGAAAAATCCTCCTATGGCTCATGTAAACACAGGCTAGAAAGGCTGTTCTGAACATCGGGAGTGTTTTCTCATGGCTATGATACTTTTTTTCCTTTTCAAGAGAATATTTAACGGTGGCTTTAGTCTTCATTTATATTTTTCCCTTTTGTTTAACAGGCAAACAGCAAGTCGTACGGAGGTTGGTGTTAAGGGAACTTCCAGCCTCAGCTACACGCCGTAGCACACCACCTCCTCGTATCTGAACATCGGTCCCATGGGTGCACAGCGAGGGCGGAGTCGGGATGCTGAGCATCAGCAGGATCCCAGATGAGAACAGGAATATTTTGAAGTGTGTTGTTTTTATTTTGACACCATCCCTTCAGCTTGTTCCCAGACAGCTTTTAACTACAAAGCAATTCCACTCACAAAGCTGCGACAGTGAAAGGATATGCAAAGATGTTCTGCGTTTATTTGACTAGTTGGCAACTATTTTATTTCATTAAAAAATCACGAGAAAATTGTAAACACAAAGTCATACAAACGCATGAAGCAGTTCAGATCAGATGCAGCCACTACACTTTCATAAATACACCGTTCTTAAAAGCCCACCTGGTAGCGCTGCTTATTTAAGACCCTGCCAAGTATTTCCAGTGTAAACACTGAATTTGAAGGCTTTATAACTCACCTTCAAACACGGTCCCTGGCTTGCTCGATAGGCAGGGCAGAAACCCACTGATGGGGACAGATCCTGAGCCAACACAAAATGGCATCACTACGAAGTCACCAGTGACACCTGTTTACACAAGCTCAGATTTTGGCCCACTGGGTCCATCCCTCCTCATTCTTTACTTTTTAACATCTGATTGAACTCAAATGTTAGGGACCACATCATTCCTCACCAAATGGATTGAGTGCTCCTATCACCTTCATGGTGACCACAATCCTCTAGGCAGCAGGACACCGTGGCTGACGGTGCCCAGGAATTGCTCTGAGGCTGAAGTGGAGATGTGGGGTAGGTGACAAATAACTGGTGTGTCAAAGGCAATCAGGACCTGCCAGAGATTGGGATGCTTGATCTCCTACACCTCCCCTGGGCCCTTGCCCCTCCATCCCTCCTACTCAAAAAACGGGGCAGGTCCTGTAGGCTTATGATGAACCCCTTCCAAGACAGGGATCGGAGGCATTGCTGCCTCTCACACCCCCTGCTAAGACCAAACAGGTTCATCTCTTATGTTCACAGAGCACCCACCACTCCAATTCACAAGCAACGGGTTATGTCATGCAAGTTTTAGTATGACCAAATAAAATATTTTGCTATTTAAAACTCCAGAGTGGTCATATTAATGTTTTCTTAAACAGGCTTTGGAAACATGACCGTGGAACTCACAGAGCAGACATCCATGATCTGATCTACAGAAGAAACCACATTAGAAGACCAAACTTTACTATTTGTAAGACAGTTCTCCAGGCTGGTATCTGGTAATTTTCTGATATTCCTGAATTAAAGCTCCCATTTAAGAGGAAAGCATTACTGTGCCCTTAGCAAACATTTTATTTGACTGAAAGGAACACGCAGAGCAGCTGCACAGCATGGGAACATACCACTGAATCCAAGTTAATGAAGAAACCAAAAGCATCCCAGAAAAGAAGTCCACAGGACATGCATGAGTTTAATTTCCAACTGCGATGACTCAGGACTGCGGTGCATGAAAGTGAGAGCAGCGATACCTCTCCTTGGAAAAACCATGTTATACCCTTCCGGCCAAAGTGCCGGAAGGTGAGCTCCCAGCCAGCCCATGGAGAGAGATGAGTCACGGATGGGAGAAGGATCAAAGCCTCCTCTGAGCAAACTTGTTCATCCCCTGGAACCTCCTGCTCCCACCTGCTCCACCTTGCTCAGTAACTCCGCTTCCAAGAGGAAAACAGCTTTAAAACAACAGACTGGGAATGAGTAGGACTTTTCCCCTTTTGGGATGCACCGTGTGCTGGTGGGTCAAAGAACTGGAGCACCAAGAAGGTCACACCGAATGCAAGACACCTACAACTAATCCACCCAGGACCAGTGCTCAGCATCCACCACTCCACTGGGCAATGGTCCATCCACTCACCTCACTCACACACCCGACCTTAAACCTTCACTAACTGATTGTTCCCTTCATCCTGTAAATCCCACCGATGGCATTTACAGACAGCAACTTGCCTGTGGAGCACTGGAACTCCACTGGCTGTCACCATTAAATAAAGAAAAAAAATGTGGTTAATATTCAAGTGGAGTTTAATAATTGTTCCTTAATTGTAAAAAATGTCTCCTGCTTTAACTATTTGAACGAGAAGATTTGTTTGGAAAAAAAGTCAACCTGAGAAATGCGATCAGCAGAGAGAACCATTATCCCATTAAGGTTTTATTTATAGATTAAAACATTCCAGATGAATGACGAACCTTATCCTTAACACTGGAGAGGTAAGTATCTGTTCAAATCTCTATCACTGGTAAGAAACGTGGTCTTAAGTGAAGAAAAAATCACGACAGTCAATTATAACCCCTGTGAAAAGCCAAGTAAAGTGTATTCAGATACACTCCCCACGGAGAAGTTAGCTAATATCTGATTTTACTACCATACTGCCTAAATGTAGAGTGAATTTCACACAAGCTGGTCCTTTTAAAGCCGTTGTGATCAAATAAACTTCAGTAAGGTTTACAAAAATCTGAAGAAAAACTACAGAGCTCAGTCTTGTCGCCGGCACACACTGCTGCCTCATTTTCTCACCAAAGCAACCATCGCTCAGTGCTCCAGTGGTGGTACCGTCACCGGTACAGACCCCTCGGAGGGATGGGGCAGCCTCATCCCCTGGCCACAGAACTGAGAAGGAGATCCAGGCCCCGTGCCCAGGCTAATTAATTCCTCTCAGCGATGAATTTGTCACGTGAAGCAAAGAGAATGTAAGTCAAGGAAGAAGAGAGACAACTAAGATGACACCAAACCCAGAAGCGATTGGAGATTTTAATGGGGAATAAATCTGTTACATGGAAACAAAGCAATGAGCAAAATAAGTCTAAGAATATGGATCTTCTGCTTGCAAGGCCCGACGAGCAACGGTCGAGCTCTGCACGGCTGCTGTCGGAGCATCCACACCCAGCAGCAGTTGCCTGGGACAGCCTTCCTTCTGGGGTGCAGAGCGAAAATCCCAGCTCTGCCAGGACAAACACCTCCAAGGTGGAAGACAGGTCTAGTTCAAACATGCAAACAAAAGATTCAAAGTGCCTTCTTGATGGGCATCCTCTGTCTCACTTGACATGCCACCAGCGGGTCACTCGATACCCTAATTATATAATTACAGATATAAAATCGTGAGCAAGTGATTTTTTCCCATACAAATCTGAATGTGCCTGCAGCGTGCGCAGTTCAGATCTCTGCAGAACCCCCAGACTAGCACAAGCAGCAAGGATGTATTCAGAGCAAGGGAGGAGTTAGAAGTCTGGGGAATAAGATAAACTCTACAAAATGAAAGCTTAAACGAAATAGAGGAAGTTTTTCCATTTCCCAGTCTCTGTGTGAGGCTGCGTGGAAAGCCTCCCGCCAGTGAGATCTGTTACCTGACGAAGGAACTTGCCTAAGGAAGCCATAAACACCCAATTTCATGAGACACTACAAACAAGATTGGGCAAGACATGACTTCACGTACAAACGGGGAGCTATCCCACGCTGCCGGGAGGGTCAAGACGGGATGACTTAACAGATTTGGGCACAGCTATTTTGGACAAATCGCCGATCGACGTTTTATAGCAGCAGACCTACTAGAAACACCAACACCCCTTAAAGAAGAGAATAAAGACCTTCAGAAACCAGACTTCTCAGCTATCCTACTTGGATACAATATTAGGAAAACAGGAATCACACAGAGCAAAACCTAATTCTTCTAAGTGCTCAGTGTTTTTTGCTTTCCTGCACATTCCAGACCGACGTTTCATCTTTCTCTCTGCCTCGTTCCTACCTGACCGATCTCTTCCAGGATCTTCCCAGATATGCCTCACAGCTGTTTTTCCTCTGGGTCGTATCTCCCTCATCTTCCTTCTCTGCCTTTCGCGTTTTCTGTTTCACTGCTCCTTTGTAAGTTCCCCACACGTTTTCATCTGATCTCCCGGGAAAGGATGTTTTGCAATCAGCCAGTTACCAGCCTATCCACAGCCCACCCTGGACGTGCTGAAGGAAATCTAGACATACTTTCTGCAGACTGTAATGGATACCACCTATTATTTACTAATTTTCTTGTCTGTTTAAAAATTGGCACGTCCTGAAATTTCCATCATCTAGACCTGCAATGTTGCTTATCTCTTTAATGTGTGAAAGGATTTGATTCTCCTGACATCAGTACCTCTGCATGTCAGTAGACACGTCTGAGTTCTACAGTTCCTGTATTTCAAAAGGAGGGAGGAATCACAAATGCTTCAATCAGCTGAACGAGGCAAAACTGGCATGAAGTTGGGAAATCATGGAGAGCATTTCTGCTCTTCAAGGCAGGCAGGTGCCTCTCGAGGAGAATGTACTGCCAGGAAAGGTATAGCTCAAATGTTTCACATTATCTAGTCAGCTTTACTCCACCTGGTTCCTCTATGGCTGAAAGGGCAAAGCTTGGTCTGCCAAAACCTTGCATAGGCAGATCCGAGCGGTAGAGCTCACCAGATGATTCCTGCAGAGTTCACAACTGTTGTCATCGCTGTGTCAGAAAACGCGCTTTCCGCTGGCAAAGGATCCGCTGGAGCTCTTTGGGCGGCTCCATGCGGATAGGGGCAGAGATGAGAGTGCGTGACGCTAATAACTTTCAAACGGTTAATTCTGTTCACGCTCTTAGACTGTAAAACTCTCGAGCGCGTCTATCGGTTATTTATCTGTGGTGTATCATTATTGATAACCTAGGGTAGGTTAATGATTGGCATGAGAGAGGGAAATCTTCAACATCAATGAACAACTCGAGCTCTGTGGATTTCAGATATACAACACATTAATTTTCAACTTCAAGAGTGAGACGTGCAGCAGGATGATTTAATTCACTGCAGGACTGGAAATTGTTAGGAACTTCATTTATACCACAGCCTATTCCTTCTATCAGAGCACCTCATCACTGCTACTGGCACTTTCACCAGCACATACGCAACGAATAACCTCGCTACATGGGAGTCTTTCTAAACGCCTCAAGCTCCCGAGGGCTAGAGATAAACTGGAGGGTTAGTCCGTTTAAGGATGCATCATCAGAAAGAAGCACGGCACCCAGTTTGTGATTACAGGGCACGAAGCATGCACCTGACACCTCTGCCTTGCCTTTTCTTGCAGATCTGCTTTTCTGATGAGGACACACCAGGAAAGCTTTTGGCTCATAGCAGGGCAGTCACTAGGGTTTCCTGTACTTACCAGATGCCAGTAATACCCACCCCAAAAGGTCTACTGGGGAGATTAAAGCTTATTCTCAAGCACATCGTTGTTAAGATTTATTCTGGAATATCACAGGCAACATCATCAGAAAATTATGTGATTGCTACCTCCTGAATATCCATAAACTCTTAAAATACCTTTAAATGTTGTGGCAGTGGTCTATTGACCTACACAACCAGGTCAGCACAATATTTGTATTAACTAGGTCTCCGACTAAGGTCATATCAGTTAAAAACTGTTCCCCTCCATGGGATCAGAGCCATCTCTTGGCAGAGGAGGTTTTTAAGAGGCCTTTTTTATATGCTAATACTTTAATCCTAAATTTCTAATTACTTAACTACAATTCCTTTTGATTGCAGCCATTAATTACAGATTATCATTAATGTTATATGGATTTAGAAGTCACTGTGGAATCTGGGTGCACTGTTGCTCTAAATTGGGTCGTTAACAGTTCCACTTAAGAAGAGCAAAACACTGCACCCTGGAGCAACCCACAGCTTTAATGACAGCGCACCGAGAAAAGAAATGGCCAGTTGGCCGCACGCCAGCCGTTCATAGCTCACAGTCGAGTCTTTGTGCTTATGAACTGCAGAAGTGTGGCTACAATGGCACTGCAACCAGACGTGACCCTCACGCTCTGCCCAGTGTTCCTGGGAACGACACCGCTCAGGGGGACCGGGCAGGATCCTGCACTGCACAAAATCCCAAGACCTTGATCTTTTTCTAGGAAGAATTATTTGTACTCTGCTCAGTCTGAAACACAAGGGACGTGGAAGCAAGATCTTGGAGGAACACATTGTGTTCTTGCCTGTAAAGGCAGGTTTTATTGAACACAGGTATCAGAGTTTGGGTGTTCTTCAGTAGCAATAACCCTGAAGGCAGCACAGCACAGCACAGCACAGCTGTTTGTCATGCAAAACTGCAAAGGTTGGGAATCTGCATAATAAATGCAAATTTCCCATCTCTCCCAACCTACCTGAAATAATACTGGATTTTTTTCCATGCCCTCAGCTATTTCTCCTTTGAGCACCTCAGACTGGTGGAAAGACAGCAGAGAATGTGGAAGTGGGAACCACACAAAGGAAACCGGGCAACTGCGACAGGAAAAAGCAAAAAACCAACAGCAGCAGCAAGAAGTTACTGGATGGCTGCTCTGGGGCAAGAGGATGTGACAAGAGACAGAGGAGTCACAGAACTCCATGCCAGTATCAAGAGGGCAGGGAGATGGAGAAAGGTGTCCTGGAGCACTGTGAGACAAAGATGTTTCAATGCCAGGACTGACAAGGAAGGGTCCAGGGAGGCAACGTTCTCTGTTAGGCACCTTCTGGGGGGCTACGCTTTGGTAGCAACATCTGGGTTGCCTGAGATGGAGGTTTCCCTACCTAACAACTCCCCCAAAAGGTCCCGAGTCTGGAGAGTGCTGAGATCCCTCCCAGCAAAGAGAAGATGCTCACTTACAAAGCCTGGATGACTCCAAGTGATCCACAGCCCGCACCTTCTATGGCAGCTTGTTTTCCTGAAGGCATCAACACCACAAGCACAAGCATTTTTGGGAGCCTGCCCCTCTACTGCCACAACATCCTCACCAGTTCCCATTTATTTCTCTCTCCAAGCAGCCGACTGAGCAGCGCCCACAGGAGCATGGTTGGGATAGAAGTGTTTGCAGACGAAGGATGAAGTGCCTGGGCAGGGCTTTGTGCCTGGGCAGGGCTTTGCATTGCACCTGCTTGCTTGTCCCTGGCTTCCATCAGTGCCACTGCACTAAATCCACCCGCAAAAGCTTTAAAGAAGGCAAACCCAGCCAAGAAGAGGGAGGGCAAACAAGAAATCATTTACATCCACCATAAATCGCAGCACACCGTAACTCCTTGCACCTCAGCACTTCAGGGCCAGCAGTTATTGAACTGGTAAGGCTACTACAAACTACAATTAAACCCTTATAACTTGTGAAGAAAATTACAGTAGAAGGCTCCCATGTGCAAATTCATTATTATTTTTTGAGCTCTATAATTATTTTTGTTGCAGGGAGGAAAAATGTACCCATGTCAGCTCATGAATTAATGAACGGACCTGAAACAATTACTTCTTAAATACACAGAAGTCTCCGTAGCGTAAACACGCTCCATTTTATACCGTATCCTCCTGGTACAGGGCGCACTCTGCAACGTGACTTATTGGCTGCCTGTGATGGAACAGCCAATGCTGCACGTTTGACGGCTTCCACCTCGTGCCTACCATTTCACAGGGGTTGATGTTGATTTATGCACAAACTGCCAAATTTATAAAGGGGCTGAAGCACAAGGATACACTGTGAGACGTATGCTAATAGAGCACAATTTATATAAAAAAGGGAGAATGTAAATATTTAACCGATGCCAGAGCTGGATGCTTTGGCCAAGTTGGGACTGAGCTGTTCAAGAGGAACTGGCCTAGACCCACACAAGCCTGAGCTCAGACTGTACATTTTAGAAGGTACCTTTAAAACTTAATTTCTTCTGTTAAAAGGGTGGTTTTTCAAATTTTCCTTGAAGTCAAGCAGACAACACTTGTGAGTAAGAGCTGATCAGTGTGTGTCTGGAGAACAGGGCTTAGCTCAGGTCTCAGCTGGGAGCACCAAGGGGAGAGTCAGGAGGCAGGATCCTGACCCAGATCCCTCCATCTCTGGTGCATGCAGGTACAGCATGCTCGAGGGACCAAAACCCAGCCAAGACCCTCCAGCTAATTCGTGTTTATTAGCAGCCTCAGGAGAGGGCAAGGTCTCTCCGAGATGAAGACTGAACTCTCTTTTCATCGGTCCAGGTTGGGTTTTGGACACAACGGTGTCACGACACAGGCACGGCCGTCCTTGTCCTGCCCTCGTGGTACTCCAGAGCAGGGCTGTCAATGTGCTAGCTAACAAAAGCAAGTTCATAGGCAATTAGTCTGCACCAAAGGTCCACATCAATGCCTTGGATGTTTATTTTTAATTTCTTCATTGCTAGAACGAGTTAATGTACTGATTTAGGCACAGTTACAATTTATTTACTATAGGAAAGTTTCCTGAATCCAATGTTCATCAGGATCTCTCTCTAACATTAAGAAAGATTAAATCCAAACTTATCAATAGGACCAAATTTTCATTGCTACTTTTTGGAGAATCTTCCAATTGTTTGATCGGCGGCTTAAGCATGCTCTTGAGCTAGATTCTCCATGATTTCAACAGACGCAGAATTATTCAAAATTCTAGTGGCTAATGAACATCCCATCCTGGGCACGCAGACCTTGGCACTGTGAGCCTCATGCTGGCAGCTTAATAACGGACAGCAAATCCAAAGGTTTGAAGAAGTCGACCTCCTGAATCCTTAATTTATGCAGCAATCCTTACGCACTTTGCTAAGCACAGGCAGGACTGAAGAAATGGCCCGTGCAAAAGAGCCACTTCTCAACAACACAACTAAGACCTACTAAGCCTTCACCTTAATTGCACCCAGAAGTACGAATGTCTGTAGTCTTCATGACCCTGTAATGGCTTTGCCACAAAAAAAACCCCACCAGTCTCTAAAAGTTAATAGCCTGTACGATAGGAAATCAACAGGAGCAGGGCAAAGTTGGCTCGTTCACTCTTAACTGCTTTTGCAGCCGCTGAAGCCTCATGGAAGGATAAACCACTGATGATTTTTTTATTAGCTCAGCAAACAAGAAGCTGGGCATTTGATGTCAAGCTACTGCAGATCGACAGAGATTACGTTTCAAAGTCATGGCAACTGCCATACTTGGAGAAACTAGTTAGCTTGGAAAGGGGATATCAGTTTTCCCTGAAAGGCAAGGCAGTCCAAACAAACACGCTGAGCACAGCACATCCAGATGAAGTTCCAGTGGACCAACCGCTTGCCTAGTAGCTGCAAACCACCCAACTCCTCAAAAGTTTTTCATCACTGTTCCTGATTCCCTGTTCTTCAGGCCAAAGGACTGCGCTAATATCAAGCTCAGCAGGTGATAAGAGCAAGTGTCTGCCAAAGTAAGCCCGAGTGCTCAGATTCTGCTGAGTTCAAATGAGCACATACTTACTACAGGGCTAAATTTGCCTCGCAGGCTCATTAAGGTTAGTCAGCTCTGACAGCAGCCAGACACACTTGAGATATTCTGTACAGGCTATTTGCAACTAAAGGAAAACAGTTTCTCTTTGAAAGCTTCGAAGCAAATGTGACACTGCGAAACTGAAATAGTAGAATGTCCCGTAGCCTCCTCATGAGCTTCACACCTGACATTTACCAGCTGCTCCTCCAGTTTTTCTCCACTCGTCTGTAATTCGTTCCCAAACCACTCCCTGTGGTCAAGCCAAATTCTTCTGCTGTTTAATTTTTCGGGTCTCCTAAAGTTCATTCACAGGTCCCTTCCTCGCTGCTCCATGAGCTACACCTTCTGGTTTGTCCCACTTCTCAGCTCTGGCCGTCTTGTACAGGACCCCATTTCACCAGAACAAAGCAAAGTCTGGATAGTCCCAAAATGGAGAGAGACCATGCACGGCTGCAATTTCAGTCTCGAGGGATGGCTGCAGTTTTGGGAGGAGGGTTCCTGCCTGAGAGAGGCAGATCGATTGCACAAAGTCTAAACGCTCCATCTGTGATATGAGAAATACATTGGAAATATTTAATTTTTTATTCTGGTGGATTACCTTATCGTTTTCCTGATTCTGCTCCAATATCACAACCTGTTTACTTTAAATTAAAATGCTGAAGTAACCCAGGTCCTTATCCTGCAGCTGCACAAGACTAAAAACTTTCCACTATTTAACACATGGATGCTCGAGGAATATTTGTACCTAATCCAGACTCAGATACTTGGAAAATCCACCATCAGTTAACAATTCTGGATGCTGCTTCAGGTTTGTGCAGGTCTTTAATCCTCCCAAAACACAGCGCTGTCAGGTTGTGTCTTTTCGTACCCAGATTCCCAAATTAATTGACTTTGGCAGGGGCTTTCTGTGCTGCTGTTAGTCACGCTGTTTACATAAGGCCAGGGATAGCAGATTATACCCTACAATAACCTTTTAAAAATTTAGCTATTAAACACTCAGAAGGGTGTAACAGCAGTAAGAGAAGAGATTTGTTCGTGGGTTACCTGATTTAGTCACAACTTTCTATTTGGTGATCTCCATCTAGCTCCTCTGGGCTAGTAACAACTCGGCGTGGAGGGACCGGGAACTTCACCTTAGTCCTAAGCTTGTGAAAGGGGCAAATCTCACCATTCTCACAGGAGTCCAAATGGAAAATGTTCTCACTTTATGACAATGGCAGGATAAAAATGACCTGTCATAGGAGGCACAATCGCAAAAAGATGCAAATAGGCCAGAAGTGGATTCAACACAGAGATACATCCTGGGTAGAGCGATCAAATCACCTCTGCCACGCTGAGGGTCAGGGAGATGGTACGAAGAAACATCCAAACTCTCAGCGCAGACTTAGACAAAACGTACAAATCAATCACGCAGAAGTGTCTTTTTTCACCACGTTTCGCAGCAAATCGTTGTCATGTTTGAAACGCCTGGGCTTGGTATGCCGAAGGGGGGAATTCTCAGAAGATGTGGTTCCCTCCGAACCACAGAGCAAATCAGGCCCTGTGATTTTGGTTTCCTTGCATTACTGGCTTAAAGCTTTGAAACCAGTTCACACATATCCACGCACCCATGCACAGACACACGTGTGCGCACGCAGCACTAAACAGTTGCAGATTTTGGTTTCAGATACCAAATCCTGCACACGCAGCGTCACCTCACAGACAGCGCATCCCGAACATCTCACCTGTGGTGACCTTCACCACACCATGTTCACTGAGAAGCATTTCTGGTGGTGGTTGGCATAACCATGTTCTGCCTCGGGCTTCCTGACCAGAAGCTCCGACTGCTACGAAAGTGCATTTCAGTGACGCGACTGATGCAGACAGACAGTGGACATTTTCACTAAGCAAAGCTTTGTGGCTGCTCCTTCAGGCTAAAATTGGTTGAAGACAAGGAGTTACTGCACCAAACTTCATCCACTTCTACCCGAGCCTTTGGAGGACAGTGTTAGCCTGGAGTTCTAGTAACCTGCACTGCCGTACCCAAAGCAACAAATGCAAATGTTAATCCCACTGCTGAGCAGAACCGCCGTTACACCTCTTCCAGGATGGAATTAACGATTAAACACACTCCTGCGTTTGTGTGCAGGTGTATACTAGGGTAAAGCTGAAGCACGGGGAGAGAAATGAGCATCAGTTTCTCCTGCAGGAGGTGTGTGAATTCAAGAGACTAATCTAGAAATAAGTGGCGTTAGGTGACAGAGCTCCTCTCTGGGCAAGCCTAACGAAGAGCAAGGACAAGCAAAATGAGTCTTCTGTGATACATGGACATTATATATTATACACCAGGACAGATATACGCTTACTTCCCAGACAGGAGAGGAGACGGAGGTGGTGAACGGGGTGAGGCACCTCTACATCTCCCGGCCTTCCAGCTGACCAGACCTTACAAGAGGTCTCTCCCTTTATATTTAGAGACCTTTAAGTGTGGCAGGGGAAAAGAAAAGCTGTATAATCACGGCGTTTACACACTGTACAGCACACACCGTGGCATCTTATAGGGACTGACGGTTTCTCAGAACCAAAAAGCTGATTTCTCGTCCTGGCAAAGCTCCAGACATTAGCCCAGCTGACCTGTGCAGGGGGTCAGGGACACCCCGCACCTCCCCAGCTCGGTATTGCATGAGCTCTTCTGCTGCAGGCTCCTGCCCGTACTCATAGGTTGCTTTCCAGTTCTGGGAGAGTTCCCACTGCGGTCGAGGGAGTTCTGACTAACAAGGATAAATAACGGACTGCCCAAAGCTTTCAGGATTTGGCTTACTTAGTGCCATTAGGTTTGACATTGTGCCAGGCAAGGAGAACTTGATCTCTGCTTCAAGTGGATAAACACCACACTGCAGGCACAGGAGTCTTGGAGATCTCAGCATGTATTTATGTAAAGCAGAGCAGGTGGGTTCACTTTTCAAACAAATAAATACAAAACTACTTCATAATACTTGGAAGTCAGCAGAGAACAGTGTGGTGGAATTAGCTTTTCATGTACTAGGTTGAGAAGAAAGTCCCAGAAATCGAGGAACACGCTGGAGTTTTAACTGTTACAATTATTACTTGATGATGCTATTGCCTTTATTTTAGGAACTAAGAGTCCAAAAGAGAAAACTCCGGGGAAACCAGTGTGGTTTTTCAAGAGGCACTTGGTCTCAGTTGTGCTTCCACTGAAGTCCAACGCAAAGCTGCTATTGAATTAGGAAATGCTGCGCACTTTTGAAAGGTGCACAAGTGGATGAGAAGTGCCTTACAAAGCTATTAGCTCACAACTGCTCTACAAGTTACAAGCAACGAAAATAAAGCAAGTAAAGTGAAAGCAAAGAAAGGGCTAGACATGTTTGAAAGCCCTTCTAAACCATCACACGCTGCCTGCCTGCAGACCCTTTCATCCGCACAATCTACTGAGGGCCACTTCATCACGGTCTAGGCTTTAACGACGTTTAATGTTTATTTGCACATGCTAGGTACATGGTCATTTAGGAGAGGCAAAACCCCTGCTCTGCAACCAACTTCACCTCACTGGAGTTCATGGAACCGAAATCGCTGGCACTTTCACAGACTGCACACATGAAATAAGGCCGGGACTGGTTGAACTGGAATAGTTATCCGGTCTTGTGGAATGGGCTCGTGGCCGCTTGACTTTCATTGTTGGTTTGGAACTTTCTTGCACACAAAAAACTTCCTGGGCTAACAGGGGTTAGCACAAGAACGTGGAATTCTCTGGTCCAAAAGCTCTGGCTGACCTAAAAGACACAACTTCCATTTCACGCAGAGCCACGTTACCAGAAACCAGCAGCAGACCCTGGGCCAGGGCACCCCTGCCATGGCGAGCACAAGCCGGCGCGGCCAACCCCGCTCCAGAGAGCTGTGTGAAATCCAACGCCACGGTGTTTGCCGGCGGCACGTTGATAAACTGCAGGACTCTACAGATTAGGCGCTTTTACAAGCGCCTCAGACACGCTGAACACTTTACCTAACTCAAATACCGAGGAGAAGAATTACATAACTCCGAGATTTGCTTTGGCACAGGGCGAGGACAGCGTGGCACCATTTGTGTGTACTCAGCAATTTTAGAATCCAACGATTTCTCCACGTTGCATGCTTGGAGATCTAATAAGAGCACTCTGCGCCGTTTCTGGCGGCTTAGAAAGCAGACAAATGAGAAAAATGAAGACTTTTGTTTTCACTAGGCTGTCAGTTAACGTTGAGCGGTAAGGCTCAAGTTGCCTTTTAAAGGGTGCTGCGCTCCATCCTGGCTAGTATGTGAAAAATGACACAAGGTGCTGTTATTTAAGCAGTAAGTCAGCCCCTAATGACCTTCTATACACAAACATTTGTATTCTTCACAAGGTGAACGTGGAAGGACAGGGATGAAGGAAATCTCCCTTTAGACAATGGAACTGGGCTTCCAGCAGCTAGTGTACACGCTGCACTGTCCGAGCTCCACGCTGCTTGGTTAGCAGCCCAAACCCATTCATCCACTGGAAGATCCTGCTTTCCTTACCCCAGTTTTAGGGAATCATGATTCAAAGCGCTGTTCTTCACAAACACTAAGACTGGCTTTAAGGCGTGCAGAGGTTGGACCGTAGGATATCCATAGGAATTCCCAGGCTAATGGAGTTTGATCACAGGGGTTGACCCAAAAGGGAGTGGAAATGGCGCTTTACATCCCTGCTGAAAGACTCCTCTCACTCAGCTCTTACTGGAGAAAGGGCTTTACTGCAGAAAGAGAAGTGAAATGCTGCCCAGAACAGAAAAAAGGATGGATTTAAGGAGGTAATTTCAAAAATGGGGAGCCATTGTACTAAAGCAATTATGAAGACTATTTCCTCATGCTCATCTTCACCTTAAAACAAAAAAGTCCTTAAGTGAAACCGAGGGTTTTGCACTCTTCTCCACATACTACTGGAGCAGGGACAGCTGGTGGGACAGAGAAGGAAGATCCGTAATGAAGCAAGGATTAAGTCGCATGGTGCAGTTTCTGAAAACCACTAGACATAGGGGTGGTTTTGTTGGAAAAGGTCGGGGGAAGAAAAAAAAGAAGAGAGAAAGCTAATCCTTGAAAAATAATCTTGCAAATAAGCAGAGCAGTGTGTTTGGAACAGCACTGTTTGGAGGGAACCAGCAGAGGCACCTTCGGAATGATCCTTTCTTCAACAATATGCGATCCCTGCACCTCGATATTCTCTCTACTAATCACTGACTCTGTCTTTGACAGTCATAAAAAACGGGAAGCACCACCAGAAAGAAAAGATTAAATAAAAATGGCACCTAGGAGAAAATGGAGATGAGCCCCATAGCATAACGGTAATTCCATCGAGAGTATCTGCCCAGCTCCATTCGGTTACAGCCCGCTTGGAGGTAACACTCTCCTGGAGCTGAGAACCTGGTTTCTACGTCTGCATAAGCAGCTCTCACACAAAGAAAACTTCACATGAAGGTTAACAAGTCAAAAAGACATCTAGATGTACAACATCAAAGTGAGATGGATGAAGGCAGTTTACATGCATGAGTGGAAAACCGAGGGGACACAAAGCATGAGCCCATCCGCCTCAGCCCCACTTGCAAACTGGGCCATCGTGCCACGTGCGAGCAGTTCATATAAAAATAGCTCAGGTCCTTGTATGCTAAGCTGGAATGTAAGCCCACGTCTCCGAACACACTTCTGAAGGACTGATACAGAAGCTGCAGTTGCAGAAAAAAACCTTAAAATATCATTCCATGGTCCCACAGGGCGCTGACAATCTGCTTGTACAAACTTACTAACACCAGCTATTGGGAGTATGAATTTTAAACCCTATTGTGTACTTCTGTACATTCAGAAATGTGGTGAGAGGTATGAAGAATAAGCATAAAAATGGTAATTGCGTGTAAGTCATATAAAGGGAGGGGGGGAAAAAAGTAGTAAAAACGGGTCCAAGAGGTGGAGTGATCACTGCAAAGATAAAAGATTTAGTTGAAGACAAGAAGGAAAGAAAAAAAAACCCCTGCAATCCAGATCGGACATCGTTTATGCCAAATTAATCGGTAATGACTGCTGAAAGCCCTGCACGGTCCAAGGACCAAGCGCACTGTGGAGATGTCTGGCACCCTTATTTCACAGCAAAGATGATTTATAACCTTACTTTGTAATATCTCACCCTGGAGTACTGGGTATTTTGAAACTTTTCATAATGAGCTTATTTTGGGGTGAAATTCTCATAATTCTAGCTGGCAGAAGTTTAAACCAAAAATCTTTAAAGGTATCCAACATTTAGAAGATTTACTATGAACATAATAGCAAATACGGTTGGTATCGGGAGCCAAAGCCTTTTTTTTCAGCCTGGAGAGAGTAAGTAGTTCTGTTGTTTCTTACATCTGGAACAGTAGTAATCTATTCCTTAAGCACGAGCAATCAAATTACTCTAATTTTCTGTTGTCTTGGCTTGAATAAATATTATCAAGACAAGTTATGTTAAAAATATGCGCACACTGACTGTACGGTTCAATGTGCTTAACATCTGTGCTGCAGTTTAGAGCGGCGAGTTGGAAAGGTACCCAATGGAAAGAGAAAAACACTCCGTTTCCAGTTCAATTAATAACTTACTAAAGAATAATTATTGTAAAAAAAAAAAAAAAGAGGGGAAATTACAATTAAAAATATATAAATAAGGGAGGAAATCAGGAAAAAATTGAGAAAGAATTAAAGGGAGGCTGGAATTGCTGTGGCAGCTGTGGAACAACTCTCAAAGGGGCAGCAGGCTGCAAGAAAGCCAAAGTTCCGTCATTCCCCAGGATCCAGAGCTGCCCTGGCCGGGCTGAGTGGGCAACTGGGTTACAAAAAAAAACTGAGACAAATATTAGGGGTTTTCTGCCTCTAGAATCCCCTCACAGCCCTTGCAAGTCTCGCCATGGGAGGAAGCGATTTGGATTGCAGTTATTCGCTAGTTTGTGGGAAAAAATGGACTCTCTCATTTCACTATCAAGTACTGAAACCTTCTGAAGGTTGAGTGAAAAAAAAAAACAACAGGGGCAATTATTATAGTTATTTCTGGCAAAAAGCACCAGGGAAACGCTCCCACTTTTACATGCAGATTCGCTAAACCATCTAATGGGTGATGAAGGGAAAGCGCAGCTTGTGCTTCTTTCCTCTCTGCATCAGTGCCAGGGGTTGACGAGCATTTCTCTAACTGTAACAGCACTTCCCCTTTTCAAAGGGAAGTTATTTTTCATTTACAAGGCACCACTTATATTCCAGCCCAAAGCACAGAAGAAAATGAAGGCACTTAACTCTTACTCACTCGAGCAGTTTTTCCTTTCCATTGCCTTTTTCCCCCCAAGTGCTGCATTATGAGGACACGGAGAGGAGATCTGGTACGAAGGTCTTCCTCAAATAATTGTCTTTTATCATTTTTTATCTTCAGACATAAACACTTGGTACTGTTTTCCCTTAACGGGCGATATGTGGTCAGCGGGAAGCTCTGGGTATAAATGAAGATGGGTGCAAATGGAGACATTTATTCCAGCAGTTCGGTTAAAAAGAAATAGATACATAGGTGCTGTTCTTCCTTCCCCCTGAAATCTCACCACTGATTTCAAATTTCATTTGGAAAGCTAATGCCCTCCCTGCTCTCTGAGGCAGACGTCCGCCGTCCCAACAGAATTTCAAGCTCCTTCCTACAAACACAAATGTAGTGGAAAGGTGGGGAAAACCACCTTTCTATACAAGCACAGCATTTAAACAAAATATCAGGAAACCCACAATAACACTGCACAGGCGATACTCCTCATTCATCCATTTGCTGCTGCGCAGACGCAGCGTCCCGGTGCCTCAAAGCCCGGTCGAGCTTGGCTGGGGAGGGGATGTGGAAACCCTTGAGTTGCAGAGCTTTCCATCCCCTTTGAAAAGAGAATGATGTCTGTTGAGGTAGAGCGTAATTGATGTTGAAAATGCCTGCGTGCTAATAAATTAATATCACAGCAAACTCGAGCTACAGGATTTATGGGAATGCGATACAGTCCATTTGGTAAACAGATCTGCAGTGCAGACGATTTGGGATGATAAGAAATACAGAAGTTTGGTTTGCGTCCAACTGAGGAGATTAATGTCAATATTTAAGAAAGCACCAATTTCCTTGCATAGGAAAGGGAAAAAAAAAAATCAGCCATCTGAAACAAACTATTGGGTTGCCTCAGTGCTAGAGGATTATCCAAATATAGCACAACTTTACCCTGCTGCTCTTCATGTGTCTGAGTCCATCAGATAGCACGTAACTGCCCCTTCTGGCACCGCTCTTTGGGAAAAGCATGTGAGATTGGAAGTGCTGGAGAAGCTGGTTCTTGTTTTTCAGACAAAGGACAATTCTGCATCAAAGCGGCTCAGCTCTGCAGAGCGTCCCCACTCCTGCTCGCCCACAGGTCATAACTCATCTTGTCAGCTGTGAGGCAGGGTTTGATAGCAAGTTAACATGCTTCACAGAATCACAGGATCGTTTGGGTTGGAAAAGCCCTTTCAGCTCCTCGAGTCCCCCCATTCCCCCAGCACTGCCAGGTCCCCACTGACCCCTGTCCCTCAGCACCACCTCCACACAGCTGGGAAACCCCTCCAGGGATGGGGACTCCACCACTGCCCTGGGCAGCCTGCGACAGCCCTGCACAACCCCAACGGGCAAGAAATGGTTCCTCAACCATGGTTCCTCCATGGGACAACCTCAACCTCCCCTGGAACAACTGGAGGCCGGTTCCTCTCGTCCTGTTGCTTGATCCTGGAGAGAAGAGACCGACCCCCACCTCTCTCCAACCTCCTGTCAGGGAGTTGTGGAGAGCCAGAAGGTCTCCCCTGAGCCTCCTTTGCTCCAGGCTAAACAATCCAAACTTCTCAAAGTCCCATTTTCTCCTCTCCCTCCCCAAGAGCAGACTCTCCAAGCCATGCAGATCAATAGAATACATTTTACTATGGAAGGAGTAACTCAGAGTAGTTTAAACATATCCGCCCTTGTAGTTCTTTAGAAATACCCCGAAAGGTCAAAGTTGAAAGGCAGTTCTTTGAAAAGAGCTCCATATTGCTGAACTTTTAAAGGAATTTTAATTACTCGGAGTCATGCATGACACACACTTCACGTGCCAAGGGCCCGGTAAAACTTTAACACAAAAGTCTCAAATCCATTTTTCCTGAGCGCATTTCAGGGCCCAGTTCAGCAGAGTGCTTAAGCACATGAGTAACTTTAATACGACTTAAGGATGTGCTTGAATACTCCACTGTAAGGGGGGCTCATGGCCCATACCGTAACGGGACTAGAACCAGAAATCACTGAGGATCCTCAGTCCCCGAGCGCTAAAGGAAGAGTTACTGTGAATTACGGTCCACCTGTATCTCATTTATGAACATCTCACAGCATCTTTGTTATGAAAATGTACCATGTTAAATGAAAATGTTAATACACAGCCCTTTTCCCATCTGATAAAAACGTACTATTCATCCATCAACATTGTTGATGAGAAGAGGCAAAATTCTGCAAAATCCGTCTCTGAAAGCACATGGTAGTCTGATCCCATCCAGTGAGGACTCATAAAGTTTACCCATACCCTCAGTTTATTCTAAGCCCACGTATGAATGCATGAGCTTTGTTTCTGAGTATTCAGGGACCTTCTCCATTTGTAACTGTCTACAGTGGCACAAACAGTGAACGCATTTCTTCCAAAATTTTTCATATTTATAATTTTGGGTTATTTCTACATTCTTTTTATGTAAAAAACTGTTGGTTATAGAAGAACTTAAGAGAGTTTGTCCAAAAAGTTCAAATTTTAATTCCTTTTCCATGAACAATGCAAATACTGACCACTTGTCCTTTTTTTGGAGACAGAAACCATGTGTATCGAAGGAAGGTTTTCACCATGTAACTAACACATCACCCCCTGAAAAGGCTCAAAGTTTCCTCAAGGTGTATCAGTAAAAGCAGACAAAACATCCCTTAGTTATTTTTCCAGAAGATGGCCCGAGGTTCGCATTGCAGTAAATCCCAAATGCCAGTGCAGTTGTGCTTATCCTCCTTTTCAAGTGAAGCCAACGTGGAAACTTGGAAGACCTTTTGCTAGACAGTCCTTGCCATCTGCCTCCCTCCCATAGCCCTGAACACAAGGATTATCCAAATGTGTCCAGTAAATTAATGAAATGATGGCACAAGCAAAAACAGCTGAAGAATAACTTGCAAAACCTGAAGGGAAACAGAAACATAAGGTGAAATGTGTTATTACAGATGATTTCACAGGGAAAGCCTCAGTCCATCTGTCCTTGACTGGTAGCTGGGAATCAGACTACCCACTTCATTTCAGACCTTTAGGCTATAAATCATAGAATCACAGAGTGGTTTGGGTTGCAAGGGACCCTAAAGCTCACTTCGTTCCATCCCCCTGCCATGGGCAGGGACACCTTCCACTAGAGCAGGTTGGTCCAAGCCTCGTCCAACCTGGCCTTGAGCACTGCCAGGTATGGGGCATCCACAACCTCTCTGGGCAACCTGGGCCAGGGTCTCACCACCCTCACAAGGAAGAATTTCTTCCTTATACCTAATCTAAATCTCCTCTTTTTCAGTTTAAAACCATTACCCCTCATCCTATCACTACACCCCCTGTGAAAAAGTCCCTCCCCATCTTTCCTGTAGACCCCTTTAAGCACTGAAAGGCTGCTATTAGGTCTCCCTGGAGCCTTCTCTTCTCCAGGCTGAACACCCCCCAACTCTCTCAGCCTGTCCTCCCAGCAGAGGTGCTCCAGCGCCCTGACCATCTTCATGGCCCTCCTCTGCAGCCACGTGAGCAGCTCCATAAACGCTGCTGGTGGGATGTTGGCTCCCTGTGAACACCAGGTGAACATGGAAAACTGGGATCTCCTCCTGCGTGGCACAGCAGTTGCCCCATCCAGGAGCACAGAGCAAGGCAGCAGAGATGCAGAAACCTTTTTTCAACTAGAAAGAGGCCCCCAATGAAATCACAGCTCTTGAAGAGGGAAAATGTGGGAGAAGGCTGATGTTGGGCCCCTCACATCATCCTTGGCTCATTCTTGGAAGGTGGAAACTGCCCACCTCCGAGACATGCCGTATCACTCACTATGGACACGGGCTCTGCATCCATGTGGACAAAAGGAATATTTAGATTTAGATTCCTGCTTCAGTGAGCCAACGATCACACAGGATTATAACAAAATTTGTCAGGCATCAATATCTCTTTGCTTTGGCCTCACTTCCCAACCACCCCAGCTCCTCCGTGCTATCACCACCCCGTTAAATTCTCCACAGGTCCTCTGTGATACCTACTCCCCTCCAGATACCAAAATTCAGCCCCCAGCACTCCTGCTCTCTCCCTTCAGTAGTACTTCTGACACTTCCAGCCCCAAGCTGGGGTTTATCACCCTATTTCTTACTGGATCTCTTATATCCTAAAGCTTTTATTTTCAGACACAAAGCAGCAAGCATCAAGTAAAAAAACATTTTACAGGTTTTCTTCAGGCAGGTTGCTAAAGCCCTTGCCTGTCTATACCAAGCAAGTGACTTGGCTGAACAGTAAATACCACTGTAAAACCCACAAATTAAACGGTGAGTAAAGAGGAAAGAGGCACTGATTACGTATCTCCATTTGCTTCACTATTTCTGCAATTTTCTGTTACTTCTCCCTTTCATATCGCTTTGTTGTGATGTTCAAATTCACAGGCTCATCAACTTTCTGACGCGTTTCCATCAGTCCTATTTCTGCTACCCCAGCAAACAGCCAGTGAAGTACTCTGAATTGCACCACTCTCAAATTCATAAATAGAAATATTTTAATTGCTCGCTCTCATGGAAAGAAAGATAACTTATCCTTCTTAAAAATAAACAAGTCCAAATGGAAAGAATTCATTCATAATTAAATCATTCTCTCCAGACAACCTACAAGCAAGATTGATGATTCACAGAAGAGATAAGAGGATTAGAAATACAATTTTTAAATTGTCTTAAGGGTGATACCTTACACCCACATCGGTTAAATAATACCCATATCAGTCACAGTGAATTAGCTTAGCTCAGTCCCAATTAAAAAAGTATATTAACAAAATAAAACTATAAAAATAAAATTAATAGGCAGCATCTTTCAAAACCGTGGTATCTTCCAAAGAGCAGAAGGGCTTAAGAACGGAGAAATATCTAAAGAAAGTTGGAAAGTTTTAAAGTGGAGTTTAAATATTGTACAAAGACTTTCACGTAGAATTTTTTTAAGCTTTCCAGACTTTGGTTACATTAAGACAGTGTATTAAAATAAAATATCCCAAGGTGAAAAGATGAAAGCAATCTGAAACACCCATGAATTACAGAAGCCAGGGGTTTAAGCAGGGCTCCTCACGGCGGCCACTCACGCACTGGGGATGCGTGAGCCAGTTTTAATACAGAGCTGACTTTGGCTTTCATCAAAGTCCTGAAACACACCCAAGCCACACCCAACAACGAAGAAATTTGGTTAAACGCTCTCTTCTTTCCCATATCTATCAGCACAACCTGATTTCAGGCAATAATCTTCAGGATGGAAACTCTAATCTCAGAAAACGTGGAAGGCGCCTGTTCTCATGGTATTGCAGCCTGGCTGGAAACTGGAATTACTGTCCTCCAGCAGACGAACGAGACCCTAATCCTGAAAGACTGACAGACCACATTCCAGCCCAGAAGCGTCTGATGTGCTTGGATAGGCTTCCCGTAAGCAGCTGAACTGTGTGTGCTGGCATGAACTCACTCTCTGGATCTTTTGACGTGTGCCCTACCAGGTTACTGACGCACCGCACCGTCCCGGCGAAGGAAGGCCAGCCAGCCGCTCTCAGCAGTGACATTATCTCTGAAAGAGCTGACGCATTTTCCTAGCGTAAAGCGAAGAGCACCTCCAGAACTGAAAGTGCATTAGCAGCCCAATACACCAACCTCAAGAGAAGCGGAGGAAGCCCAGCATCTCCCAGCGCAGGGCAGTGTCTCGCATTACCATGCCAGCTCTCCCCCACCGTACCACCCAGCACGAGGCCAGGGATGACTCCGTTTGCTCTTGGCACTGGTACCTAATTAAATTAATCATGGAAACGTTGCTCCAGAGGAAACGCAGAGCTGAGCACTGGATCCAATCTGACAGGAGGCCACACAAACAGAGGCTGCTCAGCCATCGACCGTTGACTGCAATGAGAGATTTTGGTAAGATACAAAATGACTTGCAACAATCAAACGTCCCTCCCTGCCTTCCTCAAATCCACTACAGCACAAGAGACCTGTGATTCAAGAGGCAACTCAGCCATAAAAACGCATGAGGCATCTTCTCCTTTTCTCTGCTGCCAAAAAAGCAGCATCAGAAACCGTTCAGATCATTGTAAGAACGCAGAGACACGGGCATGCACTGCTGTTGCAGGCAGTGACCTGCTCAGAGAGATCTTTCTTGTTGTGAAATCTACTGCGTGATACATTTCTCAATGGCACCAACAGCCCTTTCACTAGAGGACAGATATTGAGAGGCGTGTGACGGGTTTTTAAATATTTATCGATTGTCATGCTGCAATAGTACTGGGCCATACGAGCCAGATGGTCCTTCTCTGCCCCCAGCTCGGGTGCCACCAGTGCCCTTCTCTCTTTGTCTGGTCTCTTCTGGAAGGTTTTTAGTGTTCCCTGGTGAATAGTGTGATTTCAGTAAAGCTGGTATATGAGTTACATTTTATTAAACGTCATGGTAAAGTGCTCAGGCGCTGATGTACAGCCTATTAGTAGCTTTAAGATTTCAGTGTTTTGGTGGGAATGCTTCAAAACTGAAGTATGTTTTCTTTGGCTAAACCACCCCCATTAGATGCAGTTTCTCCTGACGTTTTAAGAATTGTTTTATGGCTGTTTCCATGGAGGTCAAAAAGGAAATTACTGTTCCAGGAATGCTTAGATAGCATCCACGGCAACACAAAAGCCTAAGTTATAGAGCTGCATTCTGGCCAGCCTGATGGTGTGATGATTAACAAGTTGTGCTGCCACGGAGGGCCCGGAGCTGGGAATACTCCTTCCTAAGCCGGACGGTGAGTTCCAGCAACTGATCCAGCATTTTCCAGGTCATACATTTTCCTGCGTGCCCAGTTATCGAATTTTCTTCAGTCACCGTAATTATTTGTATTGTTTCCCTACCAACTGCCAGACATTAGAGAGACCCAACGATGAAGCCCCCTCCCTTTCTCCTTTCTTTTTTTTTTTTTAAAGAAAGTGAATCTGCTTAAGACCTCCATAAGAATGGTGATTGTAAATTTATTAGCTTCACTTGCTATGAGGAAGCTGTTAAAGACATCAGGAAGCAGCCAGATAACCAAGGCCATAAAATACTTTAGAAATTAATGAATGAAAGATGGGCTGAAGCCACCAAGTGTGGGTCTGGTTCTGTTTTCTGAACTTGTACAAAGTTCACAGATGCTCCCAGGCAGGGCTTTTCTTCCAGAAGGTAAAGCACCAGTGCTCAAGTTTAGAGCAGAATCAAACTTTTTCCAAAGCTCAGAGTTTTACCAAATCCTTGGGTTTTGCTCTGACATTTTGCTAAAATGATTCAGAAATCCTGTGAGCTGGAAACTGATACAGCTGGCTTTTGCCAAGCATTTCCTGAGAAAATGCTCGAGCAAATATCACTGCTGCTGCTACTACAGTTACTGCATGCTCGAGAGACCACGTTGAGAAAGAGTAAGATTCATCCCTGCTTAAAAGAATTCATGATCCGAATAGGTAAAGCACAGGAGGAGAAAGGATCAAGCTGTGCTCAAGCAAAATGATGGGAGGTAACTATTGCCCCCAGCCTGTGTGTGGTACCCGCTATACTGCATTAGTCCTGTGCTCTCCAAGAGCGCAGAGAGAGGCTGATCACTCATGTTCCTCAAAAACAAAGACAACTTGAAGTCCTACCCAAGTTCTGCTGAAATCGGGGAATTCTATTACAGCAGTGTGCCCAGGTGGCCAAGAAGACCAACAGCATCCTGGCTCATATCAGAAATACCATGGCCAGCAGAACCAGGGCAGGGATCGTCCCCCTGGATTTGGCACTGGGGAGGCCACCCCTCAAATCCTGGGTTCAGTTTTGGGCCCCTCACTGCCAGAAGGACATAGAGGGGCTGGAGAGTGTCCAGAGAAGGACAATGAAGCTGGTGCAGGGTCTGGAGCACAAATGCTCTGAGGAACGGCTGAGGGACCTGGGTGGGTTGAGCCTGGAGCAAAGGAGGCTCAGGAGAGACCTTCTGGCTCTCGACAACTCCCTGACAGGAGGTTGCAGTGAGGAGGGGATCAGTCTTTTCTTTCCAGGAACAAGTGACAGGACAAGAGGAAATGGCCTCAAGTTGGGCCAGTGGAGGTTTAGGTGGGACATTAGGAAAAATTTCTTTACAGACAGAGCTGTCAAGTCTTGGCCCAGGCTGCCGAGGGCAGTGGTGGAGTCCCCATCCCTGGAGGGGTTTCCCAGCCGTGTGGAGGTGGTGCTGAGGGTCAGGCGTTAGTGGAGACCTGACAGTGCTGGAGGAACAGTTGGACTTTATCTTAAAGGTCTTTTCCAACCAAAACGATTCTGATTTAAATAGATTCATTGGAATTGAAATTCATACTTTGCATGCCGGTGCCTCTATCAACATCTTCATTTGGTTAGGGAGAAAGAAAATTTTTATGTCTCTATCCCTATTTTGTCACTCAAAAAAAAGAAATACCCTGGAGAAAAGGATGCTGGATAGAAGAGCTCAGAGACACCACCACCCACCCAGCCTTACATGATGTTCAATAAATCAGACCTGGCATCCATTATGATCCTCTGAAGGTGCACTCTCACCCTAAACACAAAAATCACCTTTATAGAATATAAACTCTTTTTCTTTCTTTCTTTAGACATCTGCATTAGCACAACAAGCCCAGGAACAGCTGCCGGGACTCACTACTCATTTTTTCTTGTACAGTTCCTCTGCCTCTAAATTATACTCTCTAACTGGAAACGTATCCACTCCAGAGTCTTCCAGTTTTCTTACAGCATTACCCGTGATATCATAGAGAGGGTCACGGACCACCCACAAGACAAAATGGCAATAAGGCAGTTGCTTACATGGAAAAAAATAATGTTAGAAAACTATTTGATGTATTTTTAGCCTCTTTTAATGTACTTTAGCAGCTGGAAGCAAGGTGGGAAGCCAGAACCATGGGCCAAGATCCAAAAGCCATTGAAGGCACAGGAGCTTTTCCACGGGCTTTGACTGGCTTTGAATCAGGATCGCTCCGGCCAGGCTGCCTCCACTACACAGCTCCGAGCTGCTCGATTAAACTGTTTTCTGGGATTACATTAATGGTTTCCTTCACGTTTCATACATGCGCTCTAAAGAATTACACGCAACAAGCGCTCTAGGAAATGGAAGATTTATGTGGAAAAAAACCATAGCATATAAAATAACCTTATCCTTGAGAAATGTGCGCAGGAGAGGATAGAGATGAGAAGATTCTTCTCACACTTGCTAGCCCTTAGAGCTATGACTATATTTATAGCATCTCTTTTAACTGAGGCTGTAACGGAGAGGGAAAAGGACAGCGTAGGTACAACTCTAGGTGACAGGTTAGGTTTTGAAAGGACCACCTGCAGCTTCTTTGAATAAAAGTAAATACCAAAGTCCAGTTTGACTCCCTGTACTCTTAAAGAGTACAGCGATAAAGGACTCTTCATTTTAAAGACACTGACCTTTGGGATGCAAATCTGGGAAAGAATTATAAAGGTAAAATCATTCAGAACTATGATTAAACCAAAATCACATTTTTAATTAAGCTTACGGATTGGGCTGCAATATTAGAGTGCCATACAGCTCTGTTCTGCCTGCCTCCCGCTTAGGGCAGTGCAAGGAACACAGCTCATAAAGCAGATTATGGCTTTCTGTAATTATTCAGATCTGTTTGTTTAATGGCCATATTGATGGAAGGTGTTCATAGGAATCCCACTACCATAGCAACTGGTCATCATTCTGAGTGCTTCCCAGTACTTGCACAGCCAAAGAGTTGTCCCAGCATTAATCCAAGCAATGTGCAAAGCTTCCGGAAAAAGTGGAATCATCTTTTTTTTTTTTTTTTTTTTTTTAATTCAAGAACCACTAAAATTAGTGAGGCCATTCATTCCCACCCTTGAAGAGATTTCCAGGCTGTCTGCAACAGCGGTCTAATAATTCACGTTTAGGAAAAAAATTCTCCTTGACTAAGGAGGATGCTCATTTTTCCATCTAACAAAGTTTGCTGTGAGACCTGAACCAAGTGGTGAAATGTTTTAGCACAAGTTGTTACAAGAAACCACCTTATTTAGCTAATTCCATAACATGGCAGAAGCTATTCTGACACTCGAACAATTACCTTTTTGGCAGCGCATACTGTGGAAATAACTGCCTAACTGTCCATTCTCCTGACAACTTTCTTCCTGGGTTTTTTCCTTAAATCCCATGGATGAAGGATTACCAGGATTTATGGAGCTATTTAATACCTTCAGGAAAGAAAAAGCACCCAGCACAGGAAGAGAAACAACAGGAATAGAATGGATCTATCATAATTTAAGTTAAACTGGCAAATAAATTTATCCTGACATTGACTGATAAATATCTAGACTCTTTGAACTTGCTTCCTGGATTGTGAAAACTATCCTGCAGCTGCTTCCTCTGACTGCTCTGACTTGCTGGATTTTAGGGAGCTACTCGGCTCCACCGCAGAGGGAGTCAAGTCAACGAGTCACAGCACTTGGTAACAATTCATCCCTTTTGCATCCAGAGTGGGTTTGGTTTGGTTTTTGACAAGTCAGTAGGGAATATGACTTGCCTTGTGGGCTCTTCGTACTACTGCCCAAATGAGCTGGCCTACTTATTTTCTTAAATATTTTTAAAAAATACTTTTATAATCTTCAAATGTCTTGTTGACTCGACCAAATCTGAAAAAATTAACACGTTTCACACTGAGACTTTGGGACTGGATCCATAGAGTGTTATTGCCCCACGAAGTGTCCCGGACACTGAATGCTCCTTCATCACCTGATTTAAGTCCCCCATATATTCAGACAAACGGGTCCCCGAGTTGTACCATAACACAAGCCCATCAAGGTGGCCGCTTTCCCATTCTCCTCCCTGCCCACCACGAAGCGCTCAGGACATTACGATCTACCTCTCCACTGCCGCTCCCTCCTCCCGTGCCTTATCAAACTGGGGATGGGGTTAAGCAGCTTGAATTTTCACGGTGTTCTCTGCCAGCAAGAATTAGAAAGCCGCCGTGACCCAGGGACTGGAGGGAACAGTAGGGTCAGTGTGACCGGCAGCAGGCTCCGAGCTTTCGCAGCCCCACTGATAACAAGGCTTTTTTTGTCAGCGTCTTAGCAAAGGGAAGCTTTAAGGAAGGATTTCTGAAGCAGTATAATGAAATACCTTTGCAGATATTGATGGGGAGCTTCTTCCACGCATGAGGGGAGAGGTACGAGAAAACACAAAGTCATTTGTTTGAGAATTTAATGAGCAGATGATGAAGGCTGAGGCAGCAAAAGGCAGGCACTCCCCTCCCCAGCCCCAGGAAATCCGATAGAGAACAGAACAGGCAGGGATGGACTTGGAAAATGAAGGGAAGCAGCTTGCATTTGATACGGTAGAGGAAGAAGAGGCAGTTGAAAGCATGCTGAGAAAATGGAGCTAGGCAAAGTGAAGAATTTATTTTTACTGTACTGCAGCATACGAGTCCTATTTAACCCCTTTTGGGCTGGCTCTTAGTTGGGTATATATTCCCCTATCAGCATAAGGGCTTTATAATTGAATTCCTGTGTGTTAATATAACTGGGTGGATAAAGGAGAGAAATCCCCCTTGCCCCGTGGAGGAGAGGCGGAACTGTGAGTTCAGCCCTCACAACCACCACAGAGTCTATGCAGCAAAGAGTGTTTTTTAAATGCTCCAGATGTGAAAAGGTTTTTCCATTAGAGCTTGCAGTCAACACTGTAAGGCGTAAATCCCCAGGAAACCAGGTTTCCCTAGTTCGTGTGTTCATGCTCGGTTCTGTTTCACATTGCTCATGCTGTACAATTTCCTGGGAGAAGGGAATAGTTAAATCTGGCCAGACACTGCAAGGGAAAAGCGGTGCGCTCTGGTGATTCCCACCGGGCGCATGGCTCCAGCTGAAACCCAGCAAGAGCTCGGGGATGCTGCCTCTGAAGGAGGCCAGATAGTGCTGATGTCCTTATCACTCCTACCTGCTGCTGCGCCAGGCTGCTTCCCAGGGAGCGGGGACGCAGCAGGGGCTGGGCAGTTTGGCTTTTCACAGAGCTGGCCTCTTCTTCCAAACCACGATTATTCTGAGGTTGGCTGTCAGGCTGCTTCCGTGCAGATCAAACCTTCACAGGACAAGTCTTCTGATCTGCTATTTATAGACTTTTCACATGTAATAGATGCTTGTCCTGCCTAACAGTAAAGAGGGGAATGATGGGAAATGTGCCTCAGGGAGTCATCTTTACAGGGAAATCATAAAGATATATATAACGATCAAATGCTTTGATCAAAGCAAACCGAAGAACGACTGGATGCAGACTTAGTGGTGGCTGCTTGTTTCACTTCCCTACCACGGACATGCTATTCTACAAAAAACGGGGGAGGAATGGAGCACGTGTCTGCTTTCTGACTTCTGCTTTTGGAGGAGTCATGGTGTAGGTGCTGAATTTTGATTTCCCAAAGGAGCACGGAGAAAGGGTTCAATCAGCCTCTGATCTGCAGGTCAGGAGGCTCTCTGGCCCCTACTCACCACATGGGTTTAGATGCTCCACAGTTTGACTCCCAGCGTCTTTGATGATGGTTTTTTGCCAGCTAAAGAGCTCATCTGCTTTTGAATGGTGATCCTCAGGCTGAAGCCACTATACCTTCAGATGGCAATGTGTGTTTTTTAACCTAAAAACAACAACTCAGCTATCACTGGCACAGGCATTGTGTAGACTCTTCCCTCCTCACTGCTGGAAAGCAAGAGGTTAAATCCCTTTCCATTTTAACAAAAACATATTTTAACCTAATCCAACACTCTTTTACTTAACTCAAAAAAAGAAACAGGCATGCTGTGCTCTAATAAATTTTTCCTTGGCGCTCTTCCTTCTCTTTGAATCTTAGGGGAGAGGGGGTGAGAGAGACAAAGAGAGACAGAGAAAGAGATTAACTATTTGGGCAAGGCTGACTGCCCTTTAAGTTGTCAAAAACCTTGAAATATATATGAGTTTGCTGTACCGACGGTACCAGTAATGTAGGTCAGACCCTCGGGGCCTCCATGGCTTTCAGCTCAGCCTACCTGTAGATACTAGACACTGGATGTCAGCATCTCATTTAATAGCTTATAAAAGCCCCAAGATTGCGACATGGTCAGGCCCGGCCAGAAGAATGTTTTTATTTTGTTTAATTGACAATTGCTAAGTAAACCTGGCAACACGCGTGAAGTTAAATCACACTGAGACTTCAACAGACCATTCTGAGCGTCCAACTTTCTCCTCTGTGTTGGGAAATCACATTAACATTTTCATCTACTCTGCTCTCTTACGTACGCAATATTACTCCCCCATCACGCTCCCCGAGAAGCTTATTTCATGTTACTGCAGCTGACCCAAGCAACAGAGTTCCCAGCACTTACTTTCACAGTTAATCCTCGAGGCTAAAAAATTCTGCAATAAGGACTTCATTCCTGATGCTTGCTCTGTATTTTCCATGTCTCAGTTTCACCCGTCATTCCCTTGGACTACGTTAAAACGGTTCCTCTCCTGCCTTGCTTTCTCCCTTTACTATCCAAGACGCCCACTTCAAGGGAGTCAGCATTTCCCACAGAGCTATTTGCCGTTCTAAACTTGGAGGGGAGAACATGGCATCTGAAACGACACTGTGTGGTAACTATTAGCAGAGGCTGAATCGCCAGAATTACAAATGTACTCGGAGATAATACATTCCGTCCCTCTCTCCCAGTCCTTGCTGCTCAGGCGAGCTGTGTGTGCTTGGAGAGGTGTGGACCTTGGGGGTTGACTTTCTCCATTCCATGAGTTTCTCGGGGCTGCCAGGCAATTTTGTGAACTCTCTTAAGTGATTTTAGGGAAGAAGAGGAGATGTTTTCTGCAGCCAGTTTGGGGGCATTTTACAGAGAGTTTATATGTTGCACTTTTAGGCATTTCTAAAGGCTACAATTTAATCTCCTTTTCCCCTCCCTCCTCTGCAAATTAGTTCAGGAATTTTTGTGCCCTGCTGTGTGACAGACCGCTGTGCTCATCACCTACCTGCTAATACGACTTCCAAAGCCAGGCCTGAAGCCTTACCAAAAGGCTGCATTTTAACACCCTGTTCCTTTGCTAAGTGTTTCAGGAGGGGGGAAAAAAAAAAAATTGAACTGGTTGGAATCCGAAATTCTCTTGCCCAAGAGGCTGAGGTTCAAGCAGCCAGAACAAATTTTCCTACAGAACTGCCCTCTCACCCCAGCAGAGAAGAGACTCCATCACGATGCTTCATGGAGAAGCAAACACAAAAGGATATGCTGAACTCCTGTTGCTCTAACGCAGGAATTCCGAGAGTTAACAACAACCCACTGGGGCAACAGTCGCCTTCATTCCTCGTTTCTCAAATCCTGCGTCACAGTGGACAAGAATACAAAAAGATCATTCACCTACACATTTCTCAACAGGGTCTAATCAAGAGGGACTGCGGCGTGGCACAGGCTGGCTGAGAGGATTTCAAGGGCTGAGGTAAGAAGAGGGCTGAATAACATTTAAGAACTTTGAAATGTGAGAGCTACCTACAAAATAAAGTCATTGTTGGGAACAACGGTATTTCAGAAGCTACTCACAGAATGGCTGAATTCACTGTTTAAATCTACGTGAAATTTTATGAATACGGTTTGGTGGTACTCAATAGTGAAGAGATTTGAAAAGTTTCTGGTCAACTCAGGGGAGGGGCATTTTCAAAACATTTATCTTACAATAAAATCTGAAGAAAGCTATCTGAAGAGCAATCTCCTGCTCCCAGCTCCATTTTATTACTGTGTTCAGAAGTCCTGGCTGACAAGTGAGATTTGAGGTTTACAGGGTAAGTACAGTAATCTTGTGTCTCCACTTCAGAGCTCTTCTTCCATAGCTTGAACTTCACAAGCCAGCTTGGAGCCCTCCCTTCACAGAATCTGCGAGGGGTGTATGAAAAACAAATACAGAAACCTCTCGAGTTAACAGCCACCGCAGCCACCCCGTCTCTATCAAGACTGCATTTTTGGCTATGCCAAGCGTCAAGGAAAAACAAATGTACACCTACAAGCTCTCTTTAAATGCAGGGTTTAACAGCAAAAGTAAACTACAGCCACTTAGTGTTATCTCCATTGTGTCACACCGGGTGTTTGAAATAATTAGAACTTAATCCGAAAGACCTTAGAAGTAAAATTGTCTAAATCTAGTTCAACAAAGTTAAATTACTGCATGAAAAGTCCACATCGCTGCCGATTTCAGTCTTGTGAGGGACAGCGTCACCACGCTGAGGCTCCCAGGGCCGGGATCATTTCCCTGAAGCCCGAAAGCCCTTACAACGTGGCATTGCATTACGGGTTGTATAATGTAGTTTGGACACGCCAAGAAAATGTCTTCAGTCTTACTTTTACAAATATGGCAATGATCAAGCCAAAGCATGATGTGAAGGTTGATTATATTTAAAGCAATTTAACATGTTGCAACAACATTATCCTTAATGCTGCTCCATTAACTGGAAGTGCAATCTAACAGCAATGCAAACACGAGGTCTGTGGACCTGCTCCTGCAAACCTGATTCCCATCAGTAACGTTTACCTACATGAGTAATCTCCCTGAGGTAAAGGTAATGGTTGAAAGGGAAAAACTGAGAAGCCGGTTACAAAACTTGGCTCCAGCAGCACAACTCAGCAGTTCGGTTCTTGTTCTACGGCGGCTAAAAGCAGTGCCCAGTCTCGACAGCGACGCAAGTGTTTCTTAGCCGCTTCCATCTGTTGCCAAAGATTGCTGCAGGACACCAAAAAGCAGCTATTAGGAAACTCTGTTAGAGTGATTTCCCTCTTCTGATCACCAGCCCGCAGAAGGATCAAGCTGCAGCCTCTCGGTGGCTGCAAACACCGTGCCAGCAGGGTCTTGGCAAGTGGGGGTTGAGGAGCTGGAGAAAGCTACCAAGTCCCTTCCACTGACCCAACCAATGGCTGCTGCATAGCCAGAGGAGATCGTAGTCACAGATAACGCTTTTTGGGTGAGGACAGCGCCAGTAGTGTTAGTTCAGGGATCTGATCGGTTGTGGAATGTTATTTCATTTGCATCATTTAATTACTATTCACGACTGCTTTTTATGTATACATAGGACATGTTAAAATCTAGTTTACAAAAGCAGTGAGGAAAGTAGCAGTGCAGCACAATGGCAAAGATAACAACTTCATAATAATTTGTACATCACCGACCACAAAACCCCTACATATAATAGCTTCCTTTATTTATATGTCAACAGATTTGATATTCCCCGATAAAGAACGATGCATCTTTCAGAAATACATAGGCACGTGAGATGGAAAGCAAACCAACCCACAAGAGAGCACAGGATGCCAAAGCCAGCTGCGAAGGCACTCCAGAACTGCCAGAACAGGTACTGCAATGGGAACTCTATCATCACCACAGCAGCCCTGTAATTATCACCAGCCACACCACATACCTCAGCTCCACCAGTACAGAAATGGTCTGAGATCAGCCGTCACATCTGAGTGACAGCAGAGGACTCTCCCTCATATTCGCAATATCACAATAAGCACCACAACAGTAAATGAGTCCCACTGGAATGGGGAGAATGACTTTACCAGCTGTGCTGGCCCACAGAAGACATTTCCCATCACTGAATACACACAGTTAAAGCTGTGGATTCCAAACCTCATGAGCTTGCAGGACTACTTGCTACCTGCCAATAGACTTGCATCCTCAAAGGCAAACTTTCACCCGGACAGATATGATGGCAATACGGCTCCCAAATTCAGCTCATGGCCCTCAGAGCACCATAAAACTGGCTGTGGATGAGAGGTGCTGCCACTCGGTCGCTAAGAATTATCCATTTAAAAATCAAAGTAAAGGTTCTTGCCAATTCTGACAGTGCTTTTACTGTACCCACTCTGAGATCCAGCCAAAGCAGCTGCATCAGGGACAAGTATTCCTGCGAGACATGTGGGCACCAACACGGTATGTCTTGAGGAACCACAAACCAGTTCAATATAGTCTGATTCAGTATTGGAAAACCTATAAGAGCAAGCCCCAAGACACAGAGTTGGAAGTGGGTTTCCACTCTCTCTTAGTGATGCACTAGTCAACAACCAACGAATCTTCTCCAGTCTTCAAACCTAGGTTTGGAATGTGAATTCAGTTGGGGTATGACACCAACCTACAAGGCAGCTAAAATCCCTCGGTAAGCCCCCCACGCTATGTTATCTACAGCTCATACTAAATTGAAGACGACACACATCTACTGAGAGAAGTCCTGTGGAATGCTCCGGAAGACTCACCTCCATCAAACACATTCATTCCTTAGGAGAGCTCACTAATGACCTACTCACTTCACCACCCAAGACTTGCAGAATACCCTTGAAGGGCAATTTTTCCACCCTTAGACAGGTCCTAATAGTTTTTATTGTTAAGAGTCCATATGTAAGGATTTAAAATGGATTTAAGAATTTTTTAATGGATACAGACTCAGTCTGAATGGGAGGGAAGAAGAGGGTGGGAATGTAGCGGTGGCAATGCTAATGCAGAGCTCAAAGGCTGGAGTCCTCTGAGCCTCCCCAGTAAAACTTTTGCTCCTCCAAAACAGCAAGAAAATATTTCAAATGCCAGTTAAAAGCTCCCACACAGGGAGATACTGAAAACTAGTTAACTGTCCTATTACACAGAAAAATAAAGCTATTATCTGTATTGATAAAGACACTACACTGCCATGGTGACTGGATGCAGCATTTCCAGCAGGAGCTCCAGGGACAGCAGAGCTCAAGTGCGCTGAGACAGCCTGGGCTGTCCAGAAAGGAAAGACACCAACACCTTTTGCCAAAGCCCAGGAGAAGCCTCTGATTTCCCATTCTTACCACTCCCTGCCAATGACCAGTGTGAGTCACAGCTCGGTGCCACCGCTGATGAAGGTGCCACCACTGATGTCATCCTTTTCAGCCATGCCAAAGATCAAGGGTGTCGTAATTTTGTGGTGTGAGCAGCCTCCCGCAGGTCTAACTGTGTGTGTTGGGGCTCACTCCTGCAAGATGTGACCCTCAGAGGGTAAAGAGCTCCAGAACAGGAGGCTACCCATGTCTCCTGGCTGTCCCCTCCGCACTTCCAGAGCAGCTCAGCCCAGTTCAGCCCTAAGGCTTTCAAAAGCAAGCAGTCCTTTAAAATAAAACTGCAGGCATCTTTAAATATTTAAACAAATAATTGTCTCTGATGTTTGAACTCAACAAGAATATAGAGGAAATGTGCAATTCCACAGTTAAAAGGAGATCTGTGGAAGATGCTCCTCACCTTGGTAATTTAGCTGTCATTCAAAAGTAGACTAAATTACAAGAGCTATGAAGATTGGTCGGGAAACCATCAGCACAGTCACTGTTTTATTTTGACAATCTTGACTTTGCAAAATAGACTTTTCTTAAGGAGTTAAACATCTCTTTGTAGATATAAAAGCTATTTTTGAGAGGGGAGGAACATAAAAGCATAGCCTGAGAGGTATCAGAGTTGAAGTTAGCTTTGTACTGCACGTATCTGACCTATTCACTCGGTAATGGCCTAATCAATCTCCCTATCTCCCACAGTAGTGATTCATTATAGCACAGGCCTTATCTTTGTATCAAAGTCAAGAAGAAAGGCCGCCACAGACAGAAGGAAATACATCTCTCTGATACACCGAACATAGTTTAAATACCAGCACTGATAATATGTTGGACACTTGTGAGTCCCATGTACACTTAATCACTCCTTTCCTTCAATGGACTAAGAATAATATCGGCATAATTTACTGTGCTTTACCCCCTACTTCTTCCAAGACATCTGGCACACATCCAGGGAGTGGCACTTCTGAGGCAGGAGGACCACGGTGAGGCTTTGAGGGAGGGGAAGAGGGTCTGAGGGCTGCATAACTGATGAGAAGATTATTGTTGCCTGCATAACTGATGGAAAGAAAATCTCTTCAGCCTCAGAGGTATTTCAGCGCTCGGGAGACTGGAAGAACTCTGCCATGACAAGACTGCTTGACCCCTGCGGAGCTAGCCAAGGCGCTGTCTCACCTTCTGCTGCCTCTGTTCAAGTTATGCAGAGTCTAATTCACAGTCCCATTTGATTCCTTGCAGAACTTGGATAACCAGAGCAGGGAGGGAGGAAGAAGTGCACTTTCACCTCCAGCTTGACTAAGAAACCTCATCCCTCCCTCCCCTGCCAGAAGGAATTTTGCTAGGAACAAGGGTGACTGCATCAGCTGGGTGATGATGTTTCCTACCCTGGTGCTCAGCCTGCCACTCCTCTACTCCTGTTGCCATGCCGCTTGGAGCCAACACAGTGGGCAGGGACCGCTGCCAGCTCTTACATGTACATCTGGCCAGCCTCCTTGTGCCAGATGGATGTGAGGTGCTGGAAAGACCTTCCTTATAATCATGCTAATCTGGAGCTGAATTCATAGCTATACTTCTGCTACTGACATCATTCCTCCATACAGTGGGGGGTTATATCTGAATGAGAATCAAGGATTTGCACTTACCCAGAAGCAGCACATGATCTAGGGGAGGTTTTACCCCCAAATGTGCTAAACCATTCTTCCACCATACAAAGCATCACTTAGTTGTTTCTAATTTCTCAAACACAAAGGGTCTGATGTAAAGGAACACACAGATATTTGTCATCTGGAGAACACCCGTCACCTCACCCCTGTTTTCTAACGGCATTCTCTTTCTTTCTGAGTGTAACACGCTTGACCGTGTCACTTCAAGACCATAAATCGCCATGTGCTGCTGCAAAGGATCAGCCACTCCCTTTAAAACCACAGCTGACCGTGTCCCTTTCACAGAGCCCCAGCAAGCAGAGTGGGAGGGAAGGACTCAATAGAGAATCACAGAATCGTCTGGTTGGGAGAGACCTTTAAGATCACCGAGTCCAACCGTTCACTCTGCACTGCCAGGGTCCCTAAACCATGTCCCTCTAACGATACCTTATAAAACTGACACCTTCAGGGTCTATCTCAGAAAAAAATGCAGGTTAAACCAGGCACCTAGAAATGGTTTTATTCCTAACCTCGCTATGTTGAGGCTTTCGTGCACAGCCTTCAGAACCACTGCACTTTATTATATCATTTAAAAGCAGCTAGGTCATCTTTCCATCCATGAAAACACAGTCAGTGATCCGAGTGAAACAAAAGCGGACCGATCACGTAGCGTGTTTTATTGCTTTTATTGCTGTGTGCACTGCACAGGCCCGGGAGTGCAGCCCCTCATGGCCCAATACACAGGTTTACAAACCTTTAACACATCCTAAAAGTTGAGGGATGACACGTTTTTCTCTCAAAGGCATTTGATTTCTAAAAATCCTAAGACCCTTTCACTGTCATTCCTGTTATTTATGCAAGAAAAGAGGTACAAACGACCATACGAGTGGCCTGTATGTAAAACAAAGGGCTCTGCTCACCTCTGCGGGCAGAAAATGCCGACCCTGTGTTTTAGGTTGGTAGTTGGACCCAGGTAAGATGGGGAGCTGCATTTCCAAGCAGAACTTCCTCTGAGCCCTCTCCTGGAACGATGGTTCACTGGATTCAACTAATGCGCAAAATGGGTGCTACAGGCAGACACCCAGGGAACGGGCTTCTTCTGGGAAACATCTACCGTGAGCACTTGGGGTTTGCTCTCACAATGCAGGACACGCTGGGTTGTGTAGATGCAAGCAGTTAATCCACATCCGTGCACAAGATACAAACACTGGCTGCCCACATTTCACTGGCACACGTTTGCAGGAAATGTATTTTCAACTTGCGGCTCTCTGCAAAACAACAGAGGGAACGGGACGCTGGACTCGGCCATGTGCAAATTAAATCTATGCCATTTTACTTCCACTATTTTCACTTACAACTATTCTGCAAACACCACGAGGATGTCCAAAATCTTGTTTCAATTACAGGACCGAGAATCACTGAAGCACAAACACCAAAACAACTGTTCTTTCAGTTTGTTTCTTAACCTTCGCCGTAGAGGACAGGAAAACTTCCTTTTCTCCCTAGAGACTTTACCCCAGTGTCAGCTTCAGTCACCACAGTTTTACAAGACTATAAAGTTAGCAGCCTCTAACATCCAATTAGCAGTTCCTATATAAAGCAAAACCAGTCCGTGCTATTGTATTCACAATTACCTGAAGCTCACTACGTCTTTTCCCCTCCTTGCCTAAACACCAACTGCCGACACATTTTCCTTAGAAAACTGAAAGGGGAAGTAAGAATTAACACTCCTAATAATCACTGAAGAGACAAAACCTCATAGATCTGCCATATTAAAAAAAAAAAAAAAAGAACAAAAAGAACAAAAAGAAAAAAGATTTAGGTTTATATAGCTGGAACAACTTGGTTCAATTAGAAGGCATGAGGTTAAGAAATTCGACTTTTACCTTGCTAAGAACTCAGGCTATTTTCTGATCATCTCAGAAATTTTTGCATAGCTTTTTGTCTTGTGGTCTCTTTCTTGCTGCCATTTCACATCAGTCATAGCTGAGGATCCCCGGTGAAGCTACTGTCTAAACGTATTAAGAGACAGCTCCCCGTCTCACAGGCTTGTACTGAATGGTCGGTACAAAACCAGGAATGAAGCGTGACCATCAGTTCTGCAGATGCATGAGAGAGGCACAGGAAAATCAAGAATTTCACCCAGGTCACGCAGAGTGTTTGCATGAGGAATGACGTGATGTCCGTCCTCGTAGCTGTAGCCCAGCACTCAAACCATAAAGACATTTTTCCTTGCCAGCTAAACAAGCTGATCGTTTTTTTCTCCCCCTGACCTGGTGGAGAACCAGTTGAAGAGATGGCAGCAGCACATCCTTGCTGGCCACTCAGCCATGGGACTGCCAGGAGCAGCAGCTGGCCATGGGAAGCAAGTGTTCCCCTTGACTTGGGACCTGTGAGGTCACAGCTGGAGCCCCGTTTTGCCTCCCCTCACACCTTACTATGTGAGGTAACAGCAGACCAGCGAGAATTGAGCAGCTAAGATGGTCAGGGGATGGAGTTACACGAGTCCCAGGAACGTGGGCTTGTGTCACCTGCAGAAGAGAAAGCAGAGGAGAGACGGCCAGAGTGGAGGAGACCGAGCCAGCCTCCGCTTGGAAGTGCACAGTAAAAGGACAAGAGGACAACACCATAAGCTGCAGAAATAAATCCCTGATGGGAACGGCTGAGCGCTGCAGAGGGCCCCAGAGGGGCTGGAGCGCTTCATCCTCTGCATGTTTTTTACACCAGACGAAACACAGTCCTGAGCAACTTGAGACCACTTTGAAGTCAGCCCTGACAGGAGGTTAGAAGAGCTGACCCTCACCAGCTCCTTCCCACCTACATTTTTCTATGATTTCTAACTTCTAGGCATCATTATCTTATGCTTACACAAGTACCAGCAACAAAGCATGTGTGAATGCAGGTCCATGACCAGCGTGACACCTCTGCTGCCACTTGTTCTTAATCCTCTAACATTTTCATGAAGCAGCGGTCAAACAGCAAGTTCCCAGGCCAAAGGCACTGCTCACAACAACAGGGTTTTGATGAGCATCTGCGAGAATAAGTGCTATCCCCAACACACGCATCTCTTGCAGAAGTACTGCTTTTTGAGATGAAAATACGTCCAAAAACACATTTTTTTGCGAGCAATGCTGCTCTGGCAGCGCATCAGAACATCAGCTTCCAGAGAGCTTCAGGGCTAGGATCCCACACAGCTTTCAACAGAAAGAGCTGGCCAAAACTCTTCCGTGCACAGTTCATCCAGGGGAGGGGAAAGGGATCCATCTGCGCCCCCTCCCAGTTTCTTTCTCCAGCATGTGCCTCAACCAGGTTGGCTGTCACACCAGATCATGTCATGGGGGTTATGACATCACACGACTGAAACAGCCCAGAGCGATCGATGTAAGACAGATTGCGTTTGACACCCGGGGAAGATTTCAGTCCCTGCGTCTGCGATCCCCAAGCCTTTGTGTTTAATTCCTGTTCCCACCACATCAGCAGAATGCTGCGAGCAGGTTACCGAGCCACTACTGCCTGCATCAGCACCTACGCAGGAAGATCTTCTCCTCCCATATGCAGCACGCTGCAAGCTGGGATGTCAAACTGAATACAGGAGGAAAACAGGACAACGCCACTCCTGTGGATGTCAAGGCTAAAGCTGGACCCCTCATTTGACCTCGCTGACACCTCTTTAAAAGCGATTCAGAAAACGGTCCTAAGGAAAATACAGGCTAGATACGCACCAAAGAGTACAACTCCCTGCCTCTAACTTACACACGACAAGCAGAAATACGATGTCTGCAATAACCTCTCTGTTTTACCCAAGAGCAAGACATAAGTCTGTTGGTTTAACTAAGAAAGTATCCTAGTACTGCATTTATTTTTAAAAACCTGGAGCCAGACTACAAACCTATATGACTGACTTAGAAAAATAATCTAAGATAAATCAGTCTTCCTCATAATTTTTTTTTTTAATTTTCAAGAAGGAAAACACTCATTTAAATGGTCCTATTTTGTAAAAAACGTATGAACTATTTCTCTTTAAGTGTAGGGATTATCCTACACTTCTTCCCCTTGTTCTATTCTGTTGTGGTTCGCCAGGCTGCCTTTTTCCACACATCTTTCAGCACTAAAAGGAGTTTCTTAAGGAGGTGGAAGCCACAGCCCAGCTGCCCTGCCTCCTGCGGGCTCTCGGGACTGGTGTTTTGCTCTAGAGTGCGACTCCACGTACCTTCCCCTGTAAAGATCGAAGAGATTGTCCACTGGGTTTCATCAGAGAAAAAGATACATGGAAACAGGGGAGGAAGAAACGGAACTTCATACTATTCAGGGTGACAACAGCTCTGACATACCTGGCTGTAGAAACTTCCACCCCCAAGTTCGCGCTGTCTCTTCTCTGATCTCCATGGGTAGACAGCCTAAGCTGCAGCCGGAGCACCCACGCTTAGGAGACCAATTAGATTTGCCCTCCAGCAAAACTTATTTCACACTTGGCACGCTATACATCGGCCCCACCTATGCCATGGTCATGACGGAAAATGCCTTTTCTGTAGTTAACCAACCTCAATGCTTTTCACTGGCAAGATTAGATACATCTGCACGACTCTCCACAATATTGATTCATCTACCAAAACAGAAAGTCACCTTATTTCTGACCTCAGAGGTTCAATGGAGAAGCAGCTTTTGCCACCTGGGAAACCTGCATGAATGACAAGAAGTCAGCTGGGGAAAATACATCTATTTTAATTGAAAGAGAAACCTTGAAAAAGCTGATATCATGTTTTATTCCCAGGCAGTATCACATTCCCAGGAAGGGAGGTAGGTTGGGTGAAAATGGAGAGAAGCTCCCCGTTTGACACACGGGTGTGAAATCCTTTCTCACTCATTCGGTTTTGGGCCAGGATAGGACAGCCCTCAGGTTTCCACCAAAGGAGAGGCCCACTAAGTACTTTTTTACTCTCAAATATTATTCATTATTACCACACAATCACAGAATCATTTTGGTTGGAAGAGACCTTTAGATCATCAAGTCCCCCCGTTCCCCCAGCACTGCCAGGTCCCCACTGACCCCTGTCCCTCAGCACCACCTCCACACAGCTGGGAAACCCCTCCAGGGATGGGGACTCCACCACTGCCCTGGGCAGCCTGCGACAGCCCTGCACAACCCCAACGGGCAAGAAATGGTTCCTCAGGGACAACCTCAACCTCCCCATGGAACAACTGGAGGCTGTTTTCTCTCATCCTGTCACTTGTTCCTGGGGAGCAGAGACCGACCCCACCCTCACTCCAACCTCCTGTCAGGCAGCTGAGGAGAGTGATGAGATCTCCCGTGAGCCTCCTTTTCTCCAGACTGAACCACCTCAGGTCCCTCAGCTGCTCCTCGTAAGACTTGATCTCTAGACCCTTCACCAGCTTCGTTGCCCTTCTCTGGATGCAATCATTGACCCTCCTTTGTTAGTGGAGATAAGAATCAATTCCTTTGCTGCCTTTAGATCTTCATACATTAAACTAAAATTAATACTGATCTAATACTGGTCTTGTGCAGCGTTTGGTTCCAGGATTCTCTATCCTGGTGAATGTGTTCGACTCAAGTAACATGTCCTTGGACTTGGGACAAGTTTTGGCTGGGGAGAAGAAGAGGAGGAGAATGAAAGTGAAGACATTTTACTCTCTTATGAGATTTATGAGAAGAAATTTGTGCAGCTTCCAGTATGGCCATGTTAAGGGTCAGGAAAAGTTCACAGCAGTTGGGTTTTGGTTTTTTTGGTTTTTGGGGTTTTTTTAGATATAAAGCAGAATTCACTTCAAAAATCCACCATGATTTCCGCACGTCCTAGACGTCAACAAGAGCTTCTGGGAACATGTGTATCAGTCTGATAAAAAGCTATACCACAATTCCCCGTGGTTTCTGTGTTTCTCTAAGTGTGCAGAACCTGCACAGCTGGTTAACAAAGTCTCTTCTAAAAGACAACAGGCACCGCGACAATGAGCGTTATTTTGTAGACCAGCTCCAATAAGCACAGTGTTCCCTAGGAATGAAACCTGGTTGAAAGAAAAGTATTCGTAATTTTTTAGGATTCTTTGAAACTAAGATTAAACAGAAATCTAGAATAAACATTAGAAACATTAACCGCAAGGACTAATGACTGCACATAAAAGCTAAAAAACATTAAAAGAAATTCCACAGTAGTCGTTTATAAAATACGACACTGGTCTCTGAATTCTCTAGTTCATTATTAATTAAAAAAACCCCAAAATCGCTTTGGCTATGTGAAAAAATGTTAGAGAACGAGCAATGCCTGAGAAACAATATCTAATGTGTTACCATGCACATTTTTTAAAGCAATAAAGGCTTATCCGCCCAGCATCTGTGCATTAGATTAACTATGAGCGTTATCTAAAACAAACATAAGCAAAACTACATCGTTAGATTAAAATTTGGTCTTTCCTTGACATGTTACTAACTTCGGTAACAGATCAGCTTTGTACAGACAGAGTGATTTTATTTCTGCCTGCACAGAAAGTCATTCGGGGTGGGTGTATCAAACCAGGACGGGGAAAAAGCCATTTAGGGGCCACCACATGAATGTCAAAAGCCTTTGTCACCCAAAAAAAGCCCAGTACCTCTCTGATGTAATCACCCAGCTTTCAGACAGTCTAGCTGGTACTGGCATGAGAAAAGTTTTTTTCACAGACAAAAGTTTTTTAAATCTACAACAGCGAAGCTGGGGAGGAAGGATTTTTTGGGGAGTCTAGACAGGACTTCAAAGACCAACCCACTCCCAGGACAGCTCATCAAGGGACCAGATGGGCTGCAAGGGGGGAAAAAGACCTCAAAACCCCCTCAGACATCCTGGCTACCACCCCGAGGACATGAAGCCCCGAGACAGACGAGATAATACCCTGCTACTTAAGACCTAGGGAAAAAAACCTCCAAAAGTTATTAATTAATTCCCAGCAGAAGGCTGCACCAGCAACGAATCAAAAGGGACCGCGTTTCTCACCGTTTGCCCTCTTCATTAAATAAAGCTAAAAATCAACCAAAGGTCTCTTTTGGGTTATGTCAGACAGTTGCCACCTCCAAAGGCAACTAACTGAGTTATTTTCTTCCATGACCCGTGTCAGATATATGCCCAGGCAGACTTCAGCACGGCCTCCCAGATACAACCAGTTGCTCACAACAGACCCTTCCCTCAACGAGCTTTACTATCTAAATAAAAAATGCGAACAAGAGCAGTATTATCGCTGCTTTACAACTTGGGAGGGGGAAGCTGATTTACAGCCACTCATAAATCTGTGCTGGTGCAAAACAATCAACCCAGATCTCTTGGTTGGAATAGGCTTTTTTTTCTTCCTTTTTTTTTTTTTTAAGCAAAAACACATGTTGATTGATGTCACAATTTTTTTGCAGGTTCATGTTGATCTTAATGAATTGTTTATGTAAAAACAAAAGCTTCGTACCATTCTGAATCCTCTCTAGATGGCTTCAGGCAAAGAGTAAATTATTGCATTTGAAATGACCTTTCATTTCAAATTGTTGATGAATAAAATGGAAAACTAAATTAGTAAAAACAAGTAAGACAGCTTGATTTTCTCCAATAAAATAGTTTTTACGATGTTTTAACTATTATTTTTAAATTTCCATTTGTTCCACATGAAATTATTTACTTTTCAAAACAATCTACTATAGCCAATTCTCAGCCACGTACCGGCTCAAAGAAAAAACTGAGTGATCCAAGTTCAGACACAAACCTCAGACTCCACAAGTGATTTGTCATTGTAGCTGTATCCCACTGCAGCATCATTTCTAGCTGTGGCTGAGAAACTACAGGGAACAAGCATGAATGGAGAGCAGACCAGAGTGAAGCTAGGTAAAGGTCCAGCAGTATGACACAGCTATTCCAAAAGCTGGAAAAAACAATGTTTCTCCATGGACCGTGTCTGTGCAGGAAATCAAAAATCATTCTGGAAGCAGAAGGTGGTGGAAAGAAGCTTTTTTTTTTTTTTTTATACCCTACACTGTGTTTGACTGAGGACATAAACTTTAGCACTTGAGGAATATTCAGGTTCATCAGATGGTTTTGTGTGATGAAGACCTGGGCCATGTCTACCAAGGATAATCCCTGTAACCTCCCCTTGTGCTCACTGGTACCCGTTCCTCCTTCTCAATAAGAAACGACAGACTCACAGATGGTTTAGGTTGGAAGGGACCTTCACAGCTCATCCAGTCCAAGCCCCTGCAGGGAGCAGGGACATCTGCAACTAGAGCAGGGTGCTCAGAGCCCCAAGGGCCAACCTGACCTGCCATGGTGCCAGGGATGGGGCTTCTGCCACCTCTCAGGGCACCCTGGGCCAGGGGCTCACCACCCTCAGTGTAAAACAATTTCTTCCTCCTCTCTAGCCTGAATCTCCCTCTTTCAGTTTAAATCCATCATTCCTTGTCCGCGTGCAACAGCCCCTGGTAATGAGATAAAAGAAACAGGAACATCTCACATGTGGCCATTCAGAAATGTTATAATCATCATCATCATCATCTAATTTAGTCTCTTCTAAAAAGAAAAATGAAAGTAACACAGGCAAGTTCTTGTGTACCGTCACTACCACACACAGAGTTGTAAGTCCCTTGTTCACAACCAAAGACTAGAAAAACGGTATGATCAAATTCAAACAGAAGTCACCCAAGAGTTACATTTATGTATTTGACTTAGTTCAGCTAAGCTCATTCTAACCTCAGCTGCAAAAAAACCTCTGTTATAGGTTACGAAGGATCAGGGATACATGAAATGCAGACAGCAGGTACTGCCCCAGGACCGAAGGGTCGTCGTCACGAGCAGCAGCTGGAGGTTTAAAACACATCCTCTTGAGATGGTTTGCAAAGCAGCTCTGGAAAGGTGAACCTCAATTTGCAAAAGGCATCGTGGGGATATCCAGCCCCACACCTGCAGTTCAGGGCTCCCGAAAGCAGCAGATTTCAGGCCTCGGATCCGAAAATACAGGTGATTTGTCCCAACAGGAAAGCCTGGTTTTAATATGCAGCATTTTCCTGCTTCTTCTGATTACCACGGCGTTCATTTGGATTTCTATTTAGTCTATGCAGGGAAACGATAAGAACCAGACCTGACAACCTTTAAGATGGACTTTACCTCCTGCTCCAAAAAGGCAGCTGCAGCCTTTACAAACAGCCCCTGCCCATGTACTTGCGATGCCACAACCCCTGCACAACACCGTACCTACCTGCGCTAAAGCATCCACGGGGGATTCCAGTCTTTATTTACCTTCTATATGAGGGAGTGCACAAAGCACTTCCTCCTGCACCAGACAGCACCTTTTGAAGGAATAGTCAATATTTCGTTGTATTTTGCACATTTCTCAGCTACCGAGGCCCAGCAGTGGCTGAAGATCTGCACACTTCAGAGTATTTATTTGCATCGCAGACAATAAAGTACCTTCTATGTGTGGAAGCCCATTAAAAAAAATGGTCTGAGATAACTTGGCTTCCCAAACTTTCCTGTACGTGTGGTTTATTATTGTCCCTTCCCTAGCTCTTATCCAAACAGTCCTGACAGCTTGTTTATTGAGAGCTCTGCAGAGGTCTACCTATGCCACGGGCTGGTGACGGAACCGCCAAAGAGTTCTAACTACAGTCTGACCTGAAAAATAAAACATTTTAAATAAATAAATAAAAATCACTAGGGTAAACTGTTTAATTTGTGGACAATACGGTAAAACATTCTCTAGCGGCTCACTGCCGTTTAGATAGAATTTCTACCTGAAATGTTACAGGTGACATCTTCCACTTTGCTATTATATCACCAAGTATAAAATCCACCCAGAAAAACTTCTGCTTGGGGGATTTTTAAGTAGAATTCATGGTTCCTTCTGCTGAAGTTCCATTAAAGCAGAGATATAAATGTTCATATAGTCAGTGAAGCTATTCAATTAAATTATATGTACGTTTATGTTACATAGATCAGTCTACAGATATCTATATAACAACATATATGTGCTGTTTTCTAGACAGCTTTTTTTTAAAAATTGGATTCTGGGAAACTGTTCAGCCCTGACCAAAAAAGGCACATTTTTACCCATGATACACTTAAAAGCCCAAGTTGCAGCAGTTGAGCTTTCTCAAGCACTACTCCATTAACACCCTCATCATTTACCCAGAAGGAGCGCTGGGGAAGATCAAAGGTGGCTTTGTTTCCAGACCGTCTCAGAAAGGTCTGTTCAATGCCACACGGCCAGGGGAGGAGTTCAACAAAGACGCTGAATTAAGGTAACCCCGAACTTACTTTAGATGGATCAGTCATCCGAAGGAACTCGGATTTACTAACAGCTCCAGACGAGACTCAACAGTTACTCTGCAAAACAGCCTCGCAGCACCTATAAGGTGGTGGCAGCAGTTACCCCTCAGGGGTAGCTCACTTGGCCACTTGCCTTTAACAACACTTTTAAAATATACTCGTAAACAGGGAGTGAAATCCTCGCCTGTTGAAGTTCCTCACTAAGGTTTGGTTTTCGTCTATAGAGCTTAACATGGATAACACGGTTATTAAAAGCAATAATTACAAATAGCTTTTTAAAGGCAATTTAGGGGCTTTTTAGAACTACATATAAAATGGAACCTTTTAAATGAGACCATAAAAGGTTTTATAGCTAAGTACTACGATAGCAAGCACACGCTGAAATGCTGGAATTTTGTACTGATTCCACATTAAATACAGCGTTAGAGCATTGCTGTAGGACTCCAAGAAACTAAACAAGCCAGAGACTTTCCACTCAGAACTCAAACTGTATCATTAATTCCCCAGGAATGTGCTTTACCTTTGCTTCACGCCTGTTACCCAACACTGAAGAGTCTACAGGTCAAACACTGACTGTGACTTCATTCACCCTTCAGCGCCGCAACAGAAAACCTATTGCTAGCCGTGAGGATGCACAACTAGAGCTGAGGACATAACCTGAAAATAAAGGAGTTGAAGAGGTGATGCTAGAACTGGAACTGAGTTTGTGCTTCTGCGAACAAGGCAGGGGAGCTCTGAGGAGATGCAGTTTCCTTTGTCGGTGCTCTGGTGGGCTTGTTGAGCTCAAATCAGTTCAACCTTTCATATTCTTTAAATTTTAAAATGTGATTAAGCAAATGTGATTCTGAACCTACTCAGGAGAAGAATCCTAGAAAAGGAACAGTCTTTCAACCAACGGTTGCTAGACATAGATCAGCCATGCCCTTGTCTTATTGGGTCTGGGCAAAAAGTATTTCCCACCCCATGCAAATCTTAGCTGTGGTTCAAAGAAGCTTTACTACATCTTCTGGACAGAAAAACTGTGATAAAGAAGAAAAAGCATGAGGAGCAGCTGAGCAGGCTCTTGAGAGATGGAAGAGAAGAGAGACAAGACATCAGTAATGCCTTTTCCTGGGCTGTTCCCTCTTAGGTCTAAGGCAGACGGGGTCAGGCAATGAACCGTGACTCCTCCAAGTCAGCTCCTTCCCAAGGCTGCTCTTCGGGGAAAGCGCTTACAGCAACTTCTCAAGTAGTAACTCATGGCTAACATAAAATATTCTGTCTGGCCCAGCTGTATTAGGAGATCTTTCCTAACAGGTAGGAAAAACTACATTAAAAACCCTGAATTGCAAACCTGTATTTGGGAACTTTTATAAAGGCAAGTTTTGACCTTCGGGTTTCACAGTGCTGGAGCAGTTGCAGTCTGTCGTGCCAATGAGTATTTAGGGAGTCTTAAATCCAGAGACTATTTGGCTGTTCTGCACTCATGCAACTCCCAGGAGTCACGATTCCTGATTAAATGTTTGCTGAAAAGCAGGAATGCCATGCGACTCCCCCAAAAAGAAGGGAGCATCTTAGGCTCATACTGTTTTTGCTGACCAAATCATCTAAGAGGCATTAGTCGATATAGTGAGCTAACTGCCTGGAAAACTTCAAACTTACTAAAAACAAACCCACTTTTATATGATTTATAAAACATATTTTAAAAAGACAGCAGAAAATTTCTATACAAAAAGAAAGCCACGTGCTACGTAGAAAGGCACCATCCTATCTACTCCTGTCACTGCAGCAGGAAAAAAAATTCAAGATACTTTTCAAAACTTAAATGAAGCCTGCTAAATTAGCCAAATATCACATAGTCGCACTATGCTTAAAGAATAACCGACAGTGCACCTCGTTCAGAACAGCCCCTGACGGAGCATCTGATGGTCTTGTTACCTTCAGCACTTTGTGATTTCATTATACAAATGACAAACCAAGGCATCGCTCTGCCAGATGGCTAATACTGCCTTCCAAAGCAGAGTGCAAGTCAAATTCAACAGGCCACCACCTTTATCCTCCACACCGCCCCAAACATTCCCCTAACTGAAATGATTTCTTTCAAAAGAGGAAAAAGTGGCAGAAAACTTAGAGAACAATCCGCTGGCAAGGTGCAGAAAGCGCTTAATGCCACTCAGTACCCAAATCGCTCTTTGACACCTCTGCAGGTGATGCAGCAAATGAAGCTGGAGCACAACAAACCCAGATGAGCTTCTGACCTATATATGGAGATTCTTCTGGGCTTTCTGTTAAATCTTGCGTTACTGAAGCAAACACTAAAAAAAAAAAGGAACGGTGGTGTAAAACTCACCAGCCCTTTCAGGTACAGCAGAAGTGACAGCACTGCTGGACCTCACCAAGACGTTCAGCGGTTGTTGTACCTCAGCACAAAGAAGCACCTCCAGAAGACTGTCCTTGCACTGGTTGGCGCTGTGGGCAATACTGAATAACTACTGCCAGGGTTTTCCTTTTTCTGATCATGAACAATAAATGAGCAAGCCCAGGATTAGCAGTTAATTTGAAAGCAGGCTCTTGGTGGAACATATCTTCCAAGATGGATTTGGTAGTACAAGACAGATCCTCTCACCAATGGTATGCTGAGATAGCTCTACTAGATTTAGTAAGACTAAACAACTTATATGCACCACAGAATCATTTAGATTGGAAAAGACCTTTAGATCATCAGGTCCACCCGTTTCCCCAGCACTGCCAGGTTCCCACTAACCCCTGTCCCTCAGCACCACACCGATACATTTTTTAAACCCCTCCAGGGATGGGGACCCTCACGTTAAAAATTGTCCCAAGCAATTTGCGTGTTTTTCCCATCATCTTCTGAAATTTTCTTATCACAATGCCAAACAAAGCAATATTTACTCTGTTGGAGTAATATAGGAAGAATTGTTTTTATCGAGTCAAAGCAGCTATCTGTAGTATGCTTTTTGGCTGAAGTACACTGTTTAATTGCTGAAATACCCTTAAACTTCGATAAAAGGAAAAATAACATTCTGTATTGCTCGAGGAATTTCGAAGCATGAAAAAAGGCTGTAAAATAACATCAGTGGCTCAGTTTTATAAGCGTCTTTCAAAATACAACCCCAAATGTCAGCTACGGTGAGCCCTGCCATTAATCAGCCTATGCCACTGCTTTACATCAGATGTAAGATCAGAATATTCTTGGTAGGTACAGAGAGGGCACTTCTCTTTCAGAGACAGAGGAAGAGGGGATGAGGTTCGGTTTCCCAACAGCTACAGAGTTTCACATCTTTATTTACAAATATTCTAGGAAACAAAGCATTCTGTGACCTTAATTTAGGTGGCAACACCAGCCACCACGTGGGGATAAGACCAGTCTTACCTGAGGTCCATGAAATACATTGATAAAACCTGTTAGATCCGCCCAGACGAGCAGTTTGGGGCAGCTCCCAGTGCTGTTACAATTGGTTTCCTAAACTCTGACACTTCCTTATTGCAGGGGCAACATATATATTTTCTTAACGGCACTATCGCGCTCCTCCCATGCTGGTAGCCGGCAGAATAGAGAGTAACCCCTACGACAGGTCTGGTAAATACAAGCTGGAAAGCAATTGTCCCATGAAACAAGGGCTTAATTGCACATCACAGGAACTTTCACTTGACATTTACCTCGACAGGCTGAAATGCATTCAGGCCCCCCCAGGAGGACCACCTTCCAGAACTGGGTACTGATTCACGGTTATGAAAGATATTAAACAAATAAATCACAACCTACATCTGGAATAAATATCAATCACCGAGCTAAAAACCCCTGTACTATTCAAAGGCACTTGTATCCACCTTTTGAATCCTCACTTGGTAGTAGAGCGATCCACGGACTGAAGCAACGTACTAAAAATGTCTAGTCCCAGAATCGGTACTTAAGGGTCGAGTGTACAACCCGTTGATTGCTTCACCCCCAAAACATATGGTTTTGCACTTAAGGGTAGACCCAGGGAAAGAAACTCAGTGCCCAGAGTGTGTGTGAAATTCTTTGAAAGGTCACTCCAAGGCAAAAAAGTATCTAAACACTTCACCTGCACACGTTTCTGTCAAGAGGTGTCACTGCCCCCAGTGAGCAAAGATTTCTGAGCTCCCTACACCCCTACTAAAACAAGAGCCTGTTTAATAACTTGAGTAAAGGAATAGTTAGCAACTATCTTACAAGTAAAAGAAATAACCAACTACTCTATTTTACCGTTCTTTATGTTGTCTGCTACTGGATGGATGCCTGTGGTTTCCAGCATCTTGTCATCTTTTCACTGAATGAGATGAATACTAAAAGCTTCTGATGACTTTTGCCAAGGAAAACCCAAAGGGCCTGAACGAAAAGCACCGAGTTCCTCCTACATCATCTCAAGTGAACAAGGTGAGACTCGACCCAACAATAGAAATCCACAGTGTGTAGGAGCAATTCCGAGTAAATGGAGAGTAATTAAGTGGCAGGACACCAGTTTGGGCAGCTCGTGAATCTTCAGACCTACGCTCGGAACGAGCTGGCTGCTCTGCCCCACACTCATTTGCCCAGAGCAAGTAACAGCTCAAGGTTTGGTCAAGGCACAAAACAGACTTTTCACATCGCTGTATAAACTGGCGCCAACCAAGTAAACTTTTTCAAGATAAATATACTGGGTGCAGAATACGAGCCACTGGTTTAGGCACTGATCGTGAGCTAACCTGTCCCAACAAATAATATACAGCCACGTTAAACATCCTGTAAATAAATAGCTGGTCAGTGGGTTCACGTTTGCAGGTACCACAACATATGTAAGCATTTGTTTATATGGCAAAAGTAGGATTCAGGGGATATAACGAGAGATCTTATGTTATAAACATCTTTCTCTGAAGGGAAAAAAGAAATGCCACACAGACAACAGAGCTGAGAGATTTGACGTTAAAAATCTCTAACCCACCAGCAATGGTAATACTAATTCATAACAAATCATTTCATTAACAATTATCTTCTGTAGATGGTATCTCAGGCACCAAAGCATAAATTATCGACGTATTGCACAGAGAATTAAGAAACAGCTGCAGGTAGCTGAAGCTGAATGCCCGATTCTGAATCACGTGTTCCTAAACACCGAACAAGCAGTCACTAGTACCTCACTGTAGAAACACCACATAAAATACTATTTTCTGTTAAAAAATTTCATAGCAGAGTGTAGAGTTTTAGCTGCTTACCTGGATGATCAAAAGGGATTGTGTCTGTTTAGACAGTACGATCTGCTGTGGGGGTAGGGCTTTTGGCCTGTAAAAATGATGTCATGGTGTGTAGTAAGAAAAACTATTGTTCTATGGATTCATGCACAAGTTAAGAAATGGAAAATCTCATTTTTATAACTTTTAATTCAGATTCTTGCTGTTTCTTGACTACCTTTACTACGATACCACTTACTAAAGCTGAATATTATGACGTAATAAAATAAGGTAATAAAAGGGTAGACTAAAGCAAAGACAATGCAACTTTATAACTGAGATCGAATAGAAGTTTGGTGGCCACACTATTAAATCAAGTCTGACGTAAAGTCAACGGACTGCCACAACACCGGCCATCCTGCATGTACCTGCAGATTTGATCAGTGTTCTTTCAGTTCCACCTCTATGTGTCATCACATCAACACAAATCATCACTAGTACAGCCTGTACTAGCAGGAATTCTTGGAAAGTCAATTTTCCTCACACAGGAGGGCACTCTCTCCTCCCCGTCTCAAATGGGTCTCTTTGGGTCTTCAGTGGTGACCGTGCCTTCTACAGCTGTCCGCACAAAATAAACTCCATATGTCATAATTAATCAGTTCCTACCTGTCCAGTTTGTCAGCATTTTGCTCATTTGAAAGCAGCGCTGGTGCCATCCAGCACCACTCACTGCTAGATGCTACGCCTGGTGTTGAGAACAGCCCTTTCCAAGTCTGCAGGAAACCAGCCTGGGCATTGGAAAGGTCTTCCAGTGCTCTACCAAAACGTGGATTCTAGAGACTCAAGTGACTTCAGAAATCGTTATGGCTTCAGGTCTACTCTAATTAAAAGGAACTCCTTCCCCTTTCTTCCCTGTGAAGCAGCAGCGTGAATAGTTTCTATGGTGAATGTTTCGATGCAGAAGGATTTTAGAGACTTGTGGATCTATGCAAATTACTTTCTTGCACTCCAAGTGTCAAACAAAGACAAAATAACCAAGTGTCACAAAGAAACAACTGCATCGTTGCATCAGAGCTTCAACAAAATACACCAGTAGTGACTAACGCACTAAGAAACAACCTTACGAAAATAAAACAAAGAAATACATTTTCCCCACGTAACCACCAAAGAGTCTCTTGAAAGTGTGTCATATCTATCTTCAAACCAAAACGAACTTAAACAGCTTCAACAAAAGCCAGTTTTAGAAGTGTAACACTAAGCCAATCTGCAAAACACACTGAATTCAGAAGAGTTAAACTCATGCTGACTTTGTCTCGCATTCCTCTGTGCTGTTCTCCACACTAGATGATGTGGTGACAGACATGAAGGTGAAATCATATCACTATCTTTTGAAAACTGCCAAAAAAGTGATTTCTCACCATATGGGATCTGTAACAGCCCTGAAGTGTTTTAGCCCTCTTACATTTGATTGCTTTTTCCCTTCCCTAGTGTGACACAGTCACCCACCCAAAATCCACCATCTCAGCAGTTTCATGGTGATACTAATCCAAATAGGTTTCTCTACTCTGACATGTAAATTAAAAGTTACGTTAATAACACCACATATCTAGATGATATAAAAAATGGATGTATACTTAAGCTTGCTTAATGTTAGTACTGGCGAAGCCTTAAAGCAGGAATCATATCTGGAAACCTTATCTGAGAATTACCGCCCCAACAGCACGATACCGTGCTCCATCATTAAAAGCCTGAGTTCAGCATTCTGAGTACACGTCCAAGTGAAGAAGGCTTTGCAGGGTTCTTCAATCACGCTGTCACATTTGCACACTAGATAAACTCCCCAAATAACTTTGTAGGAGCACAGGGTTTTATTTTGATTTAAAAAAAAAAAAGATCAAGACTTACAGTGACCTCAGTGGGACTGGATTGAAATTGCCCTGGTGAGGTTGTAGGTCACCTACAGACTGAGGGTATCGACAGGCTCAGGGGAAACAGAACGGCACTACAAATGAAAAGATGCACCCTCGGAGAGTTGCAGGCTAGAGCCAAGATGGGAGACGCTAAGGGACATTCTCCCCATTTCACAGCAGCACACAGAAAACTAGACGATAGCCCACTCCAAGGGATGTAGCACCCCAAAAGACTTGGCCTTTCTCAGGGTGCCAGTTCCTTCTGAGCTCACACTTAAGAGGTACCCAACTATTGTCAAGAGGCTCATTTTTCCCTTAAATTTTCTCCTCAAACAGACTTTCACTACCCTGAAGATCTTCACTGTCTTGAGGTTTTTAAACTTTTTCCCCCTCCTTTAAATTGCTTAATACTCAAGAGGAAACCATCTTCCTATTTTGACATTTTCTACATCTCCATCTCCTCCATGTCCCAGTCTGATGTTTTAACTTTTTGACAAAAGTAAATTATCCTATTTGACTTCCTTCTACTGGAGAAGACTAGAAAGTGCGTCACGTCATCCGCAGGACCCGTCCTTCAGAGTTGCATTGGCATAAATGTTTTCCCCAGCAGAATTTACTGACCCAGATAACGTGGAGAAGATCCATTCCTACAGTTCAGTTGTCTCCTTACCAGGGGGATAGTAGGACTTCACTGAGATTACCAGAACAAGTGTGCTCACAGAAACCGACAGCACAGTTTTTTCCAAACGAAAAGAGTGATTTCCAGTAAGAAAAATAGTGATTCCACTATTTATTGCAAGCCCACTACATTAATCATTTCTAGCATTACATTCAAATGACTTTATCTAAGTCTTGTTTAAAGAATCTGCTGTTGAACATGCTGAGATCTCACTGTTACCAGTTTTCATCACAAGTCCACTCCTCCAAAGTTTATTTCTCCACAGAACTGGCCATATGAAAAGAAGAAAAATGGGTTTATAGGACAGGCCAGTCATGAAGTTTTGTCTACATCAACATTAACCAACAAGTTAAATTTTTGAGGTCAGTAGTACTACCATTACACATAAATTTCTATCCGGAAGTGCTTTGTTGAACTGGAGTGTTTGTGTACCTCTCTTCTTGGAAGGTAGTCAATCACAACAAACTGTTTTGAAGAAGACCTCTTAGGTTACGTGTCACATATTTTTCCAAAGCTAAATCATCTCAATTTTGCTAGCCATAAAAATGAGAGAAGTGCAAGATTTTTGTACTTAACCCTCAGTTTCTCTCCTTCACCTTCTCTGGAAAAAGCAGACAGCCCTCTCCTAATGCAAAGCCACTATTTTATCCTCGTCCTGACACACGGGCACACAGACATTCCTAATTGTGAAGGACAAATACACCAGTGATTAAGACTAGAAGAGGAAAGTGAGGAGTCGTCTGAGGTTTTCTCAATGTATGCGTTCAGTTAGTCATCTTTTCCTGCTACTTATTTTTCATGGCAAGCTCTGAATTTCACCAGGGGTTCATCAAAGACACGTTCAGTTTTGCATGTACAAAGTGAAAGAGAAGATGACGAGGTTATTCTGCTTACTGCACACACTCCGGAGGTAGCTTGCGGGGTGGTCTGTTCAGGTCCAAAAAATTTCTTAAAGGAGTAAGAGCATCGTTAGAACTAGCTGAACTGACTCCTCCCTGGCCGAGGCTCATCACAAAAGCCAGAGCTGTAACAGGAATGGATGAATTTCTCACCAGGTCAAGGCGGAGGCACATGAGCTTAGGCAGCACCTGAAGGAGGTTCTGGTGCTGCAGCTGTCCCACGTTGTGCTTATTCTCTGGATAAACAGAAGACTTCATTCTCCATGGTTGTCAATCTAGCACCTTTAACGAGCATGAAGTTCATTTTATTAAAGGAGGAAAAACGTAGATTTCCATCACTCCTTATAAAAGAGCTAGAAAATGTCAAACATGTAGGTAAAAGTAATATTTCACAACGGCTCAAGCCTAAACTCCCTTTCCCCTTGCACCTGCACGGTGATGAACATGTGCTGTATGTCTCTGTACTGGCTCAGTATTCAACATTTGAACTGGACCTGCTCCAGCTTTTGAATAAATATCTCTTTGGGGGGAGAGGGAATTACATTCCTTAGTCAAAACCGTTTTTCTTCTCTTAAATTCTGAAAGAAATGGGTACTTGTGAAACATTAGGAACCAGTCATGAGAAGAACTGAAATCCTTTCTATCTCCAGCCTCGGCAAAGAGCCCTGCTCCTCCTGCAACATATCGTGACCTCCAATCCACCACATGTACAAGCGAGAGAGGGCCTGCAGTCAGAAGGGTATTTCTGGGCTTTTCTTTCTCAGTAATGCTCGTTTCCAGTGGGGACACTTTTGTAGAACTACGTGAGGATATGACAGCCCATTTGAGATCAAGATGGCAACAGTAATAACAAAAAGCACTTCCTTCTGTTCCAAACAGGTCTGCAGTAAACGGCGGCGCTCACGATTCTTTAAGCAAGATTACAGAGCGTCTGCATTTCTCAGGGACCACCGCGCGTCCAGGAGAACGGATCAATAATCCCTAAGGTTACCTACAGAGCTTTGCCTCCCATGGCCTCCTTGTGCTCACGCTGCGTCTGCTGAAGACCCCGACATCGGGATCTTGCAATCACAGTGTTGTCCGTTCAGCGCAGGCGAACCGCAGCAGCGACAACAGAGGCTGCAAAAAGGAAGCGCAGGCCTGGCTCCGCCTGGGAACATCAGCTGCTAGTTCCACAGTCACCAGTCCAAGCCCGCAGAGTTCACTCGGATGGTCAGCCCTGTCACATCGGATGTTCAGCACAAACTCCCACCAGCCTGGAACGCTCAAGGTCGGTAACTCTGCTGTGCAGGTTACTCCCGCAAGCTCGGTTTGTACACGTACGAGTGGTGGTAGGACTGGGTTTTGGGATAAGAGCAGCAACTTTAAATTCCAAAGAACTTTTTAGAATCCGCATTTTAGGTATGTGGTATAAACAGCCTGAGAAATTAACATATTGGAGAACAGAGAGACCTGTGACAAACCATAATGAAGGAAGCTGAACAGAAAAGAAGAAAGGAACCGATGTCGGATTATACTTAAAGCGAAGTTATTCCCACTGATTTGAATATCTAAAATACACGTTTTTTGCCAAGGCAAACAGGTGATTAAAAGATATTAAAAATCCCAGAAAGCAAAGGGCTACATCTGTACTTGCCTGACATTTGTTAGCCATTCCCAAGCCAGAGCACATGCAGAGCACAGCAATAATAATATTAATTTACACAGGCTGCCTGTTTAATTGCAATTAACTGTGGCCTTACAAAGGGAGAGATGCACACACAAGCCTCATTTACCCTGCAAGGACAGCGAGATGAACCTGGCATGAAATATTAAGATCACAATTGCTATTGGCAAGCCATCTGACGGAAGCTGCTAGCTTGAAAGAGCGAGGATTAGACAAAGGAGCGAGGAGTAAAAAGAGAGCGGGTGAATCAGCTCCACAAAATGTCCTTTCACTGAGGAGCGTCGGAACGGGTGGGCCGGAGGCGGCAGCGGGTGGGCAGGACGCTGAGGAGGCGACAGCGGCTGTGGGAATGCTGGAGGTGCGGGATAACCTCTGGAGGAGGGAAGGTTGGAGGAAACGGGTCGCTGTGACGGCTTAAAGTGACGTGTGGGGTGATTTGGTGCAGCCTCCCCTTCTTGCAGGCCTGCTGTACTGCTCAAGAACTGAATGAGTGCCATCTTCCAGCTAATTAAGCTTCTTGCCCAAACTGCTCCTGCTGGAAAGCTATTCCAGCGCCTCACAGCCTTCCCACTCTGAGAACATTAACTAAAATTTACTGATGGCCAGTCCAGACAAATTTAATTTGCATCAGCACTAATCTCTGCCTCAGTTACAGTCCCTCCTTTCTGGCATTTATGAGGGTAAGCGCTTCATTCCTACCGAGCAGTGATGCTCACTGTAGCAAGCACTTGGCTTGACGGAACAAGCCGTACCTCCAGTCCCGCCGAGGAGCCTGTTCATATCAGTGATGGTCTTCACAGCTACAACCAAAGTGGTGCAGAGAATTGCAGATGGGGGTCTCTCCAGAACCTTTTAGTTTTACACCGAAACTTCCCTCAGCCCACTGTTAATACCAGTTACCTGATAGACCCCCTAGGACATCGTGTGCCTTTTCATCTGCCGGCGCACACTGAGGAGTCCCAGTCTACATCCGGGTGGGTGGTACACTCCTGTTTCCCTCTGGTTTTTTCCATGTTCTCCATGTATTCAAAATGAGAAAACCACAGAGGACAGAATCTTACCTTAGAGGAATCAGGCACAAAACTTCCATTACCTGGACAATAGGCAGACAAAGGAAAAGGGTTCTTCAACTGGGAGATGTAACAAGCTTCTTTCAAAGGGCCAGACCTTGGGCTGGACCAAGATTTTCTGTCAAGAAACATCAACTTATGTGGTGAGCACAAATGAGATTTAGGGCTTGGTATGAGAAAATCAAGATGGGTACTACAACAAAGAGCATGAAAGGAAGAGAGGGACCATGGTGCTAAATGAGATCGCGTGAGATGGGCTGGACGGGGGCACAACAGCAGCAGATGAAGAAAAAAAGCCGAGATTATAATCTTGATGCTAGGAAAGGAAATCTGCGGCCGTAAGAAGTTGCCTGTCCAAGAAACCGGGGCACCACACATTCTACATGCAAGCATGGTGGCAGTTTCCTCACTCCACGTCTTTCTCCTCCTTCAGAGCTTGTGAATGGGCTGGCTGGAAGAGCCAGCAAAGTCCCTGAGAACATGTCAGCAGCCCCTGCGGCGTGATCTGCTCTGAGAAATATTGTAAGTATGTGTTTACCTGTTGGTTAACAGTACAGCTGTTGTGCAACGTGTTTATGCAGTAACTGCAAATAATGTAAGGAGGTCTTTGAATGTGAGGTTTATAAAGGTAGTGGTTTTACCTGGATCCTCAGGATTGGATATTTTGTTGTTGTTGTTGTTTTGGGGTTGTTTTTGTTTTGCTTTCCCCACTTCAGGTGCAATATGCAAAATCCTTGATATAATGACAGAGGATTGCCAGCAGTGTTTCCAGTACACTTTCAGCTGAAGAAGCATCTTCTCTAAGATCCAATCAACACATTGAAAGGACTAAATTTCACTACAGTGCCACCTAAGTCAATCTGATGACATGATCAGGGCCTAAATTCGTGCTGCAGTAAAGTTCATTCGTCTCAAATTTGTACGACTTCTGTGAGAATGAGATTTTCCCCCATGTTGTACCTGAATGAATTTATACTTAGCATATGAAGATGTATCGACACTCGCCCCGGACATTTGACATGGAAAGCTTACCAGAAATCCTGACTAACAAACAGCAATAAGGCACAAAAGAAGAAAAGAACCAGGTGATCTTACTGCTACAAAGCAGGGCTTTAAATTAACGAAATTAATTCAGGTTGAAAGGAAAAAATCCTTGGATTTAAAGTGCTGGTCAGAAATTCTTTTAGAGTGAGTTTTCAGTGGAGAATGTCAAACCTGCCCAATCTAAACAGTACCTGGAGATGGTTCAGTTCTCAAAGAGGTGCTGCAGAGCCCCCCAGGGTTATGACAGGACCTCCACTGCTGACTAACCCCACCGAGCAGCCTTGCGAGGTCAATGGGGAGTTTGCCCTTCCAGCTTCTCAGCTCTTTGGCAACGGCCTTCCAGTTCCCACAGCTCCCAGTTGCCAGCATGCCCCCCGCTCCGGTGCAGCTCCCCTGGGGGCTGCTGGGAAGCAAGGCTCTCTGGCTCCCCACCAGTAGCTGATGGGGAGCCAGAGCCTGCAACCATAGCTGAGCCAGACACTTTGGAGCCGTGGCTCCCAAGACTTCCAGTTTTCCTGGCTTCCCTTCAGCCCACCTGGCAGATTAAAGGGCAGCCCAGAGCTTCGAAACGGCCTTCCCAGGACTGAGTCTGGTAAGAAGCCCCAGCTCCAGGCTGATGGCTCCCCTCACCCCCCAGGCAGCTTGCCCTGGGTTAGGGCCCCCTTCCCTCGACAGGTTTGGCTTCCAGCGCAGCCCCTGGACAAAACCACGGCTTTTACATGCTCTAGTCCTCCGCGAGGGAGAAACCATCTCTCTCCACACAACTCAAATTTTAATCCTTTAAAAATATAACAACTTAATTCATGGGGGAGAACAGGAGCAAACAGTTCCTGGTTTTGTACATTAGAAAGATTTCTCTGCTTGCATTCATGCCTCTGTGGCTTTCATGGAACTGCCTCCAAACCGTGGCTAGAGCACTGCCTGCTATGTTTCTCTTGCGCTCACCTACCAAACTCCTGCAGTGTGCCAATAAAGGTGCTGCAGACATTCGGGCAATACTGGGCTGCCACACACCAGCCAAGCTGCAAATGACCCTGGGAGTGACAATTCCCATCAAAGTTCTCAGGAGCGGACACAAAATCTGCGGCACAAAATAGCGTAGGTAATTTTCCAGCTTTCTAAAAGAGGTTTATATGAAAGAACGAATTAAGAATAGTGTTTGTCCTTTGAAATAAAATATAAGCTCAAAACAAGAAACTAGCCCCGAAGGGTAAGAAATACTTTAAAACTTCATCACACAAAACCTCCCTGACCTTTCATACCACCCCTGAGGTCTCCCCTCCGGGATGGGTGCTTTGTCAAGGCAGTTTAGCCGGAGCCCTATTAGCTCCGTCAAGAGATCTCACTAAGTTTTTTACATTATCAGCCGGAGAACCTTGAAGCCATACATGCAGATGGGCTCTAACATGTTTCCCTTCAAACAACAGCGCCCATCAACCGTCCCTTGTAACGCTTCAAGAAAAACACAGGTGCTCCTCTGGCCCACAGGAAGAGGAAATACCACACTGATTAAACCGTGAACCACACTGGTCAGGACAGCCCTGAACCTCCTCCCGCCCTCTTCATGCCTCCCCTCCCCAGCTCTTCTAGTCCAAGGAGTGGGCAAAACATCACTTGTAAGTCATCTCGGGCTGCACATGTATTTGATAACCTCTAATGGAAGTCGGGGAGAGGGCGGAAGCAGCGCTGGCCCACGGATGGGTGAGTGTAGGTAATCTATAAAAATCACAACATTCTCAATTTTATGTAGAAAAAAACACCTGCATTATAACTTTAAAAAAAAAAAAAAAATCACCCTGAGAAACACATCCCAGATTCCCAAGTTAAGACACCATTTCTTATTCCTCGAAGCTCTTCCAAACGCCCTTTTCCAAGTCCTTCCCCTGATGAGCGGTGTGAGATTTCATTCTGCTCCTTCTCTCCCTCCGCTTTCCCTTCCCATGCTTCATTTTCGCATCTAGGCTGAAAACACACTCTTGAGCACTTCAGAGCTACACGCCCTGTTTTATATTAAAATCTATCCACATATAAAAAAATCCAGCTCACTGTTTCCAAATGTCTTCTCTCCTTTGTGTGAGCGCCGAGCGTTGCTAGCACGGCGATACAGGAGTGTTGGTGACCCGCATTACGCTGAGCTGTATCACCCAGACACAGCCTCAGGTCCCCAGCGTCGGCGGCTCTCAGCCACTCACAGAGCCCAGGAGTGGAGAGACAAAGAGCCTCCTTGGGGACCAGAATCCAATTTTCTTTTCCTGGTACAGCAACGCCTCTTGGAGCGGGAGGAAACGCAGGTCATGCGAGGGCTCCGCTCTCCTCTTTGTCCTCTCCAACCAACAGCCGATGGATCCCAAATGCATTCATGGTGTGTGGAGAAAGTGTTAAATAATGAATCTTTTACACATGTAATATTTAAGTGTCAGTGAAATCACACCGGCTTTTTTTCTTCTCCCCAAATCGGGCCCACCAATGCTCGCTTTCGCTAAGAGCCAAACAACATTTTTGGAGAGCAGTTCAATATCTCCAGAGGTGTAAATCACCACACTCCATCTATTAGAAACATTTGAAAGAGGCAGTGCTTTCAAAGCCATAAGCTTCAGATTCCATACGTGTTCCAAAGCTGCAGCGAACACACATTCCTGACTCAAACTGGTTCTAATTTACAGCCCCTTTAAAGCCCAAATGCAAAAATCTAAATACTAAATCAACTTAAATAACAATAACAAACCATTTTAAAAATTGCCCATTTGCAACTATTTTAAATAAACTGAAAATAGGAATCACTTGAATGCCTAAAGCAATGAAAAGGCGTGTGTCCCGTGCAAAGGCTGCTCCTGGGGAAATGCGGTGTAATCGCTGCTCCACCGTGGATTATTTACGGTCACAAGCCTGACAGAGTGTTAGAAACTGAAGCAACAATTCTCGCTGCCTGCTGCAAAAGGCTAGAAATCCCTCGACACAATCAGAATAGCAGAATGAAAACCACATGACAGCTAAAGGGGAAAAAAAAAATGCCACATCCTTTGCAAACACAAACAATTAAGTCATGAGGAGATAAAAACCATACCTGAGAGCACGGGGGTGGGCGGGCACATGCCATCGGTGCCAGAGCAGCAGTGATAATTTCGCAGCAGCAAGAGCTGTTCTGGAGCCTGGCAGAGTGCCCTCTGCTCTCCAGCAAGCCTTTTAATTAAAGATATTGCCAGTTATCTCTCACCGCAATCACCGTCCTGCTGATCAGACGGGAGCTGCAGCGCATCTCCCGCGGGAAACGCCGGCGCCAGCACTCCAAAGGCAGCCACGGCGCGAGCGGAGCTTTCCAAGGCACGGTAAACACCCGGACCCATGGCAGTCCGTGGGTACAATGCACTTGCTGATGCAAACGCTTAATTAAAAAAAAAAAGAGCTCTTTGGGAAAATTCTCAGAGAACAAGGAGAAACACCAGTGCTGAGAATTGGGGGAGCGCAGATTCAAATCCTAACTGGGCATGAAGCGGTTTTCTTCCCACATATCATCTGGGAAATCTTTCTGTGAGAGTTTTTGATATTTCATTAGAATTTAAAATCAAAACAACAGACTTGTAAGGAAAAATGGGAAAACTCTGAAACGTGTCATTTCCTACAAACTTTGCTTTTCATAAAAAAAGTAGTTTTCTTTTTTTTTCCCCTGAACGCGATGTTTCAGCCAAGCTCGTTGGGAGATGTTGGGCATTGACAATATTTTACTAACACAGAGGAGGGGTTTGCTGCTCCGTATTCAGAGAAGGCACCTTTTGTCAGCAGCTGGGGAAAAGCTGCATAAAGAGCACAAGAGTAAGCGTCATTTATCACGGAGCAGCAGCCTGCTTTCCCCTCTAATCCATTGTTAGCAGAAAACGCTGTACTATTGAACTCCCATTAGTGACACTATGGACTTGTCCTGAACACGGGACACGTCCAGAAGGTTTACGTCAAGGTATTAAGTGTTTACGAAATATTATTAACCTCAAGTATTCTCACTTAGCAAATCGATTTTAGCCATTCAACTACGAGCAACCGGATCTAAAGCTGAAGTCAGAACTCACTTCCGAGCAGGCACCGCTTTGAGCAGAGCGTTGGACCTGACGACCTGCCCTTCAGCCTCAGCAGCTCTGTGATTTTATGTTTCTCCATCAAAGACGTTGAATATATCAGAAATGCAAATCACGGGCCTTGAATAACAACCCTTCCAAACGTTGTTCATTGGTTTGCTTTGCTCTGAGCACAGAAAAAAAAGAAAATGGAGCAAAAAGTGGAACACTCAGTATGTTGCCAGGGTTAATAATGACTTGCAATCATGCATTGCATAAATACATGTCACACCCAAAGGATAACGAACGCCCAGCAGCCAGCAAACATCAAGAGAAAAGAACAAGAAGAAAAACATCTAAGAGGGCTTTAAAATCATGAGTGTCCTAACAAGTTCAAACAGGGATAAAACATGCCATGACCTTACACAGGCACAAGCCTTGTGCTTCTCGGAGTACACGGGGACTTACATTTCTCTTATTTTTCTCCACAATCCTAAAAATACTGTATGATGAGGCAGTACATTCTGTCACATGAGTCTTTATTAAATCCTGATTGCTCTCCTTGGAAGCAAAATTAAGTAATTTCAAACCATTACCTCTGAAATGATGAAAATATGGTGCTTAAATGGAATTAGTGTGAAAAATCCCCCTCATTCCAGGAGGGAAAAAATGCATGTCACAGGTGTTCCTGCAGCAATAACACCTCAGGCTGTGATGTTTTGGGGTCAAAGAAGGTGCCAGAGGTCAGATCAGGTCAGTACCTTGATGTGAGACCTCCAAGTGAAGGCAAAAGGCTGCAGGGAATACTGACGGTGAAGCCCTGAAGGTGACACGCAGTCCTTGGAGCTGCCCTGCGGAGGTTCATGACTCCAGGAGGCAGTGGGAAAGGCAAGTCGACAGCAGCCTAAGTTACTGTGGTTTTGCATGTGCTGCTTACCAGAGGAGACAGGTCTGAACCACTTGTGGTTACGCAAAAAAAAAAAAACCTGTGTGTGTTATTAACTCCACTGAAATGGAGCAATTCACCCCCAAAAATAACCCAAACTCAGAAAATAACTAAGCAGAACAAACAAAAAACACAACCCTAGGAAACCCTCAGGAAAAGCAGCAGAACCAAGGAAAACCCTTCAGGAAACGGACATAAAACCAAGGTACGCACGGAGCATATCGCTCTCTATCAGTAACTGCTTCTGCTTAAACTCTGAGCCAGCAGCTCCCCCAAACCGAGGAGCTCCCTTGTACCTCTCCCCTCCGGACTGAACTCCAAACACCGGCAGGGGCTGGGATCAAAGGGTTCCTTATCTGCAGTGCAAGCCTCCCCTGGACAACGACAGTGTTCATGATGCTTTCCATCGCTATCCTTCAGTCGAAATGAGGGGAACGCTATCTCAAGGCAGAACTAAAATTTTGGGGTGGATTTTCTTTTTTCTCCTCTACATTTTTCTGTATTATAGAGCAGTTTGTGTGTTTTAGTCACAGATAAGTCTCCCAAACGTATGGATTAGCAGAGGCATGAAAGGCAATGGGGTACAGGAGTAAAGATGTGGGTTTACCTTTGAAGTGAATCGCTAAAGGCTGCCAGCTCGGAAAAAGGAAAAACACCTTCCCCCTGAGTGCAACACGCTCCGGTGGAGTCTTTCTTATAAAGAACTCGGCAGGGAGTGTAGGAACTTGTATAAATGGTCATACACCAGCAGTCCACACGTATCACACAACCCAGCCACTGCGGTTCTTCCCTGGACACCACAAAAGAGACGATGGTACTATTAATATTTGCACGAATAAACAGGGAGTTACCCTGAAACAGAACACAAAACCCAGGAGAACTTGCTAGCAGTAACACTTTCCACTTTTCCCAACCACGAGCTCAAGCTTGTTCTCTGTAGCAGTTGCCTCATTTTATTTTGTAGTAAGACATTGACACAGACAAGTCTTGAAGGAGAAGCACAGAAACGGTGTCCACATGAAAGCACTGCTACGCAACAGTCACAGGGAGCTCCAGCGAATAGCAGTCAAAAGTCAGGAGTTCTTTTGGCTGGTTTTTGCCCTATACAGACAGATTTCCACATTTATGGCAGAACCTGCCCCGTTCATGACTTTGGCAAGGGGTTCCAGTGCGTGAGCCAAGGACTGAAAGACAGCGCAAGGCAACCGGCAGTGGGAAACTGTGCTCTCTGTATTTGTTTGTTGGGTTTTTAACGTGCTTGCCAAATCCTGAGCTCTTTCTAAACGCTCTTCAAATCAGTTTAACAGTAGGAAATGACAGATACACTATAAATACCTGCGCTTTCCACGACTGCAGCCTGCCCCGGTCTCAGGTACCCAGGTGTGCAGCACGGAGGCTGACCCCACTCAGAGCACATCCTGTAAATCATTTGATCTCGTGTAAAATCAGCCGTGCTGCTGATCTTACAAGATACCAAGACCCACACCTGCGTTGCTGAAAGCAGGAGCAAGCCCTCAGCGTGCACATGCTTTTCCCCCCTCTATTTATCTTTCAGATTTACTCTTGTCACTAACAAAACCTATTTCCTCCGCGAACCTTCCAGGGAAGAAAAAGAATAGCATGGAAATAACTCAATAAATTGTACATTACTTACAGCCTGATCAAAGCCCACTGAACTTCAATGCGAGTCTTCATGTTGACCCAACAGACACTGGGTCAAGCTTTTAAGCACACACTTAATTTCAACCTTGGCATTTAGAGTGACTGAGTTTTCAGGATGAAAATACCAAATTTCTGAAGTTTGGTGGAATCTCTCTATTTGACTCAAACTGAGGACAAAACAAGTAAGGAAAAAAATCTACTTATTTCCAAATGGAAAAAGCATAAAGCAGTCCTGGAAGATCGTTGTCATGAGAAGGGAAATCTGGCAATTGGATTCAGCACTGGTTTATCAGCTGGTCCCAGCACACCACTCTCACCCCATTTGCTAGAGTCGTGGGGGAGTTGAAAGCCAGGCCTGCATCACCCAGGACCTGGCAGGTGCTTTCCCTTTCTTCACGCATGGTTACATCTAACAGCTTTCTCTCCAGGCAATCAGGTAGATCTTTACAGCACACTTCACTAATAGCTGTACGGACAGAAACAAAGTCATGAATTATAACTTGTTAAAATTAAAACCACCTTTCTCTGAAGCAGGAGGGTGCTTGCTGTCACCATTTCTTCATTAGTTCCACAAAAGATGGAAGTAAAACATCACGCAAAAAGCAGCACCTGCCTTAGCGCTGTAATGAAGACGATTCAAACAGCCGAACCATTCGATGTCTGCTCTACAGACACAGTGTGGAGCCAGGCACAACTTACTGGAGGCCATAAAGAATCACCAGTTTACATCTAGAGCAAATGTCGCCCTGAAGCAAGCGCAGTGTCAAAGACGAGAATTACAAGAACAGAACTGATAAAAGTTCACATCAATTACCACTGCTCATGTACTAAGTACCCAGCCACGAGATCACATACCTAGGACTCAAACTGCTTGTCCCTTGAGAAAAATTATTCCCTCCAGCTAGGACAGATTGCCACAAGCCGAGCAGTCAAACACTGAATTATTACAACTCTTCCCGTTTATCATGTATTATAATTTTCAATATAAAATTAGTGCCAAGCAGTCACGTTTTTCAGCCTCTAGTTTGAAAGCGAATCCTTACAATTTTTTCCTTAAGAATTATTAGGATCAAATTAGAATTTCAATCTTCCTACTTATGTTGATATTGCAGGAGTATTAAATAAAGACTTTTAAAAAAATAAAGGTGTTCCAGCAGTTTCATGCACAGAAAAACGCGCGACTGCTGAGACCCAGAACAGAGCAATATGGGAACCGCCTCTCAAAGCCAGCAACCTGCCTCTCACAGGGACAACATGGGAGCTAAGGAAGGAAACCCAAACCAAAAACCCTCCCCACTCTTCGGCAGGAAAGAGAAATCCGCCTTCCAACCACATCCAGCCAGGGCTGCGGAAGGTGTAACAGTTGGAGTCTTATTTTTCTAATGTTATCTACGGTTTTATGCCAACTGTAATCGTTCCAAGTCACTTCAGCTTGCAAGGGATGGCTTAAAGTAATCGCTTCGAAACAAACTCGAATTAAAGTCTCATCTGAAGTGCAGAAACCGCAGAAAAGCTGTTCTGGTCTCCTTTCCGTACAGGTTCCGGCTCGTTCCTTTTTATTTTCATTTGTGAGAATATCATCCCTCTAATGAGAAATTGGCAACGTATCTATTCCATCAGATGGCTGTGAAATCAGCTCAGCCTATGCCTCTCACTCCAGCCAGAAGTGCAAGTCTTCTGCCCAAATGATTATTTTACTTCTGGAAAAAATCTGGTGAAAGATCGGAGTATAAACCTGTCTGGGTCCAGTGAAGTGGAAGCACAAACAGAGCTGAACAGGTATGAATACCCATTACACAGGGATTTAAAAGAGGAATGTCATTTGATATATAACTTTAATTGGTATTTTAGGAATTCAGCATCTCCAATTTGTAACTAGAGAAGAACTGAGACCGTGTTGGTGCTCTCTCATCCCACAGCACCCCAAGTTCAGGGCATGAAATCACCCCTAACACTGCATTTGTGACTCTACCTCAGCATAGCTGCAGCTCCTAGAGCAAATCCTGGAAAACAGAAATAAGAAACATGCTTCAGGGAAGCTACTAGGGAGAAAGAGAAAACCCAGCTATAAAAAAATTGGAAAGGAACAGCTTCATTACTGGTTTTCATAGCTTTGGCTATGGTTTATATAGTATTTTTATATTATGACACTGAGCAGAGATACAGTGGAAATACGAGCCCACCACCCTTTGTACCTGAAAAGGTAATGTACACTTACAGAGTCTCTAGCCAGGCCGAGTGCTGTCCCCAGCCTTGCTATTGCACTGTGTTATTTCGAATTTTATTTTGGCGTGCCTCAGTTTCTCCAACAAGACACTTGGAAGCACTTTGAAGTCAGCAGATAAAAGGAGCTCTATAACACAAGTCTATTATTATTTTATTCGTGACACAGCTTGTGGCCATTTATGGAAGAAAATCAATTTATTTACTAAAGTTTTCTGCCTCAACCAGTCTCAATATTCACACCACAGACCTAATCCACCACTTACTAGAGCCAGTGGAAAGACTCCTGCTGACTTGAGCAGGCTTCTGCTCCTGTTCCTGCTAGAGAAGACAGGCTACGTGTAAGGGCTCTGCCCTACCAGCAGAGTTCATGCTGTTTCAGCTGCCTTGAACCTTAAAAGGCTGCAAATCAAGTAAGTGGCCATAAGTAGTAAATACATTAGATCTGACTGTTATTAAAAAGGCGTATTTTTCTTTTGAGCGTGAGCGAAACACAAAACACGAATTTAGTACCATGAGAACAGTGCAGTGATGCAGAGAGGACACCATTTCTCCCTTCAGAATCCCCAGGGTGACAGGCAAATTGAACATGTAAAACAAATGCCCTGAACGTTCGTCTCTCATATTTAAAGCACACTGGTAAAACAGGGAGGGAAATAAACAATCAACCCACTGTTCAGTCACAATTTGTTTAGACAATGGACTGGGGACAAAGCCGGAAAGGAGAGTCAGGCCCTCCCGGGAGCATCCTTGGGCACCCTCCACGAGTGAAACAACGCACTGCAAGTTTCAACTTTCTGTGTACAAACCCACCCCACCAAGGTCTTGGCTCCTTTATCTTTGCTCACGTCCTGTGGTCCCAAGGGAAATACTCCCACGTTACTCCAACACCTTCAGCCTGCCGTGGCCACAGCGTTGCTGATTTTCTCCTTGGCTCGCCCGGTACCAGCTGCGCAGTTCAGTGGCTCACGTGAAATGGTTCAAGTAAAATGAAAGACCAATAATATAAATAACGCACATGTCTGGCTGCGGAATGACGGAAGAGGTTCAGCCCAGCCGTGCAGGGAAATCTTCAGGCAAATCCATTACAGTCCATGACACCAAAGAAAAACCTGTATAAATACCTCAGAAATATAGCCCAAAGTAGACACTAAAAGTCAACCGAGCACAGAACGAGCCTCTCCTTCTGTCTACAAGTTCTTCATTAGGAAGCAGCTAAAAGCAACTAATAGGATGATTCCACGGGAAGTCCGATCAGTTTATATGGTCTGGTTTTCTCCAAGCACTACAAGTATTCTCACCACATCTTCACCTTTCCTGAAGAAACTACTGAAAACTAAAACCCATATATAGCTGGTTTAAAGCTTAAAAATGAGAACAAGCTGCTGTTCGGAAAGTAAATAATTTATAATAGATTCAAACAATTAGGATCAGCCAGCTTCTTTTCTCTTTAAAAAAAGGGGGAAAAAAGGGGAAAAAGTATGTTTGATTATTCTGGGCTGTGTTTTGGAAACCATTTCTACATTATTTTTCTTGGTAACACAATTTCATGCTACAAAAAAGGCATCAAACGATGAAAAGCATTTGTTTCTTTCTAGCTCTTAAGTAAAACCAGCGATGTTAAACAGGTCAGATATAATAAACACAGCTATTTCAAGGGAAAGAAAAATGTTTTCCTGTCCTAACTTTGAATGACAAGAGAAAATTTTTACCAGCTTGCCACTCCACTTTATTAAAAGTGTTCAATTCTATTTAATTGGAGATATACGTCTATGCTATATCGGGCTGCTTTGTTGCATTCTTCAAATTAATCAAATACCATAGAAGCAACATTTTCAAGTGAGTGGATGTTCTAGACACCTTTCAAAGCTCTCAGTTGTGGCAGCCGCAGTCTCCTACCCCATATTTTTAAATTTTTGATACTTGGATTACCCCGGCAGGAAGGCGATAGTCCTTGAATAGAGCTTTTTGTTCAGCGTTCTAATAGCTTCCAGCACTTGCCCCAGCCCACAAGATACATACCAAATTTAGTTAGACATCTAGGCCAGACACGAAGAATTTCTCTGTAGATCTGGCAACCTCCAACAGTTTAACATTTTGGCTTCTTGAGGGCAAAGAGGAGCCAGCAAGGCAGCAGCAGTGCCTTGCAGCAGCCCAGTGGCACATGGCAGGTCTTGAAAGGAAGATAATGAATGAGGCTACAAACCTCTGCCACCTCTGAAACTCTCCTATTTTAGATTTAAAAAGAAAATAAGAATCATCCATCCTTAGCTGTATTCAACCCTATATCCTGAAAATGAGGGTGGCTAAAACACAGGAAAAAAAAAAAATAGTATATTTCTGTCCAACTTGGCAGAGCTCAAATCCACTGTGTATTTTCCTGTGAAGACACTAAAGAAACTTCGGTCAGCTTGAAGCAACTCTTCTCTTTCCAGTTGGTTTTAGATTTGTTACCCAAGAGTTTAAACCTAAGAGAAGGAACTGGTAGGCAATTTGTACTCTCGCATTAAGCTATTGTGGTTTAAACCATTTATCTTGATCTTGTCATACTAATCTTCTCCCACGCAATGGGAAAGTGGTACAAAGGGAATAGATTTCTATTACCCAAAATGATTTACCAGTTTGAAAAGAGGAGACAGAGTGGTGGAAACCCCCCAAGGAGAGCCCTGCCTCCTGCTGAACATGCGGGATGGACACTCTGGGCGGGAACCTCCCACAAGATGTTTTCTCACCCGCGGTCCACTCTTGGGAGGGTTTGACTTTTGGAAGGAGCCCTTCTCTCCGGGCTGGGCAACTGTCTTGGGGGAGGAACCACAGAGACAAATGCTTGCAGAGCATTATGGAACCACAGGGCTGTGACAGGGGGGATCTGCAGCGGGGCCAGGGCAGCGCGGGGCCTTTTGGGAGCCCATGAGAACTCACTGCTGAATTCCATCCCGGCGTTCCTCATTTGGAAGTAATTGCCCTGCGCAATCCATCAGGAGGGGCCAGAGGAGATATCTTTGTGAAGTGGAAAAAAAATGAGTTCTCAATTTATAGATGACAATTAAACTAAATTGGATTGATTTCTTTTTTTTTTTCCTTCCCGTCTCTTTTTTTTTTTTTTTTTTTGGGGGGGGGAAGACTTTAAAATGAACTATAAGTCAGAAGATCTGCCAAGGCTCCCTTCCCTAATTAAACACATAACTTGTATTAAAAACCTTTTTTAGTCCAGCTGCTGAGAGACTGTGGAATTGTGGAGATGTACGGTTTGCGGGAAACATTGTGTTCCTTCTTGGATTCTTCAGCTTTCACAAAAGACAGCATGAGAACACTTTCCATAAATACAACCCCTGCCTTCTAATTAAACTACTGTCACTTCTACATCATGAGTGAGCAAACCAAAGGAAAGCTTAGACAAATATTGTCAAAGCTGAAGTAATCAACTTCAAATGAAATACACAGCTTCTCACTCTAGCCATACCTTCAGGAACTCCAGCAACAGTATTTTAAAAAGAAGTAATAAAATATCCCTGATTTAGCCAAGGCATTGCCACTGACAGCCTACAACAAGCCAAGGGTATGGGTAACACACTGGAAGGCTTATGCAAAGATTAGAGAAACCAGATTTTCCCTTTAAAAAGGTGAAATCCCACTTTAGAAGCAAACTCCCTGGCTGTAGCTATGCCAGCCCCAGTTTTCAGAATGAGATATGTGTGATCCTTACAAAAAACTGCTTTTTTTTCCCCTGCAATTTAGGAGTTTAGGCTGTTTTATCTATGTTGATTATTAGAGACAAAACAAGTGTTTGGTCTTTAATTACCTCCATCCTACTGGAAGTGACCATGAAAACTGTATGAAATATTATATACTTGCACATGAAAATAAGGTGTTCCTGCTGCTGCATTTGTTGTTTTATTACTATCAGAATGGCTTTCTACAAAAAAAAAAGAAAACAAAACCAAACCAACAGCTCTGCAGGTATTATATACTCAAAGCTTTCTCGAGCTTAGAAAAACAAAATAATCAAGAAACATCAAATACCTAATCCTGTCAAAAAAGCCCACTCTTTGAAAAATCCAACTGTCTTCAGCCCTAAAGTAGCCAGTTTACCTGTAGGTTTGTAAAGCATGGCACAGGTCAGGACTTCCTCTGGCCCAGGCTGGCTAACTCACCCTTACCTCACCTCGTTTCCAGTATCCCCAGCCTGACTCTGTCAATGCCGTCCGCAGAAAATCCTTCCCACCTAGGTGGAATTGTTTTAAATGCACAAATTAATGTATCAAGGTAACCGCTCTCACTGTTCCCCAAAGGAAACCACCTGTAGCACACTGCTCTGCTGCAATAGGTGTATTACATCTCTATAGCCTACCTCATTTTTGTCCTACCAGATTTCCTTACATGGCATCACAGAAAAACTAATAACCTGCTTCCAGCTCAAGAAGTTCCCTGTCCCAACCAGGGAATCCATCATCAGAGACAAGCTGCTCAGTCACACGGGTCTTGGTCCAGCCTAGGAGGCCTGTGGCTGTCTTCTGAAGCCAAGGACTATTGAGTGATGAAGTGAACAATCCCAGTTCCACAGCCAACCAATACACACTGAAGAACAGCTCTTCAGCAGGGCCTTGGCTTTCCCAGCGGCTGATGTGAATCAGCACGTCTGACATTGTCTGACACTACCCACAGGAGTTCTCATCTTCTTTTCCATCACAGTCGGTGGCTCTGAATGACCCATTTCTGCTGTGCTGCTCACACACCTGGCAGAGACTGGTGCTAAGGGGAAATGGGCTCTTCTGCTCCCATTAACAACCTCAGCTTCACGGTTTTGTAATGCAAGCTCCTTGGCACCTCCCTATTCAGAAGCCCCTGCACACAACAGAGTGGCATTTCCCGAAGTAACAGCAGCAAAGGAGCGGGCTGAGGAGCGAGAGATAACATCAGCCTTTGGAGATGGGACCTGTTTGCTTGATCAGAGCTAAGGAAATAAAAATCACACTGTAGCATTTCCATTCTCATCAGGAATTCTCCAAACCGTTTCCCAGCCCATCTCCTGCCTGCGAGCTGACAAGATCTCACCCTGTCCTCTCGCACTTGGCTCAGCATTACCCAGCCTGAAGGCTGTATCAGAGAGCACCACAAGCAGCTTCGCCACCGTCTTCTCACCGTCGAACAGCAACGCCAAAACGATGCAGCACAGGCTAATGGAAAGCCACTTATGCATGGGCTGCTCTAACCATTCTGCAGACCTCAGTATTTGTTTTAAAGACATCTCCCAATGTGAAAAATGATTCTACTTCGTTGTTAAAAGAGAATGTCGCAGACAGTTAATCTTGACCATTTATTTTATATCATCCAAACCAAAATATTGATACATCTGGACAAACTCAGTCCGAGAAAAGAGCACCATTCCCAAAGCATTCATGAACACAACCAACAGATCATAAATCGTAACTATCCAGAACTGACCACAATTAAATAATCTGTCAAGGGAGGAGGTAGGCAGCCACTCTGGCTACGTTCAGACCGCTGATAGAAACACAGAAAAGGCTAAATGAAAACTATCAACAGTTTGTTGGACTGGTGTCTCCTGAGTCACTCTCAGCTACAATAAATCCCGAACGGTAGGTCAAATATTTATTACGTTGTCGTGCCCAAGAGACTCTCACAAACCCTGGACAAATTTTTTATACACCTCCACTGGACTCGGTTCAGGACAGAGCTCTGGCTGCTCAACCAGCACATTCACGTGGAGGCATCCTCTTGAGTCCGGGGGCAAAATTAGGGTGAGTCCACCCAAGAGCTCAGCTTGAATGCTTCCATCTGCGCAAGCACCCTGCTGCTAATGGTGAAAAAGGGATTCGTGGCATCGTGTAAGATTATTAACTCTTGTTTTAAAGAGAACTTGAACACAGATTTAAAAAAAAAATCCTCCAATTTCAAATTGGAATCCTCCTTTCAAATTTTTTTTCTCCTGTACCTTAAAGAAATTCAAGTGAAGCTGATGACTGTGGGATTCCTGGCTCTGAAAGCCAGGATCAGGGCAGAAAGTGACCACCCCAGGTGCAAGACAAGAGCTACGCCTGGGTGCCATTATTATTTAAACTCATCACAGAGAGAAGGAAAAGGAAATTTCTAGACAGAAACCAGAAAGCTTAATTCCAGCTCTGCTGAAATCAACAGTTTAGACATGGACTTTAAAGAAACTGTGATTTCTCCCCAGCCCCACCCCAATATTTTAGAGCTAACAAAACCAGCAGAACTGGAAAGGATTTTAAATGTTACTAACTACATTCCCCAGTCAGCAGATTGCTTCTACCACTTAATAGCTTCAAATCAGTGAGAAGGACCAAGCCTGCAGCCCCCTCTTTTAATGGCAGGATGGATTGCTAAAATGGGAAGCGGTGTTGCAAGCTTCTTCTGGATGCCACCACTTCTGCTGCGACCCTCCGAGAGCAGCTCGAGCCACTCAGGCTAATACATCCACACAAACTATTGTTACCTGCCCGGTCATTTTTGATTTAGGTCTCTGAATTGCAAAGAATTGGGTGTTTCTTACCGATATAATCCACATGCTCTCCTTTTATTTGGGCATCTAGACCTGATGCCAACAGCGATCGCTCATCATCAGACCAAGCGCCACCACCTACCAGCGGAGTTTTCACATCCCACAGTAACAAGGGAGCACACAAACCAAGGCAGGAGTCGTCGCTGGGAAGGAACACCAGTCACATTTACAAACCCCACAGTATTAAAATTATCTAGGCGTACAAGTAGTGTTTGGTTAAATGTCTCCTGCACGGCAAAAGACAACCACACAAGCAGCACGGGAGCTCAGTTTACCCTCTATATGCCTCTAAATTACCTTAATGAACCAAAGCCATGCCCTTGATATTTCCATTGCGGTACTATTTGAGAAGTGAGCACAAAAGCATGGATTCATCTGGGTATATCTTTTATTTTTATGAAAACATTTTTCTGCAATCTGAGTATTGAGATCTCACTGTTGTACTTAAGTCTGACCTCAGAATAAAACTAAACAATGATTTCTGTACCCCTGTGCAGATCATAAAACAACGAAGCAGCGTTCCTTCCCATCAGGGCTTATTTTACCATAAAGAGGTACTTTCCTGGCATAAAAACCCCTCCATGTTTAATGTTCCCTTTAAACCATTTACAGCAAATCACTCAACCTGAACATAAAAGTGGGGCATTACGTGACCTTATCTATTTATTTATCTATTTTCCTTTTTGTAGAAAGGAATAGAAACAATCTACAAGTGAGGAAAACCCCATCGAGCTCAACATAAGACATTCAGATCTTGTGACTGTTGGATCTTCCAGAGCTGTGTGTGTTACACAGAGCTTATCTGCTTATTTCCACAAACAACCTCCAGGCAAACCAGCCACAATGGTTAGTAATTAAATGTAAGCATCTCGAATAACAAATTGATCAAGCGATATGAACAAAATCACATTCTTGAGAATTGAAATCTCTAAATAATGTAAAGAAAAAATCTCCATGGCGTTTCTACCACTTAAAGCATCACAGTTGAAGATCATTGGTAAAAGCACCAACGAGGCTTATGAGCACACGCTTGACTTTTGTGTGCAAGTAATTTGAATTAATGTGCTTACAAGTTCTTTTCACAGTCCTGTGCTCCTGACAGCATTTCCCAAATCGATGAGCTCCCAGGGAATTAAAGAAGTTATGAATCAACCTAACAACGATGACTGTCCTGGTAGCTTCATAGATCTTATCACTGCAAAATAACGGTAGGAAGGTGCCTCACCCGAGCACCCGCATGGTTGCGATTTGTACATCTGGTCAGGAAGCACAACACAGCCGCTCCTGACTCCTTGCGAGCGTTAAAGCCCAGACAGAGCTGCAAAGACAAACAGCGCTTTGGACGAGGCACTCGCTTTGATGAAATAAGATTTATTCTCCAGAATTACTGGAGCTGCTCGCAGCTTTCAGGAAGAAAATAAAGAAAAGGAAAATACATCGGCTGCTGGAGTGAGACTAATGATGATATATGCTTGACATTAAAACTGCTAAAGCCAGGCTGCGTGTTGGTAAATTGTGTCATGTGCCTGCGAGTCTGGGCACCGGCTTTTGAGCCAGGAGCCTCCAGTTGCTCATGCTGCTTTTAACAATAACTCCTTTTGTTGCTCTTGCCAAGTCATTGCTCCGCTTCTGCTGGGGTGAGAAGAGGCCAGGGCTTACCTGCCGTTGGGAGGCTGTGAGCTTCAACTAATATCTGCAACAGGCCTTGAAAACTGCACTCTCACCATGCGGGCTCTCCGAATTACTACTGTGAAACCTGCACAGCAGTCGGGCACGTGACAGGGACATTTGCCAATAGCAGCAAGAAGAGATCCAAGTGACATTTTGCCCAACTTATCTGACACAAGCACGGCAAAAAACCCAGCACTCTGTATCCCTTTAACTCAATGCTGATATTCATATCCTTGCTCATTTGTCCACTAGATCCATTGTTTTCTTCTGGAAAATAAATAGCAGATGAAAAAGCTGTGGTAGGCAGCACTGTGACATAGCCTCCACTGAAACAATTCAGAGGATGACTTTAGTGAACAGGCAAAGAGAAGAGTCTGCAGCTGAGTGACTTCCTACTCAAAGACATGAAAAGCCACCAGCTACCCTGTAGATATGGTCTTCAACAGTGGGTCCACCAAAAATGAGCAGGGCAGTCACTGGAGAAGAGATGAAGATCCTTCCCTTTTTGCTAAGGGAAATGTAACAAACTTGCACTTTCTGTAATCTCACTTCCACCATCTAAGTACAGCAACTCCCAAGCTGATCTTTGCAAGGGTGCTACACAGAGCAAAGCTGAGGTAGTGCTGTAGACATCGCCTCCTCCCTCCCTTTAGCTCAAAGCAGGAGCAGCTGTACCACAAGTGGCTGAACATCCTGAAGGCCAACAAATAACAGCAATTCCATGAAAGCTATTCCATCACTAACGTAACGCGGCCAGAAGCATTGCGCTAGACCTGAAGCAAAGTCCAGGTAACTCTGCAGGACCGACAATCGTAGCTAGAAATACAAAGAGCACAACTCTGATGCCTCTAGTCTGCTACTCTCCTAGGAGAGCAAAGCACCCTACCTTCAGCAGAACGCCCTTTGCTCTGATTTCAGCCCTCCTGCAGCGTAATCGTCAAGCAGATCTTCCTTTCCTCCCCGTTGAAGATAACACCATGTGCACGGCATTCTCCATGAAGGGGGTGTAGGGGTTGAATACCTTGCAGAAGGGCAGAGCATCTCTAGGCGTACACGCTCCAGAGAAAGCTACCAGCTCTGTAGGTCTGAGGAAGCGGGGCCACACATTCCTTATGCCCTGAATCACCTCAAAATTATGTGTATGTTTTTCTTAATCAAATTGCAATTATTTAAAAACATTTTCCATCTCTACCCCCTTATGACTCATTCTGAATGACTCCAGCAGCTGCTTAGTCTTACCTTATTGGAAAAACAAAACCCAAACAAACAAAAAAGCCCACCCCAAAAGCCAGCATGGAGCAATTCATCCAGCAGAACTCTGGAGAGGAAGTGTGAAATCTCAGACCTGCTGCATACCGGAGTTCTGAGTGCACTTCAGTGACATCCAGATTTCACCTCTCATAGACTTACAGCTGTGCAATGTGTGCACAATGTGTCACCGTGGATATCGGTCCAGATTCCACATGCTTCAAACGGAAGATTTATAAGGTAAAATGCCATGTAAGCCAGCAAAGAGAAAACAGACTTCTTATTTGCTCATTTTAATACCAACTTGAAGGAATTAGAGCTTTTTCCAAAGAGCAGCTGTGGGGAAGCAGAACAAACTGCAGATTATCTCAAAAACCCAACGGCTTCCACCATGGAGGCCTTCAGTCAGGTGTCTTCCCACCTCCTGAGCAGAGAATACAACATTTCTTCCCCAAATAACAGCAGAGTGAAATTACTACTAGAAAACAGCAGTCTGTATTAACTCGTTTCCCAAATTAAACATATTGTAATTTAAAAAAAAAAAAAAGGAGAAAAGGGAGTAACAAGAGAAGATCTGAGCCAACTCACTCTGCAGAGACCAGCTGAATCCTTACTCCAGCCCCTGCTGTAAATGAGTCCCTGGGTATCATCAGCTGCAGAAACCAGTGCCTCAGTCATGCTACTGCAATGGGCACTTGGAGTCAGGATGGCAGTTTGGGGTTTGTTGTTGTTGTTGCTCCGTTTTCACCATAATGCAGAGAGCATTCAAAAGCTGCTACCTCAAAGCCATTCCCAGGGAAAACGCACATTTCCTGATTCCACACTTAATTCCTAAAGTATCCTACCCTCGCACGAGAAGAGAGAGTAACCCAAATGCTATCCCATCGACCTTACTGGTTAATTAATGTTAGCAAGGGAGAAAACTCTAGCTAGTACTGTTATAATTACAAGACAAAAAGCAACGCCTCAGTATTACCAGCCCACCAGAAACAGAACCACCATGTTAAAGCAACACTCTGCTACCTCCTGGAGGAGCTCAAACAATGGCCGCATTGTTCAGCTGCCTCATCGCTGCTGAAGGCCACCCACATCTTCCCTTCTCCAGGGAGAAGTCAAAATCTTCCAGCTCAATAGACAGCCAGTCAGAGGAGAAAGCATCTTTACAAGGCTTGTTCATTTTTCTTGGACAAGAAGAGAGTTCAGCCTCTGCCTTCAAGCCAAATCCCTGAAAGGACGGGAATGAGTTTGAAGTTCCTGAAGATGGACATGTCTCCAATGCTCAGGCATTTTGTATCACACAAGATTGATTTCCTCCAACTACAAGAGGCCTCGGGTGAAAACGATCCTTCACAGCCTCGTGGCTGGGAGCCAGCGTTAGGCTGAAACACAAAGAGCGCATCGTGCTTGCCTCAAGATGTCAGGAGCTTTTGATAAATTAAAATTCATTTTGGTAAATGAAAAATTCCTGGAATCTTTTCTTCATGCTAATGGGCAGCAATATTTCAGAGATAAATAAATTACACAAAACCAAGTAAAAAGTGAGTCAGTCCTTCCAAAAATTGTACAACTCCCCCATTTTTTAAAAGTTTTAAATGTTCTGTTACTTCTTACTATAAGAAAGGAAAACCAAATGCAACCACCCCTAGAAGTGCTGAAGAAATGGAAGGGAAGAAGAAAACAACAGAAATAAATTACTGTGCCATGACAGACGAAGTCCAGACAAGCTCTGTCCAAAAGCAGGCGTGGCTCTGGGCACACAGCACCAAATACTTGCCATGAGCAGGGGGTCAACACTGCGAAGGATAGAGTAGATCCCACACTGTACAAGCACATCTTATGAAGTTTTAATAAGAGTTTTCAGGATTCACCTGTAGACCAAAAGAGGTTCTGGAAATAAGATTTGCCAGATGTCCCAATATAAATCAGGATTTTTAATATTTCTCCTCATGTCCCATTAACCTTATCACTATTTCCACACATGTCATCTGGCAACCTGCTCAGGATGCCCAGTAAAAACTAGGAGACATATGTTAACAGCAGAGAGGACCAAGGGAGAAGCCCTCCCAAACCTGACTTGGACTCCTTCAGTTGGCCATGCCTGGAATAGGGGAAGGGGAACAAGGAGACAAAGGAAAACAGCTTGTGTGTAAAATAAGCACAGAAAGAGTGAACATGGTGCAGATGGATGAGGTGGCCCAGATCCTGCACCCAAACTGCCTTCATTGCAGCAGGAAACACAAGAGAATTGCCTAGGGCTGCTGTCAAACAAATTAACTTTTCCTCATTCAAAAAAAAATATCCCCCACCATCCAATCAGTACATGTGTCCCTCAAGAGAAGGCTTTTTTCTTCTTTTCTTTTTTTTTAAAATGAGAGTATTTACAACAGGTATCAGGGAAACTTAATCAGTCCTTAGAAAGTATTTAGGTACAAAGAGGTGCATCGAGTTGCTGCTTTCTCCATTCCACAGCAGAAATGAGATATTTCTGGAGAGCTCAAAGGGATATAGTTTATCACGTCCACTGAACACCTGCCTCCACTTAACCCTTTAGGGACTTTCTGCTTCAGCTAGTCTTTTCAATGGGGTTAGTAGATCAACAGGCCTCCAAATTCTTCAGAAACCGTTTTCCCCCGCCTCTTTTCAACAATATCTTTACCAGACAGCCTTTCAACACAGGGTCTCCAGCCTTATGATTTTCGAAAAGACTCCAACTGAGGGATCACAGAAAGTCAGGACAAGGCAGTTTTGTTTCTGCCAACTATTTGAGCTGAGATACCCCGTGTTCATTATGTCAATCAGTTGTCTGGGCTAGGTCAAGAGTTACTCGTAGATCCAGATGCAATATACATTTTTACAGAGTGCTTGTCTTCTTGCCCTGCTCACAGAGGCAAAACGCTTCTACTTCGTCATGTTTGGCACACTGTTCCCTATCCAGGCACAGATGTACAAAATTCTTGTGATACAGAAGTTTAGCATCCACCCAACAATGTATTTCCAGTGTACAGACAATACATCCTCATCAAAATAGATATATATGTAAAATTTATAGCAAATTTCTTTGTGTACTTTTGTTTTTAAAAAAACACTATATTCAGAAGCAAAGCATATCCTGAGGAAAAAAAATAAGGGAAACTCACAAAGGACAATGAGCTTGGGGCTCCATTAACATGAAAGTCTAACTTTGTTCTCTTTTATTGGGATGTTCGCGTAAAATACTCAAACCAAGTGAACAGCTCAGACCACAGCAGAGAAGCTGACAGCAGAAATCAGGTCCTGTGCCTTCGCTGTTTACACAGAGCGCAGCAATACGATAGGTGCTTTAAAGAGAGATAACAATGACATTCGCCCTAATCAAACCGCAGCAGCTTTACTTCTAAAGAAAACTCCAGATAAGATTAACTCAGTAGCATTATCTCAGCAAGTATTTATTTATCTCAGTCTGTATTTATTTACAGACTCTGCTCTGAAAGGCACAGAACTTTCGTAGTTGTAAACAGCCAAGCTCCTTTCCCCCAGCAGTCTGGTCAATTCCGACTAGCAGTGTCACTGATATTTTTAAATTTTTTTAAGACTGTACAGTCAGACTTGGAAAGATGCTGTTGCAAATGTTTGTCTTTTAGCGCCGAGCGCTACAGAAAGCTGGCATCAAAAGTACAATAGAAAATAGAGTTTGGTGGGAAGTTCAGATGCTTGACTATCCTGCCCTGAATAGAGCAGAAAACTTCTATTAGTTCCCCGCTGTTCCAGCCAGGCTAGGTCAGCTCCCCGCCAGGCAGCCAGGAGACCTCTGCAGTGTTATCAGCATTAACCCCCTTCACGCTGCTCAAGGGAGCCGCAGCGGACAAAACCGCGCACTGCTTGGTGCCAAGAAGCACTGCCAAGAAGCAACGCTGCTTTCCAAACTCAAGTTCCAAACTCTGCAACATGTACAGGCTTATTATTTTAAAATATGGGATAATATGCACATTCTCCATCCCGTGCCCAGGAAGCAGGCCATTATCTGGCAGCGTTTGCAATTGCATTAACTGCAGAAAGTGTGAAAATTCGTGTCACGCAGAAAGACGACCAGGATTTCTCCTCTGTGTTGACAGGATAAAAGCAGCTTATAAGTAGTTGGAAATAATTCATTGCTTTTTCATTGCAGAACAGGACATGTAAAACACAAAGTGCTCCAAACAGGAACCGTATACCCAATGCACGTGAAAAAATTGCTCTGAGCACACGCCGTGGAGGAATGGGGTGTTTGTGCTGCATAAGTATTGCACAGCTGATTAAAAAAACATAAAATGCAGCAGTTTATAAACACTAACTACAGTTCTGCTGTACCACATCACATCATTTTTTGCCACGTCATACTTAAAAGCAGAATTGAGTACCTGGCACTTAGCAATGGCGTCAGGGAAAGGACCTGCTATAAAAGTACTGCTGGGCTGGTTTGGATTTTTTCAGGGCTACACTCCCGCGATTGCTGGTGTGGAATTAACTGTTCCACCCCTGATACGACCCAGTGCTGTAGGAGAGGAGCATCTGAATGCTAAGCAGCTACAGTTAAGAGTGGGTGAGAAGATGGGTTTCCTCATCTGAGGACATTCTTTCTTCACTGAAGTATTTCTTAAACAAACATTTCTGTAAATTCAAGATTTCAAACTAAAATCAGATTTATTCAAAAAAGTAAACCCAAGTAATTTGTCTACTGAACATGAGAAGGAGAATTTCTTAACTAGAGACTGAACCCCACCCTGAAAGGGAACAGGGTCAAGCTCCTTGTCCCTTGCACAGTTCAGAGTAAGATACCAGCAGGATGAGGCAGTTTCACCTGCAGAAGGGATAGGGGGAGGCAAAAGCACTCCTTCATCCGCCTCCCCTGCATCCCCTGCCACTGCCTCACTGCCATGAGCTGACTAACGGCTGTTCATCACCAAGTTAACAGCTTGGGGAAAAAAAAAAGAGAGAGAGAAAAAGAGAGAAACCCCTGGGAAGTATCTTGGAGGAACAGAAAAAGATGCCTTGATCATCACCCAGGACACACCGGGCTGGAGTATCAGGCCAGATGGAGACACACCAGACCGGCAGAATCAAGGAATGGTTAAGTGGGAACTGATGGTACTGGGAATCCAGAGGTTCTCACAGGCCAGACTGGACCTGAAGAAATGCACATGCTCTGGACCTTTGGATTTTTGTGTCCATTTACATTTTTCTGCCATGTCAGAAATATTTCATTGCTTCAATGAAACACTGCATGGAGCAAAATCATGTTACAAGGCAAAAACTGAGTGGAGAACGACAGCGGTGGGGATGCTGGGAGTCTGCACAGTCTTTAGTGTTCTGACACCCTGAGTATAAAACCACGATTCCGTATCTAGCATGACACTGTGACTCTCTGATACCAGCAGCTTCCACAATGCCAGTAGAAATAATGTGTTCCCAGACAGTTCCACCACCCCGTCCCGGCTCCGTGCCAGCAGCCTGGAGGTGACAGTATCCATCTGAGCAAGGAGAGCTCACGGTTTGAACCTTGGATACTTATCTCTTTGTCCGATGTCACCCTAGATGAAGTTACTTACCCCGACTATGTCTCCATTTCCCAACTGTACAATGGGAATAGCAGTCTTTGCCTGCCTCGGGAGGAAGGTAATGAGGAAAATGATCTCAAGGATCGTAAGGCTTTGGGGTATTTACAGTGATAAGAACTGTGTAAGTACCAGAGGTTAAGAAAAAATTGTGTCTTAGCCAAAAATCAATATGGAGATCACTTCATAGTGCTTTGAAGGACTGTACAGGTTCCATTCAGCTGTAGTATTTAATAAAATGGATGATTACTAACCCTGTTCATCCCTCCTTGCGCTGTCAGCAAACAAATACCCGCACAGAAAGAGAACTGCCTCTGAACAACGCTTCCTTTCTAGGCTGAAACTCCGACTTCAGTAAAATTTGCTCACTTCAGTAAAATTTTGGCATCCTCAATGCACGGGACCCCAATGCATGGTCCACCGTGGCAGTTTTTGCCTTCCCTGAAGGGAAGTGCCAGCCGGGGGATGCGCACCCAGAGCCCGCTGAGGAGGATGCTCCTCTGAGGGAAAGAAGAAATGAGTCTGCTGTGCCCATTTAAAATACTTTCTTCATCTCCTTTATACTCAGTTAAGACTACGCTCTAAGCACATGTTTAAGGCCCACATGTCTCTTTCCAATGGAAAAACACATTTAGAAAGGCTCAAATGGCTGTGGGAAAGAATTCGCATTCGGAGAGGATCCAAAATGGTGGCCACAAATCCGCCCTGCGGGTTTTGGGCACAGCAGAAGAAGAGTTCAGGCTGTCTCCGTTTCTGTGCAGCTGCAGCATGCTGGGCAATGACTGAAAAAAGTCTTCCCACTTACCACAGATATAAGTAGTAAAGTGTCAATGGTGCCAAAGCTCAGAGGATGACAAAGAAACCAACAAAACCCAACAACAACAAAAAAAATCAGTTGCTATTTTTCCGAACAATTCTAGGAACACAAACATGGTTTTATAGATTTAAGTCATTTTTCTTAATGGATAAAAAAAGAGTGCTCTAATACCAAAGGCTTATATAAACTCCAACAAAAGCTAATTTCAAAGAGGAAAGCTTTAACTACCTAAGAAACAGATTGTTTTGGCCAATGAACTGAGCGGCAGGCAGGCTGCCACGTGCCGGCACAGGGGATTCACAGATCTGTGAAGAACTTGCTCCATTGTTTAAGCAACTGATTTGCTGAGATAGGCGAACTCCGAAAGCGCAAGGCCCTGCAACTCTCCTCCCGTGTGGCAGCCGCAGCTAGGCGCAGGCAAACCACCAACTATTATTCTGTTAACTACATATGGCAGGGAAATGAGGGAGGAAAAACACAATATGCCACAGTTCTTTCCCACAGAGACTTAGCAACATCAGGGGATCACACTGTGTTATTTCAATTTGTGAGACTAAAAATACTGCTCTTATTGCTCTGGAATTTCAAAACTAAGAGCAGTTACATGCTCTGAGGTAACAATCCTAAGGATATATAGTAGTTACTTCCTGTGACCTGAATTTGGTATGCATTATTTTCCATTGGTAAAACAAACAAACAAACAAGCCCATGCTATTCATCGTATTTACATTACAAATTATCAACCAAAGCAATATTTGAGGTCCTTTCAAGACCACCACCAAGGCTTATGTTGCAAGAACTTTGCATTGAGAAACATAAAGAACAGGGGGAAAAAAAAAACCAACAGAAAAATCTTGCAACTTTAACATTAGTGAAATAGATGCAGGTTAAAACATAATTATGAAAACCCAGGAGGGAAAACCAATACACTCCCATCTCAAAAAGGGAATCTCTTTTAATCTTGTATTAAAAAAAAGACTCTCTAAGGCAGCATTTTCAAGCAGCAGTCTGAGATAATTAAATGTGGTCCCACCACTCGCACCCTCCTCCAGTCGAGGAAAATTGAAAATCTGGACAGACATCGAAACATGACTTGAGATCACAGAAACAGAAGTGACATCTTCACTCAGCAGAGGACTGATCCAGGGCGAGCTGAAAGACTCCCATTGACTTGCCACGGTGCTGGACCAACCTGCACATCTAAGCCACTGCCAAGGAGGACGCGCTGCCAGAAACCTATTCCCCGGCAGCTCTGCCCAGGCCAATTTAAACATCTCAAGCAATGTAGCTTCAATAACCTCCCGTGCAAGATTATTCAGTCCAACAGATTTTACTCTTAGGAAAGTGCTTCTGAGATTTAGCTGAGGCTTCCTTGTCTGCATTTCCTTCCTTCTGTTTATATTCAGGTCTCCCTGTGTGTTGCTCTAAATAATACCCCCTTCCCTGCCGGTAACCCAAATCAAATGCGTGTGCACAAAAGATCATCCCTCTTAACTTCAACGTGTTTTCATTTTTCCTAAAAAAAACAAACCACATAATCGATTTTGATGTTTTTCCTCTAAGGTTTCACCCCAATTTGTAGAAGACTTTTCTAGTATTAACTTTCCCGCAGCTGTACATAATATTATAGGTGTGCTTCCATGACGGCTGTGGGGGAAGCCCACTAATCTCGCTGAGCGCATGTACATTCCCTTTTGGGCTCCTCACAGCCAAATCTCAGAAATCAACAAATCTGCAGCTGGTCCAACTCCACTCCTGCAGTAGAAGTGGTTTACGTTGCCTTCATGGGACACGGTGCAAGAATGAACTCTATTTATATGAAAACCTGGATACATTATACACCAATAATAAAAGGGGAAGAAAAATCTAAACGTTTTTAGCAGTGCCCCCTGCAATAACTGCACACACTGTTGATGAGCTGGTTCATTCCACGTGCAGAAGAGAGAAAAACGTTCCAAATTAGGAGCAAAACCCAAACACCTCTGCCATGCTCCCCAGTGTAACATCTATATTCATACACACACATGAACAAATGAGGTGCAACGTTCGTATTAACTGCCCCTGCGTTAATGAGGGGTGAGGGCAGGGGGTGAGGCTGTCCCCAAGATCCAGCAGGGGTTCAACTGCAGCTCTGGGCAGGTGAGTAACTCTGGAGGGTTCCTTTCTCTTTGCTTTACTACCCAGGCCACGAGAGCGGCCTACAGAAACTGTCTTTGCATCCTGTGCAACTTAACAAGGTCTTGAGGAACTACTATAAGGAAAACAACAAAACCCACCGAGGGGAGTAGAGTACATGTGCACAATGTAACTGCAGGGAAAACAGTCCTACTCTGAGCAGGATGCTGGACTTGGTCTCAGAGGAGCAGCATTACGAGGATTCCATGATTCTGTAAAAGTCAGATATCCCATGTTCTGGAAAATCGCATGATTCTGGCACAACTGACTGCCAGGATTACACACAACACAAACCTTCTTACCTAAATTAATAACAATAAATAAATAAATAAGTATTAGAAGGCTGAGTTTGATCCTTACAGAACAGTGAGCAGGAGACTTCACAGAGTGATGTTAGATGGAAGTTACTGTGGCAAAAAAACATGCTGGGGTTTCAAATGGGAGAAAAACTAAACGTAACGCTCAGACTCACGAGATTACAGTTCGACCCATTTGAATAAAAAATTGAGTATTTAAAAAAGGGAGGGCAGTATGTGTACCTGTGTAATTTGGGGAGAAGGAAGAAGGAGAAAGGGGAAAGCAATACTTATTTGAGCAGGGCATGTCTTTTTTTCTTGGCAATCTCTGCCTTCTCTTTTCAACAGACACATCCATTGGGGCCGACATTGTGAGTTAGCCACATGTACATAGAGAAACGGTCCTCTGTTTTCTGTATAATGACAGACTACTTATTTTTCAGTACAGACAACACCTCATATCTGGTATTTAACTTATATGTAAACTAGTCCCAGCAGAGCTACCCCTCTTAATGGCTCACACAACTTTGGAAAACGGGGTTTGGTTTTTTTTTTTTCCTGCTCTTGGACTAAACTCATCACTGATGCATTAACTCAAAACGACAAGAGAAGCTAAGTCTATTCGGTTTTGTGGGCTGGTGTTGAGTGAGTAGGCTTCTTGGCAGACTTGAACTACTTGGGAAGTCAGAAGTGAATCAAAGACTATTACACAGATACAGAAAAAACATGAGAGGGGTTCTGATATACTCAATCCTTTCAAAATGTTTGATGTTTTGCTGTTCTCAAGTGACTCACGTGATTAATAGACATATTTGTCATCCCCTTGGACAGAACTAAAAACGTACTTTGTTACAAGGAAAGACTAACAGCCTTTTAGAGAAAGGCCACAGGTGAATACCGCCCCCCACGACACTGCTGTCCTCCCCCAGCCTGGGAGGGAGACGTGCAGCACCCACCTTCCTTTTGTAAGAAGTCCCAGGAGCAAGGACAGAAGCGGGGTTCAGGATCATGTTCTACAGTTTAGATCTGAATAATGTTTGTTATCTGTGTGGTTTCATATTAAAAAAAAAAAACATTTTATACTCCCTCAGGCCTCAGATGAGAAACAATTTAGGTATGATACTATTATTGCTTTAATTACTGTGTCTAATTGCAAAGGGTCGGGGCAGGGAAATGTTGACAAAGCCTAAGTGGAGCCTAGCGAAGCTAGTTTCTCCAGGATCCCTTTGGAGTCACCACGTTAACAAGGGTGAAACAGATGTGGCAAAGTCCGCTTGCTCTCTCCCTCATTGGTTAGACCCAGTCCTAACCGATGGAAACCTAACCTGTTGTTAAAGACCCCTACCAGCACAGAATTCACAGCCTCCCAGCACTCTGAAGGGCTTTATTCTCCTCTACCCTGGGAAGGATTTTCCTCACATCTAAATTAAATCTGTTGTAAAAATCTTCTGTCCTAGCAATCACTGCCATTGGGAATAAGCTGTTCTTACTCTCCCTGTAACAGCTTATGTCCTAACAACTCATATTACCTGCCCTTTCCCACCCCCCCTCCCCTTTTTGGAGGTGCTACCTCAGTTCACTCATCCTCATGGGTCATGTTTTCATAGCTCCATGAGGATTCTCGCTGTTCTCACTGGATGCTCTCCAGCTGATCCGCACCTTTCTGAAGATACACTTCCCAGACCAGGCGCAGCATTCCTCCCGTTGAGGTCTCGCCCATGCTGAGCAGAGGGACAGATGACTTCTTGTACCCTGCTGCTTCTATTGCCGTTGACACAGCCAAACACAACGTTTGCCTTCTCCTCACAGTACGCCACTGTTGACTCTGCTCGATTTCTGTTCCATGAAAACTCCCAAATCATTTCAGAAGAGCTGCAACCTAACCACACTCCTATTCTGTAATTTATACAGGTGATTACTCTGTTAGAAGTTTAATAGATTGCACTTATGCCATTTCATCATATTTCTTCTGACTATTTCTCCAGTTCAGCAAGATCATTTTAAAACCCGCTTGCCGGTACCCTCGCAGTCCTCCCGTCTGCGTGTCCTCCAGCACAACGGCTATTCCATTTCCCAGGCTGCTACCAGAAGCACCAGATCACTGGGCCCAAATTCCATTTATCACGAGGTTCTCCATTCTCCCTGCAAACCCCAAGAACCACCCTTGGCATCCAATTACCCCAGGTCTGCCTTTACGCTACACTGGTTTCACTAAGACCCTGGGTCTGTAGATGACTTGTAGGAATGGCACATGAGATGTAACATCAAAGGTTCACATGAACTCAAGATACATCATCTTATTTTCTCCACAAGACTCAGTCAGCCGCCTCAAGAGGAAAGGAGGTTGGTGTGGCAGGATTTGTTCTTGACAAAACCATTTGAGATTGCTATTTCTCTCCTTGTTATCTTCCAGCTGCTTGCAAAGAATTGATCTGTTGTTAAGCAGACTGATGTAGAATTCCTTAGCACTCCTCCTTTAACAGACTTTGTTTGCCCTGGGTTTTTTTTTTCTTCCCAATTTTTAGGCCTACCCCCATCGGTGTCACTCACTCCTGAGACTGACCAGGACTGGACAACTTCCTCAGAGGTTAGAGAACTGACAGGAGAAATCTGAAAACTTCCAATTTATCCAAGTATTCCCTAACTGGGTTTTCTTATTCTAGACTGAGATTACAGTCCTTACCTCTTTGCATTCATTGTGTCTGCTTTTTTTTTTTTTCCAGGGCAGGGTGGAAAGCAGCACAGAAACAATACCACCAATAAAGATTTTAGCCTTTGGTTTCACCTATCAAGAACTTTTGCTGTGCACTGAACCACAAGTCAGCATTTCTCTTGGGCTTTCTCTTCCTCTGCTTCTCTCATTATCACTTAGAGCTTTAGTCCTGTTCTGTGCTGTAGCTTTTCCGATTTTGTTGCTGTGTTTATCTTAAGCTTTTGTACCCATCTCCAGTATCTTGTTCACAGAGTTAGATGCCTCCCTTATCTTTTATATTTGAGAGCTCTACATTCAGCTAAAATGTGAACATTACATGATAAATGGAAAAAATATATTCACCATCAAGTTATTTGTCATGTAGGTATATCTCAAGTTGGGCTTTGGGCAGGTGTTGTTTTGACGGGGTTGGGTTTTTACACAGCATCTCACTTTAAGAAGTGTTTCATGCTACTTACATGATGTTGTGAGTTCATTTTTATTTAGCAGGATATGCTAGCATACAGGTAGGACATCTTATAGGTAAGGTATCAGCGTATTCCCACACCTGCTACAGGTTCGCTTTTGGGACCTCAAACAAGCTATTTCACCTGTGCTCCTCTACATCTATCTAAAAGGAGAAAACACATAATTAACTCACAGCAAGACACAGTGAAAAATTAAAAATGGTTTATAAATGAGATCTCTTAATCAAACCTACTTAAAAAAATTTATAACTTCTCGATACTATCGCTAAAAGACAGCAAAGAAATAAAAACTGAGTGTACAGTATTTCTTTTAGGTGGAACATTGAAAAGATTTGCCTTTTCCTAAAGCCTGCCAAAGTGCAATAAGAACCATATTTTCTGCATGAAATTTAACACTCAGAAGAAACTGTAAAGGACCAGAGGGTCTCCTGTCCCTATACACTTATTATTGCTGCAAGCTCCATGAGCATATGGAAAGAACACTCTCTATTTTGCCTTTTGGGATGTAAATACAGATAAGTGCATTCATCTGTATGCCTCAAATAAAGAAAGGAAAACCTACAGATCTTATTAAATAAGTTATCACAGAAAATAAGGAAGTGGCAGAAGTATATTACTCAAGTGCATAAGTTCAGGCATATCATTTTTTACATGCTTTACACACTTTGGGTTTTACATGCATTTGCCTTTAGCTGCACCACATATTTCTCAGGACCCGAGGAAAAAGAGAACCTGAGCTTTTGACACACTAAAGTTATACAGGTACTTCTCATTCAATACATACCAATGGCCTAGGCGACACATTATCTGCAGCCAAGAATACCATTCAAGAAACTCCTGTCATACTTTGGTATTGTTCAAAACATGCCTTTTATCCTCCTTTCCATTCTGTAGCTTTACCCCCTACAGCTTCAGGTAAGCCAGAAAATGTGAGTGCAAATATTAACTATAAAACACAAATTGCGCATGTTTCTCTCCAAACGCCTCCTCTTCCGCCCCCAAACCATTGAGAAAAAGCAGCTGCTCCAGTTCAGAACAGGGTAAATCCAAACAGATTACACTGAAGTGCTGCCTTACGCAGGGCTTAGTAGAGACCACAATAATCGTAAGTCTGATCCCCTGTGTGACACGTGCCACAGCTTCCTAATCCGGCAATTCTTGCACATAGCCCGCTGTGGCTGGGAGCATATTGTTCAGAAAGCCAGCCTTGATTTAAGGGCTTCCGAGCAATGAAGAGTCTGCCACATCATTTGATCATTTATTTTCAACACAGGGCTCCTTTCAAAGTGAAAAACATCGCCTCGCCTGAAGCCTCACGCAGCTATAGACAGCCTACACCAGGCACCCAAGGTAAATCATGTGGTTTCACACTAAAGCAGCCTGATTCATTTTTGCAGAGTTAAGTCTGTCTATTTAAAACAAACTCTGAACAAAAATATCTTTTTTGTTTATAAGAGTTTGCATTCCAAAACATTTCTAAGCACTTGTCTCTAAAGATAGCATGTTCCAAACAGCTCGATCCTCTGGATGCTGATGACTCCTTTGGAAAGGCATCCGGGGGACTTCAGGACTTTGAGTCGTGTCTCTGTGACTACCAGAGGTTCAAACCTTCGCACCCATCCTCCCACAGGGACCATGCACATGGATCCCAAGGAAGTAACTGCATTAGAGAACGTGTTTGTGCTGAAAGAGCTAATTTCAGGATCAGAGCTCAGCCTTCATTTTGAGTGCCTTAACGGAAAGCTACAAAGCGAGATTAAGTCTGCAGCAAACTGAGGGTTACTCCAGCACAGGACTAGGTAAGGAAGAACAAAAGCTGTTCTCATGCTAGAGAATACCCCGCGCCCCGCCTCCACCTCTATCTCCCTGACTGCTTTTATGAAGTTTAATCAAAAAAATGTATTTTGTTATAGTCCAGTCTTAAAGTCTGGATGAAACCAACTGAAATCTTGAACGGACTGTAGCACATTAATGACACCGTACTCTCTTCTGGCTTCCTGCCAAAGACCGAACAGTGCCAACATTTGCAGACTTCCAACAGGAAATTAAATAACTGCCCTGTTGGAAATATAAACCCATTTACAGTGGTCAGACTTGCATTTCCCAAAACAATGATATAGTTTGTGCACGTAAAACGCTAGGAAAATTTGTGAGAAGATTTAACCAAACGAATATGAAACAAAGCCTTATGAAAAGGTGTTTTACACAGGTCTACAAATTACCACTTTGTCAGGTGTATTTCCTGACCTCAGGCTGACGTAGGAACAATTATAAGGGTCTTTAATGCATACTCTGTACACACACCCCTCCACCACACACATATACCCTCCTCCTCCCCCACCATGGCAATGACTGAAGACTAACAGAAGAGCTGCTTATTTCACAATTTTCTATATTCTTTCATTTCCCACTTGAGAAGTGTTTTGGGCAACTTATGAAGTGCCTGCTGGAGGCTTGGGAGAGCCTGTGCTTTATTTTTAACCCATTGTGTGTCAAATCTCTGCTCTGGGCTACTGTTCCTCCTCCCACACTTCATTATAGCCTGAAGGGAGAGGCAAACTTCTGTCCCTGTTGAAGTCAGCGGAGTTTTACCACTGACATCTCCACCACTGAGATCTAGACTATAAAAGCTCTAGAGAAAGGAGCCTGATCCTTACCAGGCATTTGTACACAAGCTGGACTGGGGCATAAATCTTATCCAGGCCCTGCAGGTGCAATACACAATAAACCCAATATTATTCTTCATGCATTTTTCTTCAGCAAACTTGATTCTCCTCTTTATCCTGCTGCTATGGCAACCTTTTGCCTCTGCCAGCTCCTGCAAAGGACTATTGCCATTTAGAGTCAGAAATGACACGGACACGCAAGCCAGGAGAGGGGCACGAGGTGGGTAGTCTAAAGCTGCAGGTAGAGAATACCTCCCCCCTCCCCTCAATAGTGCTACCTTGTCTTTCCGCACAGTAGGGCCTTTCATTCAAGGAGCTGAACTTGTATTACACAGGTGAGTAAACATTATTATCCGACTTCACACAGGCTGGGAAGGAGACAAATTGTTGCCAAGTAAGTCAATGGCAAACCTGAAGCAGAAGGGCATTCTCTGCAGGGCAGTCTCCGCTGAAGACAGCAGGCAGCTCTCTGGAGTGAAGACAACTTACAAGGGAAATAGTTTGTGGGATCAAGCCCACTAAGCCAGTTCCTCCTGGTAATGAAAGTCGTATGGGAAAAACTGCTTGAAAAAATTCTGTTTCCCTAAAAACAAATCTAGGATGGATTGAAGATTCACAAAAAAAATACAGATTATCTACATAGGATTTACATATTTTAAAACCTCACCTATAGTTCTATGTGTATGTACACAAAACTAAGAATTTTACATCAGTAAAATTCTTAACACCAGTAAAGTACATCTACATCACTGCTTTTATTGCTCTTTCTCTTCCACCACACAAGTTGGGTCGAGGCCCTTGAAAAATGTGATCAGTTACACCACTGCCCTGGCAAGCCATGAATTACTTGCATCTTTTAGATTCATATTCTGCATAAGTCATTTGTGAGCAGAAAAATAAGTAAGGAAAATATTTGCAAGTGGCAGGAAAAGTAGCAGCAGGGATACAGCCTTAAAAATTCTCTCCGAGATCTCAGATGCCCCAGGACACCACTAACCGCTGGTCAGGTCTCACTTTCAAGTCTCACTCTTGTAAATGAAAAACAACTCAAACTCGCACTCACTTAGGCCCTGATCCAGAAAGGCACTCAAGCGAGTATCTAACTTTAAACACAAAACTAGTCCCATTTAAATCAATTGGACATCTCGACTGTTTACAGTTACAATATACGTTTAAGTGCTTTGCTGGGTTGGAGCCTCAGGCAGAGATGGTTACTTAACGCTTTCTTCAAGGTATCTTGCCAGCTTCTCATGCCTTGACAAACTTCATCTATTTTCCATCCACTGCATCTCCTGTTGTTTCTTGAACAAACACAGATGTCCCCAGTCTGAACACTTCACATTCTGCCACCACAGTAATCTAGGAACCAGCAGATACTAAATTAAAAGTTACAATTTTCAAAGTTTTCTTCAAGACAAGAATAAATTAGCAACATTCGCTGTCAATAGAAGAAAAAAGGCAAACACAGGCGGTGGGGCATATGCTGCGGGACAAGAGAGACACAGGAGAGGGGAAAACAAACCAGCCCTGCGGAGGAGGTAACAGCTTGAGGCATTTTTCCTCAACACAGCAGCTGCCCCTGTAAGAAGATTACCAGGAGTTCTCACTTCTCGATGCAGCTGATAAAGCAGCAGAGCCTGCCATAGCACTTGCCTGCTGAGAAGGACTGGAGACATCTGCAGCAACTCAGTGTGAAACAGCTTTTTCAACAGAAGCAGAGCACTTCCAGCACCAGTTTGCAAAGAATGGCTTCTCCACCGGTCTCTCCTTGCATTGTCTGATGCAAAGACTCATTGACACAGTCCCCAGCCTAGGGTGACAAACCAGAGACGCACAAAGACACATCCCAGTTGAATGAGGCATCATCATCACAGCAGATGGACCAAGAAGCACTGGCAGCTCTTTGGCCTCTTCTCCTTCCAGCTCTTCCACCACGAAGAAACTATCACATGGACAGCAATGAATTATTTAAGTAATCAAAGGGAACAACTTCTGTTAAATCAGAGCTGAAGAAACTGCTTGAACAGACCTCAAGATAGTCAGCAGGGGATCACTTTGAAAAAACAAGACTCCCAAGGACTGCAAAAAAAAAAAAAAAACCAACACACTGGAGAACAGAGATTAGAAAAGAGGAAAGAAACAGCATGAAGAGGAAGAAGTATCATGTGCTCTGCTAACTGCACCTCTTAATTAAAAGAATACAGCCCTGGCTCAGGGAATTAATGTTACTGCACATCCCTGCTGTAACACACGTTTTTAAAAGGGACACATTCCTGTTCCTCAAAATGCTGACGGATTTACGTTCATCTGGCTACAGTATGTTACAGCACTAAAGTCATTACAAAAGGATAATCTCTAGAAAGCCTGTGCTGTTATTCGTATATTGAACCAGAAGTAAGATGTTACTGGTTTGGAAGCTGTCAACACACTTTTCTTTGTGTGCTGCAACAGAAGTCAGAACAAGACATTATCCAGCCTTGTGAAAGGCTTCCACTGGACACTGGAAAAATCAAAGGCCAGAAATCCTCTGGGCCATTGACTTGACTTTACTAAACTAAGTCATTACAAGTATAGTTCCCATTCACATAAAACTGATTCTATTTTGTGATATAAAGCTTCTAATACAAAGTTTTTGACAGAAAAGCAGGTCAATCGTTTTAGCTGCCATGCTGAACAGCGAGGCAGCTCTCTCATCTGCCAATACCATCACAGGGTTTGGGCACGTGAACATCTGTAATTCTGCTCTCCAGGACCTTCTCCTCAGAAAAAGTGAATTGGTACAGATGGGTTTATTAATTTTTTTTTTAATAACTCCAGTCACTAAAAATTGGAAAATAAGAAAAAGCACTGGAAAGTGCCTTGTCATTAATGTGCCTGTATTGTGTCAGATCAGACATGTCTGTGCTCAGACACAAATCGATTGCATCTCTTGGTAAATCAGTCACGGTGTGGATAATACACCAATCGCTCCCTAGATTAAAGAATAAGCATCTGCTTATAAACACAGAACAAGTGAAGAGCTGGCATGGCTGCGTAACTTCACGGTACATTACGTTTCTCTGCTGTTCATCATGTGCACGTAAGATTCGAACCACACCACATTTCTACCACCAGATCAGGCTGTTCATTTAAAACTGTAACTGCCCTGTGCTTTTGGCACACGTACAAAAAAAATGCATTTCGATAACATTTTCTTTAAATGCATGCAAAGAATGTATTCTTTATTATGCAGCTCAGATGAGCAGGCAAGACTTGCTGCATGCTTGGAAAGTCAAGAAATTAGGAGTCTTGGAACTGGAAATTTTCAGATCATGGACTCTTCAGCAAAGACAATTTATTACCACCATTGGTCACAGTATACATTTAGTCTGCATTTACATTTCTAAGGAAGAATGGGTTTGGTCAACCTGTGACTTCAAAGTGTCAATTAGGCAAAGCATATCCCATAATTAAAGGGTTAATAGAAAACATCTAAAAATATTGGCTGACAGAATAACACACTAAGACCCAAACTAAACACAGGACTTTGACTTGCCAATAGAAATGATTTGTCCACGTAGCTCAACAGCACTGCCCCAATGTCTGCTCTGCTCCTCATAAAAGAACATGAGTGAAAATGCAGCTGCGCTCTGGGACATGGCTTTCAAATACTCCGAGCATCTTTGAATAAACCTTCTACCAAAGACAATATAAATCACAAAGTTCACTGTACGCCATTTCACCTCCCAATCTCAACAAAGAGAGTTTCATAGAGGGCAAGTTCATCATTAAAAAACACAGAACACAAAATAACAAAAAAAATCCACCCAGGAAAGCAGGCACTAACACTGAATTTCCAAATCTTTAGTGTTTGTGCTTTCCAGGGGTGACCCCCCTGTATATCACATCTTCAGACAGACCAGAATCTAGATATGAGGGAGATGGAAACCCTAGAAACACCTCGGATTAAAATTGGCCCAGGACTGAGCCTGTTGGTGCAGGCCAGAAAAGGGCTGCCAGAACCTCATCTGCCAGGTGCACCCCTTTTCCAGCACATTTTCACCTGGGCTGATATCCAAAATAAACCACTGAAGTCCCAATTCCCAAACATCAAAGATGAATGAACATAAAATACCCAAAATGTTTCCTAGCTTGGCTCAAACTAGTAAATTCTGCAGAACTCAAGCAAGGATGCAACAGGAAAAAGACACTTGAAGCTGCCTCCCCTTGTACTTCATCTCAACAAACGTTTGATAGATTCAGGCAAAACAGAAAAAATCCTGAAGCTTATAAATCCTTTTTCAACATAAACAAAAGTCACTCATTTCAATAACCAAGCTAATAAAAGCCAAAGAAGCCACATAGGAGACTAAGCCCAGCAGCTGTTTCCCAGTCAGGAGAGCTAATTTAACTGCAGGGCATCACACACTTCCTTTTTCGTATCTTTAAATTCCTCCGAAATGTGAAAAGTAAGTTCATCCTCAGAGAACAACTCTTACTCTCCTTGAATTGCAGTTATTAAATATAGGCTTCAAGAACAAATATTGTCTCAAGTAGTAACGGCTTTTATCAAATACTGTAAACGCTTTCCTGACATACAAATGGATTTAAAATTTGGAAATTGAACCGTTATTTCAAGCTGTACATTCAATATCAAAAATATTTCTAGAAGAAATAAACAGTATCTTTTCATTTGACTGAATTCTGTACTATTTATTACTAGGCAAATGAGACGCCTTCTAATTTCCCGGTATATATTTCATTAAGAAAAAAGACAGGATGTTATGGTTAAGGTTGGTAGAGGGCATGAGAACATACATGGAACAAGAAGTGGAACCATTTGCATTTGGCAGTTCATTTCAACCCCATTTTGGTATGAAAGCCATGCAAAGGAGCTTGGATAATATTTTGTTTAGTGAAATCAAATACCCCCTGAGCAGATATTTTCCTGTATGCAAAGCATTCGCCTTCTCCCTTCCCCCAACAGCTCTGCCAGAATAGACACTGGTGTCTCATACAGCCAGCGCTTTAAATGTCAGTCGTCTTTCACCCCTGAAAGCTGAGACAGCTCCACATCACAGGATGGAGAGCACAGATCAAAACGATCCTTTCTCCCATGGCATTTGGAGCAGGAAGCAAAAGCAACACTATATTCTGCTTGAAGACAAAATCCAAAGTATTCAAATTTCACACATTCTGCAGCGGCCATTTAACATCTATGGGAAAAGGGACACCAGCAGACCTCCAGGCTATCACCATTTGTCAACTAGTTTTCCTTTGCTGCACAAACCTACAGCAGAATAACCAGCTCGGTGGAACCACCGTACATCTGAACCCCACCAAAGCTGACGGGAAGCACTCAGGAGTCGTTCCAGTGCAAGGGAGGAATGCGGCAAAACCAAACCAAACCCCCCTCCCATCTCTTTAAAGACCACCAGTATTTTAAGCCCCAATTAAGTTAATGAGAAGAATTGCACTTCTCTGGTCTTTAGGATAAGGACGCTCGGCACTGAAATTGTTTTCAATGAAAGGACTCCCCTAGTTCACTGCTAGCTGAAGCATTCCTGGAAATAAAGCAACAGAATTATTTTCTAGGAAAAAAAAAAAAAGGATTTGCTTTTAAAAACAAGGACAATATATCAAAGTAACTCCTCAACTTACTTTCTCTGTCTAGCAGTACCAGGTACCATCATTAAAAGGAATAAGAAGTTCGTGTTAACTGTTTAAAGACACATCATTTAGGACAGTAACATCACACTCACAGGGTGGGCTTGCTCCACACATCATCGCTTTCACGTTGAAAGAGGCTCTATTTTACACAGAAGTCCCCAAAAAAGTTAGAGAGTGATTCCACCGAGGCCAAAATTACTTCTTACCCCTTATTTAAATAAAACCTATATGAACAGCTTCAGACACTCGTATTACTTAATATGCCACAGTTGAGAAGAAACAGCTTAGAACCCAAGATCACTATGGAACAAATACATTCTACTGCTGTTAATATTATTTTTTAACAAAAACATTGATCATTAGGGGAAAAAAAATGTATATTTGTATTTGTAAGAGAAGATGCCATGAATCCAGGCTGTTATTTCGGAGGTGACAGGACTTCCCATCGCCAGTCTGGCATAGTAGACATTCTTTTACATGGGAAATATTTTAGCTGACTGAAAGCAACTGCTCGCTCAGTTTCCTAGAAGATGCATCACAGGTATTCTTTAAAGGACTCTGGCAGAAAATCTGTCAGGCTCTGTTGCTCAGATTGACTGGTTTAATCAGCATTACTGAGCCCCTGAGGATCATAACCACTTGTAGGATCTCTAAGACAGCAAAGTAAGTAGAGATCAAACACTAGTATTTCCTTCCTGCGCCTCAGTCATCTTCACTGTAATCACCAACCATCTCTGGTGTCAGTAATTCAGAGTAAAAGTACAGTAACAAATAACAGGATAATACCAGGCCTTGATACCTGATGAAATGAAAGTGAAATTAGCACAATAATCCTTCAAGAACCTAAGTGCCTTCTCAGGGAGCCTGACACTAGCTTATACAGACAAGGGGAGAAAAAAAAGGTATAAAATTAGCTTCACTGGGATAATGCAACAAAAGCAGAAGAAAGTTGAGCCTCCGTATCACCACGGATCTATCCTTTGCAATATTTCAAATGATTTTACAGTTCTTCTGACAGGTACGTAGACACCTCACAGCACATTACCGTGAATATACACACACTTAATCCCCTACTTGCAACGTCGAGACAGAATTCTTTCCCTTAGGCCTTTTCAGTTATTACAATTAGTCCATGTGAAGTTACCCTTGATAATCTTAGCAGATAATAACTGGCGGGGGAAGAGTGTAACAGAACATCCGACAATTACAGGGCTTGGGTAGGGATTTCTGTAGGGCTGACAAAAAAACCAAACAACCCCATGTACTGCAATCATCCCGAAGCAGAGGCGGCGATAGCGTTGCTCTCCCTGCTCTGACCCTTGCTGGATGGCTTGCAGCGCCTGAGGCAACAGTTCCACTCATTGACTGACACAATCGGAAGACTAATGCTGGTTAAGATATTTGTGCTGCATTCAGTCAAAATCTTCTTGATAACGGTGACTGCTTTCAGATCTGCCCATGGATTTTTCAAGCCGGATGGGACCACTGTACCAGAGTTACCCCATGATAAACATAACAAGGCCAAAAAATTCGCCCAGCACTTAAGAGCTCCAAACCCAGAGTCTTCAGAACGGCCTCAAATCAACGGAACAAGCCCCATGAATGACAACAGCACAACCTTAGATGTTCAGGTTCCCCAAGATCCTTGTAAAGATCCCACATTTACAGGAGCCACTTCCACCCATAGCACCAAGAGATTGTATTGCCCAATCAAGAGCCTTATGAAAAGGAGAAGCAGTGAGTTTACAAGCAGTCCCTCCTTTCTTATCGAACAAATTCACTGAAAATTAACTTTACCTGCTATTGACACTGCGATGGCCCTTCCTGCCTTGCCCCAATACCAACGATCCACTTTTTAAATTTTCAAGGCGGATCAAAGAACTTCCCCAGAATTATTGGGACCTTCACAGACACACCAATTTTGAATCCAGAGAGAGAAGTGTGACCACTGCCAAACCTGTTTCCCCATTAAAACCAGTTGAGGAAGAAAGGAATGAGACAGTTAGCTTAACGCCCAACCTTAGCTGTCTCACCCTGAATAGCACAACCAACAAAATAAACCAAAAGCAAATCGGTCTGACTTTGACATTCCCTGTAGATTTTCAGCCTGAAGTGAAAAGGGTTGATCAGAAGAGCTCCTCATATCTGGATCATATTTGCTGCTATGAAAAGCAGGAGACCAAAGATCTCAAGAGGAGTCCAAATGGAATGTCAAATTTCTGCCCAGAAAGTACTCCCGAGTTTTGTGAACCTTCTACTACTATGCAGGGTTCACTACACAACCAGCCATAAGAGTTAGAAATACTCATTAGGACTTAAAAGAAGATGGTGTGTTATAAGGAAAAAAAAAAAAAAATCACAAACCCAGAATGTGAAAGCATAAATCACATCCTACAAACAGACTCTCAAAGGAAAAACAGCCAGTGTAACGGAAGAAAATGGGGAGAACATCATCTTTTGATCCCTGATGAATTAGAATTTAGCTCATGACCAAGATTCCTCTACAGGGAGAGGAAGCCTTTACAGCCTCTTCCCTTACCTGGGCCTCTCTTGGGAGACTTTATGTAGCAGTGGGGGCTAAAAGAAGCAAAACCCCTTCACCAGTTCTTTTTGGCTGAGCATCCAAGGGCCTTCCTACAGCTTTTTGCTGTACTAAACCCCCGGTTTATACACATAGAAAACACTACCGTTCTCAATGTCATGAAGAACGCGTGGTTTTCAGCATACAGCAACATATCGTACACAGGAAAAATAAAGGGAGAGAGAACCACAGCATCCAGCTCATGGCCCGGCAGCAGTATGACCCATAACTTAAGAGAAACCAGGTCTAGAGCTACGATGGTCCCTCCGCTCGCTCTGCTGGGGAAGGGGCTGGGCTCCACTGCTGCAGGCACTACAACGCAGTCTGCTACCCCACACCAGGTTTCAATTATTCATCTCTTACTCAACTTCAGATTTACTTATTTAAAAGGATACAATTCTAACAATAAATCTCATGGACAGTGTTAATTAAAAGCTAAATCTTGCCCTGAGCTGGACTTCCAAAGTCTATGAGAGTGTTCACAGCCCATTTATTTATTCCAGCATTGTGTCAGTTATTAAATTACAGTAAATTAAAAACACAGTGACAGGCCAATAACTAAAATAAATGAGGCTTGCTGCATCTCACTTACAAAGGTTGCCAGACTTGGGCTCTGACACGCTGCCAAGAAAAGTGAATTTAAATGTAAGGGGCCCTCAGTTCGAAACCGTCCTGTCGTGAACATGAAGCGTTTCGACCCCCGAGATGCCACCAGCCCGGCGTTGCCGAGTGAATGATGACCACTCGATGCAAAGCTGGGCAAAAGGACCGTGCCCTCAAACCACAGCCCCACACCACTGGCTACACTAAGTTGCCCCAGTTATTAAAAGGAAATTGATGAAGAGGCTCAAGCCTCATGAGCATCTACCAGCTAGAAGGGGGCCAGCGCTGCACCAGCCGGAGCTTCTGGGAGAAATTCTGACATACCGTTAAGAGAAGAAACATAACTCTCCTGTCCAGCAGCAGCAAAATGCGTCAAATGCCCAGACAGGCCCTGAACAAAGAAATCTGGAATATCAGATTTGATCACTGGCTGATAGTTACTTCTAAACTACCACATCTTCACTTCTAATTACTGGCTCTTGCAGCCAGCTTCTCTACTGGGGGGTATTACTAGTCCTCCAGGGCTACTCAGCTCTCAGGGGAGGGAGCTCTGTGTTTCTACTCCATAAAAAGCAAAGGGAGAACAAATCAAAACTGGGAACCCTTCTTTTTCACTTGGAGAAGAGCTTTAAAAGCAGAAAGAGATCCAAGACACTAGAACAGTTAGTCAACAGTCAGAAGCAAAGATCCATCTAGTGCTATTCTGGGGCCTTTTGAAAGTATTTAATGACATAAATCCATTTCCCTGACAACACCTGGGAATTAAATGACCTCTTGTCATTCTAGGTGAATCCCAGTGACAGCAGAGCTCAGCGTGGTGCTCTCTATACTCGGGTTGTTCTGAAGAAAGAGACGCCTCCATCATGCTACAAATTTTTACTAAGTTCACAGAGAGATAATGTATTTCCAAAAGAAACAAAAAATGAAAACATGGAATGAATAATTAACACATAGAATAAATTAAAACCTAAAACATACAGAATGCTTGTTACTTATACAGCACATCAAATATTTCAGAGCAAACAAAACAATTACAAAGATACTTCCCTTTTATTTGAAGCCAAGTTAATTTTGGAGAAGAGATGTTCAACCATGATAACTGACCTCTTACAGGAAAAACTGGGAGAGGCAAAAGTTATTGTAAACACAGTGTAGACTCCACAGCACTCAGATACACAATAACCCTATGAAGGTGTCACAGAGGAGAGTAATATTCACCGTACGACAAGGATGATACCTCTCCTTTCAGTCTGCAGTGAGAGATGGTCAGGAATACAACCGTCCGACCTCATGGACCATACTGAGTCCTGGTTTTTACCTGTCTGAGTATCTCAAGGACTTCAACGATGAGCAGTTCCATAACATGTTCATATTTGCAATAAAATGCCTCTGGCAAGCGGGTTTATATTATCCAAACATACCCAGCGTATAATGTTGTGTAACAAAAGCTGGTACCAAGTGTAAGAAAGAATGAAGGGAAGTGCCCACCACAACGCACAGACTCTCCTAGGAGAACATCAAGACTCCTGTGCCCTTACTGTATGTGCTTCAAACTTCTTAGGACATCCATCAGCCCATACTCTGCAATTCATTCTACCATCCCGGCATTTTTTTGTTACCCACGAATCTTTCTACATATGACACTACCTTTACATCCCCCTGTTCAGGAAGAACAGTCCTATCATCTGACACTCACATTCTGTTCAAAATCAGGCAAAAGCTCTCTGGAAGATGGTGGAAAAGTCACTTTAATTGAAAATACTTTACCATACAGGAAATCTTTAGATTAAAACAAAATACTAACTGCAGCCTCTGCCTAGCACAAATTAATCTCTGTATTACTGGAAGTATTGGCATTATTTTTCAAATAATTGTGTTATTATTAAGCCTTATTAGTGTCCACTCTTGCTCTCTAACCCCACGTTGTGCACTCAAAAGCCTCTCAGATGGGCTAACGACAGGTAGCACTCTTCCCGACAAATACCATTCCTGCCTTTTACCTACACGTGGTTACGAGACTGAAGCACAAAGGTTCTTTTCAAAGCAGAGTTAGCCCAACAAGTACCAGACAGGATTTAAAAAGGGCTCTAGTAAAATTTCTCACTGACTGCATCATCTCAAGCAGCTTCATTTCTCCTAAAGCCTTTGGACTGATCTGCGTCCTGTGCCCTTTCTGATGAGATGCTGATAAGTGCTCAACTCTCCCAACTAAACATGGTAAAGAGCTGAAGATCCTCGTGAGTTTTGAAAATAAGGCCACACAGATCATAAAATCCCTCCTTCCCCAGCATGTATTCTCAGCGCTGAAGCGCAGAGTTTTTCTGAATGAGTAGCTGCGATGCTCTGTATTGACCCGCCACAACACGGACACTCTCAGGCAGCACATTACACTTGCTCCACCAACCCTTTAAAGCATGGCTTAGCACCTTCAGGAGGGACTGGGCCACCTCCCTCAGTGGAGAACATGATAGCTGTCCCTTAAGAGGAAAGCTCACGCTGTGAATCTGGATGTGAGTATCTTTCCAAAGACAATCTCAAGTTCTAAGGGTAAGAAAAGCACACCCTCATATATTTCCAGCCTCTAGAGGGAATGTGCAATGAGGCTATAAAGTTGCCGAACATTTTTCCTTGCTTATCTCTGATCTTTCCATTTCCCATGGCCTGCTGCTGTGCTCCGACACAGAGCTTCACTGCTCTGTCTCTTTCCCAGCTCCGTGTGGAGCAGATGTTCAGACCTCTGCTGTAGACGGAGCAGAGCATCTGGGAACGGGACAGGAGTACGCACAACTGACACCCCTTGGAGGAAAGGGGCAGAAGGTCACAGGAAGCCATCGTGAAGTATCAGTTTCAACGTATGACCTGACCAGTTTGAAAAAAAAACTTTTAATAAAATGCAGGCTTCCACCAGGGCCCCACTAAGTGTTTTCTCAAGGACTCATCTCGTTATGAAATGTTACCATTGCATATCGGGATGGCTCAGTCTTAACGTAAACCTGGTCCTAAATACCTGTTAGTGAGCGAAAACATGTCTGTCCAACACAATGCAGACCAGGGCATCGGCAGCAGTTACACAAAACATGCCACATCTGCACAAAGCCCCCAGCACTTTTGCTCCATCTCTGTAGGAGGAGCGTGTCTTGCCTCTGCATATGGCAACTTGCCTCAATTTTTTTTTTTTTTTTTTAAAACCTTCCCTGACACCAAGGCCAGATCTCCCTTCTCTTCAACATTCCCAAAGCATGCCCAGGCTCCCTGCCTACTACGCAAGAAGAGAAAGGGCTGGTGGGTGACGCCGTGCCTGGACCAGCACTACTGAACTGGCACATCATTGTCCTGATCCAGCAGACAGGGACATGCTGCCCAGATCCTGCCAACATCAGCAATACAGGATACTTCCTGCAAGAGACCATTTTTTGTTGTTCTTCAATCTCCTGTGAAGGTGGCTCTGCAGCACCTCACTGATCAAACACAACCAGAGCCTCTATGCAGCTCTCTGAAGGGATTTTGTTAAAAGAGGATATCAAGTACAATTACTCCATGGAACTCAGTGGAAGGAACAAAGCGGACTTGGCCTTGGCATTCTTCTGCTTTAGAGCCTATTTCATGCCTTCAGCATGAACTCCAGCTAATGACTTGTTGTAATGCAGTAGAAAAAGCCCAGCATTGTACACAGCTCTGCTGACACACAGGACTGGCCCCACCATTCATTCACACCGCTCAGTTCCTCCTCAACAGGAGCGATGTGGCTTTCTGTTCCTGTTGCTGACCATTCTGACTATTTTTTCAGGACTCATATCTAACTAATCATCCTCCTCTTTTGTGCCCATCCCAGCAATACGCACCACGGGATCCTTTCCACACGTCACTAGCCATTTCCTTTCATATGTACTTGGAAACAGTGGCTCTCCCATGTCTCCACTTCAGGAGGAGATCCTGGAAAGCAATCTGCCTCACTCCGGGAGGCTAGCGTGGAAGTATGCCGAGAAGCCCACGTTACTGCTTTTCCTCACTAAATGGTTCCTTTCTAAAGCTACTTCTTTTTCCCAAGCAGTCTGACTTTGGCAGAGCACTATTTTCAATATCACACTGCACTCGATGCCAAATATACACCAGTTCTTTTATTTTACATTATATTCTCAAGAGGACCCAAAAGAACTTTACTTTTAAATAACTGCAATATTTAAAGCTTTATTACTACATAACACTCTAGTCGTATCTATTTAAGCTGAAATTATTCCACTTTTTCACCTTCCTGTCATTTCAGCCCAATTAAAACCCATTAAACATGACCAAGCCATTCGTACACCACACTTCCGGCGAGGGGGGACTGTAATTCTGCTTGTAAACAGACAGAAAACATTCTAACTTCTTCTGCAGCACCTGATCAAACGAAATTTTGCACCAAATGAAAAATTATAGGAATTTTAGAGCGCTTGTCATTCATCATAACTGCAATCACCAAACCTACAGACGCACCCCTTCAGCTAACACCAGCATTTTGTTATTATTTCCAAAAGAATCATATAGACAACTGCTCTCATCCCTTTCACTACTGTTTCATTTGTATATGAGCAGACTCCACAACTTTCAGTGTCTCCAGACTAGAATGAAAGAGAAACTAGGGTGGAAGAAGCCCTACAAAATCACTTAACTACTGAACTGCTGCTCCAGCCCAAATCAATCCAAAATTTCTTTAAGCTGTGATTCAGGGAGTAGGTTCCACAGCCCTCCCAGTGTGACCACTAGAAACTGTTTCCTACTGTGCAACAAGATTCAGATTTCACATAAACCTTCCCTCTGCTTTCCAGCGCAAGAAAATATAAGGCAACAGGGCCAGTTTGCTCCATTTTAAAAGCAGAAACTTGGATCAAAGGTGGCATCTTACCAATAAAATAACTTCATTTGGTATTCACTGAAGTGTTGCAGGACGTAGGAGTCACTGTCAAAACGCACGCTGCTTTATCACTGTCACACCTCCACCTACACACGGCTGGGCGTGAGCCTTCCCAGCTTTGCCGAGGCCAGTCCCGACATGGGCTGCCTCGTTGCTTCGGGTTCCGCCAGCAACATCACCAGTGAAGTACCTACAGCAAGGCGAGACCCTCGCACAGAAATGGGAGATAAAACACAGGGCTTTGCAGCTCACAGCCTGGCAGATTATTAAAAATTCTTCCTTAAGATACCCAATTTCAAAAACATAAAGTTCGCAGTTGATGACGGAGGTTTTTTCCAGTGCTCGGGGAAGAAAAGCTTTCCACTTTTTATTTTGTATTAGTTAACTTTCTAGATATTTCTGGCTTGCCAGATAATCGCTATGTGGAAAGCAGCTGCATTTAGTTAGAGACTTTTTAACAGAGTTTTCAACTCTGCGGTGCTCTTTCGAGTCTCAGAAGACTGCTGCATTTCTACACGTGTTTCAAAGAGCAGTATCTAGTGTCACACCTCAGGGAAGCCTTTTTCCCCCCCTCCTCCTTGCCTACATTTAGGTATTTGTATTTAAAATCCATACACAAGCTTTAAAACACTCCCCTGCCCAGACCTCACTTGCAATTTAACTTAAAATTCCTGTGTGTACATAATCAACACAGAGTTTCAGTAGATGTTAATTATAAAAACAAAGAAATGATGTCCTGAAGATAATTTGCTGATACTTCAAGCAACTGTAGTCAAGAAAGGTGAGACTGCAGTCATGGTAAGTCAAACAGAGACATCTACTCTCATCCTCTTACCGTCTTAAGGCAATAAAAGCATTTTGTTTGTTTGTAAACCACGTGGATACTGGCTGAAATAGCAGCCTGTTGACCTATGGACCACACAATTAACCGCCGCGGTGTTACAGGGACTAATCAAGAGCTGCGGGACTTTATCTCACAAGAGGCAACTTTCCAGGCAATCACCAGCACCCCCCATAATCTCAACCATAATCTAGAGATCTGTGGTTTTACTACATGCCTTTAAAACGCTTCTTCCATTGTGACTCCTCACAAAATTACATGGTATGGAACAATAAAAAAATAATAAAGCTGAGCTGCTGATACCCATAGTCGTACTGCAACGAGTGAAGCGATCTCCAAGTTGGAGAGTTCCTGTTACTTATATTGACTATGGGGGTTTACTTGGAACACTTGGACCAGCCTGTGAGAGCCCTTGAGAAGAGTTGCGTTAAAGACAGCGTGAACGTACAAAGGAAAATGCGCTTTTTGTTTGGTTTTGCTCTCTACAAGGAAAGGTCACTGACAAAAAGGAAGCAGCAGGAGACAGGGGAAAAAGTGAAGAGGAAAAGGCAAAAAGGAGCTTTCGGAAGGCACCGCAGTAAGCCAGTTTTGGTCGCTTGACAATATCTCAACTAAATGGATGACCTGGTAATAATCCCCCTCAAAGAGACATGACAATAGCGGCGCAGGTTCCTGGCCCACAAGCAGACACACATCTGACTCGTCCTACTAAGCTGTATCTGCCTACCCACACCAGCCCACTTGTGCACATCTGTACATGTTTACTGGAGCAGAGTGTCAAACTGGGAAGTCTCTGCAGTGGGAGTCATGTCTTACGCAGATGTTCAGACCATGGGCAGCACAAGGCTCTGATCCTTGTGGACCTCGGGGAGCTCAGACAACTCCTCAATATTTTTATTGTGTTAGACCATCAGATCTCGGGCTCCCAGCCCATCTCTTCTGGTGGTAGAAGTTAGGCAACTATCAGAGGTGGACTGGCACTGCAGTCCTTATTTGACAGGCCTGCAAAAAACCCACCTTTTACTTCTTCAGTGGTCCATATTCTATCTTCCTGAAAAATGTGAGGGTAAAATGGTAGGGATTGAAGGGTTCTGCATGGTTGACTGGGTTTCTGATGGAGCAAAGTCTCTTCAACCAGCCACTACAGTTGTCTTAAAGAAAGTGGTAAAACTCTTCCTAACAGGTTTTTGTTTGCTTGGTTTTTTTATTAGAGGGTTAGATGTTCAGGTTCCCCTACTCTTCTACAAAACCTACATCTTTAATAAGTTTGGGGGAAAATGTAGTATGTGGTTGTAACATACATGATAGATGTCTATCTATAAAAAAATAAATACCTCACTTAATCTGCCCCTGAGTCAACATTGTAAGCTTTGCCAAAGATACTACTTAAAATACAGGAAATATCTCACTGTGGAGAGTAATTGTGCATAATGACTATATTAATAGTGGTGATAGTGGTAGGTAATAAAGGTGAACTCATGTAATGAAAGATACTTCCCAGCAGAATTCACAGTAAATAAAAAATGGCCAGTTTTGGACCCAGTGTGATTAGTTGCTTTATATTTGTGGGTTTTTTTCCACTCCAGCTTCTTAGAAACCCACAAAACTTCATATTATGACCCTAAAGTGTTGAAATTATCTGAAAAACAGGAAAAAGATGGTCTGTTTTTTCCCCACTTTTGAAAATAAATATTTGTTAAGCACATCCAGCATTCCCTGGAGACTCTAGAAAACAACATTTGAATATTTTCTTACTGAGATGTCATGGAGAATTCCTACCCTAAACTAGAACATCATCCAGCCACTGAATCCACATCAGGAGACTCCTGTGCGCAACAGTCACGCTGTGCTGTCTGGAAGTCATTTCAAACACACAGTCCCAGGTAACAGCATTGTTAGTGACACGCTGAAACACAGAGGGAAATTCAGGCTCAGGCACAGGCACAGGCACACGACAAAAGCGTTGCATCTGTGTGCTGCCACGGATGTTTTAAAGGCAGTTATCCTATAGCATCTGCAATTTGCCTTAGAGGTTTTACAACCACAGCTTTCCCAGTTCTGAACTGCTAAGTATTTAAACACAATCAGCTTTATCTCTTTAGTGTTCACTTTTCCCCCGTCTTTAAATACTAAATATGGCCTATTATCAACCAGGACTTTTCAGAAGTGGCTTGCGATTTAAGTACCCACCATAAAATACCTTCGAGGAGCCAGAGTTCATGAGTATATCCACCTCTTCGTGAAACTCTCATGCAGGCGTCCAACAGCACTGCTCGCTCTTTACTGTCTTGGCCTCAGAAAACAGTCCTTCTTGCCTAATTCCCTCTAGGTCCCTTTATGCATGTGCTACACTTTAAATGTAAATCATTTGCAAAAGGCTGAAATCAAACCCCCAATAAAACAGAAGGATCGCCAAGTAAGTATTACTCGTTAAAACTAAATCAAAGCGGCTTTCTTTAAAGTTATTGTGAAAAAAACATAAATTAAAAAAAAAACCCGAAACTTCTTGGAAGACTACAAGGGCGATGAGATGGCAGAACCTGCCCCAAAGCTGGAGCTGAAGGACAAGTCATCATTGATAACACCACCTCGGGAACCATCAATCACGAGTCGAGAGCGGGACCGCCTGGGAACGGCCACACTTCGCCAGCAGCTCGGCCGAGCACTTGGAAGGGCTTTTTACGAAGCAATTAAACACAGATTGAGTATAAAACTCGGAGTTCGTTAACGGGGCGGGAGGCGGGGAGCGCTGGAGCCGCCGCCGGGCTCTCCGGCGGGCGGAGCGGCCGCGCAGCCCCGCGGACCCCCTCGGCGGGGCGGTGACGGCCGGCGGGCTCTGCTCGCCCTGCCGGCCGGGGTAGGGCGCCCGGCCGCGCCTCACGGCCGGCCCCGCCGCGCCGGACCCCACGCGAGGCGGCACCAGCGGTGCCGGCCCCCCTCACAGACACCCCGTTCGGTTGCACCCCCGTCCCGCCGCGGGCGAGGGGAGGCTCCCGCGGGACAAAAGCCGGGACGCGGCCCCGCACAGCCCTTACCTTGCGTGGCGTCCCCCAGCTCCGCCCGGCTGCCCGCTCGCAGCAGCAGGAGCAGCGGGAGCAGCAAGAAGCTCCCGTCCCCGCCGCCCGGCTGCTGCATTCCTGAGCCGGCGCCGCGCTTACTCCCACATCCACCGCGCAGCGCCGGCGTCCCGGGCCGGCCCGCGTTACCGCCGCGAGGCCGCGTCTCCTCCCGCTCCGCCGAGCCGTCCCACGCCGCGCCCTCGGGGCTACGCTGTCCTGGCGGGCGGGGAAGAGAGCGCGGGCGGCCGCCGCCTCCGCCGCCCTCAGCCCCTCACTTGTCACTTTCCGCGAGCTCCGCTCACAGACCGGCCCCGGCTCCGGCCCCGGCCGAGCGCCCCCCCTCGGCCCCGCCGCAGCCCGGCCGAGCAGCGCCCCCTACTGTCCCGACCGCGCCGCCGCTGCCGCCGCCACCTCCCGCCTCTTCCCGCTTCCCCAGCGCGGCGGCTGCGCGCCGCAGGGGGGCGCTCGCCTCTCCGCGCTTCTTCCCGCCCGCCGCCATTTTCCGCCGCCTCAGCCGCGGCGGGTTGCTCGGCCCGGTGCTGCTCAGCCGCGAGCCCTGTGAGCCTGGGGCTCCTCTGAGGGCCCGCCGCTGTGCCTGCACGGCTGAGGTGCCCTTCCTCCCAGCCCTTCTTTCAGAGGAGGTCGGTTTATCACAGCACCCGTTGGGGTGGCCATCCCTTCCCCTCCCTGTTTCGCTTTCCAGGGTCTGCCACTCACAGTCGATGAGATGTGGGATTGTTGCACTTTGGGGTCAAAACCACTTCTCCAGGCAGAGCCCAGGTTTGTTACTTGCTGCCCTCCTTGCTGTTCCCCTATCAGGCTGAGAGCTGGAAGAGCTTGTCAGCAAATTCCCTGAGGAGGGTCCCCAGCCAGGAGGACAGAGGGGAGGTGACACCATCTGTGGGTGGCCGGCTCACAGCCCAGGCCAGCCCCCCCCTGCCCTGCACACCAAAGCCTCTGCAGGGCTCACAGCAGTGGGGTGGCCAGTGGGCTACCGGTGCACATCCGAGCCACGATGGAGGCACGCGACTGACACCGGCCGCCTTCTGTCCCTGGGAAGGGCATCGCTCACGGCCCAGGTGCAGCCGTGGCTATGGGGAGGGCAGCTGAGGGGTTTCGTTAAAGTTTATCCCATGGAGCTCTGTGGGTGGAGTGTTTTACTTTTAGAACATTTCCACTGAAACAAAGCAAAGAAACAAGGAACTATCAGTGTGGAAAAGTGTTTTCTTGACTGTTCTTCATACAGGAGTCGATAGTCAAGAGCTTCTGATTTCCTGCTCCCAACATTTCAGATTTACTGGGTATCTCCTACTTTTCCTGTCAGTCAGGAGCTCAGAAGTCCCATTTGCATCTAAGGAATCATTTTCAACTCCCTCTGCCTTAGCAAAATCAATGTTCAATAAACTGATTTCTCCTAATTTAACTGTTATTTAAAAAAAAATAAAGTCACCCTGCTTGAAAAGCAGTGAGGTGTAGTTGGTACCCGAGATCATGAGTGCCGAGAGCAGCCTTGTAACCCTGCTGTCATTCCTCTGTTCTCCAGCACTTCTGACTCCAGGCTGGGGACCATCCCCACGAGGGCACTTCCTACCCAGCTGTGGCCTCATTGCAGGGGCGCCAGCAGCCCATGACGTGGTACCTACAGCTAGACCCCAAACACGCTTTTCCCTCCCACTGGTGGCGGGAAGCTGAGCTTTGTGGGCAGGAGGGTTGCAGTTCCCTCCTGCCACCACAAAGCACCAATTGACCGTACGTGATGCCAGCGCTGTAACTGCGGCCAGGCACAGTCGATAGTGGAGATCACTGTTGTGCTGGAGTTGAAGGGCACCACCAAAGCCTGCTGAAGCTACTCGGGGTGATTACTACTTTCCATTCAGGAGAATGATCACATTCCTGGGATGCTTAGATGAGGTTTAGGATTTCAAAAGTCAGCAACTGTTTAATAAAAAGTTCATAAGCAGAGTGGAAACAAGGACAAGATTAAAGGAATTTCCTCCTCACTTCCTGCTAGATCAGCTCCCACCCCCCTCAGGCTTGCTTTCTGCCATATGAATCCTGTATTTCTTGTCAGACGCTAATAGAGTTTCAAGAGGAGGAACAAACCCAGATAAGCATCTGGCTGCGTGTTAGGGAAGGAGGTTGAGGTCTGAAACCACCTTCTCCTCACACACACACACCCATGCACAGATTCCTCCTCAGAGCGAGGAGGACAATGACAAAGAGATTATCGACTTCCTAGTGAAAACTGACCAATATACACAACCATGGATTAAATGGAGGAGGCAAGCCAAGCTGAGACTGCTGGAGCTGGAAGAGGAGCTGGGTGTGACACGTGGAAAGGACTGGCTGCTGCTGGGAGCTGGGTGCCTGTTTGCAGCATGGTGGGGGTTAAATCAAGCTGAGGAAGGACCCACACCATTGGCTTCCCCAGGCAGCTACGTGGTCTTCCCAGTGCTGCATGTTGTTTCTGACACAAAGAACCAGGTGCTGGGGTGGTTCAAGAGCTAAGCTGACAGATAGTTACCTCTTCAGAGTGAAGATGTTTCTCCCAGTTTAGGTCCTTGAACTGCCTCTTTCCCAGGACACAGCAAATGCTCTTTGGTCCTTCAGGGACATGGAGTTGAAGGGATGCTACAGCCAGCAGACCAGTGGTCTCACCAGTCAGAGCCCGTCCCACTACGCCCAAGCAAGGGCCAGGTTCAACCAAGATCATCAGGCAAGTTTGTGTTGCTGAGGCAGGTCTGGGATCAACCACAGGTCAGAATCTATTCCAGCAGTGGTCGCTGGGACACAGCCCAGTGATGGCCAGGCAGGTCCATAGTGATACAGGTCTGAGGTCAAGCAGGGAAGTCAGCCCACATGTCAGGGGCCAGACCAGCAGGGTCCACAGCCGGGCACAGGGATGGTGGAGTTACAGACTACTACTAGTCCTCCAACATAGCTCAGGCAGGGGATGAAGGGGGGCCCAGGCTGAGCTGGGCAAGGGTGGGGTGGGGTTGGAGGCCCCAGATGAGGCTGGTCAGTCATTAAGAGCTATGAGTGCCCTCGGGGTCCTGACACTTATCATCTAGACACAGGAATACTGGAGCTCATGCCAGTGAGAAGGTCAGGCCGTACGGGTGGGATAGGATTTCTGCAGCACCAGCCCAGACTTGCCTGCCCTGGCCCTCTAAGGTGACATTTCACATGACTTCTAAGCTGATCAAATAACCAATAAAAAATCTCTTTTGTTTCCTGTATGTTCATCTGGGCGAGTCCATTCGGCCAACTGGTCCTGTGAAAAACAAAGCCTCTGATGAGAGGAAAGACGAGCAGTGGTTCCTCCAGCTCAGCCAGCTGGGTCAGCTCCCCTACAGCTGCTGGGCTGTTAGATCCAGCAATGGCCAGGGGGACCCTTGTTCAGGGGTGGGGTAGGAGCTGTTGAACCACTGGTTTTGGCAGAACCTGCCCTTGGACTCGATTAGCTGTAGCACAAAAGTGTTTTCTTAATGCCTCTGTTGGTTGTGTAGTGAAATCAGATGTCTGTGAGGTCCAGCTGCCTCGGAGCTGGGCACGGGGATAACCCACGGCAAGGACTTAAGGGTAAAAAAGAAGATGGGGAAACTAAATGCAGATTCCCCAAGTCCCCAGTTAGCTTAGCTTCCAAGTGTTAGATACATGCAGCGCAAAAGGATAAATCATTTATAATTAAACCGCTTATTTTTAGCTGCAGATCTACCAAAGTGCCTGCAATTAGCAAATATAAATCACTTCCCGGCTTGAAGACCGTTCAGCAGAGCATAAACGAAAGTTAAAACATACGTTTGGGGAATCCATGGGACATCTGCTCTCAATCTGCAGCATTTTGAAATCAATACAAATACTCGCCCTGCTTTAACATGCGGCAGCCTGTCATACCGCAGTGAAAGAACTAAAAATATACTGAACAAAGGCACTGGAGTGGCCACGGCCCTAAACGCCATGGAGTGAAAAGCACAGAGCGTTCCTAACGATCTGACGGCAAAAAGCAGTCGAGGCAAGGATAAGCACTGGCTGGGGAGGACAAATCAGAGAGGGTTTCTCCTGCGTGGTCGGCTCCGGAGGTGTAACGCACAGATAAAGCGTCAGGAGGTGACTCTGGAGAAACCAACCTCTCTCTCTGGAGAGAACTCTTGGAGAAGAACCAACCATTTGGTGAGTGTCTCCATACTTTAGAACAATGCAAGGCTTGTAGTCAATAACATCGTGGAATTAGTTCCTGCGGGGGGAATGTATCACACACAAAACCTTTTTCTGCCTTTGTTTGTTTGTTTGTTTGTTTGTTTGTTTGAAATGAAAAGATAGCAGAGAAGCTGACTGCCTGGGAAAAATTTATAAGTACAATAAACCTCACAAGAAGATGATAAGCAAAATATTGTAAGAGAATAGCATCACAAGTCCAGCAAAATAAGAGAAACCTTCCACGGTTGTAGTTACTGACAACGTGCGTTCCTAAGTATCATGTCACACTATAAAGCACTCCTTATTTTCCTCCCCATCTTCCACTAACACTATTAATCTGTACCAGATTGTTTTCTTGAGGCCATATCAATCATCCTGGGCCCATCTGAAATTCAACCAGAATTACAGCCGTATGTAAAGGCTTCCAGAGAGGAACCTGGAGAGGAGGTTAGAACTGCCCCTGGATTCCTACAATCAGGAAGACCATCCGCAAGTCTCATTCCACCGCTGGTTTTTAAATGCTGACATGGAAAACAACAACTGCTGGTACTTTTTAAAGATTGGAGATTTACATCTACCTTTTCTTTAGAATTCTGTAGAATAGGAATTGTTTAATGGACAGGAGGACTTTGTCTCACTTGATACATCCTTCATTTTCTAGCTGAGTTTTCAGAAGCAAGTGCAGTACAAATAATAACATGTTTCTTTAACAGGAACAGGAGACAGGAGCGTAGATTTTCTGAATTCTCTAAGAAAAATCAGAGAACATGCAAGTACAAGACAGACATACATCATGCTATGCTGTTTTTTCCCAGCAAATTAGATGTCTTGTGAAAGTCTGTGGCAGACAGTTAAATACAGATACTGGCCAACCTGCACGTGAAAAATTCTACTTTATACACTCATGTAGCAAAAGTTGTCCCTTTTGTTCATAACTGCATAAGAAAATAGTTGATGAACCTGGTGATCACGACAGAACACTATCACTGGTTTCAGTATTCGTGTTGTTAGCAGGAGTAAGAAAAGACACCCAAGACAGGGAGGTAACAGCAACACTCGAGGCATTGTTTTCATTAGGAGGTAAATCCAGCGCTAGCCTTTGGCAGGGTGTTTCCTGACGTGCCTTCCACTGCCTGAATCAGTTGGGTCTGCTGAGGAGCCCAAGGTACATCCATAGGGAGTGGGATACGCATACCCTGGCAGGGGCTGTTTCGTTTTGAAGGCAGCAGGTCAGCCCAATGAGTAGGTGCAGTTGTGCCACTCTGCAGCAGCTCTGTCTCCTTCTCAGGCTGTTTGTCTGCCTTAAGAGGAAAGGAAACGACTGGCTAGCGGTAGGGAACGGTGGAGGAGAGCCCCGGGAGAGCACTGCCAGGGGTCAGGGGATGAGCTGTAGCCCTGGGGAGTGACAGAGGGAGTATCAGGAGGTGCGGTACAATCTCATTCAGTCTGTGATCTGGGAGTACTTTGAAAGTTGGCAGGAGACTACGGAAAAGATAAAAGGAAAAGCCTGGAAATAGACCACGATTCTTTCCCCTTCATACGTGGATTCCACTGGAATTTTATATATATAGTAGAAGGACTCTGTTCTTTACATCCTGGAATGACACACCTCCATAACATACAACGTTACCCTTCTGGAAAAATGAGCGTGACAGAATGGGACACAAACACCAGCAACTGCTTAATAACAGATGCACACTTACTACGCATTACTTTTGTCGTTATTATTACTTTATTTTGTAACTGCGTGTTGGCACCCCAACATTTCATTTCATTTGATATTCATGGTGCCAGGCCCTTTCAAACCGTTCATTTAACAACCAGACGTGGCACAGAGCAGGACGGCTGACAGGAGAAACACGTAACAGTGACGCTTCCAAATAGTCACATGGGCTGGTTATTTGCACATCAGATGCTGAGCTTTGTAGTCATCCTTTGGGGGGAAAGAGCTGCAATTGTTTTATCTCTGACTTTCTCATTAGCCCCAGAAGCGAGTCTTGAGGAGAAGGCAGTGGCTTTACAGCTTAGTTCAGGCGTGCCCAGATTGTCCTCTTGCAAAATATGGCAGGTGATTTCAGGTGAAACTCCTCCTTAACCTCAAAGGGGGCACAATTCCTCTTGCAGAGTTTGCTTCCTTTTTCAGTTCACCCAATCCTCAAAAAAATCTGAATCAGGGAGGGGATTATTAAGGCAATAGTTTGGAAAACCAAACTGGTATCCCACTTAGCTGTCTTAATCCATGACTTCGCACCATTCACAGATAGCCCCAGACCAGCCTGTCGTACATGGCCCTGCCAGGACGGCCCATGGAGCCATCAGCATGAACAAGGGAGATTTCACCACCTTCCTGAACAATATCATCTTTGTTGCCAGGCATGTAAAGCAGTAAAATACTGCAGTCCTTAGAGGAAGAAGAATGTCACATTTTTTGCAGGAGAAAAACAGATTCCAGAATTCATGGTTCGACAGGTTAATATGAAGGCCTCCGCATTGGCCTTTACAATTTATTTATTTATTTCTAAGTCTGCAGAGGAGTTTCGTTAGGGATTTGGCATCTTAAATAGGTTTTTATTCCAACAACATTTCAATTCACCTTTAAGACTTTCAATTAAGACAAACCAAACTGGAGATCCATCGGTGGAATTTGCATGGAAGTTAGCGGGGGGTTGGCAAAGCCTCGATAGTGGGGTTTAGGTATCGGGTTTATAGACTTGTATCGTACTATCTAACATCTCGTATTTTCCACTCATTTGGCATGTAAAACTTTTATTGATATCAGCGTGAGTTTAGCACGCCACTAAAACGGAGACTATGCCCCTAGGACACGGAATGATGTAAGGTGCCTCATTTAGTTATAACAATTTGGCTGCACTAAATCTTGATGTTGAATGCTTGGTTTAATTCCCCCATAAACTTCGTCTGCTGGATTTATATATTTTGGCTCCTTTTATTTTGACTCTAGTGGCTAAATTTGCACTGGGCTGAAGTGAATGCAATTCCACTCACACCAGCAGCAAAGCTGCAGCACAGTGGGTACTTCTCGTTATGTAAATACAGGGCCTCATCTGGCAGGATGCTGAGCGGACGGACTTGGTCAGGTTTCTGTGAGATCCGAGAGTGCTCAGCACCTCGAGGGAGAAATTCCAGCCCCTGCAGCAACCGAGTCTCCACACAGCACGTCTGCCGTCATTTTCTATAGCCCTTTGTCCCAGTCAGGGGACACAATACATGTGCTTATCAACTTTTGAATCACAAACACCAAAGCTAAAATATTTCTTTTCCTGGCTCTTATAAAAGCACACCTCTATCTGCAATGACGAATTATGTAAATTAGGAGGATGATGAAGGGGTTTTTTCCTCTGCAGCTCTGTGAAATTTGGCTTTCATGTACATGGGTGTGGGGTTTTTAAAATAAAGCAGCATTTCAATAATGGCTTTAGTGGGATTTTTTAATTCCTTTGCTCTATTTAGAGTTGTTTTTTTTAAATCCATTTCAATTCCAGTGAAAATGGCTCTGATCTGATAAAGGAGATGAAGTCACTGCCTCAGCTTACTCTTTTATTTCCATAAGGTTTGGAAGTTTTGTTCCCTGCAGTGTTTTGGAGCCCAGGAGTATTCATCTGTTTTGTAAAAGGAAAGTTCTACGGAGCAACATTTGGTCACCGCTGTCTGAATTTCATTATTCTGCTCTCCAGACTAGCAGAGGGGAAAAGTGCAAGTTAGCTGGGTCACAGTCTGAAATGTGAGAGCAGTCAACTTTTTCCGAAGTTTATGGGAATGAAAGGAAATTTAATACTGCTCAAAAGAGAGATTTAAAGTTGCATCATGTGAAAACAATTGGAGAGGTTTAATCCTGAGGTCTGGGGTTATTTGGTACCTTACATACCCATTTGTCAGCCTGCAAGAGATGCAGTTGGCTTTGATTCTGTTAACAGTTGGCCTCTGTTTTGGAGCGACACCGCAATGCCGGAGGAACAAATACCAGTTGTATTGGTTTTACAGACCACTACTGGTTCTATTCTTCTTTATCCTCTCAGCTCACCACATGTCTGCTTGTCTCCTCTGCATTGCCAGTGCAGATCTCCCACCGATCTCAGCCACACGTGCTGACAAGCCTGTTTTGTAAAAGGGATGACAGAGCTCGACAGCTTCTTAGACTTTTAAACTGCTGAATACCCATTCAGAACTTAACCTTCTCTTCTCAGACTGCTCCAGGACTCGTACATGTGGAATAAAAGTGATGGGATCCTGCGATGTAATTAAATACTTAGTATTGTGTCATGTTTCTAGTGTATCATTTATGCTAAAAGATGTTATTAAAACATTCTTTACGTTTCTATTCGTTTCTATGGAGTAAATTAAACTGAAAATCTACAGAGCTTTAAATGCATAATTAAATGCATAAATTAAAGGTGTTTGCCAGCTTTTAAATATTGTTTTGAGGGAGATGAGTCCCACAAGTCGAAGTTTTAAGATCTTTGGGGTTTCGACTGGTACTGGGTATCACTGACCCATGCAGCTGGCAGGAGTTCTGGGGCTCGGGGAATACGACCACGTACATGGCAAAAAAACCCTCACTTCTCCTTCTGGGTTAAATATCCCCAGTTCCCCCATGGTTTCTTAGTCGCATTCATTTATAAGTGGCTTATACCAACTCTGAAAATTCAGGTTTATGTCCTTTTCTTTTCCAGTCAGTGCTTCATGGTCAGCGTTCCTCACAACGGACACTGTGGAGCAGAGGAATGTTTGCAGGTTCAGCATCACTTCTGGCAATGGCAGAAGAAATTAGGACCATTTTTCTATGAGCTGGGGAATATTCTGTACCTCCTTCATACTGCACAGTAAGTTTAACACACAGGCATGGGGCATTCAGCTCCTTAGAGGGTTTCCAAGGCCTGTATATAAAATCGAAAAATGCAGCTCGGCTGCTTTTTATAAGACATTTACAATAATCAGCTCAAAGTAGAACATACAATGGCTGCTTACAAATGGACTTCAATTCCCTCTGTGATCCCCTTACCAGTACAGCCCGGCTATTCAAAACCACTAACGTCTAGTTTAGTTCTCGTTGCTGTTTAATTTGCATGGATCTAGTCCATCTCTTCTTCTTTTTTTTGTGAAAGCAGAGATATATAATGTCTGGCATCGCTAGTGCTGCTGCGAATGTTACCAACGGTAAAGGCTTGACATGGTGCCAGAAGCTCTATGTCCCACCTGCTACCACGAGCAAGATGCTAATTAACAGCCCTGTACCCGTAGCACATTTTTACTGGCGATTCTGCTTTGCAATAAAGAAAGAAATAAATGGCTTCAATTTAGTTTAAATGCTTCACTCAATCAAAATAAAACACACAACACCGAGGAAGTTTATCCTGCCAATACAGCAGCAGAAAGATGAGCTTTTTAAAAATACCTCCCTGGTTTTCTCAAAGCAAAACAATTTGCCATAGCAAACAAGTATCTGTGGCATCACAAATCACAATCCATCTTCTCCGGGGTGGACTTCTGGAGGAGAGCGGTCCCAGCTCCACACGGCACCTGCCAGCCCCCGGCCCTGCCTCAGCCCCCAGTATCAGAATGCCAGAATATATTTTTAAGCAAGATACAAACAGCACAACTAATGATACCCAGCAGGTTCGTGTCCTTCGTCCTTTCTACTTGCACCTCAGAAATCTCCCACCATCCTTCCAGCACTGTTGTGCTGGTTTTTCCCACCTCCCCGCTCCCTCCTTGCCCCAAAGCTGCTGGTGTGGTGGGTGCCGAGCTGCACTGCCTGCACACTGAAGGATGTGGGCATCTGCAACTAGACAGGACTGTCTATTTTTTCTTTTTTTCTTTCTTTGTCACCCAAGTTGTCAGACTCTCAAATGGTTCACATTTCTTACAAAGAAACACCTCTAAATTATTGCTGAGCCAAACTGAACTCCAGCATTGCTTAAAAATCATGTTCTTTCATTTTGTGCCACGGACTGTAAGAGCTGAACATCTGATTGCTGGCCTCAAAAAATTTCTTCTTTGAGGCTGCCTATAATTACGGAGAATTTTAACGCTAGTGTCTTTGGGCTACATTGGGACAGGAGAGATTTGTAGTCTCTCTCTCCTGTTTCATCCAGTTTTGCACAGACCGAAAAAACACAGCAAACTTTCTCCTTCTCCTCTGTCTGGGTGAGTATGTAGCAGTAGCGTAGCCAAAGCCAGACTGCAGCGAACACTCAGTTCAGGGAGGGAGCGACATCACTGACCTGAGCAGGAGAATGCTTAAAGAATCACAGAACCATGGAATCATTTGGGTTGCAAAAGACCATTAAGACCATCAAGTCCACCCATTCCCCAGCACTGCCAGGTCCCCACTGACCCCTGTCCCTCAGCACCACCTCCACATGGCTGGGAAACCCCTCCAGGGATGGGGACTCCACCACTGCCCTGGGCAGCCTGTGACAGCCCTGGACAGCCCCAATGGGGAAGAAATGGTTCCTACTGTCCAATCTAACCTTATAGACACTGTTGCTTTGAAAGAAGCCTTAAATTCAGGAAAGCCTTTCTCTCGGTAAGGACCCTTGAGGCAGGTGACCCCAAAGGAGAAGACAAAACCCCACATCCTGCTCCCCCTTGTCAGCTCTTCCTCACACAAGGGATCCTCCAGCCAAGGGCAGGTCTTCAGCTTTTGCTGCCTTGATGCCGAACTGGCTGGATCATGAACGTTCCTCCAAGCGAGTCATCCCACAGCTCTCAGCACCGCTCAGAGATAAAGGCTGTTTCTCATTGCGGTAGCAGCTGTCTCTAGTGTTTTAACCTGCATTTATCAGATTTACTCTGCATAAGTGGGTCCTGCCCCACCTTGCTCGTGGCTCCTACCGGCAGCCCAAGCCTTGCTGCTGCCAGGAGCAACTGCCTAAGTCATCCTTCATGGTAGTGCTGGAGCTGATCATGTCTGAAGGTCTCCCGGCCTCGCCACGGGAGGTTAACGCCATTGTGAAGGGAACACAAGACTGGTAATTTTGTGCCAGAAACAACACAAGCACTCTGCTTGTGAACTTCCTAAACTCCTCCGCTTCCCTCCAGCTCCCCCCCGTCTCCCAGGAGTGGTGGATAAACACGGAGTCAAATGATTCAAAGCTTCACATACTCTTTCCTGTGACGCAGGACTTTCTTTGTCTACTTATTCCCTCTACCGCTTACCTTGGTTTTTTCCTTTCTTTCTGCTGTCCTAACTGGGACCTGAAAGAGCGGAGGAACAACCCTGAGGACTCCCCACGCAGGGAGCTGTACACCACGGTGGGAGCCGCAGCAGGTCTGAAAGTCACCCTGTGGCACCCAGACAGGCACCTCAAGGGAGCAGAGCGTGAAAGGGTTGTACTAGTCCTTCCAGAATGGCTTTTATAAAGTTGTTGAGGGAGTAGAATTGATTTGAAGATGGTGCAAAGTCTTTCTAAGCAATGCCATGATATTAAATATGGCCAAACTCCTCTAATGTTTATCTCATCCTGGCTACATCTAGGGGTGGATAGAAAAGTCGAAATTACGACACATTAAATGTGCCATGAGCAGAATTTCTTCGCCAGCCTTTGCCTCACTGTAGTTTTGCTGCTGAGGTGCCAGCGTTGCTGCTGTGTCCAGGATGGATGCCTGGAGACCTCACCAGTGCCCAGCCCCTGTGTGCAGAGGGCTGTTGTGCTGCGGTTCGTTCACCACGACAATGCAAATTATAACCCGTGTAATCGGAAATGGGAGGATGGATATTTAACTACCACTTCAGATGCCGTACGAATCCTTCCTAACGGCTGTGGCTTTGGCTCCTCTCACACGCTGTCAGACAAGCCTGGATGAATTTCCTAGATCTGGACTGTGGCTCCTGGCTAACATTCCTCTTCCTAATTAAACCTGAATTTGTTCCCTGTAATCAAGCTCTATGTGAGCAGATCTGAGTGTTTAGCCACAGAGGAAGAAGTGAGTTCACAGAATTACAGTGCAGGTGGGATGCTGCGAGCAGCAGGTTCTGCGCTGGCACGTAAAGCCATTTCTATAATGGGGAATAGGGCCGTTAGCTCTGTTCATTCTGGCTTATAATCACAACTCACGAAAACAAAGGCAGTAAAACCAAACCCACCACTGGTCTGAAGCTTTTATACCTTCCAACTACCATCACCCTGCTGCCCCTACCTCCACCCCAGCACCAGCTCCTGGTCCTGGCTTGTTCTTGCCACGCTTCCCTGACCCTGCTCCTTTGCCACACTCCTTGGCTCCGGCCTGGCCCTGCTCCTTGCTGGTCCCAGCTCATGGTTTCTGGGATCTTCTCAGAGCCTCCCCGAGCCAGGGAGTGCAAGGAAATACTAAGGGAAGGAATGATAAGAAGCTTTTCTGATGGTGGACAGAGTGCACAGAGACATCAGGACATGCTGGTGGTCCCACATGCCTGGACAGCATGTGAGAACATTGAAAAAAAAAAAGAAAATTGGTTTATTTGATTTGATAATTGGTCTATTTCATTTGCAGCCACTTTCCCCGCCTGAGCCTGGGCATAACTGTCAGTGCAGTGAGGGAAACCTGCTGGATAACATGCGCTTCACGGCAAAGCTGAGGAGACTACAGTTAGGGAGCAGCTTGGCAGTCTGCGCTCACTAAAGACTTGGAAGATGCAGTAAATTTGAATTGTGAATGAACACCCCAATTATAGATTAAATCATGCCAAAGTGAGGGGTAGCATGACCCTGGGTTCATCGGAGACTGCCCCAAGACTTTTTACTAATGCTGCCATCTACAGATAAACAGTCCGTCGTCACGGGTGGAAGAAGCAGATCCTGTAGATGAACAGGATTTCAAGAGCATTTCAGCCTCTAGCACAAGGGTTCAGCCTTTGGTGCATGTGCTCGCTGACACCAGCCAGTAAAACCATCGCCCCGTGCGCTGGGAGTCACCCCGGCCACTGCTGCTCGCTAACTCGACTTCAATGGCATCTCTGCAAGACCCACCAGCTTGGGACACGAAATCACTGACTGGCAATTCGGTGGCTGGGCTGGTTTCCTCTCCGTGTACAGCCGCGGTTGGTTTTGTCGGTGAGCTCTTGGGATGTATTTTCACTTTTGTGCAGTGGAAACTGCACACAGAAATCAGATATTGCATTACGTAAACTCAGGGTAAAGATTAAAACACATATGACCAGTGAGACATCTGGATCTAATTGGGCTTCTCTGGGACAGGAGTCTATAGCTTTAGTCTGAAGAGAAGCAAAGAAAGAGCAGGAGTGAAATTTCGGGCAAATATCCATCTGCGTAGAGCCTCTGCACACACCTCTGTCACCACGTCTTTGGAAACGTGGCCCATTCAGTTTGGGCTGACCGGGTCTCTCTGTTGTTGCACAGTCACTGACTGGGAAGGAATCTGCTGTAATACAGCCCAGGGATAAAAGTGAATTTCCTGAGACAATTATGACTCACTGAACCTCGGCGTGTGGAACGAAGCCTCCTGTATTCAGAGCTGCGCCAGTTATCCTTGACCACCAGCCACTCTCCCTGCAGACTTGCTGGCGCTCAGGCAGCTGCCACGATCTACATCCTGCTCAGTGACCCTGCAGGCAAATCCGCCCGGGCTTCCCTAAAAGCCACCTTTTGCCTGTAGCTGTCTCCCTCTCCCGTGCAAGGCTCCAAATCCTGCGAGCTAAACGGGCAAGGGCTGCACTGGCACAAATTATTTGTTATGGGGGAAAGGTATTGACAGAGGGGAGCAGTTTGGGCTCCATGTTGCAGCACTTGTGGCTGCAGTGGGGAGGAAGAGTTGGAGGAACTGTAGCTAAGATGAAGCTGTGAGAGCACTGGAAGCTTTGCATCTCACTCTGAAGATGCTGAAGTCAGTTGGGAGCCCCAGGAGAGGAGAGCTGCGTGCCGCCGCAGAGCTGTTAGCACCATTCTGGGCAAGAGAGCAGTTTTCAGTACACAGAGTTTGACTGAAGAGCGCTGACGGTTCCATTAGAAGGAACCCAGGATTGACCTGCTTTAGAAAGAGGCCAACCATAAACTCTGGGGTCACTTGTTCACGCAACGCTTAAAAGGTAAATTAGAGCAGTCAAGTTGTTTTCCCCCACTAATCCCAGCTTCCTGGTGTAGTGCTTTGCAGCTGGCGGTGAGGAAAGTCTCTGAGCCCCAACCCAGTGAAGCGCTGGGCTCACAGGCGTAGGAGCACGGCCCCAAAAACACGGCTCTTCCAAAGCTGGGCACAAGCTTTCCCCGGGTCAGCAACTGCTGCGTTGCTGGGTGATGATGCTGCATGCACCCACACTTGCAGAACGCAGCCCACAGGTCCTGCTGCACACAGCAGCTGAGCACGGCCCCTGCGGCTCCTAACTCAGCTTTTCGCCTTTAGTACCATCTCCTTTTTTTCTCTTTACCCTAAGACTGAGCTGGATCGTTTCTGTATTCTTTGCGATTCTCGCTGGGTTTTGTAATCAAATCAGGCTTGAGCTCTATGGTGCAAATGTAAATTCTTTTGTCTCTTATTTATCATCACCGATTTACATTGTTTTCAAGTTTGTTATTAGCTGACTGAGCGATCAAGTCTTTCTGTGCCATACGTGTCCCTACTGAAGAAGCTGTCAAGTAGATTTAGGCCTCGTCTTTCAAGCGCTCAGAAGGAAGGAGACTCCCCAGATTAATTTGGAAGCTTCCTCGCTGACTGCATCTGCCCTTTCCTGCCCGCGCGGCTCCTGCTTCCAAACCAATTCATTTGGCAAAAGTCACAGAGCGTCCGTGCTAATGCTGCCTGACATGCGGTACGGAAATCCTTCATTACAGCCCAAATGCTCCAATTTCTCCACTAAAACAATTACAAACCTCCTCTGTGGATTAAAAAGGGAAGAGTGAGCCGGCTCCGTGCTGCAGAGCAGCAGCAACGAGGGCGTTTTTATCACAGCCCAGCACTAAGCGCTCTCGGGGAGCGAGGGCTTCCATTACAGAACTGGAATCAACATTTGCCAGTAAAAATGCTGGAAGAAAATCAGAGAGGATGTTTCACACCAGTGATTTGCTTGACTGGAAAAGGGGCAGATGAGTCCGTGCTCACCCATTGAGCTGGGCCAGGGCGAGGGGATGGAGCAGAGATCTGACAGTGGTGAAAAGCAGCGGGGTTTGGTCCCGTGTCCCTGGTGCTTCTCTGCTGCAAGTGCCACTGTGGCCACGCAGCACTTCCAACATGTGGACTCTGGAGACTGACCTTTGGCATCTGTTTTTTGTGAAGAATCCACCACCTCGCACTAGGGAGGAAACTCCAGTCTTTCTCCACACCCATGGGTTGTTTGGTTTGTTCTTTTTGCTTGGAGTGGGAGAAACCCCCTGCTGCTATTCTTCACTGTAAACAAGGAATGCTTGTTGCTACAGTTTGTGGCCAGACCCTGAGCACAAGCGTTGCTTCCTCAGGCAGATAACAGGGTGTACTCGGGTAATCTCCTGGAGCTGTTCTGCGTTGCTGACCTGAATCCATCCAACACAGAGGCAGCAGCTGCTCCAAAACCAGAGCACGGGGTCGACAGGGCTGTGGTGGAAGTGGCACAGCTGCAGCTTTCCCCCAGGACTGTTTCTCTGTGCCGCCCTGTGGGGATGACTGGCCAGTGAGAGCGAACAGGGACACAAGCTCTGCGTCCCTGAACCAGCGACATCCAGCAGACAACGAGCAGCAACATGCTGTGAGGTTTGTTTGGGTTTTAATATGCCCCACACCGAAGCAGCTCTGCCAGCAGAACTGTGAGCGCAGACTGAGCAGAGAAGTCTGTCTGTCAGAAGAGGCACCTCAGGAGATAAAGAGCCTTTTGTCAGCACATCTGCATCTACCTCAGAAGTGGTGCTGGCAGCATCCCGTGCAGGGCGAGGTGGGATGTTTCACATTCCTGGAACACACAGTGGTTCCCTCAGGCCTGCCCAAGGACCCAGCTGGAATTTCAGCTGCATGGGCAGTGCCTGCACTGCCAGCCCCGGCACTGCTGAGCCTGGCCAGGGCAGAGGGCAAGGCAGGGCAGCACTGTTGCAGGGATCTGGGTGACAAAGGTGAGCAAGCCGAAAGGGAAAGTCACCTAAACTCATTCCCACTACTGCGACTACTTTGATTAACACAGCTTAAGCTGTAAGAGCCTTGAAAGGAGGGAGTGAACCGATGGAGTCTTGTGGCTTTACCTGGGGCTGTTTTCCAGAGTCCCCCCCATTGCTGGAGGGTGTCACCTCCAAGCACATCTAGTCCTCTCCAGGACAAAGTCAGCGGGTCGGACAGGGAGCAGGAACTGAAGGGGATGTCTTCCAGGAAAAGAGCAGCAAAATGCTGCTGCAGGGCCTTAACATTGAACAGCCACAACTCTTCCTGAAGCGACTCTTTCTGTGCCCTCGGATAAGATATTGCACATTAATGCCTGCAAATCTGATTATTCCAAGGATCTGACCATGCACGTACAACCAAACGAGAGCTCACCACAATGATCCTCCATTCCTCAAAAGAGAGCCTGTCACGACATAAGAAAATAAACCAGCGCTGAACAGTAATTACAGCCCACATCGCTTTAATATCCCGCACTGCTTGTAATTGCTCATTGCTGTGCCGAGGGTTTGTGGTGGGGTGGTTCTTATACAGAAGGCAAGTGGAAGTCGATTTACATCATTTGTTTTTGAAAGAGAAAAATCCAGGTAACCAAAACCCACCCAGCCCTGATACACAGCCTTTGCTTATTCAGAGACACTGCATTTAAGTGACTATATATTAACACAGATAAAGTGCTTCTTTTCCAGGGAAGTTTCCAAGATAGAAAAAAATCCTCTGTATTACAGAAGAATTTTTTCTCTATTATTTCTAGAGACTTTTGTTTAAGAGAAAAAGAAGTGCCTACGCTGAACCAAATGAGCAGGGGAGCAGCGCAGCAACGTGCGCGCAGAGTGCTGACAGCACCGGGTTTTAGTGCCTCTCCTTCGCAGTTCAGGAGCGTTCTTAAATACAGAGATAAAATCAATATTCCTCTTTTAGTGATAGATTTGACAGGAAAAGTGCAGAGGGGCTGATTCCTTCACTTGGGGCGCGCTCCAGCACGGTGTCTGACCAAGCCTTTATGTGATGACGGTCGGGCCGGTGCGGCCGGTTCTTTCGTGAAGCTGAGAAAGTTTCAGTGCGATAGAAATGAGAGGTGCCAACATGACCTGCAGAAAGGAAGGAGATGGCTCAGAACTACAGCGCAGAGCGACACATGTGGCCCAAGCACCTCGTGTCCACCCTTCCGGTGCAACGGGGCAAAAGTTCAGTTCGTGCCTCTCCGAATGTGGGTTTTTTTACTCTTTTTGTCAATAATGGCACAGGAAGTGATGCACAAGGAGCTCAAAGACTGTTTGTTGGGGAATGTAAGAGGAGGATTATTTCCTCCCATGACTACAGGAGAGGTCAACAGCATTTTTAAATGATGCTGTGAAGAACATGCATTAAACTTAGTACAGAACAGGTCAGTGTCATCTTATATCCAACTTATATCCAACTTTTATCACCATTTATTTGTTTTAAACAAGTATCTCCCAAATCTGGTGTGGGAATGAGCTTGTTTTATCCCCAGTGATGTGACACTTCAACTAGACAGTCAGTTGAGGACTGAAGCAGTGTCCTCCCACACCTGAAACAAGCCACATGTGTAACATAAACAAACAGGAAAGCTCATGTGCGACTGCAGGAGCAGCTCTGAGGGATTCTGGGTAAGTAACACTTGTTCCACACAGCTTTTTTTTGTTAAATAAACCTATTTATATTATATTAAGATACCAAAGCCCTTGCTTCCAAAATACCTCCACACAGCTCTGAGCAAAGCAGCGCTAAGCAAAGACTGAAGTTTCTTCGGAAGGCTGGGAGCCAGCAGTGCCACAGCTGAGGTGCAGTGCTTACCTGTGGGTCCTGATGGATCTTCTGAGCGTCCTTCTCATAGCTGTCGATGTACAGCCGCACGGTTGCTCCGGCACTGCCGGTACCGCTCAGTCTGAATATGATGCGGGAGCCATCAGAGAAGATAAGCCGCAAGCCCTGGTGAGAAAGAAGGGGTGGAGAAGAGCCTCTCAGCTACATGCCTCTTGGGTACCCATGTGTTTTCCATGAGACCCTGCATGGCTATGCCTGACCTGCACAATCCCCAAGCTCCTCCTCTTCAGGCAGCCACAGAGGGCCCCTCTTGTACTCTCCCCCCACTCCCGGAGGAGCTAGTGTCCCTCCTAACCCATTCTGGAGAACTTGCTAGAGCTCCTCAACGCTAAGTGTGTTGCTGCTGTAAGGTTCCTCAGTCCAGTGCTTGCCTGGAAACAAGAGCCAGGGACTGATCCCCTGTCAGACACAGCGTTATCAACCCACTGCTCTTCCATGAAAACAGGACCTAAAGACAACACTCCTGTCACCCCACAGGTGAGGAAATCATTCCTGTAGGATCTCTGCGTTACTCCTTCCCACTTACTGTGCTTCCACACAGTGCTGTCAAACCCACCCATCGACCAGACATTTTTATTTCAATAATCTCTGGTGACAGGTTACTCATCTCACGTGTGTTTAATAGCCCCATGACTTCTGGAGCTTGACGCTCCACACACACACCCCAAGCCCCCACCCCGGCACAGCTGCTCTGCACTGCTCTCTGCCCTCTTGGGGACAAGGACTCAAGGAGTGTCACCAGACCAGGGACAAAGGCCTCTAGGGAGGACTCGCCTGCAGCAGCCTGGGGGTCTGATGCTAGAGACAAGACAATACCTGAAAGGGGAGAGATTTGCCTTGTGCTTCATTCAGCACAACCTATTTCTCAGCTGCTGACCTGTCGCCCAAAGGATCCCCCTCAACTCGGCTCCATCACACCTTTCCCTTCTGGTTGGCTGCTGAGAAGTTCTGCTTGCCCTCCAAGCTCTGCTGCGGCTGGAGCAGCCTCCAGACCCTTCCTTTGCTTCCAAGGCAGCAATTTCCCCTCATGCAGGGCAAGATCTCACCAGCAAACAGAGGGCAGAAAAAATTTTCCAAGGGACAAATGGAACATGTGACTTTAAAGCAGGTGCCAAATGCAATGGACAAAGATGAAACACAAAATACACAGCACGACACCACGCTGAGGTCATGCTCGGCCCAGCAGAGACTCTGCCCACCTGGTTTCTGGAGACACTTCCATCCACGGGGTCATTATACTCAAAATTATCAGCTTTCTCAACTGTGTAGACTTTGTCACCACACGATAACTGCTTCCCCACAAAGGAGCGGTCAAACATCACCGCCTCCAAATCCTTCATCATTTTGTTCGCTGCATCTGCATCCACCTCTTCATAGTCGTATCTGCAACCAGTCACCACAAAACACAGATTAGGAAGGGGAGGCCGTGACGAGTAGCAATGTTTTGTGATTTAAACACTGTGGTCTGCCCCACAGACATTCTCTACCTCCTTTCTGGAGGAGAGGATGGGAAGGAAAGAGAGGAGGATCTGCGTGCAGCAAAATAGCTGTGATGTAACACAAATCCGTGGGATGCACTGCAACATCTCACAGGCGTTTGGTGTCAGGAGGGATGAAAGCACAAACCGTGCTGTCTTGCACTAGGCGTATGAAAGAGGAAGAGCTGCATTCCCACAGTGCTGACTGCAGAGAATTTTTTCTAACTCTGCTGATGGGATCTCAACAGCTTCCTTGTGATAAGAACTTTGCCTGAACACCCTCTTGTGCGTCCCCACAGCAAAACGCAGGTGTGGCTGTGGCACACGATAACACAGCAGTGCAGCAGAGCCAGCTTTGATCTCGTTCACCCCGTACGAGAGGCAGCAGAAAGCGGCTGAAGCACACGTCAGGCTCTGAGACGTACACTGATCGCCAGTGTGATTTGCGCCGCTCTGCCTGGCTGGCGAGATGGAGCAGGCACAGGCCTGCTAACCTGCCTACCGCTGCGCTTAGCTTGCTCTGCGGACATCCCACCAGTGCCTTTTGATTCTAGACCTTGGCATTTTTTTCCACAGGTTTAAATGTCTCAGATGGATCCTGGCTTTGAGCAGGGGAGGGGGAGAAGAAGGAAAAAAAGAATAGGGAAAAGGCAAATTCTTCCATTTGTCACTTTGAGAGAGAATTTTCATGCAGGTCTTCCAAGCTGAAAGATTCCTGCCCAATGCTTTCACTCAGGATGGTGTTCCTACCTCTGCAGTTTAAATTAAGAGTATTTGGGGTCTAAACAGAAATTCAACCAAGTAAATCATAGAATCGTGGGATGGTTTGGGATTGGAAGGGACCTTTAAAGGTCATCTAGTCCAACCCTGAATATAAAGAAGGGCCTAGGAGCTGGGCAACTGTTCAAGGAGACACTGCCGTGACTGAAGGTATTACAAATTACCTTGTGATTTGTGGTGTCAAGAAACATACTGTTCCAATGGCAAAAAAGACTCTTGCAAGAAAAACATCTCCATTAAAAAAAAAAAAAGATACCCTGCATATATAAAACGTACAACCTTTGCAGGCCTTGATACCTACTAGCTTTATGTTTCGAATGTCCTAAACTGGATGTCATGAAAGGTGATACCCACTGGTTTATTTAACCCAGATCTAGAATCACAGAATTGTTTCAGTTTGAAAAAACCTTTCAGCTCCTCGAGTCCCCCCGTTCCCCCAGCACTGCCAGGTCACCACTAACCCCTGTCTCTCAGCACCACCTCTACACGGCTTTTAAACACCTCTGGGCACGTTGCACACTGCAGGAAACTGCTCAGGGAGCTTTAAATTACCACGACAGGACAGAAACAGCGAGTGCAACGAGGCAGGAACAGCACTGCACCAGCACACGCCAGTCCATCAGTGCCTGGGGCTCAGACCTCAGAGGGTTGGACGCAGGACAGAGGTGAGTGTGAGGCATCGGGAGCACCTTCCCCACCTGGTGAAGAAGTTCCTGCCGTACTTCTGCCAGTGATCCTTCATGATGTCCTCCACGCTCTGCTTGCGGGTGGCTAGGATGGACAGCCAAGCCAGGACAGCCCACAGCCCGTCCTTCTCGCGGATGTGGTCAGAGCCTGCAGGGAGCCACAGCAGAAACACAATTCCCACCTCCTTTCATGTGAGAGTCTGTGCTATGGCCCTACCTTGTTTCCTCTCCTCCATCCAACTGGCAGCTGCACAAACGCACAAATGGAAGGCATCTCATGAGCTCGATCCCTGCTGTATCGTTAAAACGGTTCAAGATATCATCTGCTTTTAGCTACAGCCCAAATAAAACATTCGGCCCCTTTTAACACACTCACACAAACACACATGCTCATTGTTCACAGATCCTTAATTCTGTTCCCAAGGAGGTAATGGGGAATGCACAGTAAAAAGGTCATCAAGAAACCCAGGTACATGCAAAGGAACAGCTCAGGAAGGACGAACATCAACCTCCTCAAGCAGCTGTCCCATACCATCTGCCAAATCAGCACACTCTGATCAGCACAGATGCTGGCTAAGCACCAACAAAAATGTCAGCCCTCGCTGAGGAAGCCAAACCCTAACAACTCCAAAATTACACCGTGACCGAGAGAAGCAGCTTGTGGATGGCCAACAGCACTGCCAGGAGGGACTTCATTCACGTGCAGAAACCAGCAGAACGCCTCGTGTTTGCTCTCACTCCCGCATGCCTGAAAGGCTCTGGAAGGCTGTGAAAGACCCTGTTTTGGCTAGAGGAGGGTTCCCCCAGAGCAAGCTTTGCTCAGAGAGCAGGAGGTTGTCACAGGCCCTTGCCCTGGGAATACACAGCGGACAGGGGCTGCTGCCAGCAGTGGGGCAGGGACTGTGCAGCACCCAGGCTCTTGAGAAACCCGAGAGGGTGTTGCAACTCAGACAGCACCCTGAACACCTAAATTAAACAAGGGATCAAGTGGCAGCCCAGAATACATCCAACCCAGGCTCCACGCTTCTGGCCTGCGAGTTCAGTGCTTTGCCCCAGATGCACAACTTCTGATTTTTGTCCTTCGAGCTCTGGAAAACCTCCAAACAGGCATTAATGAAATCCCAAGGAGCCAGGGTACGCCTGCTAATGCAGAGAGCACTCCAGAGCTCCCATTTCACCCTCAAGAATTGCCAGAGTGGTCAGTCACCTGGGGAAAAAAGGCTGGGGGCTGGGGCGCGGGTTACGCGGTGCTTTACACAAATCCCACCATTGTGGACGCAGCGATAAATTCCCCTCACGGTCCTTTACAGCGGAGAGAGCTGTGCAGAGGTGATGGAGAGGAATGCTAAATAAACAGAAGTCCCATGTGATGTATCAACTTATTGCTGGAATAAAATACCCCAGAAAGCAAGCAGGAATTCTGTCATGTCGCATTACTCTAATTGCTCCTGGACTCCAGTCCCACCGGGTCACAGTTTGTTTCAATTTTTACTGGGTCTACTTGGCTGCTCCTTCACCTCTCTCCCCTTCAGCACTCACATTCTGTCCGGCTCCAAGCAACTCCTCATTAACTTCCTATCAAACAACCTTCCTGGCCCCTTTTCATCCCGTTTGCCAGACGGACAAACCCCTCCTTCGCATGGGGGGGGAGTCCTACACTCCTGGACCTTTCCTTAATCTGTCCCCCAAAAAAGTGCTGTAGTCCCTGGCCACTGGATGTGATGCTGCATGGCCGAAATCTCAAAGCTCTCTCTCAGCCCCTGCTGCAAATGGAACCAGTCACTTTTACTCGTAGAGTCGAGTAACTTACCTGCTGGGGGATGGACAGAAACCTTGAGCTCATTGCTCATACAATAAAAGATGGAAACAATTTTAGAGAGCTGCTCATTAGAGATCATCTCCTATCAGCAGCTCCTTGAATCATTTACTGCTTTTTGTTTTTATTTATTTACTGAAATGCCGGTGCCCTCTCATTAGCCAAAGTCCAGAACATAAACATAACTCATGCTGAACCCATTCAGAACAAAACTCCAAAATCTTTCTTTACTCATGATTTACTTCAAGATTTCTTCATGGAGATACCCCATTTTCTGAAATTCCCCTTTCCTTCCAAACTGGCACCAAATCCCATGTATCACAATAGCATCTGACTGCAAAAATACTGCCACTGAAGACTGCTCCATCCCCACAGCAAACTGCTTTCGTCCGGAGTGTGCCAGCGTGATGCTATTTCCTTCGCTACAGAAAAGCTGGGGAAATCCTTTCACGTCAAGTTGTGCACCCCAGTTCCACAAAGCTCGGGCATTTGGGGATTTAAGGCCATCTCTGCTCTGTGAGACACAGAGCCAAAATCTTTTGCTGAAATATGGGGTGGTGGAATGAAAGCACACAAGGTTTGAGCCTGAAATCATCCAACCTAAACTCTCTCGAGACTCTGTGCCTTGCATATCCTACCAGCTGCCCCCGGTCTTCAGGAAAAACAAGACCCTGGGGAGAATTCAGACCAGATAAAACTCAGCCTTTGTGCAGGAGTTGGGTGCTGACCTCCCGCAGGCAGGGGAGGTCCCGTTTCCACAGAGAGGACATTAAAAACATGGAAGTAGGTGCCACAGGAGCACTCAGAAACTGCTGAGGCCTCCTGGGAGCACGGAGCGTTCTGAGCACATCGCTCTGGTGCTGAGCAAAATCTGCTCACTTTAACTCCTCTGCACAAATAATATGCACAAACGTCACGTGCGCACCCCTAGTAAATTCCTGAAGATGTTCACTTTGTTTCTCAGTAACCTAATAACTTGCTTAGACTGTTCAAAGGCGAGTGTTAATTTAAACTTTATAAATCATACCTTGTTTTTAGAACAGGAAAATGAGGGCCCTATTAAGCTCTGAGATTTAATAGTGACCTGAAACCTCCCCTAATAAAACTGCATGCTCCAAACCATATTTCTTTCCAGAAATGAAAACATTTAGAAGGTTTTCCTGGCCACCAGGAGTTGAAAAATACATTTAACACTGCACTTAATCCCCATAGACTCGATGACCGGGCTAGTAAAGAGGCCCTTAAACTTCCTGCATATCTACAATGCCTTCCTAAATAACTGAAAAGAGACTGAGCTCTTGCCTGACAAAACTTCTAGCATTGTCTTCATTTCCACTAGTGATTCTTGCAAGCTTTATTTTATTATTTTAGAAGCATTAACAGCTACACATGTAAGATAAATCCCAAGGTACCAGCACAACAAAGAACTAAAAGGAGGAATAATCCTGTCATGGGTGAAATCAGGATCGCTGACTTACCAGTACCAAAACTTTCCTCTCCACACAGAGACAGTTTGTTTGCATCCATCAAGTTCCCAAAGAACTTCCAGCCAGTTGGAGTTTCGTACAAAGCAATCTTTGTAGCGTGGGCCACCCTTCAAAGGGAAGAAGGCTAAGTCACATCACAGCCGGACCCTCAGCGCTCCCCCGTGAAATACTGCAGCAGGAGCTTCACTTGCTACCAAGCATCTCTGTTGGGGTGACACTGAAGGTGGGTCATGCCCCTGTTTTGATTTTTTTATAACGAACAATTCTTTTAGGATGAGCAATCCTCTACTTAAGCCCTGTGTAATGTCTGGGAAATGGGTGGGACGTGCAACTAAAGAATAAATATAAGCATGTAGCTCTTCTAAATCAATTTTAAGTTGTAGATCTCGAAGCATTTAACAAAGAAACTACCACTATCCAATTTAAAAAAGGGTGGGATGGACCATTTGTTTGGGCCTCTCTGTAAAAAAGAGGAAGAGCCAAGAGCAGATCCCAGCTCAGCCCAACGTCCCCAAAGAGGATTTAATACATTAAATTTCACCACTCAGCCAGCCCTGACACTGCTTCACCCCTCGGGCAGAGCATGCTCTCGCTCCCCACTACAGAGATGGATTAAAACACAAAAAAAGGGGCAGTCACTGCGCTTGGCAGGGCTCCCCTCCCCTCCACCGCCGTGCCCAGAGGTAGACGGTACCTATCGAGAGCCCCGCTGGTGGGCATGCTGCGGGCGAAGCCCCGCACTCCGGTCTGCTGGAAATAAGGGATGCTGAAAATATTGGCAGCAATGACGGCGACGGAGTCGGAGGGGTTCACAAAGAAGCCGTGTTTCCCGAGAATCATGTTGCGATCCTGGTGAAGACAGGAGAGAAACAGCTCTCACCTCTGCTCAGCGCAAACAGGCTGCAGTGGCAGAAGCTGTTCGAGTTGGCAGGCGCAGCCTATAAACCCAACGACTCAGAGAGATTTTTGACTGCACTGAAATAAATACAGAGGTTTGAAAGTTCAATAGCAGCAGCACCTCTATAGACCTCTACAGTGTTTCACCTTCCTGCTGATTTTTCACAGCTGTTAAAGCTACTTAAAGACAGTTTGGACTTCATTACTGACAGGGCAGCCAACTATTGCCGCAGTGGCAATCTGCTGCAAGTGGTTCACCTGCACTCACACTAACATAAGGGAGAGAGGGAGAAAAAAGGTCTTTGCCTTCATCTTCCTCTGCTTAAAAGCAGCTGAGCAGACATAGAACCATGGAATCATTTTGGTTGGAAGAGAACTTAAAGCTCCTCGAGTCCCCCCGTTCCCCCAGCACTGCCAGGTCCCCACTGACCCCTGTCCCTCAGCACCACCTCCACATGGCTGGGAAACCCCTCCAGGGATGGGGACTCCACCACTGCCCTGGGCAGCCTGCGACAGCCCTGGACAGCCCCAACGGGGAAGAAATGGTTCCTCAGCGACAACCTCAACCTCCCCTGGTGCAACTGGAGTCCCTTTCCCCTTGTCCTATCAAAACGGAACAGTCCATTTACCCCATCTCCATCAAAGGCAGCTCCAAAGTCATACTCTCCCGTCTTCATCGTCTGGACCAGGTCAGCAGCGTAGGTTAAGTTGGGGTCAGGATGGTGGCCACCAAAGTCCTCTAGTGGGATGCAGTTCACCGCTGAATTTGCTGGGGCTCCGAGCTCCTCACACAGGATCTTTTTTACATAAGGGCCCACAACTATCACAACAAAACATGGGGAGGAAACAAGTCAGCCTCTGCCCATGAAAATGTTTATTGAAAGAGATTCATGAGCTTGGCTTATATATTAAATTATATAAAACTTTATAAAACTAGATAAAGACACATGGTCCCATTTTCATACTCCAATATCTATAGGCAGATCTTTGCCTAACTGCTGAGACCTCCACGGGACATGGACTGATGCAGGGTCTGATCACAGCATCAGTGCTACCCTCCTCTGTCTCGCCCCTGTGGGTTGATGTGGGTGAGCCTCACAGCATTCCCCCGAACCCCAAACACTTCCCAAGGCCGAACATTTGACCAAAAAAATCCCAATGTGAAGCCACCAGAAGTTTGCCTGCGAAAAGAACAATGCAGCATGTTACAAAACAAAACACCAAATTTACAAGTGGTGGATATAAATTCCAGCAAACTGTTTTCTCTCTGAAGTAGGTGGCAAAGCCCCAGGGACACGTGGCTCCCAGCAATGCCCCAAGCCCCCCCGTACCTCCGTGCATAGCATCTATGCGAATCTTGAGGTGGTTTTTCCCCGAAAGCAGCTCCTTTAACGCATTGAAGTCAAAGATGTTCCGCAGCATGTTTGCGTAGGCTTCTACCGAGTCCACAATTTCCACTGGAAAAAATAGAGACCAGCTCTCACGGTCTGAAATCTTTGTAGAAAACCCATTTTGCTCCACGCAGCAGTGTGCTGACAGCTCTTAGTGCAGAGGGCCAGGGCTCAGCGTAAAGCCTTTAAACATCCCATGGAATCGGTTCGTAAAGACAATAATAATGGTCCTGTATTAAGAATTTAACTACAGGTTGTTGCTGCTCATTGGGTTACAGACCAACGGACCAACAAGATCCGTACAACAAACACTGGTCCCAGCTACCGCTCCCTGGACTTCGTTCAAGAGCGCTTAGTCCCACTGCACTTACCTGGAGAGTGGGATTAAATGAAAAGGGGGGAAAAAAATAATATATGTATATATATATATATATATAAAAAAAACCAGATCTCCAATTTCCACCAAAGTCAACGGGAACTGTGTGAAAAATTTACACCTTTGCAACTAACAGGCCATATAAAGAGAGAGCCCATGGAAACACCATTAATATAAAAATCGCACTATACAGAAATGGGGACTGAGAGAAATACTAACTTCTATAACCTTTTAATTTGTTCTTTTTTGAATTACAAGCACAGGTTACCAGGAGATGGTAAAAAATCCTTGCAGTAAGTGTTTTTCAACAGTCTTTTTTTTTAATGCATTTTCGTATTTCACTGCTGTCAAAAGTCACGTGTGAAATGTGAGAGAGCTTTTACACGTGAAACCGTGGGGGGAAAAAATCAGTTACAGAGATTAAACACTAACACTATAATTTTTAATGAGGAAAATGCAGTTTAACTGCAGAGCTGTCTGTTTCCACGTACATATTCACGTTACCTTACAGACCAAAGAGCTTCTGATTTTAGTGAAGTTTGAGGGATCAGGTTTACCTACTGAAGTCCAACCTTTTGTTGGACAGAAGTGACGATCTAACTCAAGTATCTGCACAAGGTAAGATGCAGGCCAAAACCCTGGCCAGGATGGCAGGGTGCCCAGGAGCGATGTCCTTGCTTGGATTAGCCAACAGGTGAGAAGGGGAGGGCAGAATGACAACATCTGTCCTTCAGAAACACCAAATGTCCGTGCCCATCCACGGCAGGTCCATGCTAACTCCACCTGAAAGGCAACTTTCCAAGAGGAAGAACGGGTGTTTACCTGTAAATGGTTTAAATTTGTTCTCCAAGTCAAACTGCTGTTTCCCAATGGTGTTCAGGTCCACCTGGAGATCGGGGCAGATGGCGTACTCTTCAATTTTCTTGCTGATTTGGAAAATTTTGTCTGTGATACCTTCAGGAGCAGGACCTGCCAGATAAATCAGGCAAGGGAGAAGGCGTTAAAGAATCAGACTGCAAGAGAAGCGCACTTCAGAAGAACAGCAAAAGACCTGGGGCTGGGATTACCTCCCCTGGAGGGGAGTATCAGGGTATGAGGGGAGCAGATCCATCGCTTGCTCTGTGCAGGGAAACCCACTGACATGAAGTCAATTAAATTAGGTTCCTTGAGGGAACGCAAGCAACTGCCAAACAGAAACAGAGCGCATCAAAACGAACCGAGCGACCTCACCTCCATTGGCGATATTGAATTTGATGCCAAAATCACCATTGGGCCCACCGGGGTTGTGGCTGGCCGTCAGGATGATGCCACCGATGGCTTTGATTTTCCTGATGATGCAGGACACGGCTGGGGTGGAAAGAATGCCGTTCTGCCCAATGACCAAGCGGCCAATCTGAAAATTGAACAGCAAAACAAACTACTGTGAGTCCCCAGACCAGCAAAAGGACCCAAACCCCAAACACTGGTGACAGGTAAACCAGAGGTGTGCTGGTGGCAGAGGTGCTGCTTCTCTGCAAGCAAACAGCTCGTTCCTGAGGGGCTGCCAGAGCTCCCCGCTGTGTACAGTGAAGGTCAGCATCTGACCCTGCTCTGTTGTGCCTTTTTAGCATTTTCCTTTGTGACTGCTGCAGCTCAGCTGGAAATAGCAGCTCCCACCGAAGAGCTGAGCTTTCCAGAGGCATCTGAACAACAACCAAAAAAACCCCAACCCCTTTGGCCATGGTCTCGAACTTCGCTTTCAAAAGACACAATGGGACTAAGAGAAGCCAAAACAACACAAAAATTGAACATCATCACTACTCCCATGGCACCAGCTGCAGATTCTCTTACTCGCAGCGGGTAACACACCTCCTTCCCATAAACTTAGTAATATCTTTGCTGAGATTAAATCCAGACTGATGTGCTAAGCAACAGAAGGTAATCAGGATCCAGTTGCTGCAGTTCATGTAATAAAAGAGAAGATGAATATTTTTCTGGAAGAACATGCTCCTTACCACAGCCCTCAAATGAGGTGACAGATTTAAACCAATACCAGACTACTCTCCATCAGCCGAGGAGCTCAGACCCTGGATACGACTGAGAAAAGAGGAGGAATTTCAGTCAAACACAAAGCAGAAAACAAAAGGTCACATTCCCAGACTGAAGGAGCTGAAGGTCCACGTTCAGGGCTAAGCCACGGGCACTGGATGACTGCGATTCCTCTGCCGCAGCGCTGCCTGGTGCTAAGCCCCAGCTCCGCTGCCGATCGGATATGACATGCTCCAGCTGTCGCAGACCAGCAAACCACGGCTCTACCTGTTACTTCGTTTCTGAACAGCATCAGGGGTTTATGATCTGACGCAGAGACTATGAAATCCAGAGGTGCCAAGAGCTCATGGCACGTCAAAACACAAAACAAGAACAGCAAAAACCAAGCAGGGTTTATTTTCTTCGCTGCACGTGTATTCCCACGTACTTCTATCCAACTGCATGACTTAAAAAACAGTAATTTCTCTACTCCCAAACTGATTTTCCATTAATAAGTTAACTATCAGCATTTGAATAAAGTCTTTGGGGAAATTAAATCTCATAGCGACTAATTTATTACGGTTCTCTGCATTTATCAGCTAGACAACAACAGGAATTTAGTCATGTAACGATTACCAACCCCATTGGCAGCAGCCATTTGGACTATCAGTTCCACTGCAGACTTATTAAGGTATCTCCCATCACCTCCAACGACCATAGAAGATCCTTGTCGATCTCTTAGGTCTATGGAAAAAAATATACTCTGGATAAAATTCTGCAAATAGTTCATCTTGGATTCAAAATAAAAGGTTTTCTTCCGTAGTCCACTGGTTCCTGGTTTCTGGTCGTTGTAAGGAGCTGTTGGCATGGTCAACACAGGCAGAGGAGCAGCTTCCATGTTCTTTTTTCATACAAATGCATTTAAAAAGTAAATTATGCCAAAACACACAAAAAAATCAATCTTGACGCCAGCAATGGCCCACCTACTAGAAGTTCAGTGAAGTCGTTGAGCACCCAAAAATAGCTCCTCAAACCTTGAGCTGAATGCGGTTTCTGTAACTGAAGATGTTTTCTTGCACTTGTTGTGGAGGATCAATGTCACGGAGAACACACAATTCCACCCTCACTGAAACGGCTGGGAAAAGGCGATTTTTGTCTTCTTTATCATCTTCTGTCCTCCGCAGGTGCAGCTCCTTGTCATTCCATGCTATCAGTGCCGGAGCCCAGCACTGTCAATCCACCCGGCTATCCCTTAGGGCAGGGGCGACGGTGGGGAGCAGCTCAGCCCCCTGCTCGGATGCACTGACGTGCTGCCCCGGCGCGGAGCCCAGCGTTTTCGCCAGCCCAGCAGATCTGCGTGGCAGGGCCAGGCCGCTGGCCGGGGCTGTCCGTCCCTGGGAGGTGAGCTCCAGCAGGCATGGAGTTATTTTGTGAAGTCTGGTCAGTTAAAGGTCATTCTTAATATGGAAGGCAACAGATCTGTTATCTACAGTTTGCTCATATGACTCCTGCTCCCACAACCTGCCTTCTCCACAGGCTCCCTCACTAACACAGGGACGTTATTCATGATGAACAGTGGGTCAACTTTTGTTTCACTGCACACCCTGAGTTATAAAAAAAACCACAAAAAGCCATCAAATGTTTTGGAAAGCTGCATCTGATAAAGCTGTTCATTTTGGAGACGCTTAAACACATGCAGAAGAGAATCAGGCACCAAGAAACTTGGTAGCATCATCTTCCTGAACATGGGGAAGGTAACTTTGAACACCGGATTGAAATCAGTTTCCTCCAAACCTCTGCAGTAACGAAGTCCCCTGTCCAAGCTGCTGGAAACAATTTATAGGTATTAGTGGAGCGATTACAGAACATACACTGTGTGATGACTGTTTGTCCCATCATTAAAAAGCGGAGGGAAAAAGGAGGTGTGTACACAGCCGAGTTGTGACAGTTTAGGAAGGTGCTCACAGGTCTGCTTCCTGAGGTGCTGATTCTGTCTTTGCTCCAAAACCTGTCAGATTTCCTTCCAAGGGGTGAAGAGATCCTGTTATATTCATCAGTGTGTTAAAATCGAGCTGGATAATTTGTATGAGACCGAGGGGAAACCTCATGACAGAAGGCAGAAAAACACCTTTCTACCTAACCTTTGGTGAATGCATCAACCGGATCCCCCAAGGGAGCCGAGAAGCCAGGTGAGCTTCCCTAGGGAGGGGGTTTAATTCCCAAGGAAGGGGAACTTAAGTCAGGTTTGCTCTCAGAAAGCAAAGCTACTTCAGCCATCTGTGGAACCCCGACGGCTGCTGCCCCATGTAGTCACCTACCCGGTTTGCCCAAGGGGCAGGCGCTGGAGTAGACAAAAAGCCAGGACTTTGCAGGGCTCTGCCTGAACTCACCGTACATGAACCCAGCAGCCTGATCCATCCAGAGCCCTCTTGTCTCTGAGACACAGAAGCAATTCATTTTGTGTGGGCTCAGAATCTGATTCCTCATCTCCACTCTTTTCCCCACCAAAGCACGCTGAAGCATGGTGTACAGCTGAAACGCACGTTTCACACCAACGGCGAGACTGCCCGGGTGATGCAGCTAGAAACAACTGGTTTGTGGTTCAGACGTCCAGGCTATTGCAGCATCCTGCAGCGGAGGTGCCCTTTACCTCCATGCAAAGGCAGAGGTTTCCCTCTAGTGGCACAGAAAACAAAACCCAGCTCCCCAAATGAGCTACGAGGAGCCTCCCAGCCGACCGGCCCCTGGCAGGAAAACGCCTAAGCAAGCTGTTTCCCTTCTTATTCCTGGCGAGATAAACTCACTGCCCTGCGAAATGCCGCGGCATTAAGTGGCAGGAGGAGGGCACAGGCTACCCACCAGCTCCAGAGGGGTGCTCGCCTGGTCCCAGGGCTTTCCTTGGGATAAACCAACTCACCAGTAATTGGTGAGCCAGGACTGGTACAGGAGTTGGTGAGCACCGAAGACTCAGAGGCGAAAAAGCTCACCAAAGATGGATCCCGACCACCTTAAGCACCAGAGCAGAGACTGGGGAAGGATCGTTTGAGATGTGATCTGGGTGACTTGATCACTGCGGATCACTTCCAGGCTGGAAAGGAGTTCAGCAGGTCACCTGCTCCCTCCCCAGAACAAATACACCTAGGGCATCCTCCAGAAAGATGCTGTAACTTGTTCTTGAAACCTTTTTCTCCAGGCAAGCCGTGCCAGCGCAGAATTAGCCTTGCAGTGAGAAGTGCTTTCCTACAATCTGCTGTACATCTTCCTTGATGAGGTTTAAGTCCTCCTGAGCCGACACAGAAAACAGATCACAAGCCTCTTCCTGACAGCTTCTCACACATTAAAAAAAGCCTTTAGCACACAGGCTTGGAGTGCCCTCTCTTTGCTACAGGAAACAACCCCAACCTCCTTTACTCTTCCTTGTGACCATGTTTCCCAGGTCTCTTACTCCTCACCGCAGTCAAAGGCTGCTGAGGGCGTTTTGCCCTCCAAACCACCGATCTGCTGTAGGCTGGGACATTTGCTAGCTTAGGTCCCCTTTTACAGTCTGGCACCTCGGACACAAGAACAGAGTTAAAACTATGAACTAACTGTTGACTTTGGTTAATGATAAAGAGACAAACAAGACTATTTTGAGAGGACTTAAACTTCTCTAAAGCATTGCAGAGCACGCAGCTCCTCCCTTGGCTCTATACCATCAGTCCTTGTCCCATCCCCTCTCCTGTTGCATGCGCTTTGCCACCTTCCCTCATCCCACCCACTCCAGGCTGGGGCTGTCTGGAGCCTTCCTCAAGCCTGGGACCAGGCAGCCGGGCTCTCCCACCCTCCTGCTCCACTAACCCATCCCCAGCACGGCCTTCCTCTGAGCTCCATCTTATATTTTGACACTCAGGCAAGCAAAATAGTTGGGGGAGGGAAAACCCACCATGCAAAAGCCAGACTGAGCAGTAATTCTCTCTTCTCACTCCTTGCGAACACTCTTGGATCAGGCTTCTCCGAGGTCCAAGATGCCCTCTACTCCGTGAGCAGCCCTTCTCCTCCTCTCCTTCCACCTCCTTCCCACGCCTCTCTCACACTCCTCTCTCCCCTTTCAGTGGGCATTATCCTCAAGCTCTTTTTTTGTGATTACTCAAAAAGTCGCAGTGCATGAAACCCCAGGGAACAAATGGAGTCAAATCAGGTATTTCGCACTTATTCTGAGACTCCCCTTCAAGACAGGAATCACATTCCTCTAACTCCTGCACGCAGAGAAGTTCTAGTCCCTGCGCTGCTGCCTGCACCCTCACCGTCAGAGGGTGCAAGAGCCCTGAACAACCCTGCTGTTCAGCTGCCAGAACCACGCACCTTCTGCTCCAGTATAACTCCAGTCCAGGCAGCCGCTGCTGTGTGTGACATTTGGCAATGTCAAGACAAATGGAGGCAAACTAAAATAAACAGACCAACTGCAAGCCTGTTAGTCACGCAGGGAGTGCTGCTCCAACCGTGAAAACTCTTTGTTTCCCTAAGAATTAATTAAAAATCTAGGTTCTGGAGTTGCTGTAGAGATTCCAGAGTGGCAAAATATCTGGCACCATCTTGACAGCGTGAGTGCGCATACATGCAACCATGTACACACGAGTCACCCCAGAATTAAGAGACGTGGTTCTGTACCTACATTACACCCCAGTTAAAATTAAGAGATGAGCTAGATGGATGTCAGAGAAAGGGCTCTTCAGGACAAGGGATAAAACCATCTCCAGGGCTGCTCTAGACACCGTGATGGGCTCCAGGTTTGTCACACCACTGGGGGCTGATCCTCCCTGTGCCAGGAGAGAAGGACACACCAGCAACCAAGATTGCGAAACCTTCTGTTCAAAGGTCAGCTCTTCAAAGCACACCCGAATCAGCGTTTTACCCTGGACTGCCCTGGCATTTGCTGTCCTGCCTCTGCATCGGGGGACAGAAGAGCAAACCTAGGAATGCTCCAGGATTTCTGGCCCCAGCCTGCTGAGAGAAAGCCTCATTCCCTGGATCTTCTTAGAAACCAGCATCTCAACCTCAAAAATCCAGAATTACAAAACGCAGACAATGTTGGGGAGCAGAGGGAGGGCCCTGGCTGGCTCAGCCCAACATTAGCACGAAGAGCAGAGACATACCTGGTTAAACCTTGCAGGATGAGGGGCAGAAGCTCTGGTCTGAAGTGTACAGAGCCAAGCTGCTGTCTGGTAGCAAGCCAGTAACCCACAGTATGTATGTGTGACAGCGAGATGGCTCTACAGAGCAGGGCAGAGCACAGATAGAAGGGGAGAGGGGGAGACACACACGGGTGTTTTCTCACAGAGTTAACTCAGATGTGGTAGAGAAGCTTCATCTGTGGGCCCAGGGGTAAAAAGCAGCTGCAGTACAGTAGCAGGAAAGAGGGCTGGAAGGGCTGTGGAGAGGTCACCTAGACCCTGTCCTAGGCAGTCAACCCTACCCACGCAGTTCTCATTAGGGGTTTTCCCAGGCAGAGATTCAATGAGCTCCCCAGGCAACACGCTCCTTTCATTAGCCTTAAGCTTCCAAAGGTCTTTCTAAGGTCTAACTTAAACCTCTGCTGTCACCGTTTTAATTCTTGCCCCATCCCCAGCAGGCCAGAGAACGATCTGTGACCTTCCTCCCCACAGCACCACTGCAGCCGTTTGCAGAATGCCAGCATGCTTCTCCATCTCCAGGCTAAGTACCTTCCTTCCTCAGCGGCCCCATCTGCCCAACCTCAGGTCCTTCCTGGAGCCTCCCCCAAGTAGACCGCATCCTCTCTGAGGGGTGGTACCCCAGGGCAGGACTTAATGCTCCTGGTGAAACTATGGACTAGCTCAGAGAGAACCACGATGGCATGACAAGGACCCACCATAGAGCATTTCTTGAACCTGGTGCAGCTCAGCCTTGCCATAAGACACTTGGGTAGCACCTCTTTGGTGCAGCTCACCAAGCGCAAATTTTGCCTTGACAATGAGAAGGCCTTAGATGCCAGCACAGCCAGAGCTGAGCTTTCTGGTTATACGGCATCAGGGCTCCAGGAGATTACAGTTAAACCCCTGTGAGTATGAATTTCAACTCTGCAGAGATTAACTGCAAAGCACCTTAGCTCTCTCCTTGAGCTGGAGTTCCGTTATTGTAGAGTTTAAAATTCCAAAAACAGGCACTGGAACTGGACAGCCTGGCCACTGCCTTAATAACCTTCAGCTGTAAACTGATATAAGCCAATTAACTTTACAGGCAGAGAGAAGCTAAGCCAGTGGAAAAGCAGTCTCAGAGCTGTAAGAGCTGCTACTTGCAGGGTTGTCTTCTAAAACCTACCCTAACCCAAAACCAGGATGGATCTCCGTGGGATTGCTCATGGCATAACTGCTATCTTATTTCCTTACTTCAGATATCACCTCTCCACGTCCCCTTCTGCTTTGGAGAAAAACAGTAACGTAAGAAAGACCAGAAACAGACATTTTTCTTAACAGCCTGTAGGATCTAGCATCACTGCATCAACTTCTGGTACACGGGGATTGCTTTTCGGAAGGGCTTTCTTTATGATCACTTTAGTTTGATGTTGTTAATAGCGGGAGCTTTCACTTAAAGGGAAGATCTGAGCCTGAGGACTCCGGGAGTCTATTTCTCAGGGTAATGATGCCAATTGCTGAATGGAGGAAGGTCTGTCAGCCAGCGAGGTTCGGGCTGGCGGCGCAATGCTATGTGGAGCCAGGAACGAGAAGAAGAGATGTTGATAACTGGCTTCTTTAAAACTAGACAAGAAAAACAAGTGAGGCAGAGATAGGGGTGAGCGACAATGAACACTTCCAACATCAGCAGGCCCAAAACAGCTCACAGACCTGCTGGTCCAGCTACACCCCTTTCAGAGTTGGGACGCTGCAGCCAGGACCTGAACGTGTCTCTCCAAGCCTGCACCACACTGCACTGCTTATTATGGGCTCAGCGGCACCGTCAGACTGGGAGCTGGTCTGGAGGCTACGGCAGAACAGCACAAAGAAAAAGGGAGCAGAGCTACAGAGGCAGAGCAGTGGCAAATAAAGAGCTGCTGAGCGATGCAACAGAAGCTAAACACTTGGTTTCCCTGGGATCACTGAGCAGGGAAAAAGCTTAATGGCAGCCAAGCCAGGAAACCAAACTTTCTGGGGCAGAGAACGGTATTTCTAATGAAAGCACCGTTTGTCCTGCAGCAGTAAAACCAAACCAGGCCAGTATTTAACATGCAAAGCGCTGCCTGGCATCCAGAACACCTTCCAGCAATTTGCTTTAATGCAGCTACTTTGCAGCACTTTGAAATCTGTTTATTTGAGAAGGAACCAGGGGCACAGTACAGTTGTTGATAACGCTGGTGCATCGACCTGGTGCGAGCTATATGGTTGGATCCAGATTTATAGCTTCATTTCTGTTAGTTTTTGCATGCTTTTGACATAAAGCTGTTGTACAGCCACAGTTCTGCTCTGACAGGAGCTTTTAAGATTTTACTCATGTAATTAAGGAGTCGGACTCACTATGTGGGAATAACACCAAGGAAAGCTGGCACAACAGACCAAAACAAAGCAGGCTATGCTGGATGCCGCCGGAGAATGGCACAACCAACAACATCTCTGTGAGTTTACTCGTATAAATGCAAACATAAACACTCCTTAATCACACACCTACAAATTGAGTTGTTCCCAGCTGCATACCAGTACTCAGTTACATATTAACCTTTCCAGATGGCTTCTTATTTTGAGTTTTACCACGTTCCTGCTATAACTACATACCAGCCCCTTCTCTGAGACCTGGCTGCTGGCATCAGGAGCCCTCCAAGAGCCCCAGCACAAAACCAGACTCCAGGATCAAGTGACCATGCGTTCTGCAGCACACTCTCCTACCGGTGAAAAAACAGAACCACTTTGCCCTTCTCTTCAAAGGGCAGGCGACTTCCACTTACTTCACAGTTATTATGAAGAAACAGGATTTTCGTAGGCTCTTACTCAACTATACTGCAGTAGTTACCAGGGAACTACTACTTGTAATTAGAGAAAAACCACGAAGCATCCCCTAACCACTCCAAGCCAGGAAAGCAAGTACACAGAAATTTATTAAAAAGTAGCGTTTTGCATTTGCTGAAGCAACTTTCTATTTTTCATCCCCTCATTTCTTAGGACCTGATGGTTTTGCTGCGCTTGGTTTTGGCGTTGCAGGCTGCTGCCCCTCAGACAGAGCCAGCAGGTGTATATCAAGTTTTCTTTCAGCAGCTCCGTGTTCTGTAGATCACCTCACTGCACCTCCTCCTGCTTACTTTTTCAGGCTTTTCCTGCTGCTCATTTCTTAAAGCATTTTGGGGGGATATTTTGCTCTTCCCTTAGGAGGTCTTTTTCCTCCTCCTGTTTAAATGGGATACTCAGATCTATGGTTTTGCTGTGTTGTGCTTTTGACCTGCCAGTCCTCTTTGAATCTCCTGTGGCGGGGGGAAGTAGGGTCATTGCATGGCACTCCACACCACTCTCATGCCCAAACCACCACCTCTGCTCAGCTGCAACACAGGCTGAGATAACCTGCATCGGTAGATGCCTAGCAATGCTGTAATACTGCAAAATTTTTGCTTGAAATAGTCTAACGTTTTGTCTCAGGCCATGGCCATTATCTCATTTTATAAATTCATGATTCAGAACTAAAAGCTTTTAAAGTAAATGTTTTCCCTTCTTACAGTACTGTCTTGGCTCTTACCCACGTATCCTTCCACCTGTTTTCGCCCTCTCTCTCCCATCGTCTTTCTTGCCTTTCCAGAACATTTTTCTGACTTTAGTGCCAATTCTGTCCTGGCACTTTGAATTCACGCAGACAAAATCCTACCAGGCAAACACCCTTTAGTGAGTGCACCCCTCGGGACCTGCTTCTGCAGCTCTGGCAGGAAGCTCGGTGCTGTAATGCTGCACGTACACAAGGGTCTGCATGAACAGGGTGGAGATTTCGAGCAGTGACTGGTCCTCAACCGCCTCCCAAGTAAACACCTAATCGGACCCCAGCATGGTTTTACCTTCAGGCCCTTGCTCACTGCTGGAATCAAGCTGAGACACAGATGATGGAGAGCTCCTCGGCGCCTGGAAGGCTGCCACATCCCACCAGGCCCTGGGTGCACATCGAAAAACCTGCACTAAGACGTTACCCCAGGGAACTAGTTTCCCGGCCTGCTTATTCCCTGGGGCTCCTGTGTGCGCAGCCAGGTGTGAACGCTGCGCCTTTCCACTGCAACCCCTTCTTACGACAAATAAATGAACTCTTCCCGTCAGGAGAGGCTGCTCTATCCATCACTTCCATAGGTGCACGCGGCAAGGCCAGAGCTGTTAAGGGATGCTGGGACACGGATGGCAGTTGAATGGCTATCGCAAATCACAAAAGATAAATTTCTATGTGGCTTAAAAAGAAGCAGTTACTGGCTTCTTTATGCCGTAAGAAGGCAGCAACCTCAAATTAATTTTATTTTGTTCTTAAGAAACCAGACATTTAAAGGAACTGAGGCACCTGACTGCCTCAGGGAAGCCAAAATAGAGAACTCTTCAGGTTTTACCGTAACATGCCATCCTAACCACAAGCATCCTCAGCCCACTCTGCCCTTGTTGGTCTCCTGCTGCTGGAGTTGTCAGGTGTCCCAGGAGAAGGGGATGTTTTTCATTTGGAAAAGACCAAATGCAGGGAGAAAAGGGAAAAGCCTTTGCAAATTCAGTGTCAGCGCAGCTATTCCTACCAACATCGTGTTCCCTGCTGGGCTTCTCTGGGGCTGACCAAGGGACAGGACCCAAGATGATTTCACTGGGGTGAAGCCTCCAGCAGCGAGGTGCTGCCCGGCGCACCCCACCCAGTGCACCCACCACCAGCACGTTGTGCCACTGGTTTGTGCTGGTAGCTGGAAAACACAACCATGGCCTGAAGCACGAAAAGGCAGTAACAGGGAGGCTGCACTTCTGGAACGCATGGAAAAGACCAGAGGTGATGGTACAAGTGACTGCTGCGAGATTCTGATCAGACGCAAGAGGAAAATTGTTCTCCATGGAAACCACCAGCCATGGGAACAATCTCTGCGGGGCAGTGGTGGAGTCCCCAGCACTGGACACTTAAGGCTGGGCTGGACAGGAGCAGGGCCAGCTTGTCTAGACGGGCCTTTGCCCAGAAAGGCTGGCCCAGATGATCCTGGAGGTCCCCCCGAAGCCGGTGTCCAGTGATCCTCCCCCCCGGCACCCGCCACAGCCCCGCTGCTCCCGCTCCCATCGAGGGGAGCTGCCACTACCGGGTGATTTTACTGCGTGAAACACGAGCTGTCCCCACGCTGAGCCTCCTCCGCTCCTGTGTCATTCACCGACTTACTGCCACGCCACGGACAGCGGTTTCCCGCCGCCGCCGGCACCCGGGACCCCCCTCCCCGCTCCCCCCGGAGCGGGACCAGCCTCCGCCGGGGGCGACGCCGTTTTCCCGCCGAGAGTTGAGGGCAATCGGCCGGGAGCGGGCCCGCGGCCTTACCCCGTTGGCGGCGGCGATGCGGACGATGAGCTGGATGGCGTCCCTCATGTAGAAGCGGCCGTCCCCCCCCACCACCAGCGTGGCCTCCGGCCGCTCGGCCGCCGGCACGGTGGCCAGGATGCTCTGGATGAAGTTCTCGGTGTAGTGGGCATTGCTCTGGAAGACCGTCACCCGCTTGCGCAGCCCGCTGGTCCCGGGTTTCTGGTCGCCGTACGGCTTGGTCTTCACCGTCACGATCCGCACCATGGCCGGCCGCTGCTGCGAGTTCCGGGCGGCCACGGCGGGAGGGGGGAGCTGGCCCCGGGCCCCGCCACCGCTCCCGCCCCGCCGCCCGCCCCTTAAAGGCGCCGCCAGCCGCGGAGACGGGCCGATGCCCCCTCCCTTCCCTGCAGGAGACCTGCACAGGCTGGGAGAGTGGGCCAACAAGAACCTGGTGAAGCTCAACAAGGACAAGTGTCAGGTCTTGCGCCTGGGAAAACATAATCCAGGAGTGCAGCACAGGCTGGGATTTACCCAGCTGGGGAGCAGTTCTCTGGAAAGGGACCTGGGGGTCCTGGGGGACAACCAGCTCGAGAGGATTGACCGGTGTGGTGTGCTGCTGCAGCAGAGAAACCCAACGGGATGCTGGGCTCCAGCAACAAGAGCATCACCAGCAGAGATAAAGAGTCCTTACCCCACCCTGCTCAGCGCTGTCAGGCCACCCCTGGAATTCTGTGTTCAGTTTTGGTCCCTGCTGTACAAAAAAGAGGTGGATGGGCTAGAGAGGGTCCAGAGAAGGGCCACAAAGATGACCCAAGGACTGAGAAGCTGCCATGGGAGGAAAGGCTGGGAGAACTGGGTTTGTTCAGCCTGGAGAAAAGAAGCTCAGGGGAGACCTTATCACCATGTTCCAGCATTTAAAGAGTGGCTACAAAGAAGATGGAGAATCCCTTGTTAAAGGGGACACGTGGAAAAGTTGTCATGGGTACAAGTTACTCCTGGGGAGATTCCAGCTGGACACAAGAGGAAAATTTTTCACAAGGACAATCAGCCATTGGAATAATCTCCGCAGGGCAGTGGTGGAGTCCCCAACACTGGACACAAGATTCAGCTGGACAGGGGCCAGGCCAGCTTGTCCACATCAGGCTTTTGCCAAGAAAGGCTGGACCAGATGATGCTCGAGGTCCCTCCCAACCTGGTATTCTGTGGTTCTGTGATTCCCAGCCTCACATTGGTGGTAAGCAGGAGGTGAGACAATGACAGCTCTCCCGCCAAGCCGCAGATCTCTGCACTAGGAGCTCTCAGAGGATGTCAGTGCTGCACCACCAAGTTCTGAGTGGGGAAAGGAAGATGGAGGTGCTCTGTACAGCACCGAGCACCTGCATGGCCTGGCACTTCGCCTGGGCCAGGCCCCATGTCCCTACAGCCACCAGCAGGATGTCACCACAGGCCCTTACAGGCTGGCTCTGGCACCCCAAGCCTCAGCTGACCACCCAACACAAGCAGAAGAGCCATCCAACACCCCCAGAAGGGTGGTCTGGGAAGACCAGTGTTAGCAAAGCCATGAAGAAGCTGCATTGTTACAGCTCTAGCTCTCCAAGAAAGAGAACATTCCAGAAATTTAAATTATAGCTGTTCTAGACACTTTGTCTCCCATTGAAGAAAAGAGGCCAGTAGCTGACACCTGTGTTCAGCCTTACAAAGAAAAGCTAGAATGTTTTTCCTTCTTGGTGGTACATGGTCTTAGAGCAAACTGGGAATGACTTGCAGATACGACACACCTCTATTGTCTCCTCCAGGGCAGGAAGGGTAGAACCTACCATGGAGAACCAGCTTATGTTCCCACCTAAAAAATTAGACAATTAAACTCTTCCCAGCAGCAAGAGGATCAGGAAAAAAAGGGGTTCCACCCTCTGTTGCTGTGCCACGTAAAAGATGGGCAGTAACTCTGCCCGAGTGGCAGTTGCTGAAGGGTATAAATCACAGCCGGCCTCACGCAGGGCTCCAGATTTATAACTGACATTTACTGGCCCAGGGTACGATTACAGCAGGGTAACGGCACAGCGCAGGAGTTGTTGGCAGATAAAAATAGCTTTTCAGGATGACTCGCTGCCCCTGCAGATGAGATCACATACATTTAACGTCTCTTTTTAACTCAAGACACTTTTTAAGCATCCAGTGGCCAGGGTCATCACTTTTTTCCACGTTAACACACATTTGGAGGAACCTGAAAAACAGAATAGGCTGAATGTTTTTAGTACCTCAAAGCTGGTTTTCATGGCTATTGAAGCCTAAACTTGGTGGATTTGGTCTCCTCCTTTCAGCTACCCTGGAGATAATTAATTGCTGTTAACAGTCAAGAGCCCAAGACAAACCTGCATTTTCATGAAATAATGTTTTTTTCTTTTCCCATATGAAAAAGCAGATTTTATTTTACATGAAAGAGTATAAAACCAGGCAGTAATTACTCAGAACAAGTGTAAGATGAGCATTATCATCAAATGGAGAAAAAAAAAGGGGGGGCGTGGGGGCAGAAGAACAGAATCACAGAATCATTTCAGTTGGAAATGCCCTTTAAGCTCCTCAAGTCCAACTGTTCCCCCAGCACAGCCAGGTCCCCACTAACCCCCACCACCTTGACTCAGCTGGGAAACGCTCCAGGGATGGGGACTCCAGCACTGCCCTGGGCAGCCTGCGACAGCCCTGGTCAACCCCAACAGGGAAGAAATGGCTCCTCAGGGCCAACCTCAACATCCCCTGGAACAACTGGAGGCCGTTTTCTATCATCCTGTCACTTGGGAGAGAACCAAATCCTTTATCAAGTGGCAAAATAAAACCATGAACCCCAGCCCTTCACACTTGTCACGTCAAAACCACAGGAATGTTTAATTAGGAATCCATCAGACCCATTTAACAATGCACGTTATTCCTCAGTGAAGCAGCTCCAGCATGTGATTCATTGGCTTTAACAAATCAAACTCTGTGGAGTATAAATGTACGCCAGCTTTTTGAGAAGGACAAGAGCAGAAACGGTCTAGAAGCTGCCAAAACAAATTCCTGGTTTAATCTGAATGCCTCCAAGAAACAACTCTCTAACGAGAATGTTTAACATACGAGGGAATGCACACAATTATAGAGCCATTCTTCCTGCTCGTTCAGTGGCACAACGTGCTGAGAAACCTGTATGTGAGAGAGAACACAGCAGTGAAATGGCTGTTTATCGGAGAACCGCGTGTGTGTTACCCAAATGTACATAAGCAAAACAAACTGCTGCAGTACTTATATCGCCAACATTAAATGATGAACATACATCACCTATAATGACACTAGGTATTCAAAGCTTACTGTGGAATTTAATTGCAGGACAGCAAAGGTCCCCAAGGGGCACCCAGCCTGCAGTTTATACTGCAGGAAGGTGAAATTTAAATTGATAAAACTCCTTACAGGATCAGGCTGTAGATGCCTAAAGTGTCAGCAGCAATATCAGGACATGAACCACCCCTGCCCGTGTCATGGGACTCCATCTGTTTACAACGGGTTGAATGCACCCACACGGAAAAGCTGTGAAATATAAAATAGTTTGGGTGCCTCTTCTTTTAAAGAAACAGAACGTGCTTCTGAAATAATAAAAACTAGATTTTCTTCTTAAATGAGTGAAAAAAATAAACTGTCTGCATTTCTAATGCATTTTCAATCTCGTTCTACCCCTCAGAACCCTCATTTAGAATTCTCAGCAAAACCCGCCTGGCTCTGGAATAGGACCTGTGGCTAAACTCGATCCATAAGCCATCAGTTCAACAAGGATCAGCCCTCCGCAAACCACACTGTGCATAAGGAGTGCAGGACCTTCCCACTAGCGCCTGCTTGCTCTGTTTCACACAGAATCAATACATAGATTTTAAGTTGGCTAAACAATAAAAATCTTACCATCATGGATTTTGGTGCCACTTCCACGGCAAAAACAGCAAGTCCCCTGTTACTTAGGCAGTTCTTGCTCTGCTCATTGTTGACGTGAACAATCACTTTGTTTTCAGACTGTGAGTGAAAAAACCATGATGGAACCCATTAGTCTGAATGCTTGAGTGGCTGCTCTTTATGTAACAGCTACGCGCTCCCTTCCTCTGACTTTGCTATATTAGAGGATAGAAACGCTTTAAGGATGCTGATGTCTGTTCTCTTTGAAAAGTAACCATTTCAAATGCTCCTTAGCATCATTAGAGCCCAGACCCACTGACAAAAGTCATTTAAGACTTGTTGAAATAACTTCAGCACATAACCTGGACATAACCTGGGAACACGGCTTAGAGTGGGAAAGCTCTTTGCCACAGAATGGTACTGATTCCAACGGTTCACAAAAGGTAACTGCACAGATTTGCACTACGTTTAAAGTACAAAGAAAATATTTCTGTCTCAAGTAGGCCTTGAACTGCAATCCCTAGAGGCTAGGACAGCGATCTGGAGGAGCAGCACTGGATGCTTGTCCAATTTATGTTTGTAACATCCCCTACAGGCCATTTCTGAGGACATCATGAATAGACGTTTAACAAAAACATTAGCTGAAATTAATTGAAGTATAATCTCTTGAAGAGCAGATGCTCTTGCTAAAGCTATGCAAGAAAGATGCAATATGTAAAACTGAAAGCTTGGATAACAGCTCGATCTGCTGCTCTGGCACCACTTTGGTCAAGTTCTCATTTCTACACGGCAGGGAGATAAAAACCAAAAGAATTATCTGTACAGGAAGACAGTTAAGGCAACAGGAATAAAGTCACAGCTATTCACCTAGCACAGAGGGGATGTTATAGTAAGTTTGTGCTTTGGATGATAGGAATTGCCTCGTTTACTATTTATTTTGGCATATAAAGGGCAGACATAGACATAATAGTGCTTACTCCCTGAGAAACCTGAGGATCTCCTCAGCTCACACCCTGACTAGGGAGGGTTAGAGTCAGACACCTTCCTCTACCCACTGATTAAATACATATGCAAGACTAAAATGGAATCCCTCAGGAATGGGCCTATTTCCTCGATTTAATTACAGAAATAACAAAGAAACAATTCTTCCCATTGAAAGCATCAGGACAATAACTGAAGAGACAATCAGACTGCTTGCACTGTGGGAAGCTTGGAAGAAGAGAGTTACATAAAACTAACTTTTTATTATTTCTTTCCAGACATTTACAATATAAAAAAGCTTCCAGTCTATAAATTCTAATGAGATTTTCAGGGAAGAGCAACTATTTGCTTGAATGCAGAACTGAGGGATTTATGAAACCTAAGTGGTAGAAATGGCAGCGGTCAGTGATTTGAATCAGACAGCATCCAGTCACCTCAGTGCAGACCTGATCTCCTTCTCTCACGTATCCCCAAACACATAAATAACTCCAGTGTCTCTGCCCTAAAGGGCGAAGTGCAGATCTAAACCTGTAGTTCCAAGGAGCCTTGGCATTCGGGCCTAATATTAGCCCACCAACCCAACCCCTTTTGCACGTTTGCCCATTTAAAAATACACTTCTTGCTGTCATCTTTTAAGATTTAAAGCACCTTTGGTTTAGCACCTTACGGCACTGTATTTATTTACTCACAGTTCCTGATATAATGGAACAGAATGAACAGCACATTCGTTAGGATCTGTGCAGAAAGGTTTAAAATCTCTGCTTCTCACCACCCACCTTTGCTTAGATTTACAGTTGTTAACTTGGATTAGTAGCAGCCTGCTACCCAGTTCATCCATAATATGCTTCTAAAACACCATCAACACAAATCTCTGCTCTTTTACTTTTCCTATTCTTACACAGTGTGACTGCTGCAGTCTCTGCTCTTTCCATAGTTGTATTTCCTGTTCTTAGTGTTTGTTTTCTGATATTAGGAATATATAATGTTTAAAATAATTATCAAAATATTCAAAAATTCAAATACTCAGATTGTATATGATTCTTAAAGCTGATTGCCTCATTATAGGAAGCTGTCCCTTCTGAGAACAGTGTTTCGAAGTTGAGTTATGTCAAAAGGAGCTCTGCATCAGGTGCTTTTTTTTTTTTTTTTTATGAACTAGATACAGAAACTTGATACCAGAAAATGTAATTCTCAAAAATGAGGCAAGGAGGGAAGAAGAACATCAATAACAGACATTAACACACAGGCCCTTGCAGAAGTCTCATGCCATACCTTATTTTCGATAACAGCAGTGATCCTCCTGCCCGCTCTGTAGGTATAGACAATTATGTGTTCACAGCCATCCATCGCTTTGGCCTCTCCCTTACTAACGACCGACTTGCAGACAGCCCTGTTGAGCTGCGAGCTCCCTGCCTCTAGAGACACGGCTTTAATTCTGGGTTTGCCTCTCTCTGCGTAGACGTCAATGACAAAGGGACATGCCTGCAGAGAAAAATGAGTTTCATCATCACTTCATCTGTAGTTTTTCCCCTCAGATTTTCATCCACAGCTCCTAAGTATTTTCACAGTTGCTCTAAGGTAGAATTGCCCACACACAAGTGTGCCACTGAATATTAAATATTCAAAACCTGAGAGCTGTGGTGATCTTTTCAACCAAGTGAAAGCTCAGGACAAACCAATGTTTTTCCTGCCAGTCACAGAACAACATTCGATAGGCAGCTTGGTGCATTTGGCACCAATGTAGCAAACTCTTCCTCAGATAACAAAATAAACCAAAAATCCTCCCCAAAATCTTCTTTCTTAGAGGATAGCTCCCTCTTACGTCTGACATGCAGAGAGACAGCTTGGCAGTTGCTGTGCTAACCACGCTCACAGGAGAGGAGAAAGGGCTCATCATTCAGAAACCATTCACCATGATCTCAAGATTCTCACTGAGAGACAGCTGATGTCTCTCAACCATACTGAATATGTTTGGGTCTGTATATATTTGTTTCACACATATATATTTTTATATGCTGACTACACTGACCTGATTTAGTGTAACAGGAGTTAAAGAAATCATATATCAGACTATCATTTTAAAGATCAGTTTTTCTTGGGAATGAAATGTAAATAATTGAATTACCTCAAAATTTAATGTTTAAAACTTAAATGATTCAATTATCTGCATATTTTAAACTTTCTATAATTTTTTTCTCTTCAGTAAAGAGACCCTCTTTCTTTAGTGAGAACAATTAACTCCAACACTGATACTGTTTCTGTAAAAATAGAATACATTTTTTTAAAAATCTGTAAGCACACAGAAAAATCAGAGAAACAATCCCTGGTCCCGTAAAGTAGAGCCACCCAAAGCCCCTCATTCAAATTTTATGTTGAACAGCTTCAGACATCGTTGTGAAAGGCAACGGTAACAGACTCTTCGGGCAATGTCAGGGTAATCCTATGAACCAGGACACCACAATGACAGAAAGTTGTAGTGTAAATAAACCCTGTCTGTATTAACAGTGTCTGGATCAGTGACCTCCTGAAATCAGTTTATGGCAGACAGAACCAGAACTGCAGCTAAACACGTGCAGCAGGTTGTAGGTGAAGCAGTGACTTTTGCTCTGTGGTTATCATACCTCCGTCATTTCTAACGCTTTATTGTAGCCCAGAGAAAACAAAGTGACCCAAAGGTCACTAGGATCCCCTTCGCGGTCGTTGGCTTCCATGAGATTCAGATCCATAAATCCTTGTCTTGTTAGTTCGTTCTTCTTCATATCAAAATTCTCTGATTAAAAAGAAATATAAGGTAGCACTTAAACATCTGTTCTCTCTGCAAACACCCTTTATCCTTCCACAGCCAAGCTCCCACTGATGTTAACAAGGTTTAAAAGACGGAGCCATCCTACAGCCTCAGGCTCTCCAATATTATTTGGGCAAGAACGTCCTTGACCAGATATGTGCAGAGCTTCCCTGTGGAGTTTAAATAATGGCTAGAAACAGCTGGCCTCTTGTAAAACCAGAAAGAAGGAGAGATTTCAAAACAGCAAGAGCTCATATTGAGGGTTTTTCTTTTTGGGAATATTAGGAATGGGAAATGAAAGTCTGCTGGAGCCAGAACTCTTAGTGCTTGAGGTCCTTGCTGTAGAAATGATTTACTCAGTTCCGAAAAAGCAATAAAATGCCAGTAATCCTAAGAGCCCTCTCTGGATAGAATATCATAGATCGGCCACTCTAATGTCAGCAAACACATAATTGTAATGTCCTTGTGTCAGAGATTTTTAAAAATGGTTTTCTCATCTTCATAACAATGCTAAGTCTTGACTATATATTATTAAAAAGGGATTACCAATTTAATAAATCTATCTAAGGGTGCAGATGCTACAAGAAATGGCTTGAACTTTGGTGGCAAGATTTATGATATTCATCTGAACCCTTCGACTGATGAGTGACCTGGTAAAACATTCACAATGTTCTCTTCTTTCCTCTCTTACACAGTTCACATACACGTACCCATGTATGGGCATGAAAAGGACAAGAAACTCATCTATGAAAAAGTATTTTTGTATGATCTTTCCATCATTTAGGAAAAAGTCCAATATCTTAGAGTGTTTGGGGAAGAAATAATTAGCAGGACTTGCCAGATTTAAAGTACTTTGGCCCAAATGAAGCAAATGAATTATATCAAACACGATATGGGCCAATATACAGTGATATACAAACCTGTATTTCTAATAGAAAATTCCAATACTCATATAATGCCTTCTAAATTTCCAGTTTCTTCACTCACTGTAGCTAATCTGCCCATGCTCTGAAACCACAGCTTTCATGCGCTGGTTATTAAAGCACAGCTAATCACTGGTGGTTGAATTCTCCTAGCCCTGCTATGAGGTAAATATGAGCATTCTCAAGGCCTTTGCAAGCTTAGATTCCTTTTTTCTTCAAAATTGACATTTGTGGCCCAACATTGCTCCTGCAAGCTGGCAAGACATCCAGCAACGCTGATGAGATGTCTCCGCAGACAGAAAGCGAAGCACAGCTGAAAGAGTCTTAACTGTGTGTCAGCTTGTTCTAATGTCTGATTTTCTGAACCATCATCATAAGCTCTAGATGCCATTTCTAAAGCATCATAGACATGCTAATTAAATGTCCCTCTCAACCTTTGTGAGATCTGAAAGGTATATCAGCTCAATCTGCAGAAAGGAGACTGATTAAATAAATACCTGCTACAGTTTAATTCACCATATGATCCACCATTAGAAAACCTGTAGTTTTTGGCAGCTACAAAATCTTTCACCTATAAAACTTTGCAATTAGCAATGGGAAGAATTTTCTCAGCAGAAGGTCAGTGGCAAACAAACCAGACTGCAGGAAAACAAAGGACAGGAGACTGGAAAAGGAAAAAAACAGAAAAACAAAGTGAGAAGAGAACAGTATCTACATGTGTTCTTGGCATAGGCTACAAAATACTCAGTTCTAGAGTATCTACATAGTAGCACACTATAAACAGATTGCAAGTAGATTGATAGCTCTAATTGGTTGTATCAAGCACAGCAACAAACTTACCCTTACACACAGCCCACGCCTCTTCATCACATTTCTCTCCACTAGTTCTCAGTTCAAAGAAATTGTATTCCTCCAGACTCAGAAGGCCGTTCCCATCCAAATCAATCATTTCAAATATATCCAATAAAGCGGCTCTAAAAGATGAAAATGGCAGAACTGTTTCCAAATATTTCCATTTCCTTTACTCTCTCATGAAGTTGTCGATAACGGTTCAGCCTATTTGAGACTCTTCTGCACAGACAGTACCTCAGTAACACACAGCTTTCACAAGGCTAGATGTGATGTGAGCACACCCTTTGACAGTAGTTACCACCCCTGTTTGGGAACGTGACTCACCGGAACTCTTTGGTCAGAGCCAGTTCTCCATCCTCACCTCTATACACCAGTTTTGCTTCTCCAGTCATTTGTGGTTTTACCTTCTTCAACCTGCAGCCTGTTGTGAATGGGAGCAGCCAGTAAACTCCTGATCCAAGCTCCCCTTTCCATCCAAACATCTGCTCTTAAAGAAGACAGACCAGTTTGTAAGTTACTTCTCAAATGATACTTTTCCTTATTACTAGTAATATTTGTACAAAAGTGATTAATTACTTGAAAGCATGGGCAGTGCTAGGTCCTGTCCCTAAAACACGCCTACCATGAGCTGCTGTGTGATGCCATTTTAAAGACAGAAAAACTAGTGAATCTCTCAGTTATAGTAAGTTAGAAGAAGTACAGGACAGAGGTGAGGGGAGAACAGTCATCACTAGAGATGTCTAATAACAGCCTGATCATTTTGCAGCATTAATAAATGTGCTAAAGATAGAACAATTAAAATAGGAATATGTCAAAAATATCTAACCTCTTTGTTTTGTTGTTCAGTAAAGCTCACGAGCTGTAGATTTTCTTGGGTTTCATTTTCCTTGAGAATATACAAAGCTGTGTCCACTGACAACCAACGATAAGATCTTCCTATGAATAAAAAACATTTCCAACACAAATGTTTAATAATGGCCCGGAATTATTTTTCTTTGAACCCCAAAGTAGGTATTTCTTGACACTTACAGCATCAATGCCTGTTAATGTAAGATGGACAAAAAAGGATTGTCCATCCTACTAGGATCCAAGTAGGATTTCCTTCCTACTTGGGCCAATCAATGTCTTGTGATTGTCTTACGGTTAATGATTACTATTAATAGTTCTAATATCTAAATCTTTGGTAGTTAAGGAAGTTATTTTCATTGTTTTCTACTGTTAGTACATTATTATTTACCACTTCTCTTTAGACTAAGGCTCCTCAATATTTGCAATTAAGGACGTTAGCAAAATTGTATCACAGTCTCATCTGATGTGCTGTAAGATATTGTTTAACTCACCTTGACTGGAAATGCAGGTTATATGCAAAAGCTGGGAATACCAGAAGATGTGAATCTCAGAAGTGTTAAGTTTCAATCATTTTAGAGATTTTAAATAGCAAGACCCTCCTACGTAGCATCATTTACAAATGGTTTGCCTTGAGTTGGATTGGGATGGAGGCCTGGTCTTACGTATATTGACGAGATGCCATTTGCATGTCTTTGATTTGAATCTAACTTATCTGACTAATCTCAGGTGGCTATAATGCTGGGCTTCACTCTTTGAAAACCACCTTTTTTAATTTTCAAACTAAGCTATAAATCCCTCAGACAAGTCATAATCAAAACATCAAAACTTAATCACAACATCAAACCCACCTATTTTAGGTATTTACACAAGTATTGGAGGTGGAGAATACAATATGCACTAAGTTTCCTATTGATGTTTCTCACAAAGTACATTAACACCTTCAAGAGAGACACTGCAAACAGTGCTAACATTTGAATTTTGGGATAAGAAACTTCATAAATCTATGGCCAAAACAATCTGAGAGGTTGGCTGACTAAAGGGAGAAAGCTAATGGTCTTGGCTGATTTTCACAGCCCAGGCAGTGAGCACAGAACAACTACACAGAAAATACGGTGTGACAAATTGTATTTTTAATCAGACTTGGTCGACAGAGAAAAGTGTTGCTATATCACCAAGTATTGTGAGTGAGAAAGGGAGAGATGCATCAGCAGAAGAGAAAATATTTATTATAGAGGGAAATTCTCCAAAGAAATACAAATACACTTACCTTCCACCTGACGAATGTTTAAAGGCTTGATGGTAATACACACTGCAGACCTCTGAGGTAAGTGCAACTTGTACTTGTGACTAATGATTTCACCATCTTCTTCTAAGTAGAAGCATCCTTTGGACTGTGCACATTGCCATTCCTGGAAATCAAGAAATACTAGATGTTGCCTTCATCTTTGATTAAGTTAAAAGCGCCTTCTCTGAAATACATCAATTTGATGATTTAATAAACTCTGCATAAAACACACTCCAAGATACAGCACTGATCTTCTACTTCCTTCATCTAATTTTCTCAAACAGTCCTTTCTGTAGCAAATTTTTGCAGAGCAGTTAGTAACACACACATCACCCCGCTGCTCAAATAGCTGAAATGAAATTGGAATTGCCACGAAGAATCAAACTGAACTCATGGAATTCCCTGACCTGTCTGATTTACCACTGAAAGGCTGGAATTTTGCTACATTTGTTCCATTGGGCCCATTAAGGAAATAACATCATTGATTAGCTGAATAATGAGGAGTTACTTGCTCGGACAAATCACAAACACAAGTACTGATCAAACTCAGTGGTTCTTCTTCACTTCTGTCAAAGCCATTGGGAAGACAAACTGAAAACTGCTGTATTTGTGAATAACATGATTCCTAGAGGAGCCATGACTTTGCTGAGATGCTAAAACAGCTTCGTGCTTCCAATTTTTTAAACAGCAAGTCCCAATTTTCAATTTTGAATACCATTTGAAAGCTATTTCTTTAGTGAAATAAAACCAAAGTCCTTATAGACATACTGTATGTCTTGAGGAATGGAAGACATTCTCAATTTGCCTTCCCTGGTCCAGATTAAGTCCGTGGTTTCCACTCACTTCCTAACAATGGAAGATAATCAATGACGTAAAGGTGTCAGGCAAGAACTGAACTTTGCTGCTGTATGTACACCCAGGTAACACACTTGGTGATACCGGCAGCTCTTATCTTGAATTTAGATTTCTCCATTCAGAACTCTGCATTTCTTAACAATATAAATCACTCAGGGACTCATGGATTTAAGAGCCTTCAGTCCTACGCCACAGTTTTGCTGCTGACTCCTGTGGGAACAGGATCAACCCCTCTATACTGACATTTCTCATTCAAACATTAACAAATTCGTCTTCAGCTTTAAGAACTTTTTATAAATTAATCAAAACAAAGAGAGAGATGAACTCTGAGAAAACTCACCACCTGTGCTGGCATAGAAAGACTGCAGAATCTAATACTATCACTTCATTTTCTGTCTCTGAATTCCTCTTATAAGTTTCACCCAAATAGCACAAACTCAGCTATGAAAAGAATCTTCCCACTAAAGGAATAAAAATGTATCATCTGGAGAACAAGAAAGTGGATAAACACTGAGAACTCCAAATGTTACATAGCTGGAAATGATCTTAGTCTCAAATTACTTAGTATTAAGTCCCATCCAAGCTGTTGATCTAAAGGAGACTTTAGAAGTACAGATGCTTCCTCAGAGCACAGGCTAGTGAAAAGACAACGATCAATTAAAGCTATCTAAAATAAAGCAGGACATCTGACCCCTGGAGGAAACTAATACCCAAGTCCTTCCCCTCCCATAATCTCCCATGATCTTTTCCAGTTAAATAACATGTTGGAGCCAGGGCCTTCATGGAAACCTATCTCCTCTGCCACCAGAGATGCAGAGGGAACAACATGCTGTAGGAGGAATAACGATCTCATCTCACCAGCTACATGAACACTGCGAAAGGGAGGACAGCAAGAAGCGAGGTGAAGCGTTTGGCACCTGGTTGCCTATACTGTTTAGCTGCTAGCTCATTCCATGGCTCTGTTTCAGATGACCACATCTAGCGCTCTTCAAGAGAACCTGTATGCAGTTCAAAGCATTTCTCACTTCAGGCACCACTTTTAGAAAGAAATATGGATGGAACTGCACTTGGTTTGGTTTCCTGTGACCTACACAGCCAACACCATCCTATCAGGTTTTACAGTCTTGCACACTCCGTGCCATGACCTATCCCACAGCTTCTAATATATATTCTTGGTTGGGATGCAGAGACATAAAATTATGAATGGCACTCAAAAATATAATTTCTTAAACCCACAACACAACCACATGGGTTCTAGGAAAAAAAAAAAAAATCAAACCAAGTGCCATTTAAAGTGGACAAAAGCCGCTTGCAAGCCTTGTGGACATGAAGCTGCTTATGATACTTGGTCCACGGAGCCAGAGATCAGTCCCTGGCCACCTTTTATGTAATTGTGTAGACCTAATTAACAAGGCCACTTAAAAATTTTGTACTGTTCTTTATCCATGAAACTAGATTTCTAGTGACAGGATAAACAAAAGGGGTCAAATCACAAAGAACAATTAGGAGAAAAGTGAACAGAGACAAAATGTTACTGAGACTTAATGGTGAGGGTTAAATATTGAGCAACAGATAGGGCTCTCTTGGTCAAACCAGTGGATAATGGGGGCTGATATTAACATTAGAGTCAACAAAAGCCAGTGCTGCAATTTGACTCTGTAGCTTAATCTGTTAAACCATCTCTAGTGCTATTCCATCCTCAGTAAACTGTTCATTTCAATACTTGCATGACTCCTAACTTCGCCTAAAGTCCATATGCGGTAAACTGGGAAGTTTCCTTAAAATTCAGCCCAGCTGAGATAACTGGTTGTCAGCTCATTCAGTCTCTAAGCTTAACACCTTACAAAACTGCTTGGAAAATTAATGACATTTCAAAAAGATCAAAGGCCTGCTAATGGAGCAATGTGGCTGTTCTTTGAGACATAGAAGTGCACGATGTAAGTTTAAAGAGCAGGCCAAATGTGCTGTAACTATTCAAAAAGATACTGGGACTATTTTCAGGCACAAAAATTACTCTAACAGCCATGTTCTAGTCCCCCTTTCTCAAACCATCATCTCACAGATCATCCATGGAGAGTAGCTTGGCTCTGCTTGTTTACCTCCCATTTTCCTACGGGTTATTTCAGATGAAACACTACCTTTTTTTGCAGTTTTGCATTCACATGGACATTGCTACAACAGAGATATCAAACAACCCAAGTAAACAGGGAAAACATCTCAAGGAACGATGTGCAGGTTATGACGTGAGCAACAGTAAGCAACATGCTTTAGGAATCAAATACCAAACTGTTATTCTTGCAGAGAGCATAAGGTGGTGCTATATTCTCTACATTATCCATGTCAAATCACAAACAGGTGTGTCAGTCTGGGAAGCTGAGAGGTGATCTTCTCTTTGGGTTTTAGTAAGTCACTTCAAAGCATAGTGGGAAATGTTTGTGTGAGAAATGTTATCATCAAGAGACATCAGGCTCTACCTGCTGCAGCCAGGGCCCAAATAAACCATTCCACTGCTATCACAATTCAAGTTATTATAGGAGTTGTCCACATGCCCCTGTATAATTCCAAATAAAAAGCAATGTTTGGGAGAAGAATTGTTCCTATGATTAAAGTAACTTCAGTTCAACGCCTTGTCTTGTACAAAACCTGTTCCATAGGCACAGAAAAAGTCTTGCTGGTTCAGTTGCATGAGGCTGCTGCACGGATACGAGTGGGAACATAGAACTGCTGCTTTTACTGTCCCCAAAGGACTGGTGAACTGCAGAAAAAAAGATATTTATTTCTGAGGAGAAGATAAATAAGAATTTCTGGGTGCTACCTTCTGATCCACACCACAAACTAATCACTGTGCGTTTATTCATCAATGCTGACAGAGTTTGTGTTGTGTCCTTAACATGGGTTAAAAAAAGTGTAGCAGTTCTACTTACGCCTTTTCACATTTATTGATTCGTTTCAGGTTTTGTATGATGATAATCAATAACAATCAATATCTGCAGCTTTTTTTCAGTCAGTTCTTACTGGCTTGTACAGAGAGAGAGGAATCCAATATTGGGAAACTGCAATAGTTTGATGTAATACACATCATGTTTGAACAAGGTGAAACTGCGGGTTAAATTGTATGGAGGTCCAGATACCTAAACAGACTGCAAACAATTCCTTTGGGGTTATACTTTTAAATTTTCATATAGAACAAATGTCACTGTATAGCAATGTCGAAGATATAAAGGACTTTGGAGTTCAATAACAAATATAGAGTTGTTATTCGAAACAAAAATGTAACTCCTGAGAACAATCAGTTCGGTGTTGTAGCAGCAGTTACACTGTGTGGTCAGAACCATTTTTTCCCTTTTATACAGGAGTCTCCAGGTGCACATTTTTAACGTGTCCTAGCAGTTCCCAGTTAATGTTTTATATTTCTACAGCTATTATTTTCTGTTGAAAGAAAACTAGTAAAGGTTCAGTCAAGAAAGGGAAAACAAAGGAAAAAGATCAATATTAACACTCTACAAATATTGACTTAGCAAAGTGACTTTGTTGTCTTTCTCCCACAGGAATTTATATTGAATGAGTGATTTATTTAAAAGAAAACCCTGATAGAACATATTAGTCTAACTAAAAATCAATATTTTCCAGCTACGGCATATATTTAGAAAGTAATGCCCAACAAACTGCATATGCTCACAGATCCGTTATTTATTTCCAATTACCTTTCATATAAAGGTTTATGATACACAATCTTTCAGACTACTTAAGCATTTAAAGTTCTCACCAACCTAATAAATTATTAAATTTTAAATTTCTCAGAAAGTCATTAAACGTTTCATCCAACAGTGGTTTCATTTATAAAGAACACACTTGGTTCTATTAAACCTTCACACCTGAAAAATTATTTTCAATAACTAGATGTCAGCAAAACCAACAGTATATAAAAATGTTAATAATAATACGTATCAAGAAACCTCTCAGTAGTTTATAGCTGCCCTTGACAAACTATTAATAAAACATAAGCTAAAAATCAGAGAAAAACGGTTTCTTATTTAAAGTGCCTAGAGGAAAACAGCATCATTTCCACAGGACCAGCCTACACGATACCTTCACTGCGTCCGGCTCAGTTAGTTTGGTGTTGCGGTTGCTGCCGGCACCCATGCTGATCGTGGTAGAAACGGATGCTTTGCAGCTTGGAGCAGAGGAGGGTCGTGAAGGAGCTCTGCCATCACCTACAAACACAGGCATTTAGTTATGATGACATTATTTCAACCCTCTTCCAGTGCTGTTTGTCATAAAGCTTTACATTTATAGGCATACAGAGGAAAACTGGATGACAAGAACTTCAACCAGACAAGCTAACTTCCCTTATAATTATATAACATGTAATAATTCATTAGCCACACGCCTTTACTTCCCTGACAGTATGTCCCAGGTGAATGGGCATATGAATGGCAGAACCTTGGAACCAAATCTGCCTGAAGGACAAGAAATTCTTACCAGATGATTCCATTTGCCTTGGAACAGAGGTAAATCTGTCCTAAGCGGATAGGTTTAACCTGCTTCTAAATTACAGTTAGTTCTTTTCAGGACAACTTAGTTTTCCTGCCAGATCACTTATGCACAGCTGCCCACTGCAATTACTTCCAAACCTTTATCTTCTGGTTCCTTACGCTGGGGCAACTCCGCTGGTACAATTCTGGATTTGGTTACATAAACTCAGTCTTCAAGACTGTTTTGTCATCTTTGCACCTCTTCAGTATTGCCTAGAACTGAAGCACCTTAAAGCAGACAGCGCACACTACATACGAGTATTTCACCCACGGTACCTTTGCAGTCTGTCAGCCTCTGGTCTTTTCCCAGGTTGGGAAGGTTTTTAGGTACCTTTGTAACTTCAGGAAGAACATTAAAATCTCGTATTGATTGTACTTGAAAAGCAGCCTCGATAATTGAAACAAACAGCCTGCTTATTGATAAATGTTTAAGGTTCCATCTCTGATCGGGGAAGGAAATAAATAATTTGCTGTGTGGCAACATCTGAGCACTCATTTACTCTCTTCCCTCTGGACTGTGTCACATGAGAGCCAATGAAATTCACCCTTATGAATTCAAGAGCTTCAGATCATAGATGTAGCCAAACTCCACTGGAACATGGGGGTCAGATATTCACTGAGACATTTATGCGATTGCCACAGTAGAAATTAATCTTAGTCCATAACATCCTCACTAAACTGAGAAAAAAATGAAAAAATACTCAACTGTTCCTCATCCCAGAGCATGAATTCCAACAGCATGAAAACTTCCAACATGAAACGTAAATACCTTTTCTTGGTGCTGGTCTGTGATCAGATTTCCTTGGGATTCTTGGTGACGGTTTTGACACTGGCAGTGTGATCCCTTCAGAGGAGGTTTCAGCTTGACTTCCAAACTGCTGTTGCCTCAGTCGACCATCAACTTCCAGTTTCTCTCGCGCAGTCTTGCAGCACTGCTCACTGGTTGTCATGTATAAGTCACAAAACTGTAGGTAATCAGGTAAGTGAACCATTGTTTCTCACAGTTTTAAGGATTAAAATGTAACATTAGTAAGGAAAGGACAGATCAATAGATTAAATGCATTTTCTTTTAAAGCATGGTATTAATTTACAATTTAGTTTTCATGAATCAGAGCATCCATTCAAGTGACACAGTAAAATGGAGCCATGATTCGACAAGAAGGTCCAAATTTTGAAGGAAAATTAACTGCGACTTTCAACCCAAGAGGAGGTTCATATTTCTTTCTAGGTATTTGAAGACCGATTCCTTTTTAACATAGGATTTTTAACAGGGGGTTGTTTTTCTCCCATGGGGCTGTATTTATGTACACATCTTTTGGACTGTTTATTCAGTTCAAAACTTAGATGATGTCAGAGACACTGACAAGGTGTTGTATCTTGAAAATCAGAAGTTCAGCATATGCAGTAATGTCCCCCACACAAGGAATTATCACAGACATAGCAATTCTCATTGATAAGTTTGCTGTCAGTTGTCATCTTTATCCTATGTCTCTAACCTTTTATCCTCACACATGCTTTTAGGATTCGTGCTTACTGTCGGGCTCTGCCTAATACATGAAATTCACTTGCAGCAAGTTATTTTTTTCAAGGATGAAGTGAGGGAAACAGAAATGGGACAGAGCCCATGTCCCAGTACGCAGGCTGTCGGAGGGGCACCTGGGGTAAGGCCATGAATAGTCCAACACGTGGAGGTGGGATGTATTGGTTCTGATAATACTAATAGTGTCAATAACATCGAGCCAGTGACACAAGAACAAATAACACCGCCCTGTTTGCCATACCTTGTTGTAGTCAAGTTTGCCACTGCAGTTAAAATCAGCTTGTTTAGTAATGGCACTCACTTCATCCGGAGTCATTTTCTCACCTCTCTGCAATAAACACAACTCAGTTTGAGTTCCTAACCAGCAATGCTGTTCACCTTCAGCACACGTTTAATAAAACCACAAAGAGTCTTCCAAGATCCTTTCAAGGCATCTTATCTTGCAATAGATTTAAATGGATTTGGATCAATCCAAAGTATGTCCTACAATGCTACTAAATTCTGAACAGTTGATGCCATTTTGTAGTGTCTTCTGGCACCCTAACATGAATGTCAGATCCATGTCAGAAAATCTTCCATAAACTGGGGAATCCCAGCTCCCAGTCATTTTTACTTATGCTGTAGCACATTAACAACCAAGAGCTAACTCATAACAGTTAGTTTCACTTAGTTACCTGAGCTGTCCTATAATACCAGTCTGCATCTGCAGTTTAGCTCCCTGGAAGGGCTATTCCAGGCGTGAGTTTGCCTTGCACCTGTCTCTACTTGGAATAATTAGTGAGATGCCAAAGCAAATTCTCTCAACTGCAAGACTGAAGGGAAAAAGAAAAAACAAACCAGAGAACATAAAATTGGAAAAAAAAAAACAACGATCCATGAATCAGTTATTGATTCTTTTGATCAGGAATATGTGCTTACACATTCAGAATAGCTTTCTCATCTAATTTCAGTGGTTAAAGATAGGTCAGTACAACGGACACTTACTGTTGTAAGAATTCTATAAAGCTCATCATGTAAAATATATCCACTGTTATCTGTGTCTATTTTTCCAAACGCTTCGAGCAGTTCAGTTTTTGTAACTGGTTTTTCTTGTTTTAAAATAGTACAGAAATCATCAAAATTCAGCGTAGTTGTTTGTGAAGTCCAATATTTATTAACTGTCTTCTGAGACGGGTTTCTTCCAGCCTGCTGAAGTACTGAACAACAAAACACAGTGTTAACTATGTATTCCAGCTGTCAGTAAAAGGGTTTTCTCAAAACATCCTTTAATCACTTCCCATGGTTTTTTTTTTAAGCCAAATCAATCCATGGGAAAAGCGGGTCTGAAGGACAGTTTTTCTTATAGTCTCAATCCTGCACTCAACTGATTACAGACTGACCGTGACCTTCCCTGGCTTTGAGTTCTGTGGTTTGTTCCAGAGAGGTTCAAGCAGCCTGAGGGGCAGAGGAGCTCGTTCACATACTCTCTTGAAAGGAGTCATCAAACAAGCAGCGCCTGGCATCCTAGATCATCTCTCGCGAACTACGATCCAGCGCAGCGATAGCATATGCTGCACTGCTGAGAATCCCACCCACTTTCTTCTACGGAAGAGGGAAGAAACCTGAGAGCAGTTTGTGACTTTTTATAACACAACAGCATCACAGGAATTACTTTGTTTAATCATGTGCACTGTTCTACTAAACCCAATGGGATGCCTTTCTTAAAGAAATTTAATGGGTTCAAATCATTAATTAAGCAGAATATGCATTAATTCAAAGACAGTCACCTCAAGTGACAAGTGTAAAACTCAGCCCAGCATCCGTATCCCCTGCCTTGATATCAAAAACCTGTTATTTGTAAGCTCGCACATTATTAGACCCTGTTTCTCCTGAGATTTACGTAAGTCTTTCTACTTCCTTTGCCAGGAACTGAGATCTAGTATAGAATTTATATTAAACAACATTTTGCATCACATTTATACATTTTAACTCATAAATTCAAATTATGCAACATGACTCTCAAATGGAAAGGAAAAATTACACCAACAGACATACACAACAGCCAATGCCATACACACAACCAAGCCCAGTGCTCCTGTGTCTGGCAGTCTTCAAAATTAATCTGCTGGATCTCATTAGCCTCTTAAAAATCTTTCCTGACAACACCCTTTCATCAGTTTCCAGTGTGAAGAAGGTATTACATTAAACTGAAATTCACTTCAAATGCACAGTCTATCTGAAACCGGAGGGGTACTTTTATATCTTCAAGTTTTTAGGGGAACACAAGACATCCTTCATCTCTGCCCGGGGCTGGCAGTTTGATTTTTTGCCAGCTGACCAAGTCTATACTGCCTGAGAGCAGTTCAGCAGCATCTGTGAAAGGAAGCGGTGGCATTGTTACAATTCTCAGTGGGCAACTGTGTCACCACAAAAACAAACAATCCAAACCAGATGCCTTTGTTGCTAATCCCTGATTGAATGCCAAGGACTAAATACAGGTTTCTGCCCTGTCACCTCTACCCATGGAGTCGGAAGAATACAACAGAGTTTCCATCTTTATCCACACAACACTTGGTCACGTAGCAATTGCTGAAGGATTTCAATGTCAAGGTCAGCCAAGGAAGGGCAGTGACTCTGTGTGTTTGTTTTCCGGGGATAGTAGAATCCCTGGAATGTCAATACAGCACAGTATTCACTTACATTTGACAGAGTATCCTTCAAATATACGACAATTTGGTATTTTTACATATCCAGGGAGCTCAGCCCTTGCCATACCCTAGCTGCCCTCCAAGTTTGCGTTCTGGGAAGTTCAGTCAGACTGCGTCTTTTGTTTATACTTCTTTACAGACCGATTCTGCTAAATACCTTAATGATATTACACAGGAAATGAAGCTGGCTGCCATCTGTGAATAAGTAAAACTCCTACAAATAAAATCCTGCAGGACCAATCTCGAGGGGACTATTTTATAGTTTTGATTATTAGCCAAACATCACGCAGCAAGAGATGTTTAAATGCCGGCACCACTCATTTGATAAACACCAGAATTTACTTAAGATGCAATATAAGTCTATAATAACTCTCAATGCTTAAAAATTCTAAATGTTCTTAAATATCCCTGAAAAAGACTGGAGAACCTGAGAACTAATTGCCCTTTATGAGTTGACCTTGAAGCCAAAATGTCCAAACACTTGCTATGTGGCAAAGTGGCATATGGACAGAGATGAAAGCCAAAGCATGTATAAAAGAGATGACATTTGTTCACACCACTGGTGTCTTAATATCCAGATTATCCAAACCTCTCATCAGGATGCTGTAAGGCACTTTTATTACAGCTGAGAAAGCCTGGATAACACTAAGTCACACACTGAAAGAATGTGCTTGTAATGGGTAGCATTTCATGGACTGGTGCAGAGACAGAAGCTATAACCAGTGCAACAGAGAATTAGACTCAGCTCTGACAGTGGTGGTCTTCACGTGGAGACCTCATGTATTTTAGGCAGGGGCAATGCAGCCATTAGTGAGAAATATTTCCTCACATAGGCAAAAAAAAAGTCACTAGAATTATGATATAACTATATTAATTACAAGCTTAGCGTGGTTTTGCCTTTAGCTGTTGCCTGTTTATTACAAACAACTGCAATGCCATAATGCTCATACCTTTTACTGGCATCACAATCTGCAAGGAGGGCTTGAGAAAGCACCTGGACTGCCACCAACACCAAGCGCATTCAGAGCTGTACCCCAAACCCACAGGATAAAAATCACTCGGTTTTTAATGATACATTTCAGTTCTCTGGATCTAACTGAAGGTTTGTGTTCTCAGGCTTTGTTTGTCAACCATTTCTTCCAATAAAGCAAGTAAAGACTTTCACATCACAAAACTTCAGATAGAAAACAGATCTGAAAGACACTTCCATGAGTTTCCTTACACCATCCCAGGCTATTACATACCACCACGAATAAACTTTGTCACAAAAAGATAAAAAAGCTCTAAGAAAGATAAAAACCAAAACTTAAATATGGTAAGACACAGTACACAATCCTACAACTCCAAGAGACAGTGAAGTTGGTATTCTATTTGCTAGAGAAATTTTATCTGGGACAGTGAAACTTATTTCACAACTGAAACAGGTTACTACTCTGTCTTATCTTACTGCTTCCGTATCTTACTCAGTCACTAAGTTCTATTATAAAGAAATAAATTTCCAATTCACAGCCCTAACTACCATTTTTCAGACAACCTTTGTAACTTCCCTAATAATTCCATGCGAGGAACTTTGAAATTCCAGAGGTTCTCCAAACAGCTTTCAGACTCTACTAACACCTTTATTTAGTCCCGCTGAAGCATTCAGAGATGTTTTTTCCTGTTGTACTGCTGATGGCAACTCCACTTACTCACAAATATAGTATGAATAAAAACATGAAAACTTTTGATTTTAGTCTATGGAAACATTGTAATTCAGTAGGAGTTTAAACAAAATACGAGTAAGAATTCTTATGAAAGACAAGCGTCTGAAACAGTCCACTTGATGCCGTGAAGTTGGTAGAGGAAAGGCAGTATTTTCACATATGACTCAAAGCGGCTTCGAGTTGACCCATGAGATTAGGGGTAAATTACCATACCCATGGCTCCAGTAACAACCTCTCCTCTGAGCCTGCAAACCTCTGTGCCAATTCATGCCAGTTACCACGGCCATCTTCTGTGCCAGGGCAACTGCCCACTACAAACTGAACCAAGACCAACTCACTTAATCACTTGCCAGGGGTAGGGGAAAAATTATTGCGGAGATCAAAACCAAACTGGGTGTTGCTAACCAACCCACTTAGGTGCTCTGCAAGCTGTCAGTGAGTATTGGCTTTTCACACTGGTGATTTACAGATGAAACGCTCAGTGTACTATTCCCACTTCCACAAGTCATCCAACACCCAGCAACAAAGATCAAGGACTTGTGGAAAATGAAAAACTTTGGGGAACGGTAGTTTCTATAAACTTGGAAAAACCACTACATGACATATTTTGTAACAGGTAAATGATGAAAATATCTTCAAAGATACAGCCACCAGCACTTGAAATCGGAACCCTCTCTAAAACTGCTGTAAATTCCTTAGAACAGTCACAGAGTTTATGCCCTGGGATACTCCCCCTGCTGACTGCTGTTTGTAAACTACCCACCACAATCATCAAGCACAGAAGTTATGGGGAAAAACATCTAATTGTTACCTAAACTGAGCTGTTCTTTGGATTTAATATTTTCTAAACTGCTTTTTAAAACAGCCAGGTAAGCCGCTCGGCAGTTCATGTAAAAGATGGCTTCTTCAGCACGCTGGGACATCTTTGCTGGGGAACATCCTGAGCGCAAGAGTTTGTGAAGGGAGAGGGACGCGTCATTGTCCGGACTGCTGGCCATCCTGTGAAGAGCACGGTTACAGTTAGAATTTGTTGCTGTTTGATAATGCCTCTGCTTTGTCCTCTGAAGCACAGATTAGCATAAATTATCCTAACATCTAGGTCATATGATTTCCAGTCTCTAAATCTGGGATGGGAATACTTAGCTATGCTTGTAGGTAAGCACCGTGAGATCCACAAACAAAAATAGCCTCAGCTTTACTTATTATTCACAATTCATTCTCTATTGGCAATAAAAAGCTTCATTGTATTGTATTTTATATTCATTGCAGACATTAGACACCAGGAGGATTATCTAGTCATGTTATTTGAAAGCATAAACCCACATTTTCAAGTTATCTGTGTTACTAACCATTGCTATCCATGTTTAGAAATCAACCACTCGGATTTGCCCTTACTACACATTTCCACTAGAACTTCTACTCTTAGCTAAATTTATACATTAGCTAAATTCTCCTAACGACAGAAACAATGGGAGGGTTTGTACAAAAGTGCACGTGTGGGCTCTGGTGACTTCACTGTCTAGGACCTGTCACGATGGTAAATCAATGAACACATCTACCACTGGTTTGCTCCCAGTGCCACGCTCATTGCTACAGTTCACCGGCAGCAGCAAAGATGGTAAGTGTTTTTAGGAAAAAAACACAATGTCAATTTAAATATGGCCACAGATGTGAGAGGCATAGACTTATTTTAAAGTCCTTTTCACCAAATAACAAAGTAAATATGATCGAGAATGGGCGCAGAGCTTATCTCATCGGAGAGAGCTCTGTGGCTGCGCAATCAACCACAGACTCCTGTCACATCAGATTCTCTGTTCCATTTCTTGGTGTTAACAGCAGAGTAAAATCCCCCCTTGTCCTCCAGTGAAAACCACATGTGAGCAGGTTCATACTGAGCTGACTGTTTGTCGGGATTTCCTTCCTCACTCAAAAGCTGACTTTTGTACTTCCAAGGCTGATTTAGCTGGAAAACTGAGAGGCTTTACACAGCCTCAGCAGAGGCACTGTGTAATGTCACAAACACCATGGAACATCCAGCGTTAAACGAGTGTAATTATTAAACTGATTACAGGCTTTTTTCTGGAGCTGACCCATAACAGAGCGGGCTTTTGTTTTCTGTTTTTACAGTTACAACTCAATAAAACATATGGACAATAGTAAAATTGCTCAAAATTTTAATCCTTAAGCCTTCACAAATGTCAAGCACAAAATTTTACTTTTCAGAGTCATCTAAATATAATTAATAGAAATAAATAAGCCTAAAGCTGAGAGCACGCATAAAACTTTGTGCAACTTAGGCCTTTTAAAAACCCTATTCCTCTAAGCGTAAATGAATGGAAAAAATTACTAACTGCATTTTTTCTAAATTATTTAAACAATCCAAAGCAGTAACTAATGCTGCTTGCTCACCAATGGCCAGTAAACTTGAGCAGCAGCTTTCTGCGTTTACCAAGGGTGATTAAGGTTTTTAGAAGGCCATCACAGAGGGGCACTAAATCGTGTTGTACTGTTGCCCTTCATATTACTTTACCCAATGTTGACTTCGGAAAATATATTCCAGTATAATAAATTGAATGTCTCAAGTTCAGCAACAAGACAACGACGTCTTAGGGTCTCCTTCAGGACTCGTTGGATTTTTACTCAGGAAGCCTAAATCACTCGCACCTTCTTGAGTTATATTAGTCTTTTACACTTGGAAAAGAAAGATAATAATCGCTTACCATGGATGAAGTACCCTATCTGTAATACACAGACCACCTGCCTGACACTTTAATATTACACTGGCATTAGAAGGACCCCACAGGGACACGGCGATAGAGTCTGGTTACTGCAAACGGGTGGCACTATAATTAACCACCAGTTACACACACAAAATGGAAGTGGGTTAAAGTCAAGGAGGAAAGGAAGAATAAATGTTAATTTTTCCAGTAACTGGCTTATAAAATGTGAACTCTCATTTATACTCCTTAGACTTCCTATTACCAAGATATTTCTTACGTGGGCCACAGTTCTGCCACGAAGTGCTGCCACTACATTGCCCAGAAATGCAGCGAGCAAGAGTGTAGCGACAGCCCCGCCAGTAGCCCCATGGCTTCGGTGGTTAAATTTTTACTGGACAAATGACACTTTAGACTCAACAGACGGAGGCGAGAAATCGGGCCTCGGCTGAAGAGGGTGGACACAGCCTAACTGTTACTTTCCCTTTTGGTTGCTATGATTCTGACAGAGAAAACCCACCTTCCGCCCCGGAATTAAGCCGTGCCCTACTCGGCAATACCGACCTTTTCCGCCACGGGTCCGAGGCCGGGGTTCCATCCACAGCGAACCCGCACAGGCAGGGCAGCCTCGCCGGCCCCGCTGCTTCTCACGCGTCTGAGCCAAGCGCTGCGGCCTCGCTCACCTCAACCGCGGAATCGTTTAGGTGGGAAAACGCCTTTAAGATCGAGTCCAGCCGTCACCTGAAACGAGGTAACGAGGTTACCACATGAATCTCCCTCCCCCGTGGGCGCAGGGGGCTTCTCGGGCAAAGTGTACCACGCAATCCCCTTCCCCCGGCCCGCCAGGTGGGAATCGCCTCTCCCGCCCGCGCGTCGGGGACCCTCCGCCCCGCCCGCCGGCCCCAGCCGCCCTGAGGTCTGGCCGCCTCTCACCCTCCCGCCCAAGCTGGCCTCACACAAACCTTCCCGAGGCGGGAGGCCAGCTCCAGCGCCCCGGCTCCCACCGCTGCACAGCACCGAGCGCGGGGAAACAGCAGGGCCCAACGAGCCACCCTCCGCCCCGTAGGCCTGACGGAGCATCGTGCTTCCCCCGCCCCGTCCGGCTCCTCCACCGCCCTCGGCCCGGCCCGCCCTTTCAGCGCCGTTTCCAGCCGGCGGCGTTTGACCGGTGCACGGCGGCGGCGGCGGGAAATCTGCAGAGGCGGCGGGAGCGGCTCCAGGCGTTGCCATGTCGTAGGTATCGGGCACGGGCGGCGGAGCCGGTCAGCCGGGCTCTGGGCGCCGCTCTCCGCCTCTACCCCGCCGGCCCCTGAGGGCGCGTCGGGAGCCGTTGAAGCGGGGCGGGCGGCCAGGGGAGCGAGGGCCCGAGTGAGGCGCAGCGCTGCTCCCCGCCGGCTGCCTGGGTGGCGGCGGGCCGCTTCCCCGAGGACAACCGCTCTCCGCCGGTTGTCCCGGGGAGGGGACACGCCTTAGCGTGGGCAAGGGCAGGTTTTGTTTCTGGCTCCGTCTTCCAGTTGTTGGGGCCGGGAAACATGTAAGAGGGTGGCTCCGTGGGTCAGAGCCTTTATCCGGCCGGAGCTCGGGTGGGCGATGCCCGCTGGCGTAGGTAGCGCTTTCGGTACGTTAGGTGCCTGCTCCCGGCCTCCCCGGCAGTTCGTTTCTCCGCGCACACCCCGCGGGTAGAGCCCGGGCGGCTGCGGCAGGGGCTGGGCGAGGGGCGGGAGCCGGGGTGTGGGTGTGCTGAGGTTGACACCCGGCTGTGCGCTGCGGGCTGCTGAGAGGAGGTGTTGCATGGCACGTTCCCCGTCCGCTCTCCCGTACCTCTTCACGCTGTCTGCAGCGGGAACAAATCCTGTTCGTATTTCTCCTCTTCTTTGCGTTTATCCGGCAATAGTCACGTCCGTTCTTGGGTACCTTTGCTAATGGCGGGCTGCTGAGGAGCAGCGCAGCAGATACGCGGGCTGCTGAAGTTCAGCACCTACGTTAGAGCTAACACGGGTTCCAACTTCTGCCAGTCTTGGCTGCTGGAACTTAAATCATTCCAGACAGTAGTCATACAAAGAAACTTATCAATACACAAGATTTTGGGGGTTTTATATGTAAGTCCGTTTCTCATTGGTTGCCTACTGAGTTTCACTACCATTTAAGCTGAACATTGAAAATGATTGTGTATTCTTTCTGCTTTTCCAATTAATAAGGCATTTTTGCCGGCAGGTCTTGAAGATGAAGCAATATGTAAATAGCATCGAGGTGGGTTGGTTTTTTTCGTAACTAGACTCTCACTGTTCAGCAGTCCCTCAAGTAAGTGGTTTCATCAAAGTGCTGTTGAAGTGGGTAATAGTCTCCCAATAGTACCAAGGAACTGAGGATATGACCTGGAATGATACAAGAACACGTTACAAGAGTAATAAGTGGTCCTTTAACCTGATAAATATTATGGACAAAATAATCATTGCTGTCCTACAGCTAACTGTAAGCATTTGCCATCATATTTCACATAGTTATGAAAATAAATTAAGCCCTACCAGAGAGTTTTAAATCAATTCAGGAGTAGGAAATTCAGGTAGATAAGCTTTTGTGTATTGCCATTGCATATGGCTCATCTTTTTGTCTCCTTTTTCTGTTCGCACTCTGACATTTGATTCTGCTCCATAGCAACAACAAGGTGTTTCCAGCCAGATAAAAAAGATAGACCAAACTAAAGCTGGTGCTCTTCCTCCATGGTGTTTCCTGAAATTTTTGTTTGTACCTAGATGCATGTATTGGTTCTTCTCCACATTCATCTTTTGAAACATCTGAGCGAAGACACTGTGGCCAACTGAGTCTGCAGGTTAGATGCCCAGATGAATTTTGTTTCAGGGACTGGGTGTAGACTAAGAGCACGAATTTTAACTTATGCTGAGTGAATCACAGTTACCAGAGATTTACCTTCTTACATGATGGCATCAGAAGGACAATCACTAAAAACAGGCCCACAAGCAAACCAAGCTGCTAGGTAGGATGGGTTGGGAGAAGTGAGGCAAAGTTGACCTCCTGAAGCCAAAGGTGTATCCATGCAGCTCCTTCCAGCGTCGAAGTGCCTGCCTGGAGTGAGGCTGCCTCTTTGCTGCCCTAGCTCAGGAGGTTTGCAGAGAAATTTGGGCTCTCTGCAGCTCAGTTGCTGTACCCAGTACTTGACAGGCTTTAAAGAACATAGTCTTGACCAGTCCACAACTTTCTCTCTAAGAAATTTTTGAAATGGTTTTAATTTAGTGGGATTTTCATGCAGTTCCTCATTTATCTTCATCCTACAGCTACATCGAGTCCAGATTCCGCTTTACTTTGGCTTCCAGCTTCTTTTGAAGTCCACCATAAAAACTTCCATCCCAACATGCCTTAGTATAACATGCAAACGCATCGTCCCCTAGAGCATCCTTTCAGAGGAGATGGATTAATAACTAGAACGTTTCTCCACTGCCACTGGGGTGGAAGGTGGAATGGAGTTCTCCATTCCTTCAGCAATATGGGTTTCTATTTCAAAAAGAAATACACTGTAAAGAATTCCATCAAACTGCTGCAGCCTTGGCTGCCCTTTGGCAAGCATTTCACACCCTTTTTTAATTTAAATGTTACCTGTTTACTTGGCTTTTTTAAGACAGAGTACTTCCCTTCCCCTTTTTGTAATAGAGATAGTTGTAAAGCAGGACTCATAGAGTGTTATATTTCAAAGATGTGTTTTCATTCTATTTTTCCAGTACTTTAATTTACAGTTTTGGAATGATAACATAAATTTTAAAAGGTTATATTTGGAATGGGGTCATCTTAATTCCTCACATGTCAAAACATTCTTTTCCAAGATGAAAACTGTGAACTAAGCTCTTGAAATATGATGTATTTTCTAAATCTCGTTTAATTTGGTGCAATATACATGTTTCTTGGGGACCGTTCTTGTAAATATTTTAAATTTTTTTCCTCACCATTTTATATAATGCTTTAAACTATCGTTAAGATTTAGAAATGTGCTTAAAAAATTTCAGTTGTCTCTGGGAGAAATAGTCTTAATTTATGTTGACCTTTCTTTCCTTTGAGCATTTAGCCTGCATTCAATAAAATTTTGATGACTGCTCTTTAGAAGACAGCTGTACGATATAAAGTATTATAAATATTCAGCTCTCCTCTTCTCGCGGTGCCATTAACAGCTGGGCATCCAGTTCAGCAGAGCAGATTTTGCAGCAAGAGCCTGCCGCGTTCCCGGATCGGTGTAGTGAAGACTAGCAAATAGTTTCTTATGGTTTGGGGACCTGTAAAGACATAGAGCATCTGTTCCCCAGTTAAGTCATAGTCTGGTAGCACTGAATCATGTTAAGAGCTAAAATGATGGGAAGAAGTACTTTTTTCACCTTGGTTGTACCTGGCTTTGAAATGCCTAATACATTATTTCGACTAATAGCAAAATAATTTCAGCCCTTGCTCAGAAGGTATGTAAATGATAATGGTGTTGCGGTTTTTTTGTTGTTGTTTATAGTCTTCAGGAAAGAGACAACTGGTGCGATTTCACTGCAGTGCCTTGATTTTTATCTCTAGTATAAAATGGAGAATTGCATTTTCTTATGCAAACTCTTTATCCTTTTAAACAAGCAACCGTTTTGTTGCACGGTATTTTAACCAGTTAATGTATTTGCTTTGGGTGAGATTAGTTTTCTTGTGTAGTATAAAAAAACATGAAACATGAGAAAGGAAAATGTCTTTAAAATTATGGACTGTAGACCTTATTACCAGAAATCTTCAGGTCTAGATGACCGTAAAACTTGTCCATATTTTTCTCTTGCAGAGTTAAGAGAGCATTAAAGTTGGACGCTGTTAAAAAAGATAATGTAAGTATTTTCTGGTGTATGGAATCATCTGGACTGTGTATGTGTGTATATACGTCTATATGCACACATATATTTGTATATAAACATGGTATTTCATTAGAGCTGCATTTATGTTGTTACAGAGTGAATGTGGTCTAGAAAAATCTTCAGGCACAAAATTAGTGCTGCAAATATTTGTATAAAATTTATTCCATTTGTCATCAACTGCTTGGCTTTGAGTAATGTACAGCTGCATGAATCACTTGAAGGTAATAGAGAAATGTGCCTGTTCTTATTGCCATCACTATTTACCCAAGAGCTGAATGAGTTAAGATCCTTGGTGAAATCATTTATTAGAAATTAGCCTCGTTATGCTGGAAGCAAATGTTCTGCCATGGAACTGTACATAGAACAATATGGAATTACGATAATGCTGTAATCTGCATGTTATAAACTGCAAAATTGAAATGAAAACATTAAAGGCATTTTCATGTCAAGGATGTAATTACCTCCCTCAGCTAATCTGGCATAATGAAACAATAAAGGACTAACGCTGCAATAAATTTCACCACAGTTATCACAATAAAAATAAAATTGTACTGTTGCTATTGTTTTTTGTAAATGCAGCTCTAGCATCCTCCCGGTACCAGCATGTCATGACATATGTCAGTTTATTATCCGCTTCTACCAGCAGTGGGTGTTGCTGCAGACAGCAATACAGAGGAGCTTGTGAGGATGGCACTGCTTAAAGGAAGGAGAATTTTGGAGAAGTATATGGAGAAAAATAGCTGGTCAGCAGATAAATTCCTGATAAATCTCCACGTCCGTGTCCTTGTGAGGAGATTTGTTTTTATGCAGCATGTATTTGGGGATCTCACTGATACTGAGCAAAAGAGAAGTTTGCAATTTTAAAAATGTTCTAGATGCTTTTTTTTTTTCTTTTAAATTTGAACAAAGGTGGCAAAATACCGCAGTGGCACTAAAAAAAATCATTAGCAATTTAATTAGCAGCTTAGTGTACCATTACCCAACTTGTTCTGCTCAGAATGCAGCTGTGACTGTAATTTTGCATCTGTTTCTTGGGCTATAGTAACAGTTTTGTAGATGAGTGGTCCAACTGAAATTGCAGGGAATTCTTTTTCTGCCTTAAAGCTACTCCTTCCCTGCCCCTCCTCATAAGATAAAGGGTTACCCAATGGTTACCTGCACTCACTCAGGTTCTTGTGCAGCAAAAAGCTCATCTGAATGATAAAAACTTTGACTGGAATCTCAGTACTGTAGACTTACATGATGATTTTTAGGTCACACAACCCCTCTAACAGATATGTGTCGAAGATTTAAAGTGTTCCATAATTAAATAACGTTATAGAAGGCCTGAAGGAATGTATGGTAATAAACACACAGGGTTTGTGTGAAGTATCTGCTTTAGCTCTGTCACATCCATTGCTGTTCCTACAATGCCTTTGCTGTTGTTCAGGAGACCCTCATTCCACCTGCTGGTCAGACAATAGGAAAAATATTCAGCAGGAAAAATATCCTGAAAGCATAAGTGAGTTGGAGATTCAACCTGTTACAACAGAGGTTTGATGATGTTTAAACGCCAGAAGTGGCGTTGATGCTTTAGTCTAATTAATGTTTCATTTAAAGATGATTTGACACATTTCTTTGTGACTAGGTAAGCAGGCAGCAAATGAAATCTGTTGGAATAGGATGTAAGTCATATTACTGATGACCAACACTAACACTGTTGGGTTCTAAACTAAGGGTAACCACTCCAGGCAGAGGAGGAGAAGAAAAACATCAAGACTGCAGCCTTGTGTGAAAGTGCAGTGAGATGTATCAGAGATCAAAGAGCAAACAGCACTGGAAGTACAATGTCATTGCATAAATCAACATTTTGTCTTCACCTGAGTTAGAATTGAAGGTGCTGTCGCCCTGTTTTAAAGTATATTTGCAGAAATTAGACTTTGAACCTCTATCGTTCTGTGGAAGAAAAAGAGCGTGAATGTAGGCTGTGGGACCAATGGCACAAGAAATGCCTTCAAATGAAGGAGGTTAGAAGATCAGGGTGTTTTAACAGGCGTTCAGTAGTGAAGAGCAGGGAAGGGCTATAAGAATATGTTGTATTCCTTATAGAGGGGATATTGAGCATTCTTTATACTTTTATATAATCAAGAGGAATTTTATTGCCGTGTGGAATAACTGAGACTTGTCTTCTATACGACACGTTAACTTCCAGAACTCATCCTGAAATTTTGGTGGAGTCAAGAACGTAGTTGGAACTGTAATAAAGCCATTCATACAGATAATAAGAGCATCTGTATCTATGGAGGTGTGAAAAATAGGAGTATTGCGCTTCAGGACATTTAAATCCACTGCTAATGTCTGGAATGGAGAAAACTTCTGTGGGTTAGGTAACTGTCCATCGTACTTCTAGGTACAACTTGTGTTCCTAGCTGTATATTTATTGCCTCTGTCAGTGTATACCTTTTAGAAGCAGTTCCTTAGAACACCCCAACAGTTTCAGATTAATTATATAAACGTTAATATTTTCTATCATTAATTTACTCAGTAACGAAGTGTAGCCTTTTCCCAGGTCCTGGATTCCTGCTGGATTGCAGAGGCTTTGAGTCACCTTTGTGTATGTAGCTTTGTGATCCGATGTGACTTGTGGCTTTCACACACGTTCCCAGGTGAACCTCATTATTGGCCTTAAAAATACTGCTTTTGCCACCCCTTTTGAGAGCTAAAATTATTGTAGTTAAATTTTCCTGAGGATATTTGTGAGACCTTAAACCTATGAGGTTCAGGCCTTCTCAGAGCCACCTTTCCAATCTGTACCACGCTCTGGACTCCAACTGCCTTCACTCTCAACCATGGCCCCAGTAGACCTTCCTCCCAGAGCGTGCAGGAGATTCCCATGCTGAGGAGTCCTGGAAGATTTGTATGCCCTTTGTCTGATCTGATTTCAAATGGAGTACCATGAGGGTCTTAGTCCAGCAAAACAGGACAGCACATGATTAAGTGTGAACAGTGAGTTATTAATTTGAAATTGCAGTACAAATGTCAGTAACCAAAGTGCAAATACCAGGTTGTCTGATTTTTTTTATTTTATTTTATTTTCCCCAACGTGGCTTAAGTCCTGTGTGTTATTTAATGACTATGAACCCCAGATCTTCACTGTGTGTTTCATTCACAGTGTTGGAACAGTGTAATGTGCTTACCTCCTCCGCTTTTTCTAACATTGCTAACTGGAATAACAATAACTTGAACTGACTACAACATAATCGTGTTCGCTAAAGCTTCCAGTGAATAAGTACTGTACGAAACTGGGTGACCCTAATGAGTGACATGAAGACGAACGACAGATACTCAGTTTTACAGTGGAATGAGGCTCAAGTTGGTAGAAAAGGCTGGTGGGTTGGGAAGTGGCTGAGTCATTCCTTTCCTTGCTACAGCTGAAAAAATAGAGATAAATGAATTTGCTTCTCAAACCCAAACCCCTAGGATTGTAACAAATTAAAAGGCGAAGAAATATCTTATTCTCTGCACAATTTCTTTAACATCATTAGATAACTGCTTTTATATCATTAGACATAGTGAAATTCTAAGCCAGGGACAAAATTTTGCATTTAAGGGGCTCACATGGGGTTTTTTTAATTAACACTTGTTTAGAAAATCGGTAGAAATAACTCTTTTGATAGAACTAGAATCTAAAAATAGTTGCTTGTAGTTCATGTGTCTTAAATTCTCAGTACTGCAGGAAAAATGATATCAGGTTTTGACTTGCCTTTAAAGAAAAATCCAAGTGTTCATGCCAGAATACCTGAATTTCTGGAAACCACATATTTTTGATTATGAAAACTGGGAGGCTAGTGTTTGAAGGGCTTTTTAAATTATTACTATTTGACTGAAACTAATGTTAATGAGAAGGGGGAGTGATAGAGCAGCTTGGTGGGCACTCAGCAGCCGGCGAAGGTCAACCCACCACAACACATAACGTGGGCTTTCCATAAAGGGGAGTACATCAAGTTAGGCATTGCTTAAAAAAAAAATCTGTGACCTACTTGTAATTGTCCAGAGAGGTTTTGTCTGGTTTGGGGTGCGAGATAGGAAAGACAGAGGCCAGAGTGTACTTAGTTTGCAGAAGGGAAGTTTGCAACTGTTGTAGATTTAGATGGATGGAGATACTTCTTCATCTTTAGCCAATATTCATGTAGATTCTTTGTCTTCTGCTTCATTTTAGCCCTCTGATGCAACACCTTTGAAGTCCAAAATGAAAAATCTTAACTCGTACTCGCCAACGACAGGAACACGCCAAATGAGTCCGTTTTCATCTCCCACCAGTCATAATGCACAGAATCTCGGAAATGGCCTATCAAATGGTTAGTTGAACGTTCCGTCTTTCTTACTGAACGTGTTTCTGGTTATTGGCTTGATGTAGTAGCTGATGTCTCATGTGGTATGTTTGAGTTCTTTTTACTCTTAAAGCATTTTAATCTCTTTTGGAAAAGCTGACCTGTAAAGCTTGAATCTTTTCAGTATAAGTCGTGAGGAAGTTTGTGGAACAACTTGTTTATGAAACAGGTTTTGCATTCTGTTGATCAATATTAAAAATGTTTTTACTTTAGCTAAGCAAAAAAAAACCCCTGCACTGGTATCTTTATCAATAATTCCATTGATTCCACCGGCTAGGCATGTTTATGCCAGCAGTGTCCTTTGTTTGCTCTCTTTCTATGTCCCAGCTTTCGCTGGCAGAACTGGTATGTTCTACTGACAGTGACTTTGTTCTTCTTTGGATTTGCCCACTTTGATGCAAACGATGACAGCTCAAGAAGTATATTTTCAGTAGACGAACCTCCTTTTATGCTTCTATGGGTTGTGGTCTTTTTAAGTGTTGAGGAACCATTAGGTCACCTGGTGTGATTTTTTTTTTTTTTTAATATTTAAAAATGTACAAAGAGACTTTCTTGTTATCGTTCCTATACAGAGTCCAAGAGCTTTTATTTCCTTGCAGTACAACTCCTAGAAAGATGGTTAAGTCTTTGTTTGAGGGCTTCAAATTATTTAAATAATAATAATAATAATCCATCACTTCTGCAGTTAGCAAGTTCCTTGTTCAATTACCTTCGCTATTAAAAACAAAAAATAATTCTCCCTGATTCTGGAATTCTCAGCCATCAGTTCTTGTTATGCCTTTTTGTTGGGTTAAAGGGCTTTCAGTGAGTCATGGCATGTCTCAACTTAATTGTGCAAATCTGGTATATGGAAAGGACCTGTATTTTGGAACATGCTTGCCCTCACAAAACTTAAGATCTATGCAGTTGATGGGGGGTTCATTTCGTGGCCTTTTGAGAACTATGTTGCGATTAGCAATGAAAGGCCTGGCTTATGGACTTCCCACTTTGGGACAGAGGGAGTAAGCCAGGAAGTAAGGATCTCTGCCACAGAGCCCACCCTGCCTTGTGACCCATTCCTCCTCCCAAAACTAGTGGCTGCTTCTTCATTCCTAAAGAGATGATTATTTGGCACAGTGGGTATCTCCACACTCCCACTTTCTTCACATCCAGAAATCTTTCATGATATTTAATAACCCCTTTAAAGTATCGACCCCTGCCTTCTGAAAAGGCTATAAACAGTTTCTCTTTGGGATGAGTTTCCTCTTCAGTGGAGTTGCTTAAAGCATTGACTGACGTATTCCCACAGATATCCTGGTTGTGAGTTGAACTTCCTCCTTGGAGTTTAAACTGAGTTAGATAGCAATCTAACCCCACTCTTTTCCAACTTTCTTCTTGCTGTGGAAACTCTTCCAGTGAGCAGCATTCTGACTTGGTTTGTTAGGGAGTTTATGACTTTGTCAGGTAAATTTATCTACTGTTTTTCTACAGAGAGAATAGTATTTTGAAAGTGTTCCAGGACAGATTTCTGTGGCAGTCTCTGCTTTCACCAGGAAGGAGGAAATGTTCTGTTTGCATGTATTGACTCCTATACCAGTCTTGAGATTTGATGGTACTTCCTGGATGAAATGAAGAGCCGATGTGTCTCTCGTTCTTTTCCTCGTCATAAATACAAATCTCTCCATCCTGTACGAAGACACCTTTCCATGAGAAGAGTTGCTAACAGGCATTCTCTGTGAGATCAGAGATACGCTGTTGTTAGTGCAACCCATTGGCATGCCCATACTGGCATCTGTCAGGCCAGGGAAAGGACAGCTCATACCATACCTTGGTTAATTGATTTGTCGTGATGTGGCACCCTACATTCTCACCCAGAGTGGAGCAGGAAGTGTTCAGATTCACACAAAGTGACCGTGTGTTATAACCAGCCGCTGAGGATCGCGGAATTGAGATTGCCTGGATCCTGGAGGAAGAATCCAGTTAGAACAGTCTGCATCCCACTGACCACAGCCTAAGGCGCTGGAAGCAATAAGGTCTCTGTTAGTGTCACCACATCACAAAAGCAGTTCTGAAAAAAACCTTCAACTTTTTTAGGTATAAATGCGAATTTTAGCTTTGTGGCTGTCTGCAGAAGATGAAGCTATACCTCAGCCTGGCTGGAAATCCACCTACACTTTAACACTTGGCAAAAAGCTTCTAAAATGGTCTATAATGGTAGCAGTCAGATACGAAACTAAATGCTATGGCTCTCTAGATATGTTCTCTTGAATGACCCTATCTGCTTGTAATTACCTGCTTTAACGACTTCTTTCGTTTTAGTCCATGCCTTCTTGGTGACTCAACACATAATAATACACAAACGTTTAAACTACTACAAGTTTTAAAACTTTTTCAGCATCTCTGCATTTGCATTGCATGGCTTATCTCTTCAGCGGAAGAAAAAAGGGAGCAAAATGCCTGGTAGTAAAACGCCTGTGTGTTAGGATGTCAATGGGAAAGGTGACCATGCCCTGTATTTCCATACTGGTATTAGGGGTGGACACAGGGGAATATCCTTTTTGCCTGTAAAAAGACTGCTAACATGATCACAGCTGACATTTAGATGGGTAATTATTTGGTAATGTAGTACAAGCCATCCTTTTCTTCTTCCTGCGTTCCTGTAGCTACGAGATGGTGGTATATAAGAGCTCCTCTTATAACACAGGTTTAACCCCCCACAATTTCTTTTCTCCTTCTGAAAAGACACTTTAAGTGTTGTAATCAATTACACTTATCACCTGTATGACATAAATTTCTAAAATAACAACACTAAATCTTCACCAGTTTCTCATCATTGTTGGCTAACATATTTTTTAAGATTTATTTTAAATCGTTTAATTTTTATTCAAATCAATGCAGAGTTCTGCCATTCCATAGTACTGGTCTAAAAGTAGTATCTGTTTGATAATGGATGACTGATTTAAGTGCCAGTTCTATGAGTACTGAGATTTAAAATTACATCTTTTTGGGGTCTTTACCTTTAGCTACTGTAGTGGAACAGCTTAAACTTTGATAGCGCCTTGTCATTCTGAAGTATTTCTAAATGTTTTACAAAATATTAAAATTAAAAGCTCATTTATCCTTGAGTGCTGATACTTGTACGTAATAATTTAGATCTAGCAAGAAGAAATCAAAGTGTTTAATGCTTGGTGTGGCCTCTCTTTTTTAGTCTGATGTCAGTAAGGAGATGTATTACGGTGAAACGTGAAAAGCGCCTCATTCCAGAGGGTCTGTTCTAGGCCACGGTAAAGCCCTGTTGTAGTTCCCTCCAAATCTTTCACTTCAAGATGAATTTAACCTGTCAGTAACAGCTGTTCCCTATGAAGCGTTTGTAAGAATGCCTATGTCTCTGCTGGAGGAACAATTGATAAGAAGTGATTTAAAACACCTTGTGAGCTTCTTTGGCACCAGAAAGAAAAGATCTTTCTTGGGTACTGGCTAGATGATAGTCACCAAAGACTATTGTACTGTGGGATCCTATCAAATGTGACAGTATACACTATTTTTTAAGTGTTAGGAGTGATGCAGTGCCTTTTGCTGCTGGTACATCTCCCTCCTGATAGGCTAATTGGAGGGCAAGCAGAATTGATGACCTAATGTACTGACTTTAAAAAGCAATAGTAATTGATGCACCAGATCAAATTGTACTCTGGTTTTGTTCTGATTTCTGTATCTCTGTGTAGGTGTTTACAGGGTGGAGTTGGGGGCCAGGCACTTTTTGTTAAAGGAAAACGGAGGTTTCATCGCTTGTGGTTACGGTATTTTCATGGTAATGCTCTGTGCGAATACCCTGTCTGGAGGCAGTTAATGGGATAAAGAGTAGAGCACAGTCACTGTGTGTCAGAATTATACTAATTCCCAGTTATTAACACTATTATCCCAAGGTTTCCATAAATATAAACGTAATGCGTATTCATGAGAGGTCAAATTACAAAAGAGTAGATGATAGTGAACTTGGTGCGTTTCATTACAAGCAAATCTATCTGGCTTTGTAAGTGAGTTTTGGGTTTTTCCTCTTCCTAAAAGGTCATTCAACAGTCAAGGTTCATACTAACACCTCTTTCATGTGCTTCAAATACTGGTATCTTATTGTTATTTCTTTCCTTTCATGTGAACCCCCGAGGAGATGGAACCAAGCAGGCGGATTCAGAAGGTGGCTTACCCAGAAGAGGGCAGCCTCCATCACAGGAGGAGATGTAAGTGGATCGAGTGCGCTGTGTTGCTGTGCCCTGATTTTTACTTACAGAAGAATCATATTTCCTACAGAACTAAATTAATAGCCATTATTGTTTAATACTTGTGACTCCACAGGATTGCATGTTCAAAGGCACCACATGGCAGGTTCAGGTGCAGATTAATGCAGGGTTTGCAATACAACTGTCCAGCCGTTCTGTCTTTCACTGGTCGTGCGGGGCATATGACGCTGCCAGTTAGAGTCACACTCATAGTGCTGCACCATGAGGGATCGTCGTTAAACTCCTGAAAGGAAGCTATGCTTTGCCTTTCCAGACTCTTCTGAAAGCGTATGTCCTTTACCTTATTTTTGGAAGCATTAACCACCAAAGATACAGGGCCAGTAATGCAGGACACTTTTTGAGGAAAAACTGGCCACAGATGGTCATGGTGAAACTTCATGTTTGCTTTGCAAAATCTTTTGAAATTCTCGTCTTTTCCACCACAGTCTTATTTTAAGCTATGAGCTTCCTGACATCAAGGGACTTTGGGCAGTCCACAGTTAGTAAAGCACTTAAATAACTGGTTTAGGTGAAGTGTCTGATAAACTAACAATATTTGTGACATTGATTCAATGAAATATTATGTTTCTTTTGATTGAAATCGTAGCTCCTTTTGATTATTGAACTCTCTGTGTGTTTGTTGGGTTTTTTTCTTGTAATGGATGCTTTCCCCCACCATTAATTTGATATTTTTTCAGTGTAGGACACTGTCTTCTAAGTGTTGGAGCTGGACAGATAGTAGAATTCTTTGGATGGCATGTTGAATAATAAGAAAATCTTACAGTTACACCAGTGGAAAGCTGGAAACTGATTAATTGGGGTTTTGTGGTGCAGTGAATCCCTTGGTCAACACATATAAACTCATTTCTTAGTCATAGTAACCTTGAGCTGCAGAACAATTTGAGTAATCATAGTCTTTGCTGACATGTAAAGGTTTGCATTCAGTAATTCAGTGTGGTTTTAAAACTGGCAAGATTTGCAGAAGACTGGCACTTAGCGCCGTGGGAGTAAACCACATTTATAAACGAGCACCTACACAGGAGCGTTTGTGTGAGCTTTCACACGCTGCCTTTTTCCAGGTGGAAAATACCTTGTACAACACACGGCCATTAGCATTTTCCTTTCTGCACAGCCTTCTGTTCCCCTGTGGAAATACAACAGCCAGGGGGTTCTTACAAGGGTGATTCTCCCTTCCGTGGGAGGAAAAACAGTAATTAGATTATTTCTCTGTTGTCTCCCATTTGATTTCCAAGTTTAAATGGCTCAAAGAGAAAACAGCCTAAACATTCCCTGCAGGACTTTATTTCAATATTCCATGCAAATCCTGAACCCTGCATTAAAGTCTGGCATTTAGATCTAATCTGATTGTATATTATTTTAGTTTTTATTGCAAAACCCATTAAACTCTATAAGTTGACCATCAGTAAAATATATTTCTGACTTAAAAAGGGAGGTGGTACAACAAAGCTGAAGAAACAACGCCATGCGATGTGGTCCCTGTTGGGCTGAGTTTTCTCTTCTTGTGTTTCTGAGCAGCGTCTTAACAGTGGGTGGGTTTGTGGAGCTCGTCCTCTTGGTTGAATTCCTGTTCTTAGGGACAAATGAGTTAAATTCCTGGTTTTACCATTGGCTTTCTGCAGGATCGTAAGAAAATGCTCTAATATTGCTGAACTGGAGTTCCTCTCCTTAAAATCAGGATATATGTATTTTTGGCAGTTCGCAAGTAAATCCTAACCAAAGGCAAGTTATATTTGGTGATACATGACACAGCCAGGTTGCACAGCCCATCTGTTCACAGCTTATCCAGATCTGTCCCCAGCGCAACGGGAGGAAATTCTGCGAAACCTTGTAAACACCGATTTCCAGGAGGTGGCTCACTGAAATTGTTTTAACTTTTTTCTGCAGGTTCACGGAATTGCAGTCCAAAGTGAAAAGTTCGTTGGTTAAAATTCTGAAAATAAGAGCAAATCTGACAAGCCTACAGGTCTGGTTTACACCATTTGTTTTTTTAATCTACTTTTAATATTGGATTTGAAACAAAAATTAAAATCTTACATGAAACATTTGAGCTTTAAAGAATAGGAAAGCAAATAAAATCCTTGAAATCAGGCAGTTTTGACTTGGAAATCCAGAAAATGCAAAAAAAAAAAAACCCCAGAACTTTGTAGATTATTTTTTTTAAACCAGAGGAGTTGCTTTTCCAAGTGCACCATTGTTAATCTGTATCTCTCCTCATTTTGTACATGAACAAAAGCATATGAAGTTGTTATCTACTATTATTTATAACTTGAAGAATGAATTATTAATGTTTAGACTTTTATGTCCTTGAGGATTAAATATCCCTTTGCACTGAAATGATTGTACTATATAATTTTACCGCTAATGTATCATCATTTAATAGTCTGTTTAATGCATGCTAAAAGGCAAATCTCTTTTCTGTTTTATTCACATTTTGTTTCCTGAATAAGTTTAGCACAAAGTTCGTCGCTCTATTTCAATATCTGAGAAATAATTCAGTGTACTCAAAGTATTTTATTTTACTTGTATACATGGTCTGAAAATGTTTTATTCACAAAAAAAGACTGATACTAATTTAAAATATTTTAATTGAAATGTTTATTTAGAAAACCCTATTGAAAAATCCCTTATGTTCCTCCGGAGGTTGATAGCGGATGGTTGTAGGTCTGCCATGAAATGTGGGGAGCGTGTTCAGTAGCATCTTAACCACCCGTAGGTTTCCATTTTACTAACATATTATGGCAAGCTTGTACATGTGCCAGGGTTGCTTTTCTGGGGATCAAGTGTTAATCTGTTTAAACAGCTGAAGACTTACGAATGAAGCGTAAATAACAGGAGATTTCTAAGTAACACTTTAAAAGGCACCTGAATGCCATTTTCTAAAGTCGCATCTGTTCTTACAGCCCGAAACCTTTTACCCCTGTTGACTTTCTGTGAGCTGGAGGCTCACGCATCGTTTATCACTTATGAAAAAAATCCTAAATTCCTTTCTCTCAGATGTTTTTATAAAGTTGTAAAAGTCTTACGTAGTTTGAGAATGAGATTTAAGTCTTTAATTATGTTCTTTTTCTTTGCAGGCTTTAGAGGGCAGTAGAGAGCTGGAAAATATTATTGGTGTCTCGGAGTCGGCTTGTGTCTTGAGTGCTGAAGTGCAGAAAACCCAAGTGCTAAGTAAGGAGGATTTTCAATAACATTTATCCCCTTTATATCAATTTAACAAAGATCACTGCAATCGTTTCCTAGAGGCATACCTCGCTCTGTGCTTTAATGGAGGACTCTGACCGGTGAGGAGTTCTGGTCACCTTAAGTGTGCATCCAGCCAGGGACATAAAAGAAGGGCAGCCGCAAGGGCCCACTCTTCTAACTCGCAGGCACAGATGGGGAGGAAAAACTTGTAAGAGCAACACCTTTTCTTATGTAAATAGTTAGATGCTTAGTGGGTACTTAGCTAGTGATTAGGCTAAACGTTTGCACTCTGATTGCATCCCCTTTCTTCTCTTTTGGCAAGGAAGTCGTTTTGTTTGTTTGCCAGTTCGGAGGATTAGGTTGAATATAGGTTTCCAGGCTTTAAAAGTTGCCATTCATGTGTCTTTAAATGATGGACATACCAGATGCTTATTGTGTTGGGATAAGGGCACTTTACAGAGGGCACATCTGTAATACTGCTCCTAAGGAACCCAGAAAGCCACAGATTTTCATTTATATGTGACCATTGTTAGGAAACTCTTTATCCTTACTCCAGGTCAGAGGTTCTTGGGACATGCGAGTCCTCAGCAGTGAAAAGTGCCGTCATACTTCTCTGCCCAACTGCCTCTGCAACTAGAACGGGAGTATGTGGTGGGGAAATAGTCTAATGCAAAAAACTTGCATTCCAGATAATGGAGAGGGGGAAAAAAAGCTCTTGGCTTTCAGGGAGAAGAAATAAAGATCTCCCTTACCAGGTCATTCCTTTAAAAGTGGTGAAAAGTAGATGTAGGCACCCAAGGAGCCCCAATCTTTATGCCTCAGAACAGTTTGTTCGCTTGTTTTCACAGCAGCAGCACCTTTTCCCTGTACAGACATGACGCGTCTGGGGTACAGGTGTGGCCTTTGCCTAGCACTGCTTCTCCTCAAAGGACTGCATATATTACATTGTTCCCGTAGGCTCTTCATACCAACCTCTGATAATCTGGTTTCCAGCTGACCAGGGAATACGAATAATATGCATACAGAGAGTCCCGGTGTCCAGTCTCTGGACAAGCATGCGAAGATGATAGAGCCATTTCTTAACCTGCAGCAAATGTGGTGGTTTGTCACTACACGTTACAGAAAGAAGCACAGAAACTTTTAGGTTGGAAGAGACCTTTCAGCTCCTCAAGTCCCCCCATTCTCCCAGCACCGCCAGGTCCCCACTGACCCCTGTCCCTCAGCACCACCTCCACATGGCTGGGAAACCCCTCCAGGGATGGGGACTCCACCACTGCCCTGGGCAGCCTGGGACAGCCCTGCACAACCCCAACGGGACAGAAATGGTTCCTCAGGGCCAACCTCAACCTCCCCTGCAACAACTGGAGGCTATTTTCTCTCGTCCTATCACTCATTCCTTGGGAGAACAGACCGACCCCCTCCTCGCCCCAACCTCCTGTCAGGTAGTTGTGGAGAGTGACAAGGTCTCCCCTGAGCTCCTTTTCTCCAGGCTGTGTACAACCTATCTGGTTGCTCTGTTCTCTGCAGAGTGTAAAAACGCTGGAACTAGCTATAGGAGAGCAAAACCTCGGGTGACTGGGACTGTCCCTTTAAGCCACAGGCACTAGAGGATTTTTCTTACCAAGGAGCGCTGTGGCTTCTCCAGTCCATCAGCCCCAGCAGTGGAATTTGTGCACTACCCAATTCCAGCAGCTACTGTTGTTTAAATGACTGATTCTTTCCCCACTGGTATTCCAATGGACGCTGGGGTTTCATTTTGCATGTGTATACGCTGTTCTCCGCCCCACTGTAATGCACATCACCAGATGTTTTCTTAGAGAAAAGGAATTTTCTGTGTATAGTCTGTGTTTACATTACTACGCTGTGGATAGGGCAGTACTACAGCCCAAATGAGACGTCAGACCTATTGTGGATCCTTTCTGCTATGCTCACTCTTTTAGCTTCTTGTTGCCTCCAAACTGGGAAAGAACCATCTTCTTCCCTCATCTCTGAATTAGGAGCAAAGCACCATGTCAGCACTAGAAGACAAAAACAGGAACAAAATGTGGTATGAGGCTCGTAAGCACAATGTCTCGAAATCCTGTTAATTTTAAAAATATTTTGTTGGTTTTTTGAGCACAGTTAGATAAGTAAGTGGGTTTTTGTCATCACTTAAAGAAAAATCCAAATGCTTTGAAAGTAAACAAGGTGGAGTAGGTATTATTTTCTTTGAAATCTCTGGGGCAATATTGATTGATTTCAGAATTATTTCTTCCCTAGTGGGTCAAGCAGAAGAACTGCAGCTGTGGAAAAGAAACGATGGAAAACTTCCTGCCCGAGGTAAGAAACTTTTCCTAACTCCTGTGTAACAGATGTTTTGGTGGTTCCTTTTAGTTGGTTCTTTCCACTTCCAGTTGGGGAACCTTTACTGTGTGAAAATGACAATAATCAAATGTGTTTCTTCTGAAAACCTTTGCACTTCTCAGATGTGTCATCTTTCCATTGTCTTGGGTACTTCTCCATGAATCTGTGCCAGGAGAAGAAATCACTAATGGTCTTGCACTTGAGGCACAGTCTAGAAATAAGCTCAGCCAGCTCCTAGAGAGCCTAGAGCCCTTTTACATGTACCAGTTATTCTCCTTCCTGGCTCCCCTCCCTCCCCCTATGTTCCCAGTGTACAAGCCACGCAGCGAACGGTCTTTGCAGCAAAACCTTCCTCACTTCGTATGTGTTGTGAGGTATTTAGCACACTCCAGGGGCCTGTGAAATCCTAACTATTAGGTTTCTCCATAACTAGTGCTGTGAAAATATTTGAAGTTGGTGGCATTTAATGTAGTGTGGCCCACACGGCCACTTTAGTGCCTTGGCTAGCTGAGAAGGTGGCGGGGGGATACACACATGATTGATTTTTTTTTTTTTTTTTCTCATGCCCAGTAAAATCAACAAACGTTCACTACAGACATCCCGATATTTCTGTTATCTTCACGCATTCTATCTTAAATGGAGCAAAAACCAGAATCAAAGTGGGCGGTGGCATCTCTGTGTCCCAGGACTGCTTCATTGCACAAGGAGCCCCTTTAATTTTGGTTGTATCTGCTCTTCCACAGGCCTAATTCCTTTCTGCTGTGGGGAATGTACATTTACAGTTCCGTCTTTGCTCTCAAAACTAGCCCCTAATGCTAAACGTATCGCCGGTCTCGTTAGATGAGAAGTGAGGTCATTTGTGACAGCAGGATGGAAAATAGAATCATGAGTTTAAGTTGACCAATTTTGATGAAGTTTCAAGGTCAGTTTTGCTTTAATAGAGAAAAAATTCAATTTTGCAGTCTTGAAAATACAGTGGTAGGAGAGACATAAGATAAAAGAAAAGCATTTGGAGATGTTTTACTTTGCCTTTTAGTTTTGGATATGGTTTTTCATTATTTTTAACTAGTTATGCTCAGGACTTAAAACTTTGGGCTGCTCTGTGGCTTGATACAGATGGAATGTCACGTTAACATCACATGGTGAGGCATGAAATTTATTTACTTTACACAGACAACCTCTACTTAAAACAACTTAATTCAAAACATTCCTTGCTCAATGGGCAGCATTATGGAGAGCTCACTATATCATTTTGTGTGACCAGCATAAAAAATGGCACCATTGTTTGTCCATGACTAGTATTTACAGTAAACAAAATGTTTTTGAACAGAACATAAGCAAACTGTAAAGCAGCTGCCAAGAGATGGAATCTAGTGGGTATGTTGCTATCCAAACCACGCTTGATGTGTGTTGGGAATAAACATGTAGGTTGTGAGTCGCATATTTCAGAGTTTCAAGGAGTGATAGCATTCCAGACAGAAAACCTTCTTCAGCTGGTTGTTACAAATTGTATTAATTTATTTCCCAAAAAGCAAAACACTGACTTCACTCATGTCCCTGACTCTGCCTGCTGTCCGAGTAAGAAACAACAAGAGAGTGTTCTAGAAGATCAAATACTTGCGGTGTTAAAGAAAACTATTTTCAGACTATCTTGTAATGAAATCAAAACTACTTTCTCTTCTGTGTTGCTCATCCTGCCAAGCCCATGGGCAGATGATCGCCCCTATTCAGTTTATTTCTAAACATCTCTGACTTTCATACTGGTTTTAATACCAGTGACTGGAGCTTGCGCTCTTTGCAACAGCAGTGCTGCCTTTCTCCGGTAAAGTAGAATCAATAAGTTGCCCTTTAGGCATACTTGGGTGTCTCTCCTGCGTCTCCGTCCTCTTCCTCCTTTGGGATCTTCTGGGGAAGAGGGGAACACACCAGTCTCCAGGTATCTATTTTCAGACACGTACCTGTGGATTTTTCTGACTGTAAAACCCTAACCTAAAAACCAGATGTTTTTCCTCCGCCCAACTTCATGCCTGCTTGCAGGGAAGAAACGTCATTATACCTTTTCTGGGAAAAGTAAGTCTCGAGAATGGGCGAAGCAGAAATTTATTAAGTGATCTGAACAAGTTCACAAGTAAATTTATTCAGAAACTGAGTTTCTTCCCAGAGCTTCCATTCCTTGAGAGCAAATGGCACAAATACGATTGTCTTTGCTCACAGCAAATACCTACTTTCCAGGGAAGTGATGAGGTGGGTGCAGGGGTTGGACCTTATAGGCCTCTTTCCTCAGAACCGCTACATGAGCTGGCTATAACATGAACCCTACGCTCTGCTTTGTGCAAGCCCTGCTGGTGAAAGAGGTTTTTCTGAGGTTCAGTTCTTCCGAGGTCTTAATGTTTGGAGAAAGCCGCTAATGCTGACACAAAGAGTAGTTCCTCAGTTCCACCAAGGTCCTTTCAGTTAAATCCAAGGCTTCTTTCTAGCGACAGTTTGACAAGGTCTCTCCAGCATCAGATGGTGCACATCCTCTCTAAAAGCAATAAAGATGATGCTGAAGGACCTATTTTTCTAAATAGATTATTATTAGATGAAGACTTAGAGCTTGTGTTTGCAAACGATATGTACCCACCTTTAGAAGACAGAGAGCCCTTGGGCCAGGAGTCTTCTTGTGGCCAAAGGTGGCACGAAGGGGCTGCAGTTGGGCAGCACCTTGCAGGATTTCCTCTGGAGGAGCACTTAGGCCCTTAAAGCAGGGGAATGGCAGAGAAGGAGGAGAGTTCTACCATTAGACACGGGGAAGTTAATCTCAGCTACATCTGAGTTACAGCTCAGTGTGAACTCTTGTAAATGGGACCAAATTCACGCTGCTTCAGCGCTGACCACGTCAGCATGCGTGTGCGCACACGGGCTTGGTGCAACTCACCCGTTTCCTTCACTCGTAAGTTACCCCGAGTGTCTCCATGCAGAGACCCGCAGAAATCGCGCTGCCCTCCTGCATTTACAGCCAAAGCCGGCTGTGAGATTGCCCCAAAGTGCATGCAGAGGAGGAGCGTGCTGTGTTCTAACCTGTGGCATGATGTTCCTCAGGCTTCTCTCATCCTGTGCCAGCACATCTTTGTTTAGTCTGTGACCACGCAAAGTCCTTTATGGTCTAGAAGAGGTGACCTGGGACCCACACCCTGCGATGCTCATGACTGTCCTAGGACACTCGAGTACTGCTGTCAATGGGAAGGTGTGGGAGCTGGCGGGCAGGTCCCTGTTAGACCCCCAGCGTTCCTTCCCGGTGGGTTCTGGGTCTGTGGAGTTGTACCTGCACCTTAAGAGTGCGTATGTTAAAATAGAACCTGGCTCTGAGGCCACCAGTGGGATAAGCTTTTTGGATGAAAGGAAGGGGTCAAATTACGCACCTCTCCAATGATTTAACAACCTCTGCCATGTAGATGAAATATTAAGCTATTAACTTAGGTGGCAGATACAGAAATGCGCGTGAGACGTACGACCAGGGGCCTTGGACGTATGTACATACCGAACTGCCAACCTGCTGCCTGTGTTGAGGTGTCAGCCACAGTTACTCAGGAATTCCACACTTGGGTCAGACTCTCTTTTCCTGTGTACCTTTTCACAGACGCAATAGCTGTTAATTTTTAATTCTAGAGGATCCAGACTTGAGAGCATGAAGCTTAATGAAAAATTAAAAAGAATTGTACTTCTTTCAACAGCTACCTGCATCAACTCCTACGTGAGAATAAATACTGCTTTCTCCCATGAATATCATTATTTCAAACAAAAAAGAAAAGAAACATTAGTTTGCACTCACTTAGTAGCAATTATATGTTTAAGAGGTGTAAATAACGTGCCATCCAGCCGTTACAAATATCCAGGTGCTCTGTATGTGCTGATGACAACAAAATTGAAAAGAAAGACCGTAATAATTCTGACTGGTTTTCTCTGCAGAAGATATTGATTATTTGTGTGTGGTGAGAGATTTGGAAAATTCAATTAAAGGAGTTGTGCAAAGGTTTCATAAATTCTCCTCGTACAGCGTGTACACAGACATTGTTGCGTATTAAATCAATGCAGCACTTCACAATATATTTTCTTTGAAACATAAAAATAAATAACATTTAAACAGTTCTGCTTACTACAGAAACAAATTTTATTTGCTGTGAAGCATTTAGTCATGTGCTCTCCCTGACTCATACACATTTGCCAGCTGTAACAAATTTTATAGACGTTTTCTCCAGAGACATAGCTCATATACTATGAATTTTTAAATGAGCAAATGGTGAAGAAGGGATGTCAGCAATATAAAAATTGATCAGTTAAAAGATAAAAGCATAAGTAAAGAGATTTGTATGGTAGTCTTAATAGGTTTTATTAAATAAAAATACTATAAAAAGACAGTAATGAATAGACTGGAGGGTTTAACTGTGGTTGAGGTGGAGAAAAATTATCCTGGCACATTTAGTAGAAGATTGGTTTTATATCACCTGACAGGTGAACATTTTTTTTCTCTCTGCTTTTTAGATCCGTAAATGTTTCAGAGCAGTCAAACTTGGGAAGAAATGCTGGGGGAGTAGGAGGGGAAAAGAAACTTGGGGACATTCTGCCCTTTCAATGCCTCTGTGGGCCAGAAGACACCATGGCAAAGCTCCCACCAATGCACCCGGCAACTCATCACCTTCACTGGCTCTGGGCAGCTTACACTTCTGAGCAGCTTCTCGGGGTGAAATGCAGCCCTTGGCATGGCCGCCTTGGTGTGTGTGGGTTCTTTGGGTCCTGCGTGGTCAGAATGCCGCCATCAGCAATTCAAGGGTTCCTAAAGGCTGGATTAGGAAGTTGCATTTTGTACAAAGAAACCAACTCGCAATGAGATCTCAGTCTTTCTCTAGCTTGTCATACAGGACCGGGCAGTTTCCTAGTTTAAGCAATAGTTTGTGCTATTTTTTTATGATAATTTGTGTAAACAAATGGCATTTATTATTAGGTATAAAGCTGAAAAGGGGTTGAGGCAGAGTTGAATTGGTGCCTTTTTATGGAGTAACCTCAGCTTAGAAGAGAGCTTCTGGCTTGGGCTGGGTCAGCTCCAGGTGACATCACTGCCAGATCCACAGGTAGGTCTTGGTGTCACATCACACACAGGACGTGCCTAAGGAATCACCCCAATGAGGAGAACCGAGGGGAACCTTCCCCACCACCACCCATGTATGGTGGCTTTGATGCCTTTCTCTGTCTAGCTTTAGACAGGGGGAGTCTTCTTAGCTCTGAGCTGCTCTAACTGTCTGTTCTCGGAATCACAGATTCTACTTAGAGTCAAAGGATGGTTTGTGTTGAAGGGACCTTCAAAGCTCCTCCAGTCCAACCCCCTGCAGGGAGCAGGGACATCTGCAACTAGAGCAGGTTGCTCCCAGCCCCAGGGTCCAACCTGACCTGGAATCGTTCCAGGGACAGGGCTTCTGCCACCTCTCGGGGCAACCTGGGCCAGGGTCTCACCACCCTCAGCACAATCTCTCCCTTCTCTCTGCTCTGACTCTCCCTCTGTCAGTTGAACCCATCAGCCCTTGTCCTGTCCCAACAGCCCCTGCTGAACAGCCCCTCCCCAGCTTTCTGACAGCCCCTTGAAGCACTCAAAGGCTGCACTAAGGTCTCCCCGGAGCCTTCTCCTCTGCAGGCTGAACACCCCCAACTCTCTCCCCTCTCCTCCCAGCAGAGGGGTTCCACCCTCGGGTCATTGCTGTGGCCTCCTCTGGCCCCGCTCCAGCAGCTCCCTGTCTCTGCTGTGCTGAGGAGCCCAGAGCTGGAGCCAGCACTGCAGGGGGGTCTCCCCAGAGCAGAGCAGAGGGGCAGGATCCCCTCCCTCAAGCTGCTGCCCACGCTGCTGGGGATGAGCCTGGGACACAGTTGGTTTCTGGGGTGCAAGCGCACGTTGCCGGCTCACGTCCAGCTTTTCACCCACCAGCAGCCCCAAGTCCTTCTCCACAGGGCTGCTCTCCAGTCCTTCATCCCCAGCCCGTGGTGACACCGTTTAATATAAAGTGAACAATTCTGAATACTTTTCATCCTTTTGTGGTGGTGGTGAATCAAAGTGCAGTGTGAACCATCAGCAGACACCAGGGTGCTGAGCCTGGGGCTGATCATCTGCTGGAGAAAGGCGTTCCACCGCTTTGGCTCTCAGCAGCACCTGCTTCCAGACCCCTGCCCCCTACGTTCTCATTCCCGGAGTTCCTTTCTGCCCCTGCACACTCCCAGCCATCTGCTCAGCCCCTCGCTCTGGCCCTGCCCTCGAGTGCGGGGCTCAGGTGTGGTCACCTCTCTGTCTGCCGTCCGTTCCGAGGACTTGGGTTTGTTGTTCCCCTCATTGATGGGATTCTGCTGAATCTGGATTTGAATTTATTTTTTTATTAGTAATAGTAAAAAAGAAGGCCCAGCCTCTAACACTCAGAACACGATCTGTCCTGCTCTGTCATCGTTGGTAATGATGTGACATAATGCACACACTCACAAGTAATTAAGCCAAGCTCCTAAATGACTGTTGAGGTCAGTAATGGTATGAAGTAGAAGGGGTTCTGCAGGAACTTACTTAGCTCATCTTTGTGTGGGGATTTTTCACAAATGCCTGTAATAACACCATTGTCCTGGTTATCAAAATGGGTTTCCCTCCTCCACAGTGTACATTCAGACCTCCAGCAGCTCTGCGTTCCTCGAGTCACTCCTTGAGTGAGGTGAGTCACCCCTTGGTCGCTCTGTTTCTTCTCCACGTACAGGGAGTGTCATCAGAAGGACTGAGGTAATTAATTTTAAACCATTCTCAGAGTGATCTGGTTTGTAGGTAGGGCTTGATGGGAAAACAGCTGGTAGTGCACATGGTAGTGCGGTGTTAAGCAAAATGACATGGTGAGTCTGTAGAAAGCTGCTGTGTGCAGCCGCCTTCACTGCCTTAGTAAGGACCAAGTGACAGGACGAGAGGAAATGGCCTCCAGTTGCACCATGGGAGGTTGAGGTTGTCCCTGAGGAACAAGTTCTTCCCCGTTGGGGTTGTCCAGGGCTGTCGCAGGCTGCCCAGGGCAGTGGTGGAGTCCCCATTCCTGGAGGGGTTTCCCAGCCATGTGGAGGTGGTGCTGAGGGACAGGGGTCAGTGGGGACCTGGCAGTGCTGGGGGAACGGGGGGACTCAAGCTGAAAGGGCTCTTCCAACCCAAACAATTCTGTGGTTATTAATGCCCAGGCAGACCCTCGGCTCGCTCCTGGCAGATGAGACTCTCTGCAGGTTACATCCAGGCCCTGTACAGTATATTCAGCAGCTTATTTCTCCACTCACCATAGTTTCCAAATCCCACAGCACATGGGAGAAAGCGATTGTTCTATGGGACAATAACCAGTTTAAGTTGACACTGGTTTATTAGCTTGTAGTAAACTTGTGCTGACAACTCCCAGGCTTCACTCCGACACCACCTCAGAGAGCCCTCACGTCTGTTAGTTTATGTCCGTGGATAGTATCGTCTAGTCAACCAATACTGGGTTTGCACCTTTTCTCCAAAACAAAGACCCGTTTACTTTTTCTGGTTCTCTCTGACAAACACCCTAAAGCCCTTTGTTTTCTTACTGCTAAAAAAAAATACAGTTGTGATAGCGAAATTATCTTCTAGCAATTACTGCTCAACTATTTCTACAGCTAAAAACTACCGCCTTTCCTTAAAACACCTTAAAACATTACGGCAGCTCAGGGGAGAGCGGCTGCTGCTGTGCCTGGCCACAGGGTGTCTGTGTGTCTGGCTGGGGCTCTCACGCAGTGGGGCTGGGGCTGGACAGACATCTAACTCTGAGCAGAGCCCCTCAGCGATGATGCCGGGCTCTAATTGCTGTTTATTTTCGTCATTCCTTGTCTCCACACAGGCATTATGTGAACCAGGCATTCCACATCGACCCAAAGTTCTACATCTGCTGGACTGGACTTGAAAGGCGAGAAGAAGCGGCTGTAAACCTATCTCCCCAGCAAATACCAGTTGGGGATTGCTCAGTGCGCTGGGCAGGTGCACGTCTAGATAAAATTTCTGGCATCTATTTAAACTGAACAATGTGCACAACCAGATCATGGCAATGTCAATAATACAGCGTGGCCGCCTGATGCAGGCCTGTACACAAAGTGCTCGCTGAGGTTTGCTGCTGCGCAGAAAATCATCTGTATTTCCTGTGTGTTCGTACTGCAGAGAGGTAACGGTGGCGCTCTGCTTTTCAAAAACACACCACAGCCCCCGCCGAGAACAGGGTGAGAAGGAACAGCCAGGGACCTATTGGTCATGGGTGAAGGTGGTTCCTCTGAATGGACCCAAACACACTATACAGGTACATAAAGTACGGTGTTAAACACGGCTCCAGGAACATTTGCTCTTGAGGTCAATGGTTTAGTTTAGCTTTGGTGTTGCTTTGGGGGTTTTTAATTAATAAAATATTTTTGTGCCATGCAAAAAATGCCAGTTCTTATCCGAAGGGCCCGGTGCCAGTTCTGTTTCCCTCCTGCACCATTCCCAGTTAAGCTGCCTGGGCTGTTGGGTGGTGTATGTACGAGGTTCACCAGCTCAATGCTCTGTGTGGTAACAGAAGGTTGGCCTGACCCAGCAACAGTTTATGTGATCTGCTTGTAACCCCTGGAGCTGGCAATTCACAGCGTCAGCAGTAATTTTTACTGTGGCAATTATTAAATATCACAAGCTTTGGTATTTAGTCATTTTTTAGGGAAAGAGAAAGTTCCATACTCAGCTTCTGCTGCCCATACTCCTCCTCCCTGCCCCAGCTCTTGCAGCAGTTACTATGTCGCTGACCTCTTGCTGTCCAGGGCTTTTGCCTTTCAGAGCAGCTGGGGCTGTTAAGAACCATTTCCAGTTCCACCCGGGGTGGATCATATGACTCTCACTTTATCACCCCTGGAGGCCATCTCAAGGACGAAGAAAAGAGATACACTCAAAAATAATGTTTTTCTATGGGGGGAAGGAGCGCCGCCATCTCGTGACCACCACGAGACCGGGCCCCACAGAACCTGCACCCTTCTGCCTCCTCTCCTTTGCTGTTCATTACTGCAGTGGAAGCAGCAGTTCTCCAAGCTGCCTCAATGCCTGGCAGCGGGTCAGCGCTGAGGGAACGCCGGGGTTTTTGGCTTTTGCAGCCTCCGGAGACAAAGATTCCTATTTATGCTTTGCAATACACATCTGAGAAGAAGGGCTGTGCTGTGGGCAGAGCTCTTGCGTGCCCTGATCAGAGTCACACCCTCAGAAAAATTCTAAATATTCATAGAAATATTTCAGTTTCATTGCTTTATAGAGAACTGTTCCAGGGTAGGTAAATCACTGAGCTGTGCTCACCCCAATAACCTTGCAGGGGTTTGGTTTTTATGGTGGCCATGGGTATAACATCAGCTGCAGTTACTTTTTTCCTCTCAAATACCACTGGCAAAACTGAACAAATACACAGGGCCTGTAGACACTCCACGTCCAGTGTTCTGAGCTGCCACCGTTGGAGGTCCCCACAGCAGCTGATTCACACACTCACAGCCGAGGGGGCAGAGACAGCCCCAGCACAGGGGAACGGCAGCAGCGGATTGGTATGTGACAGCACAGCCAGGGCAGCCAAGGCCTTTAAACAAGGGTGGGTTTGGGGTTTTTATAGTGTCAAAATGAAGAAAACAGACTCACTCCTGATTAAACTAGATGACCATCAATTGCTTCATGACTTATTTTCCTACTACAGACTTTGTTATGTATAGACTTAATCAGTTTGCATTCTATGAGCTACTGGCAGTAGAGGCTGCACTGTGCAGAGGGAGAAATCACAGAGTTTAATTCCTTTACTTCTGCAAGTTACTGTGCAATAAGGGGGGGCTTTATTGCTCTCGTTTTTACCTGCTCACAAGCTGCACTGCAGTACCTCAGCTTTGAGAGCATTTGGCTTTTCAGTCCTGATAGAAGACAGTTGTTGAGAGTTCTAAGACCAGAACCACATTAAAACCAGATCACAGCTGCTGAGCTGCAGCAGAGGAAGAAACATTCCCCAAGCTGCTGCCTGCCCAGGACCCTTCTCCATTCCCAGTGCCTCTCCTTCTGCGCCCAGCACTAACCAGTGTGTCTCTATTGCACACCGACACACAACAGCCAGGATGTGCTGCAGGGTGTTGTGTGGAACACGATGGAGGACGGTGACTGACTGCAGGGGATGGAAACGCACTCTTCACGCTCACAAAACCATTGGCTGTGTTGCCAGTACAGCTGCAAGATTTCAGTGTTAATTCAAAATTTGGTCCTTTATTAGGTATTTTTAGGTTTACACATGAAAGCAAAAGCATTACACTGCTGGAGAAAACACCAAATGCCATTGCCAAACACTTTCCAAAACACTTGTCCTCACACACAACGCGGTTCCTGATTCATTTGGTTACAGGAGTTGTTTTCCCCTCACCAAGAGGTTTACCTGCAGCACCCGACCCCGTTCTCTGAAACACTCTTGTCCTTTCACAGCTTAGGCCTTGATCTTCACAGCTTAACTGATTTTCTTCTGAGTTCTACTATTCTTTGAGTCCCAGAGTATAACAACATTAAAGTACACCAAAAACAACAGAAAGTGTAGGCAAGAAACAATGGCCACGGACAGAGGGAACATGTCGGGTAACCTCTGTGGAGGCGGCGCTGCAGCACTCAGGAGCGACAGGACCCCCATCAGCGCTACCGACAAGAGGAACTGTAAGGCAAGGAAAGATAAATCAGCTAATGGTGATTTAACCCCTCAAACGACTAAGCTGTTACTGTCATGACCTGGGTGCTCTGTATTTATGGGTGTGAAACTGGTTTCTGCAAGTACTTCAGTACCACACAGCTGCAAGTAAGAGTTCAAGGAATTAAAACCGCTTACCAGACTCCTGACCATCTTGGGGAATGACTTGAACCAGGAAGCACGTCCCTTGAGGGAAAGGGAGAAGGGCTTCAGCTGCAGGTCCTCTGCTGAAGTCTTCTCCAGGATGGAAAAGGAAGCCAGGCAGAGCGACAGGAATGCCAGCGTGGTCACAGCGTAGGCCAGCAGCAGCCCGTCCTTCAGCAGGAGAGGCAACATGCTGCAAAAACAGAGTGAGCCACGCCAAAGTTACATTTCAAAGAGTGTACCAAAAGGGGAAAACAAATACATTTACACTTAGCAGAATCCGGGAAGAGCACGGTTTTAGAATAATGTTAGTAGTGCCCAACTCACCTGAAGGTTGATACAAGTAAAAACCACGTAGCCATGAACGGGATTTCATTTATGATTAAGCAGACTGGCCTAGGAAAGAACAGACAGATATGCACACGCTGACCTGACAGCACTTTGTCCTCAACCTTCCACACGGTGCTGCACACCCACTGCTCCAGGAGGCTGGGCACAGCTCCACTCCTCACCAGCCCCAGCTGAGGAGACCCAGAGCTCTGCCAGGATGCCCTGCTCCCCCTGACGCCCTACAGAAACCCCAGCACACAAACACTCTGCCCTGTGCTGGGGCAGCAGCAGGGGAGTCGCTCAGCAGAGCACCAATGGCATGCACCTGGCCTGACCAGGAAACACAGTCACAACACCAGCCCCCAGGAACAAGGGACAGACCAGCATGGCTGTATCTGTAAACTCTCATTCACAAGTTACTCCAAAAAGCAAATGCAGAGAGTTTTTCAAATCAATAACAAGATGAGGAAAACAAGATTTAAGTACATCCACAGAAAAATAATTTACTTACACTGACACGAGAAGAATAGATTTTTCATGGACTTGAAAGGAGAACAGGAAAAATGACAATGCACAGCTCACCTTCGGGAAGGAAAGCAGAGCTGGGTTAGGGGGTGTGACTGCCAGGCAAAGCACTGCTTCAGCCTCTGCTGGCACAGGCTTTACAGGAAGGTATGAGCTAAAGGAGCTGATCTCTCTCATTAACTGCTACACTTACTCCAGCACAGTTTACCAGGACACAGAGCTGCTTCTCTAACCACCTACACACACTGAAACCATTTGAAAGTTTACCCAGAACTCCTCAGAAAGGACTTCCTGTACCCCCATCAGGTAAACACAACGTTCAGCAGCAAAGTTCAATCAGCATGAAGAACCACCCACATTTTTGACATAAGATTTTGCTCATCGTCACGAACAGCCAATACAAAGTAAACAAACTGTTTTATTTCCCCCCACCAAATAAAAAACACACTGTAAAACATAAACCAGTTCAAGAGGATAAATGTTCGGTTTAGGCAATGGTGTGAATAAACACTCAAACAGCACCCACTAAAATTAAAATCAGAAATTATCCTGTAACTCCAGAAACCATAGAACCAGCTCCATATAACTTTGATTTCAAGGAAAACTGATTTTTTTGCATGGTAATGTGCTTAAATTCAATGATATATTATGACTAAGAAAAGGCAAATATTTGGGAAAAAGGTATAATTTGCTTTTCAAACCGCTAATGAGCTTTATGGTGTCCATCTTGGGATTTTCTCATTGAAATCTGCAGCCAATGTAAGAAAAATGAGAGCTTGGGAATCTAAACAGAGGAGAAATTCCAACTCTATGAGGCTTTAACATGTACAGAATCTTCTAGAGATAATAAAAACACTGCATCAAATAAAGAAAATTGAGGCTAAGGAAAAAAAAAATCTGAAAAGACAGGTCAGCCCCTCGGACATGTGACAGCAAGACACTTTTTAACCAGGGTCCCAGCAGAACCGGGATGGCATTACTGGTGCCTGTGCATGGCAGCGGCAGTAAGGAGCGCTGTGGGTCACACATAAACTGAGAGGCAATTAAAAGACAAACACTTACCAAAGCAAATTTAAACAGGCGGAGGGAAGGCTGGACGGTGAGTTTTATACAAGTAGGGAGGATGCTCAGGAATGTCACAGCAAAACTAAAGAATTTTGTAAGAAAAGCAGTTTGAGTAACTACATCCGTGACATCATGTAATCACCTTTGAAAACTGAGTTTGGAATTCAGTTGTGATTTTCAGAAGCACCGAATCACTCCAGGAGACTCAACCCCAAGAGGATTCGCTGACACAAGCGCTCGTGCAAAAGGAATACAGCATTTTGTTCCTATTCCCAGCTCCGTGGAGCTGGACTTGAATTGTTCACTTAGTCAAAGAACAGAACGGTGAACTCTGACTCCTGAGAGTCAAACTCCGTTCGGACCCACCAGGTAGCTTAAATCACTATATAAACCAGCAGGGTTATATAGTTTATGTATAAATCAGCTCTAAGTATTCCTGCCAGTACATGTACAACTCTCATCACTTGGCAGAGAAGCACAGTAAAGAAAACATTTTTTCAAGATTTTAACACTTCTCATTTTTTGACAAAAATTAGTCATTTCACAAAAAATAACGGAGATAAACTACCTTCAGTTATGTCTTACCTGAGTTTCAGTTGAGTTTGAGGTGATATTATGTTCTTTATCTTTATAAAGACACTTAGACTGCACCAAATATTGGCCACTTTATCCTGGAAGGGGAAAAAAAGATAATTAGTGATAATTACATTCAACTCCTGTTTGTGACAACAGTGGGGCTTAAGAGGTGGGGGATTGGGGCGTTTTTACCATGATACTGCAAAAAGACACTTGCAGACAGACATTATATTCTTAGATGTGCTTTATTCTGATCTTCAAAAATGGAAAGTTTCAAGAAACATGTTGTAAAATAAGTGAAAAATTGTTCTTCAGCACAAAAACTAGTTCTTAACTCATGAGATCAGATGTTTTGTGAAAATAAGGCCCTGAAAGTACCTGCCCCTGACCAAAGGCTGCCAGACACGGATCTCTTTCCCCATGTGAAGGCGTTCAGGATGCTATCCCATCTCATTTCATACCTGAGCATACTCCGCTGTGCTCGCTGCTTGCTAGCACCGACAGGGTTAACCTCTAATAAATCAAGACGCCTAAAGACATTAGCAGTTGTGCTAGGATCGCTATCAAACTTAAATTTGTAACTCTGAGCTCTCATGCTGGTGAAACTCATCCCGAAACAGCTGCTGGAGTCACAGCTGTGTGGACAGAACAGCCAGGACACCACTAGCACCAACAACTGAGGCACCTTCCTCTCGTGCTCACAAGCAAAACAGAATCTGCGCTTCAAATCTGCTGAGGATTCCAGTGAACGGGGGGTTTGGCAGCACCAGCCAACACAGGGGACGCCGACTTCACAGCCAATGGGATTTTACAACCGTCAGCATTTGTCACTGCTGCTCTAAATGGGAACCAATTCAAAGAACCTGTTCCCCACGCCCCAGTATAAATTTACTGGGCATTGCTTACGTGGCCAATTTCTCGTTTTATCTAGATTAGCATCCAGCAAGTCACTCCCCTCATCAACTCAGAAAATATTTGGGCTAATATTAGACTAAAATCCTTATGCTCTTTCAGACTCACTGGTTATTGTCATTTACTGGTTTTATTTTTAAACTGGGTACTGAATAAACAGTGTGGTGCCCAAAACTATTCACTTATAAAGTCCAGATAATTCCCAAGGAATACGGTTGGTAGGTGTTGGTTTTTTTGGGGTTTTTTTTTGTTTTTTTGGGGGGTTTTTTTGGTTGGTTGTTTGTTTTTTTTTTTTTTTAGGTGGGGGGATCTTTTGTAAAGGGATGGTTTGAGTTTAACTGCACTACCAGAGAACACAGCGAGGACACTTCCATAGTGCTGCCTCAATAAAATGCTGCCTTTGGTACCTCAGCATTAACTTTTGAAGAAAAAACTGCCAGTTGTGCTATTATTTATATCTAAAAGATGATTAAAAGAACATTTGAGATTAATCGAACTCTGTAAGCATTTGCTTAAACCCCTGAGACATCAAACTCTGGAAATTCAAAGCTGCATTTTACTGGTCCAACTTGAAGTTGAGAATCTGCTTTTAAAAGTCTAATATGAAGACTCCTGCTCTAAATTAAGAAAAAAGAGCGACTGCTCCCTGTGACTTGGGAAAGGAGGACCCTCGCTTTCAGCAGCGAGGCTCTGGTGCCGTTAGTGTTCAGCAAACAAGTAATTACTTTCCTGCATTAAGGCAGCAGTACTGGGCACCTCGCGGCATGCCAACGGCCAGAGCCTGAGGAAAACAATAAAGGCAAAACTGGCCTCAAACTCTGGGAAAATATTGTGAATCTTGCAGAGGAAATTCAAGGTGGGTCAAGAAGAAAGTTCTAGGCTGTGCCCAAAACACTGTTTTTAATTTTTTTTTTAATAGCAAAGTCTGTTAAAAAAAAGCCAAGAGCAGAACTGAAGACAGAGCCTGAAGCTGTTAACTTTTAAGGTTACATCTTCTGACACTGTCAATTACCATGGAATCTATGCCAATGGAAAAATGTATGGATCGAGGAATGGGTTTGATGATGGGATAAGTGTTGTCTACTCGTATAATATCCTGGAAGATGCCAGCTGAGCTGGGGTTAAATACTGGATTAAATAACTGGCAAGAAACGAGTGCTGAAGAAGCCAGCTCGTATTACTAGTTCTGTGGTGTGTCTCCCACATGAAATCCCGAAAGGTCACGATGAAGGTTTCTCAAGGGATCTAAGAATACAGAACACTGACAGCGGGGTGGGGGAGAAGAAAACATGCATGCCTCAAACAAGCCTCGGTCAATGGGGAAGAGTCTTCTGAGTACTTGCATGATTTGTTCCATGTCAGTACAGAACGGGAGCCAGCAGACGGCGAAGGAAGCCACCACCGTCCCTGCTATTTTAGTTAACAGCACTAACCTGCAAGCAAGAGAAAAGCTGACATCAAGGAAGAGGAATCCAGCTGCTGAGAACAAAAGTCAGTTTGACATTTACAGCATAAACGCTTCTTTTAGAAGAGATACAGAACCAAAGGTAATGAATCTAAACAACAGAGCTGCTGGTACCACAGGTAAAGTTCATCATCCCCAGATCAGTGAGAAGAAGTTCAGGAGAACCCCACTGCAGCCTGTAGTTAATAGAGCTCACAGAATGAAGAGTGCACAGGAAGGACACCTTAACAGCCATTTACTGTCTGTTTGGTGGAACAACTTGATGTAGATCTCGATAAGAAGTGTTTATTTTGCAGGAGAGGAATACATCGCAACAAGGTAAGTATCTTCCACTAGAAATTACTCCAGAAACACCCACATGCAAGTAAGGAAAATCTCATTCTCAATGCCAGGCTGCCTGGGCATACTCCTGAGAAAGATAAAAGGGTTTAGAGTCACTTACCCCTTTCCTTTCAGTCCCTTCTTGAAGCACTTTCCAAGTAAATAGCAAAAAAAGGGCAGAGAATGGTAGAGTTCCATTTGCTTGTAATTAAGGCCAAGCAAAATGCCATTGATCCAAAAGGTCCCAGTCATAAGACAAGCAAAGGACAGCCCACAAGGCGAAGCCAAGGCTCACTGAGTTGTATATGGTTTTCATGTCAAGGACAAGACACACATTAGTGCTGCAGTCAGTCACGAACGCTCCGAGGGACAAACAGGAATTTGCAGCAAAAGAAGTTTTTCCAAGTTACTTTTAAAAACCAGTTGCAACTGTGTTGTTCACAGGCAGAAATCTGTTTACTTCTGTTTAAAGTGCAATTTTTCTATGTACAAGGCATGACGCAAAGCTCACACAGACAAATACAAGCACAAACAGTGGTGTGTGTTAATTACACGGGTAATGATGTTCAGTCAAGCAAGCTTTTGGTGATGCTGCTCTGTAAAATGCATTGGGGTAGACTTTTTTTCTCTTGGTATTTACATGATCAAGGATAAAGCATTCAAGAGTCTCTCCTCCTAGCTCCCAAAATACACATGCAGAACATTCACCAGCATTAGTATTTATCTATTATGTAGTTCAAGGACTCCTGGGGGTTTTGTGATTATATTGTACTCAGAACACACCCTCATCCATGCCCTGTTCCTTAGCAGCAGTTAAGGTCCCAGGGCTAGAATAGACCACAGGACACTCTGCCCCACATCTGTCTGCTTCAACAGCGTCTGCTGCACCTACGTCACCCCTGGCACAAGGTTTGCTAAGCATTTTCTTATAGATCTTGATGCTGCAGATTCCACAATGTCCATGAACAACCCATTCCAGCATTTCACCCTAATTAAGGTTCAAAAGAGTTTTCCATGTAATTAAAAACCCCAAATATTCCCTATGGTAACTTCTTGCCCCATCCAACATATGACATAGAACAGATTTTTGCCTTCCTCTTTGTACATCTTTCATATATTAGAAAACTGTAACCCTGTGCTGCCTTCTGACCACCAGCTTCTCTGACCTGAGATGAATTGCATTCACTCCCACCCCCATTCTTGTAAGTGATGTCTCCAGATGATCTATACCTTTACAAAGTCAGGGCAAAAATAGAATTTCAGAATTCCTGAACTGTGACTCAAATATTCAATAGCATTATGATTTTTTTCCTTCAAGATCTGCTTTCAAAGATGTATTATCTTCCAAGTTAGCATAAGGAAAACTTATTTCCATGTTCCAGTACTTAAAGGGTGGCTACAAAGAATATGGAGAATTCCATTTGACAAGGAGTCCCATGTAAAAGACCAGGGGTAACGGGTACAAGTGGCTTCTAGGAAGATTCTCATTAGACATGGGGAAAGTTTTTCACAACAAGGTCAATCAACCATTGGAATAATCTCTGCAGGGCAGTGGAGGAGTCCCCAACACTGGATAAGATTCAGCTGCACAGGGGCTGGGCCAGCTTGTCTAGACCAGGCTTTTGCCACAAAAGGTTCAACCAGATGATACTTGAGGTTCCTCCCAACCTGGAATTCTGTGATTCTAAGTTGACCATGCACTCTCTTGGAAGAAAACCACAAATTAGTAAACTATTTGATTGTCAAAACTTGATTTAGTAGCAGATGCCGAGATTCAGTATCTCCTGGGAATATTTAAATATCTACGTTAATCCCAGCTCCAAGATTGTGTCCCTCTGGCTTGAGCAGCACAGCCTGGATGTGGTCAGCTGACAGCACCTGCTGCTGATGTGCAAAACAGGTATAACACCGCTTATTAAAAACAACCCACTGTGTGTCCCCAGTATTGACTAGCCAGCTCCAACAGCCTAACTTGCATTGGATGCCAAGCTTTTAAAGAGCTATGCATTAAGTGAAGTGAATCCAGATCAAGTAGTCGTGAAGGCAAGACAGAACGGCCCATTTCAGAGAACTGAACCTTTGACACACCTACACCTGACACATTATCCCTGCTTTGCCCCTCAGATGACTCTGTATACTAAAGCGACCCCCTGCCCAGCTAAAGACAAGTAGTGAAGAACAGTGTTACTTCGTAAATGGAAATTCCCATCACTGCAGAACAAGGATACTGAAGTGTCCGTGGTCAATAAGAATGAGGCTGGATAAAGCAGTATGCAGAGAGCACTGGAACACCTGGGAAGAAGGATCAACAGAGAGAGAGGAAATAATTATTTCGAAGTTTGAGGTTAGGCAGAAGAAATTCTACTACTTCTCCAGTGCAAAACTTGGCCCCTCCTCAGTGCCATCCTAGATGTAGAAACCTCTTAGAGTAATCTTCTCTTAGTATTGTGAGGAATAAAAAAGGATAAACATTTCCATTAATAAGAACAAATTTGAATGGAGACCAGCCTGCCCTTTTGCCAGCCAACTCAATCCCCCACACCCATCCGAAACCTTCAAACCACTCCAAAAATCAGAAGACTCATCCAAAACACTTTGGTTCTACAAAAGGAGAATGCAAAACAAAGCAGTTCTTGGATTTGTCAGAGCACAAATCCTGGTTTAATACCCAAGCAATAAATTCAGAAAGAACTATAATTCAGGAGTTCAGGGCTACTAAACTTCAGAGCATCTTGTTATTGAAGCATTAAAATAATTGCTCTAAGCATAATTAATGGCTTTTTTTTTATCTTTTTAACTGAAAGCCTTTAAGATGAGATATACTGATTGTCATCAGCTTTACATCACTGAAGGCATCATGGTGTCCTATACAGTAATTAACTCTCACACTGCTACATTTCTGTCCTGTGGTAACAGTATGTTTTCTTTGTTAATTCACACACACACCAGATACTTGCCTTCTTTTAGTAGATGTTTTCTTTCAAGGAAAAACATATAAATAACCGCAGGAATATAAACCAGCAAATCAGCAACAAACACTGGAAAATAAAGATTAATTTACGTTAAAATCATGTTTTTTCTATTGTCTTGGCATTTCAGTGTGTTTCATCGTTTTAAAGATAGCTCAGGTTGTGGCAGTTACAACGGAAGCTAATTTTTTTCAATTGTTTTCAGGAAACAAGGTAAACTACAGGCAAATAACACTAAAATATCAGAACATCCTTCACTAGAATAAACTGGGTAGCTCCACTTCAAAGGACAAAAGAAAGAGGGTCTACAGAATTTGATCTTGTTAATGTTTCTAACGCTATCATTTCTGATGTCCCAAAGCTGCTGCCTCCACGTGTTCAGCTGTTTTGGCTTCTGGCACAGCTCTCAGTCACCGAGGGAGCACACGCTAGTTCCTCACATGCCGGAATGGGGGAAGGGCATTCTTAATTCTCAAAAGAAACCAACTATGACTAGATCCAGATCAAAGTTTCTTTGACGGAACAGATAGTCATGGAGACACAATTAAGAAGCTCTGTTTAATAACAATCTCCAGTGTATCTGTGTGAATTACTAGTGATGTGGGATAATGAGGGTAAAAACTAGTTACTTGGCTTGATCACCTGCCTACAGCTCATATACATAAGAAAATCAACAAGAAAACAGAACCAGCAAATTCACTGGCCTAGAATTATGTCAGCTCTCGCTCATCCTTAAACCACCAGGTGAATTCTTCTTGGGCACTGGCTTAAAAGCCTGAGGAAAAATCTCAAGATTATTTCTATAAACTGGTTTCAGGAAACATGTAGTATTCCAAGCGGGAAAGTACAGTTTGCCTCTTTTTAGGAGAAAATGTTACAGATATCAAGTTATTCAGTGACAATCGTTTTGAGGCTTAAGCCACAATTACACAATATACCCAAGGTGTCAGAAAAAACAATACACTGACACTTAAAGGTGTCAAACAAGAGCTGACTTGGCCATTCTGAATTATTTTAATGCATTCTTCTAATGGCTGTTGTTAAAGTGTTTATCAGCTCTTCTAGACCCACCAGCAGTTTGTCAAGTGAGTTGAGTTTCAAAATTAATAAATACTATTTCAAGGGTAATTACGTACTAGTGAGTTTTTTTTTCCCATTCAATCAATTACTAGAGACCAGACAAGAGTTTGTGAAGTACAGAAAAGCTACTGATGAACGACAAATTCTGCTAGAAAATGAAACTTGGGTACAGGCAGTAAAATACATTGTTTACTTTTTCGTACAGAAGTTTCTCTCTAGAAAGTAGTGACATTTGAAAGGGAAAGGGACATCTTTGAAAGTATCAAATACTTCTGGCTTTCAGACAAAGTATACAGTTCGTAATAAAGATCTTCGAGACCCAAGAGGCTGTTACACCATGACTGCCAGGCTACAAGCAAAATAATTTTACAATAAAAACCAAGCTAAGCTCAAAATTAAAAGCATGTTTATCAGAACAGAAAACAACAATAATACTATTTTCAAAATTAAAAAAAATGGTCTATGCTTTGTAGCTTTGTTTTAGAGCTTTTACTGCATCAACTGGGTTGAAAAACTTGTTTATTTTATATTTATCAGCTTCACCAATGATGGCAGGAGAGAAAAGAACAAGGAGTTTGGTTCATAAGTGGACCTGCTAACCACCTCAAGCCAGAGAACTGAGAATAAACAGGTGAAGAAAGAAGCTGTATGGCATTAAACATGCTGAATTAGTAAGCAAGAAGAATCAGTATATCATCCCAAGGCAATATATTTTCCTACTGTTGTACGCATAATAACTTATGTGGCTAGGCTCTCATACCCTGAGATGTGTGCAGAGCATCCAATCGGATTTATTAACTTTGCACTGTAAAACAAAGTACAGACACATCCAAATGTAGACAGTTCTCATTTCCCTTTACACACCGTTCAGCCAATTAAGATGACATGCACAGGAGCATATTCCAAGAAATTAAGATGAATGAGAAGAAATATTTCAAAGAGCACTAGTGATCAATGAAGATTGTCCTCACCACTAGATCAGTTTATTTAGCTGCTATTTCACAATTAAAAAAAGTCTTTGAAAACAGTAAACAAATGGAATATTTATTAGGACAAGATAACCACCTTCAGCTAGTTCCACTGACTTTAAAAAAACAATTGTAAATACCTTCATACTTAAGTATTAAATATAAACCATTTACAGTTCACATAGATGCTCCACATACACTGCGCCTGTGCTCTTTAACCTACATTCTTATTCCATAAGTCTCATTCCAGCAGTGGTAAAGCCCTTGTGGGAAAAAGTATTCCAATAACAGAATTCTATTTACATGATATCCAGTCATCAATGTCACTTGGGCTCTCACAAGCGCTTTCCCATGCGATGCACCCGATTCCTACAGCACTTTTCCTGTGCATCATGGCACCTTACGTGGACAACTAAATACCCAAGTCAAAACCTGACAGACCTGGCAGAAAGAACATAACACAACACTTCAGACCCCCTCGCAATAATTACAAGACAGAAAAATAGCAGCATTAGCTTAAAGCAATAGGGATACACATCAAATCTATTTCCCTAGCTTTAAAGTAGCAAGCAACACATTTCATCTCAATCAGCTGCCCAGATTGGTAGTTTTTAGCTGCTGGTCCTCTCCTCAGAGAGAAAGAAAAAAAAATGGGGGGAGGAAAAAATAAGAGAGGTGAATTTGGTGTTCTGTGTTCTCTGCAGAAGTATTTAAATAATGAACTTACATGTAAGCACACAACATAGCTGTGATAGGCAGTAAGAGGAGGGTAATCAAGGCCCCAGTACAGGAGGTTGTTATCACTTGTATTGAAGTACCTAAGGAAAAAAAATAAAGAAGGATCTACATTTCCAGCTTTGTTTCAGCCCAAGGAAAAGGCTGAATATTAAACCAAAATATTTTTATCAACGTATTCAAAATCCAATATAGAAGTAGCAGCTTCTGTATCTGCTTTATTCTACTTCACCCCCCCAAAAAAATCTCAAACATAAATACAAAAGCAAAGTGATTGATTCAGAGCACGCTTACATTTGCAAAACAGATTTTAAAAGCTGCTGAAGTTACTAATCTGGAGAGGGAAAAGCCTGGACATCAACAGGTTTGACAAAAATCCAGAGACTAAGACAAAGCCTTAGTTGTACAACAAAAATAACTGGACACATCTGCCGTAGCTCTGGATTTATGCGGTGGGCTGTGCATGTCCTCACCACCATCCACACACCAAACCCGGCATTGCTCATGCAGTCCGTTATTCCAGAAGACAGCAATCACTTTGCCAAAAAAAGGAAATAAAAACCAATGCAGATACATGGAAATTTCAGAAGAAATGGAAGGCACTAGGGATTTTTCATTGTCCTAATCCTAGATTCCTTTATCCTGGACTTGGGCAGTACACTTAATATGTAACGACGACTTCTGAATAGTTCAACTTTATCTGCTGCTCTTTTAGGCTGTGATATAGCAAGTTGTCAGCATGAATGTAGGAGTCAGGGGCCTTAGAAGGAACAGACACCAAGTTCTCAGAGAAATACTCCTCTGAATAACCAACGCAAGGTCAGGACCCTCGGTCCGGTATGTCAGCCACAACCATTCACCTAGTTCTCTACCTCAGGAAAACAGAACTTACAAAATAAGGCATCAGACTCTGTATCTCACGCCAAAACAGACTGACTAACTGCACCAGGGACAAGCTCTTGGCCCTTCCAGTTTCTCTGTTCAAATGCCGCCAGTTTTTGACATTTCTTATAGTAAATGATATTCTTGAATCTTTAGAGCTGCCTGAAGTACCTTATGAAACTGATGATAAATCACATTTGAGTTGCAAGATCGTTCACGCCAAGGCAAGTTCAGATTCTTCATGCAGACGGTAATAGTCTGCCACTTAGTGGAAACTTTCTGGTTTTGTACTTTTTTCATTTTACCTTCTGTAAACTCAGTTAACAGAAGAACAACAATCCCTATACCCAGTAATATTCACCAAATAAGCCTGCACCGTTTTAATTAGCAGTATAATGAGAAAGGGTATTTATTAAAGGCTACTTTAAGAACAGTGTCAAGGCTATAAATAATAATGAAAAAAGAAATCTGTAAATTCTGGCCTGTGCTCAGAGAAATCTCACACACAGACACCAAGTACAAACCACGCTGTCTGTAGTGTACTGCAGCATTTTTTTTTAATAATATCTTGGGGTTTGGATCAAAGAAAATAAGCATGGAACATGCAGCCTATTACCTATATTTACCTGCTTAACGTAACTGTGACGATTAAGCCTGCAAAAGATCAGTCTTACAGGACTTATGTCCTCACGAGAGAGCTGCTCTCTGTATCTACCCAGACAAACCAACACGGCTTGCTGCATCGGCAGCGTTTCTAAATACTAAGCAAATCACAGCACTAGAAGTGATTAGAATCTCAGCCTCAATTGAACGCTATTTTTACATACCAGAGGAGAACGTCTTTTCTCACTGTGTACTTCTAGAATACAGGAGGGGCACGACAGCTAGTATTCCAGAAACATAATCCCTTGCCACATCCAGCTGAAATGTTCTTTCCAAACGCCCGAGACTGAGTATGACTTGCTCTATTAGAGATTCAATTCCCAAAGCGACGCATCCAACAAAATTCTGTTATAAATAAAATGAGAGCAAATACAACAAGACTGAGATGCCCAACTGGCAGCCCACAGGCTCAACCCAGCCTGCAATATAGTTTCATCTGGCCCCTGGGAATGCCTAGAAATAATGACTGCTACTAACTCTTAATTTTAAGTACATATAGATCCACATAGCAGAGTGGATCAAAGCTGCCAACTCTATTATCAGAGCAGCTCTCCATTATCCCTGCTCTGGCCAACGAGGGGTTGGATACCCCAGAAAACACGGAAGAGAAATGAAAATATCAATACTACAGGATGAGCTGAAGTCACAGTGCAGTCGGCCCTACATATATTTACAGAAATACAACTGAATTATAGTCTATTCTGTCATTATCAGTCTGTTCCCCAACAAAGAGCTGAGGGGAAAATTACCCCAGACAAACATCACGTTGCTATCCCTGTTGGAAGGTGACCTGGAGTACAGTTTGTGTTGTAGCATATATGAGAAGTAAGTAATTTTCACCACTCCATGCAAGCTCTAGGGAACACTAGAAATAATTGTAAAAATAAATCAATATTTGGAATAATCTCCCTCTTGTTTTAGTGCCTTGTACAAATCAGTTCACTATCCTGACATCTAGATTCCAGGCACACACATTTTAGAATGGAGAACATGGGTGTGAACAACAAACTCGCAGATGTAAAAAAAACCCCAGTAACTCCAGCACAATAATTCAAGTCCCTGCCTTTACCGACACGTCCCTGCCTTTTAGCTTAGGGAAGATGAGCAGAGTTCACTTTGGTTTTGTCAGTGCTGATGATCCTGGAAGGTTTTGTGCACTAGAGAACTGGAACTCAGGAAGCTGAACTGATTTTTTTTCTAGACCAGAAGAACAAGCTTCTTTATGATCTGTTACATAAGCCTTCTAAAAAAATTGCTTCTTGATCTTCCCAGTCAATGCAAAACAAGCTGGAGCTTCACAGCAGAGAGACCAACCAGTCAGAATATTTTGTTACACAAGCTCACAGTTCCAAATTTTAGCTTTTTTTTTTTCCTTTTTTTTTCCCCCCTTTCTGAAGAAAATGGTAACTCAGCTCAAGAACAGGGTGATATTATATTACTGCAAAAGGGTTTTTAGAGTAGTTGAGAAGATGTTGCAGAGATCTTAAACTTCAAGGTATATTAAAGTGAGATAGGAACCAAAGTTTCATCACTTTCTTCCCCTTTGTAACCTGACGTGCAATAGCACTACGTACACTGCCTGACGGGTAAATTGTAAGTAACTTCTTGCCAGTGTCTCTGGGCTTCATAGTCTCCATACATGGGCGGTTTTCCTGCACCTAGAAAGAGATGACAGAGTACTGAGGAAATTTATTGGCTATGCAGATTGCTTTTCTTCCAGATAAGTATTTGCAGATTAATATATTACTATTTTTATTCTCCATTCCTCTCTGATGTTTGAGAACAAAATAGAGACCTCATCTGCTAGGCAGTCTAACAGGGAAGGAAAAAAAAAGTTACACGTTCTTTTGCTTTCTGGATATTTTTGTGATAAGCATTTATCAAGATATTCCACTGTGAAGAACTGCTTCCTCACCTGACAGAAAAAAAATCACTTCCAAGTGTGGATGAAAAATGTGGCACTTGCTCTGAAATAAGAAAATGGACATAATGTACATCTTATACCGATTTTGCGTGGGCTACTACGCTTCCTTAACATATAACAACGGACAGTGCTCTCACTTGTGTTTCAGCCGTGTGCCTTGCTATTAAAGTAACAACCAGCCTGGTTGTTAAATTTACCCAGAACTAGGACCTGCTGCAAGTCCCCAGGCTCCTCTCCCCTTCCTCTGCTGCCTGTGCTGCAACGCAAACCAATCCTGCATCTGCCCCTCTCCCCAGGACTCTTCATAAAGGCAGTTCAGATGAGCCATTTACTGAATCAGGCTGTTCAGTACACAGAATAGGTTTAGAAAAATTTTCTTATCTACAAAGCTTTCTAAATAATAACTGCTCCATTTTGGTTTACAGGAATTCTCTCTCACACATTTTAACTGAGTAATTGTGCAGCAGTTCCGCAGTGAATTATGTTAAAGGACACTTCACACATGCATACGTAAGTCTCTCAGAAAAAAGCTTTATCAATGCAAATATTTCAGATGTCTACTCACAAACGAGTCCCTCAGTGTAAGCCTAACACTGGTAACAGCAGGATGTAAGCATTTTATCACAGTTTATTACTTCTATTAACCTGTGCATATTGAGAACAGAAACTGGACTGATAGTACTTCCAGTAACATTGACACAAGCCAGACAGAGATTTAAGAGTTCTTGAAAATACAGGAAAGTCATCTATATTTTTTCACAAGATCTATGTTTGTGAGAGTCACACAAGCTCAGATATGTGCTATTTATTCCTGGGTAGTGGGAGAGAACAGATTAATCTCTGCTAATTTATTCCTGGGTAATAGAGAGAGTAGGTTATCTCGCTATTGACACATTCAACTAAGAGTTTCCCAAATAAGTAGGGTCACTGGAGAATTAAGAGTTTTATCAATGTCCATCCTGTAGTTATAAATCTAATGGAACAAAGAGCCTGTCATAGGATTACTGAACTCCAAAAATAGGTGTTATCCACATTCTAGAGCTTGTGCATGTCTTTATGTGTATATACACACACATATACAAACACGCATTTTATTTCAGCTTCTCACCCTCTCAAAAAAAGAAGATTTAGATTGCCTTCAGGAATGATCAGAAGAAGATCTTAATTCAAAGACACTCTTTCGAACCTTCATTGGTTTGAAATTAAATCAACTTTTAAAAAATCTAGTTAGTAATATAATTGTAATATTTGTAGGTCTAACAGAAATTAAGTATTGTGTGGCAAAAGACAGGGTGTTTGGTTTTTTACCTAAAGGTGGGTAAAAGAAAGCAAAAAGAGCCTCAGTCACCTAGAGACAGCACTCTCCTAATGGCATTTTCAGCAAGCTAACGCGAAATAAAACAGGAAGGTATGCATGCACTTGATCTTCCAGCAGAGTCCTTCAAGTAAATGAAACATAGGAGTTACCAGTTAAAATCACTAAATACCACTAAACAGCTCCAACAACGAGGATGAGGCTCCAATTACCTTACCAGAAAAACAGCACTGAATTTGACTGAGCTTGTGATTCTTTTAGCTGATGCTGATTGAAAGTAATGGTTCCTTTTTAAAAAAAAAGTGGAGAGCACCAGCTTTGTGCAAGCTGGGCCAGTGCAAAATGGCATTGAGAGGTTTGGAAAAAACTTGCTAGTTCTTTGCAAGTAGGATGAGACGGGGAGGAAAAAAACTCATCTCTTAAAAGAATCCAGCACTAATTCATGCTGTAAACTATCTTAAGGAAGTGCAGCTACCAGGCAGAGTGTAATCCCTCACTCCGTGTCACCTTTACACTGTCTTCATTACCAACAGTGCAGTTTTATCTAAACATACATTAAGGCTGTATCTGTAACAGAGGATGAGACTAAACAAATGAACAATTACACTGCAATAATGTTCTGCAGCTACTGAAACAACAAAGGCATAGGGGTGAACTGACAGCTGTTTCTTTGGCTCCTCCTAAAACACTACTGAGCCTCGCAAAAAACAAACAGTTGTGGGGTTTTGTCAGCATTTTATTCCAAGTGTCTCTCATATTAATCATTGCACACTGCAGAAAAATAAGAACAAGGGATTGTATGAACCTTAGGGAGATAAGAGAGGCATAAAATACGACAATACTTGAAATAACACATTGCTGCCTATTTATGATTTTACATGCAAGTTTATTTTAATTTATCACAAGCTCCATAATTCACCCCTGGTGTGGTCATTTTTACAGCCCGTGAACGGGTTATTACCTGAGTAAGAACCAAGCGACACAGTCCAGCGTACAGTAAGTGCTAGTAAAACAGTTATTGTCATTAAGCTCCACTTCTCCATAGCTGGTCTTTGCAACAAGCCAGAAGGTACCTGAAAAAACACCACAAACATTGCTACGACACTGTCCGTGGTTTTGTTCCTCGGGCATTTAATGGCACTTCTGATAGTCCCTTTTCTCCCAACCCAGGAACATTCTGTTCCTGTCCTGTGTCAGGAAGCATGCTGCAATCAGGAGGGGTTCCCTGCGGTAGAACTTTCTAACCACACTGCCAAAAGCTGCCCAGAAGCAATTTCTCCCCCTTCTGAGCTAGAAGCTGAAAAGGCATCTGACAAAACGTGCATAAAAACAATGGGAAGAGAAAGGATAAAAGATTTCAAACCACTAAGAGAATTCAGATAACAGATCAAGATTACAGTGTACATACTTCGGCATCACCTTAAGAAGCTCCACACAATTTGTTATACAAACGCAAAGCATATTTTACCTGCAAGTGACAGGAGATTCAAGAGCACAAAAGATGGTAGCAGTGGTCAAATCACTCATGCCAACCATGTATGTTAAGTAGCTCACAAACTAATATTTGCCACTGAGCAATATAAAAATTCCTACATTAATAACTCACTAGCAAAAATAGTATTGTAACAAGCATATGGCTTTAAAAAGGGAGTGAATGTCCCAGTGTTAAGTTAATGCCACTTATTTTCTGGATTAAGAACACCACTGCCAAATTAGGCAAAGTGCAGAACTGGTATAAGCTTCTCTGTTGGTTTATATTAAACACATTTTAAAAAATTATTTAAAAGTAACTATGTACAGGACTTATGCTGGACCAGGTACTGCTTGTTCTCCTGAGCTATTCTAAAAGCACAGAGCCCCTGGAAAACTCTGTATCATGTGTTCTAACTAATGCCACAGGAATACAGTCATGAGCCAGGCCATAATAAAAAAATTAATGCATACTGTCAACCAGGAACGCAAGCCTCTGGCACTAAGGATCAAAATCCCCCTGATCTGAATCTTACTTCACTCTCCCCAATATTCAAAAAGAGTCTTGAAATTCTTTCTCTCCCTCCCCAAGCACAAGCACAGTGTCCATCAGCTGCCTCTCCCTAGAGGATTCACCAGATGAAACCTGCAAGGCTCAAAAGATCTTCCCCCCCGCTCTACCCAAAAAGGCAGGATTGAGCTGCCACCATGCTTGCTCGACCATACTAAGGATCCAGCGACAATAAGAAATGTCATTTGTCAAAGGCCACATGCATCAAACTCAGAAATTAAGAAACAGGAAAACAACGATGTTGCCCTATGCAAAAAACCCACTAACTATAGAATATGCAAACCGTGACCCAGAGAATCAAATATATTTTAGTCTGAGTTAGAAAAAAATTGAAGGAACTACTCCAGCCTTGACGGTGAGAGACGCAGTAAATCCCTAGGCTGAGCTTCTGCCAGATCAGCAGCAGGAGCACCACTCCCCCCACAGTCAGCAACAGATACCTTACAGAAGAGTGGGAGAGCCAGGGTGCAACAGCAAAGACTTTTCTTGCAGAAAAGGCAGCAGCTGATTTCAGTGAGTTTAATACATTTGCCACTGCCAAAAAAAAGCCACAGAAACAATCCCACACAGCAGCAGTACTGAACTGCTGTGTTAGTAACAGACAAGCAACATGTTTACGTTATTCTGCTCAAACTAAATCTATATTTATTTACTATTCACAGAAAGGTATGACCAACACCACCACCAAGGGAAAAAAAGTGACTTTAATAATATAAATCTATGACAGCAGTAGATCACCATCTGTAGGCAGAAACAAGAATATCTGCATGCTCTCTGTGCTACACCTGTGCCCAAACCACAGGACAGGCACATTTATCTCAGAAAATACAGGGAGGCCGGCTCTGTAGATCACGTTACCCTAGCGAACTCTCATGACTCCTAAACTTGGGTCCAATGAGCCTGACCTTTCCCTTCTATCAAACACCCACATCTGCCCTTCCTTTCTATCTCCAGTTAGAACAATTATTAATTAATTGCACCTTAATTCCTAGGTAATGCAGTCTCACCAACAGACTCCCTCATCTCATTTACTTCTGCCATTCCCTACATTTGGAGTAACTGTCATTTTCTAGGTACTGAGTTTCTTCTTTCCTCTCAAAAGTAATATTCCTCCCTACTTCCTTTTCACCTTTAATAATTATTCCAGACCTCCTGAAACAAAAGCCATGCTTTTAGTAGCTTCTAAAGCACAGCTCTCTCATTTTTGCTCTCCCATGGGTAAAAATATTAAACAAATAAGACTTTTCAGGAGATGATGAAGCTGGTTTGGTCAGTCTCAAACGTTTTACCTCTGCATGAGCAACACTAGGGGGTCTATCATGCAAGATGCCACCTAAAAGCATAAGGTGATAATCACAGCTCCAAAAAGCACCATCCTTCCACGCTGCCTACTATGAGGGCCCAGATAAATCGCATCGATACAAACCGCCCACTCCTTGCCGAACTCGCAGCCCTCAGTCACAGCTGCAGGACCCTTCATACAACTCGTCGTTTTAAAAGAGATATCAGCACCCAGCTCAACGACATCCTCCCCTTCCTCAAAAATGCAAACGCTGAATTCAGAATTTCATTTGCTCCCATAAGCCTCAGGAATAAGCCCCAGTAATTCCCCTCCCATAAGACTCCTGCTCCCCTACTCCTTGTTAGAACAGGTATTTATTTCCCGAATTTCCTCAGTCACCCACCCTCCATCCCCAGCCTCCTCAGAAGACACGCGGGTGAGAGGGACATGCCCCCGGGCCTCCCTGCCAGCCCAGCCGAGCTGCCCTCACCCACCAGCGGCCACTGTGCCTCCCCTCCGGGCGACTCCCTCCCCTCAGCCACCCACAGCCGCCGCACCGCACCCCAGGGAACAGGCAGAGGGAAAGCGCGGTACATCCGCCCCGCGCACTAACACCGGCGAGGCCCGGGCCACGACAACGGCACCCAGGCGGCCCGCCGAGCCCCGAGGGACCAGGGAACCGTCACCGCCGCCTTCCCGCTGCTCCTTACTGGGCACAACCGACGCGCACGCGCTTCCGCGTCCGAACGGACTTCCGGCCTCCGCGCGCCCGTTAAGGCGGCGCGGGTGGCACAGCGCGCATGCGCGGGGCCCTCGCGCCGCGTGTCTGCGCCTGCGCAGTTCCGCCCGCGGCGGGGAGGCGGGAGAGGGCGGTGGCTGCCCTCGGGTGGTGGGCGCTGTGGTGCCGCCCACCGGGCCCGGGCCTGCCGGGGTGCTGTGGACTGCGGAGAGGCGGTTAGAGCGGGCCGCCGGTCTCTGGGCCACCTCGGAGGTGTCGGAGAGTCCAGGAGTGATTGACCATTCCCTCACGGCAGCGCTCGTTGTGCACGGCCGCTGTGACAGAGGAGCCCGCCCAGGGCACTGGCCTGGTCTGCGCTGGCCCGCCCAGCTTTACCCCGGCCGATGCTGACAGAAGTGGATGCTCATTCTTTTTTTTACCCTTCATGCGCTGGTAGCGCTTACGTCTGTATCGCAGCAGTTAAGGGAAGTGAGAAAATGAAATAGTCGGTATTACGGGTGAAAAGCATCGTCTTGACACACAGGAATTTTTATTCCAGAGAGCAATCTAAGTGTGCATTTGTGCAGAAGGAAGGGAGCAGCTGGAAGACGAGGGTGGTGAGACACTGGACCAGGTTGCCCAGAGAGGTTGTGGATGCCCCATCCCTGGCAGTGTTCAAGGCCAGGTTGGACGAGGCTCGGAGCAACCTGCTCTAGTGGAAGGTGTCCCTGCCCGTGGCAGGGGGTGGAACTGGATGATCTTGAAGATCCCTTCCAACCCAAACCATTCTGGGAGTCTATGACCTGTGCCAGAAAGCTGGGAAGCAGCTCCTCAGCCTATGGGAGATGATATCTAGGAATCAACATGAAGAAGAAAGATGTTGGGCACCATAGGCCTCTCTTTTATGACCTTTCAGTTTACACTCTTTGATTCTCTTTAAGGTCTGGTCAAAGTACATAGTGTAACAACGATGATCCTAGAACATCTTTCTACAGCCCTTGCCAATATTTAGAAGTACAGCCTTTGTTTTTTCTTCAGATTGCTGTTGTTTTCTTCTGGTTGTCTAACGGAGGTTGGGATACGAAATTTAGTAGAAAACTGCAGTTTTCACGGACAGGCTTTCCAGATGAACTGCCAGCGATGCTTTCCTTGGACTGGAACCCCAGGACTGAAAGTTGTAAAGGATTTAAACCCAACTGCTACAACATGGAAGTCAAGAAGTATCTGATCACATACAATAGAAACTTTAAAGTAACCAGAGATGACAGGAAAACAAATTTCTTCATAGATTTTTATTTTTTATGGGTATGTTGTTTTTAAAATATATAAACAATAAGCAACATACACTATTACATACCACCACAGGTGGCTTTTCTTCCTGGAAGTTTTTCCAGAGCAATAACTTAGAGAACACTAATTTCTGCTCTCAGTTGAGGACACCCTGGTCCCTCTTACGCCTGCCATAATTTCAGCATTCTCAGCAGCTCTCACTTGTGTTAACTCAGACAGGATGGTGTGAAGAGACTGGAAGTTTGTCATCTTATACAGGTAAATGTATATAAATGATAACATAACATTTGTGGGCTTTACGTAGGTGATCACACCAGTCTGGTGGCCTGTCAAGGTGTTTGGAGCCATAATCCTGTTGAAAATGGCAGACTATGCTCATCAAATTTTACGTATTTTAGCTAAATCTGCTATACTCCATCGCTCCCATTGCTGCTGAAGAAATCGCTTCCACTTTAGGATATTAACATGATCCTCAGGGATGTCTGGAGGTGACAAATCTATAAAGTAAGTGTAGTCGTTAAAAATCTGACCACTACCAAGTGAACTAGAAGCCGGGCAGAGTTGCACCTCCTGAACCCCACCGTGGCGTTGGCATCCTGTATGACACTGCAAATGCCCGACGCACAGCGAACTCCCGGCCTGAGCCTGGGGGAGAATCACCAGAGCAGGTCCCTCTTTTATTTCCTCCTCTCCCAGCCCCTCGCCTTTCCTTCTCCTCTTCCCTCCAGGCTTTTCCATGCCCGGAATTCCCTAAAGCCCGCTCCCGAACGGGGGAACGCGGCACAGCGGTGCTAAATCCGTGAGCGCTGCCTATGGGCTCCTCCTGAAAAAAAAGAAGAAAAAAAAAATAATCGAGAGTTTTTAGGTTTTTTTAGGTTTTACCTCGCGGATTATTGATAATTTGCTGGTGGAGCCGGTGCGGGCGAGCAGGAGCGGCCGGCTGCACATTCAAGTGCAGGGTTTCAGGGAGCTGAGCGGTCTTTGTTGCAAGGTGAAATCATTCACTCCCCGGGCAAAGCTTTTTTATTGAGCTCTTTCTAAATACTTGCATCGGTCACGTCGCCCGGAATTGAGTCCCTGTCACTAGTATTTCTGCGGTGACTTTGACCAGATCAATGACTGGAAAAGGCATTAAGGACACATTGATACCGCGGGGGTAGCAGACAAGCGAGGCTTGGTTTTGGTGCTCGATGGTAAAGAGAAACCGATAATGAGCAGATAAACGGCTTTGCTTAACCCTTGGCGTTCTCGGGAGGCTTCAGTGAGTCCGCTGGCTCCTCTAGTCTGGCTCGCAGGGTTGATGGAAAGCCGAGCGGTGGTGAGGCGAGTATCTCCTGAGTATTCCATAAATCTGGAGTGAAATGCGGCCGGGATGATGAGAAAGTCCCTCCTAGGGAGGAAGGCAGTCCTGGGAGAGGCTGCGGCTATAAAAAGTTGCTTTCCAACTCATCGAAGGATTTAGTTGCTGAGCTGAGCCGTGATGCAGAAGCGAGCGGGGAAACAAACTCTGGAGACGTTTTCAATCGCAGATTCACCAGCTGACCTTTTCTCGGGTTCCCGGCACTATAAAACCGCCCATAATTTAGCGTTTGTCAGGCGGGGGGAGGCGGTAGGGGCGCGTGCGGACAGAGCAGGGCTGTGAAAGCCCTCCACGATCCTTTCGCATCTTCCTTCCCCCAGCAAGAGAAATAAACGGCTGTGAAACCACTGCCATAACCTGCAGGAGACTGGTTTTCCCCCTTCCCCCCCCCCTTTTTTTTTTTACCCTGAAATACCAGCACTTAATAATTAGAAAAGCTTGAGGTTTTGTTTTTGTTTTGTTAAATTCCTGCCGTTCTGCGATTCAGACAGTGCCGGGGGGTGTGTGGCGAGGAGGGGTGGGCTTCCCCCGCCCGCCCCGGGAAGGCTCCAGGAGCCTCCGCACCCTGAGGATGCTCCGACCCCTCGGTCAAAGCTGGCGAGACGGTTCATCTCTTCTCGGCGAGGAGAGGCTGAGCGGCTTTCGCGTGTCCCGGCTTTCCCCCTTTTTGCTGAAGCTCAAGGAAACCGGGGTTTTGTTGAAGCTGGACTTCAAGGACGCTCCCTCTCACAATTTTGCTGTCTTAATAAAGTTGGGACGTGCCTCACTTTCTCAGCTTGCTTACCAAATCCTGCATTAATCAAGTTTACTTAGTTATTTAAATAGATTAAATGTCACATTTTAAATGGAAGGGGAAGATTCTCCCTTCCTGACCTATTTTTCATTTCTGATTTAGAAAAGGCAAGATTAGCATGGATATTGCATTTTCAAGGACCTCGCCACTATTAAATAGACTGTTAAGTGCATTTTATGGCTGAAGAGTCTGTTCCCGGTTCAGCCTGGAAGACGCGCTAAGTTCATCTCTACCTGCTACATTGAACATTCACTGACTAAAATACTTTTGCGGTTCTAATACCTATGCTCTGCCTCTTTTAAGTACATAACGCTTAATGTTTTAAGACTAGTAAAACGTAATTCAATAAAAGTCTCCGAAATAGAAGTGTTTTCTCAAAAAAAAAAAAAAAAAAAGCAAACTAACTCCACCGAATCGCGGGTGTTTGGCCAGTTGCACGAATTCCCGGCTCGGGGAAGTGGTGAGATGAGGGGAGGGGAGGCTGCAGGGATGACACGGATGCTCACGGCTCCGGACGGAGACTTCCGCGGAGACTTAAGCTCCGCGGAGGTTTAAGTGGGCGCGTATCAAACGCAGGACGCGCTAAACGACGAGCGCCATGCCCGAGCCGAGCCGCGGACTCGGCGTAACTCCTGCGCGGTTCTCGCTGGCTTTCCTCAGACGCTGCCATTTAAAGTCGCCTGGGTTTACACCCCAAAACGGCGAGGCGGGTTTTTTCGCCTGCCCAGGCCATGCCCAGGCCCCCAAGCACTCCTCGAACCGGGGCACCTTCTGCAAAACTGCCCGAGGAGGCAAAATCGTGTTTAATTCCCGGTCCCCCGGGACTGTTCCCTCGCTCCGGACTCGTAGCGGGTGAGGAAACCACCCCCTCCCTAAAGCAAGTTTCTGCTGAATTTTTCCCAAAGTGGGAGACCCCCGAGGACCCCTCAGAGGGCGAGGGATGGCTCTCCCTAAACCGAGATGCTCACCCCCTTCCTTTTTCACTGGCCCAGGACAGGGAGCCTAGACTGGCTGGGTGGGAACCGGGCCGAGCCTCATCCCCAGTGCCGGGGCGGGAGGGGCCCTGGGGCGGGAGCGCTCGGAGCTCCCCCCCGTCCTGCTCGGGAAGCCCGGTTCGGGGCCTTTGCTGCCCATGTCGCAGAGGTTTCTAGATGATTTCCCTGCGCCACCTCCCCGTGGGACAGACCGAGAAGGAAAGGTGTCTTACGGGCGTCTCCCTTCCCGGACTCTCCCGGCGGTGCCCCTTCCACGGGCACCGGCAAACCCGGCCTCAGCTCGGCCCTTCCGCAGCTCCGGAGCGGGGGCATCGATCGCTCCCCGGCAATTCGGGAGGCGACCAGCGGCCGGGCCCGGCTGCGCGCCCGCTGTCCGGGTCTCCGCGCCTCCTCCCCCTCCGGGGAGACGGCTGCCGGCCCCGCTGCTGCCTCCGGGTCTCAGCTCGTCCCGGAGCGAGCCCTCGGTGCTGCCAGCCGGCGAGCTGAGGCGGGGATGGGTACCCCCAACGCTGGGGCTCCTTCCTGAGAAACAGCGTCCACGCGCGATAAATACACATTTTTTTAAAGATCTTTTCCTGCCTTTTCATATGCTCGCCCCAGCCTTTCAACACCCATTAGCCTGTAACTTCCAGCCCCGCTCTGTGCCCGCGGAGGGATCAATTATGTTATAAATAGGCGGTGTTGAGAGCAGTTAGCGCGGAGGTGGCGGTGGGGGGAGCGCGCAGCTCCCGCGGCCGATGCAGCGCCCGGCCTCGCCGGCTGCGAAAGCGAGAGGATTCCCCGGGAGACCCGCATCAGCCGAGGAAATGGCCCTGATGAGCCCATCTCGAACCTTTCTTCGAGCTACGTGGTGGTTTAGAGGATGAGGGCCAAATCCGATCTCCAGCCTATTGTACATTCCCCGGGCGGAGAGAGCGGCGGCTCTGCAGTTGTGATAAATAGTGGGGGGGTCGTGGGAAGGGGGGTTGCTCTGGGTAAACTCTCCGGGCTGCGAGGATGGACATTTACCCGGTGCTTTGGATCTAGTTACTTTCAATGCACCCCAGGGACCGGCAGGACGCCGCTTATACTAATAAGCATCTGTCACTGGCCGGTCCAAGTTTGGCCATATGCGTCCGGCAAGTTTGGGGAAGGAAAAAGAAAATAATAATTTTTAAAAAAGCCTTTCTGTTGTCTGTCTGAGGCGATCGGCTGCGGAAACTTCACCGGGAGATGGTGTCCCCGGCTGTGCCCGGCCCGCCGCAGCTCCCTCTCCACTGCGCCGAAAGCAGCTCCCCGCCCCGGCTGCAAACCCTCCCCCGTCTGGGGACCGACTTCTCGTCCCGAGCCCCCGAGCCCCACCAGTAGCTTTACGCGACCATCCGGGACGCCCCGTCGTGCCGCCCGCTGCAAGAGGGCGCCCAGCGCCCTCACGTCCCGGGCGACCCCGGGGATACTCTCGGCTCCCCCGGGGTGCTCCCGGCCTCGGGGCTGCGGGGCTGCTCCTGCCCCCCCGGGGTGCTCGCAGCTGCGGGGCTTCGCGGGTGCTCCCGGCCCCGGGGGGGCGCGCCCGGTCCCCGTGGGTACAGCGGGAGCCGCCGCGCCCCCTGCAGGCCCCGGTGCGTCACTGCAGCCCCGCCGCTGCCGTTGCCACCGGGGGCCCTCACCTGCCCCCAGGGGCTCCCACTGCAGCTCCCGAGCCGGCCCCGCGGCTGCGGGGAGGCTGCGCTACCCGCGGAACGGGGCGGGGTCGCCGCCGCCGTCCTTCCCGAGCCCCGGTCCCGGGAGTCACCGCCGTCCCTTCCCCGGGAAAAGGCTTCCCCAGCGGCGCAGAGTCTCCCGCCGACCGCTCTCCTCAGCGATCGGGGTTGGGGCGGAGAGAGAGGACGGAGGTAACGGAGGGAGAGGCGCTCCCCGGGAGGGAGGCAAGTTGCCGGTTCCGCCGCCGCCGGCGCGCAGATGCCGAGCCCGAGGAATTGCTGCTATGTGGGGAAATATGAGCGAGTAATTTTATAAGTAACAAAGGCCGGGGAATGGAATGAGCCCCTGTTATCCGGTGTCCTCTGGAAGCCCTGGATCAGCAGCTTCTTGAGCCTAAAAGTGAATTCAAGAAGAGGCTCCTTTCCCTTTTCCCAGGGGGATCCGCTAAATATAGCAGCCCGCTGCGCACCTCACCCCCCGTGCGCTGTTTGGGTAAAACCGATTAACCAGCCACAACTGTGAACCCACTGGTAACTTTTATAGCCGCCCCGCACAAACCAATTTAGCTCCGTCGGGTTTCGGGTGCCCATGTAGGGCCCTGCCCGACACCGACCCCCCCCACACCCCCTCGCTTCAGGTGTCGCTTCTCCCTTTCCCTGTCAGATGATTAGCGAGTCCTTATTTATAAAGTTCAAACTATCTCATCACCGGGCTGCTTGTTTTATTTTAGTCGGTGTATGCGGAGGTATAAATATTTACTTAGGAAGAAATAATATTTACCGCTTACCAGGAAAGGAAGGGCGCTTTTATTTAATTTTTTTTTATTTTTCTTTTTTTAATAAATCCGCCGGTGTTGGAGGTGAAATAAGTGCCTCGACCAGCTCCTCCGGCAGGCAAAACCGCCCGCACCCCGCCTGCATTTTTACGCCGCCGCTTTCCCTAATAGAAACAGCGAATAGTTTGGGCGGAAAAGCAAAAAATCCACGAAGATTAAAAAAAAAAAAATCAACGTTTGGCGAAGGAGAGAGGAAAGGACCGCACAGTGTCAGTGCGCAGGAGAGGCTGAGAGCTAGCTAGGCTAAACCCCCCAAAGCGGCATTTTAAATACTGTAATACACTGCAGATATTTTTTCCCCATCTCTTTATTTTAGCCCAGAAAATGCACATAATGTACATTTTTTTCTCGTCTGCCCTTAACAATTATTGGGAATTAGCTGTGAAAGGCCGTTCCCGTTCGTGGGAATGTGGAACCGCTTCTTGACACCGATTATTTTCCCGATCTAAACGAAAGATCCGCGCTCGCACGGCTGGAATTAATTTTTTTCCCCCAATAAATATTAAACGTTACTTAGATCGCCGCAAAATGTTTTATTTTCAACCATTTCCTTTAGAACTATCACGAAAACCAACCCCAAGCGTACCTATTCCGGAGGGAAGGGGCAGGATCCCGCAGCGCCGAGATGAGGAGCCGAAATCGGGCTGAGAAAAATTAAGAGATTTAGGGAAAAATCACGGCACGGTTGAGGGAGTCTCGGATCTGCCGGGGAAGGTTGAATTTTGAAGGAATCGGGCTGACGTTGGCCCCGCCGCGGCAGCCGCTCCGGCAACCAGCGGGGCCGGCCGCTGTCGTTGCGCGGCCGCGGCCAGAGCATCCCGAAGCGGCCGAAGGTACCGCGGAAAACCCGTTTGCAGCGCACGGGGACCGGCGCAAGCCGCGCCTCGGCGGGAAGGCGAGGGCCGGCGCACCGCGACCGCGGCAGCTCCGCTCTCCCGCTCTGTTTTCCAGCCTGCGGGCGGGTGCGCAGAGATCCGCCGCTCACACAAAGCCGGGCAGAGCGTTTTAAAAATTTATTTACAAAGTTGTGTACAACACGAAGGGATAACATTTAGAATACATATATTCATTCATATATAAACAGACTTCTATAATAGAATGACAGCGTTTTCCTCCTTTTTTTTCTCCAAAATTCTTTTTTTGTTTTTGTTCGTTCGTTTAATATTTAAAATTTCCCCCGCTTATTTTTTTTAATACAATTTTTCTTTTTTAAATCTCGTTTGTTCGTTTATTTCGGATAAAACCGCTCGGAGCGCCGGAACCTTCAAAAAAAGTGAAAGTTCGCAGCTCCTAATCGCGACCGTCATTTCGCCTCTTTAGAAAAATAAAAACCCCGAAAGCAACGTCAGTGATTTTTGATACAAATATGTACAAGCGGCGGTGGCGGGGGGGCCGCTGCCCACTGGACCCCGGGCTGGAGCACACCACCCCCCCCGAGGGGGCGGCCGGCGGCGGGGCTGCAGGAACCCCCCGGACCCAACTTGCCCGGGGCTACTGCGCCGGCCACTTGGCCTGCACGGCTGCAGCGGGGGCTGCGGGCTGCAGGAACTGGCCCGCGATGATGTTGGTAGGCACGCTGAGGATGGGGGCGATGGCGGCGGTGGTCCTGGCCAGCGCCAGCGGCTGGTGGGCCATCAGGGCCGACTGCACCGTGACGGGCGGCCGCAGGAAAGTCTGGGCGCTGGCAGCCGAGCTGGCGGCCGGGACGCCGATGATGTTCTCGATGCTGAAGGAGGGGCGGCTGCTGGGCTCCGACTTGACGATGGAGCCGGCGGCTCCCAGGCTGTTGAGCTGCAGCTGGAGGCTGGGGCTGAGCTGGGAGTTGAAGGCTTTGCGGCTGAGCTCGCTGGACGGCAGGAGCGGCACGGCCGGCGGCAGCATGGGCCCCACGGGGGGGATGTAGGGGTACTGCAGCGCGGCGGCCGCGGCCGCAGGGTGCGTGTAGGCGCCGGGGTGCAGCCCATAGGGGCGGCCGTACGGGCCGGCGAGGCCGTAGGCGCCGAAGCCCTGCATCATTAGTGCCGTCTGGTCCCGCAGGTGCTCCTGCTGGTGCCGCTTGAAGCGCTTCCTCCGCCGGAGGAAGCTGCCGTTGTCGAACATGTCCTCGGACTGCGGGTCCAGCGTCCAGTAGTTGCCCTTGCCCGGGTTGCCGGGTTCCCGGGGGATCTTGACGAAGCAGTCGTTGAGGGAGAGGTTGTGGCGGATGCTGTTCTGCCAGGCGGGGAACTTCTCCCGGTAATAGGGGAAGCGGTTGCTGATGAACTCGCAGATGCCGCTGAGCGTCAGCTTCTTCTGCGGGCTCTGCAGGATGGCCATGGTGATCAGGGCGATGTACGAGTAGGGCGGCTTCACCAGGCTGCTCTTGGGCTTGCTCTGCCCCGCCGCCGCCCCGCCGCCGCTGCTCGCCCCCTCCTCGCCGCCCCCCTTGCCGCCCTCGGCCGCTCCGCCGGGGCACGCCTCGGCCGGGCTGCCGCTGCCGCTGCTGCCGCTCTCCGCGCCCGCGCCCGCCTCCGCGGGCAGCGCCAGCTCCGCCGCCTCGTCCAGCGGCAGGCGCGGCAGGGCGGCGGGGCTACCGGCCTCGCCGTCGCTGTCCTTGCCCAGCCCGTCGTCGCCTTCGCCCACCACGTCGATATCCACATCCTCGGCCGCCGGGACGGTGGGGCCGGACATGTCGCTGGCGCTGCCACCTCCCGACAGGGTCATCCCCGCTCGGCGGACGGGGCGCGGCGGCGGCGGCGGCGGGGCCTCCCGCCCGCACCCGGCGGCGCGGCGGGCTCCCCCCGCGCCCCCCTCCCGCCGCCGCTCCTCCGACCGATCCCTGGGGCTAAACCCGAGCGGCCCGGCTGCCCCCCGCGGCGCCGTCCCCGCGGGGCATGGGGCGGCCGCGCCCGCTCCTCTCCCGTCCGCGGCGTCCCGCGGCGCGGGGCTGCCCTGGCCGCCCGGTCACCTCCGGTTGCGCGCCCCGCTCCCGCCGCCGGGCATCGGGGGTCAGGCGGCGACGCTGGCTCCCGCCCGCCGCGATGGGCGCCCGCGGGCGCCGGGCATGGGGCCGCCGCCGCCGCTGCGGCTCCGCGGGCACCCGCCGCTCCACCGCTCCGCTCCGCGGCCGCGGCCCCGCCGCGCACCGCTCCGCCGCCTTCGGCTTGCTTTTTTTTTTTTTTTTTTTTGCCGCTTTCCTCTTCTTTCCTGTTTTTTGTTTTTTTTTCCCCCCTCCCTTGGCGGAGGGAGGGGACGGAGCTCCCGGTGGCCGGGCGGGGCGGGGGCAGGAGGCCGGGGCGTCGCGGGGCCTCGCTCGCCACTTTGGAAGCGCGGCGGTCCGGTCTGCCTGATAGATTACTTTCCCGTTAAAGATATACTCGGAGGCGGCGCCACGTGACCGCGTGACGTCAGGCGCCCCGCTGTGAAGTCATGCAAAACTCGAGTTGTTTCATGGACTGTCAACAAAGAGCGGCGGCGGCTCCGCTCGGCCCGCCCGCCCCGTCGGGCCACCCGCCCCGCCGGGACCCCGCCGACCCGCAACCCGGTGGAACCCGCGGGCTACCGGCAGCCGCCGGCCCGCCGAAAAGTTACCGCGCCGGTGCTGGCTTCGCCGCTGCTGCTGCCGGTGCGGCGGGCCCGGAGGCCGCCGTGGTGCGCTCGGCAGCAGCCAGCCCGGCCGAGCGCAGGCTCAGCAGATGCGTCGCCGTAATAACGCTTAAAACCACCAAGTTCGGGCTTTGAAATGACTTTTCTGTGGTTTGCTTTTCTTTTTTTTTCTTTCTTTCTTTCTTTTTTTTTCAGCAGCAGCACCAGCTGGGAACGGAAGATCAGAGAATGGCTATTGATTAATCTATTAGGTTAGTTGCTGGGAGAAATAAAAAAGACGTAAAATAACAAAGGGAAACTATAAATAAAGAAGCTTTTAGCCGGTTCTTTTTTTTTTCCTCTCTTTTTTTCTTTTTTTCTTTTTTTTCTTTTTTTTTTCCAGAGGTGTTAACGACTTAATCATTGCGGGCTTTAGCATATGAAAAAGTAGGAAATGAGGGAGTGTGTGTGAATGTGAGGAGCGTATTGACGCGGCCCCAGGTAAGCCCCGGCCCGGGGAGAGGCGCCCGGCGGGGCGGGGAGGGGAGGGGTGGGGGGAGGCCCGGCCGCCCACCCCTGCCCCATTGCGCCCAGGAGAAGGAACCCCCCGCCCGGGACCTCGGCCGCGGGTGGCTCATGGGGCTTTGGTTTTTCATTCCTGCCGCCCGTACCCTTGTCGGTGTAGTTCTCCGTGTTGTCGGCTTTCGGGAAATACAAGGAAACCAGGAAAATGCTCCAGGAAAGAACGATTTCCCACGAGCTGTCCTGGCTTAGGAAAGGCAAAGCGCACCCACCCCTCCCTACCTCCGAGTCGCAGTTTACCCGACGGATCTCCGCGGGCCGTGACCCTCCGCACCCGCGCACGGTCCGCCCGCTCACGCACAGACACACTCACACTCCTACCTGCACACTCACACCTGCACACTCACACTCACACTCAGTTCCCCATCGCAAAGGCGCTCCCAGGGAAAAGGGAAAAAAAAAAAAAAAGACCAACTCCGCAGCCCCCTGTTTCATTTGTTGCGCTTTTCTTCGACACAATAAAAGTCAGATTAATTGATTCATACCATTAATTACGGCGCTTAGCGTGAAAAGAAACGTTTCCCCTCGATTAGGGCTCTATTGTGCTAAGCCCGTATTCAGTCGCGGCTGCCGACTGAGCGGCCTGGCCCCGCTCCGCGCCTCTCCGCGCCCCTCCGCGGGCAGGGGCTCCCCGGGCTTCAGGTAGCGAAGTTAAGGAAAGTATTTCGGAGCCCACTCGGGAGGGGCGGGGCGGGAGCGTGTATTTTCTAAAAATGAGGAAACTTCGTCCGAAAAGCGCCGGGAGCCCCCGACCCCTCCGAAGTTCAAGGGCTGAAGGTGAGCCCGGGCAGGGGCTGCGCCCTGCTCAGCAATAAAATAATTAAAGCGGCCGATGCGGAGGTGGGAACCCCCATAACGGCACCGGCACACATAGAAAGTGGGCGCCCATATAGACGGATGGATTTAGCAACAGGAGAAAAACAAACTGTACCGTCCGGATCGATACGGAGTCAAATAGAGACACGGCAAAGCACTGGGGAAAGGGAGGATGGGAGAAGTTATGATAGAGAGAGGGAGAAATTAATTACAACTCCATCTGATTCTAATATGGCAAAGCAAGGTCCTGGCTGCGAGGCGAGTTAAAAATAAATCCGGAGGCTGCGCCTCGGGGCTGGCGGGGGGGACTGAGACGGAACGGTAGAGCTGGGGCGATTTCTGCTTCTATAATCGTTTTAAAGGAAGGAGAAACCAAAGGTGTCCCCTTTCAGCTCCTTAAGCCTATTACTTTCACTAATGAGTTATATAAATCGTTGACCTGACCTGGATTAAACCAGCATCGTGGGTCGTTATAAACGTGCGGGGGTGAAGGGGCTCGCAGGAGAGGGGCTGCGGGGGAGAAATCCCTGGAAAATAAACACATCCAAGGGAGGGACACACACACACACACACACACACACACACACACACACATCCCAAACCACACAAACATCCCCCGGCCGGGGCCGGAGCCGGAGCCGGGGCCGGGACCGGGGCCGGGGCCAGAGCGGGGCGAGTGGCGGGATTGGACCGGGCCGGGGACACGCCGGCCCCAAGGCCTGGACCCCCCCCGGCCGGGTTTTCGCTAAAGATGTCCATTTTCAAATATATCGGATTTTTTTTTTTTTTTTAAATGCCTCTATTTGCACGTGATTGTTTTTTCTTTCTTTTTTTTTTTTTTAATTGTAATAAATCGCCTGTAAAGCCGGCAGAGCGCAGTGCAAAACGAAATTGGTCATGTTTCCAAAACGGTTTCGGATTTATTTGTATTGGAAATGTATAAACATCCATTCTGTAAAAGGCAACACGTTTAATTAACGATGAGAGAGCAGTTAGGGGCAGAAAGCTAGTAAAATTGTGTGATAAATTTATGGCATTGTTAGCGTGCTTTTAATTATGGCTATTATGTTAATTATTTCACATTAGCATGGAGTTATCAGCAGCATGTCGGGTTTAATCAAAACGAGCCTTTCTCGCGAAAATTGTGCTTTTCATTCGCCGCGAGGAGAACAGGGGGTCCCAAGCCGAAACCGCTCCCCCCCCCCCTTCTTTATTTATTTAGAAATAAATAAATGAAGGCTTTTAAAAAGAGGACTTCCCATTAAAAAGAGTGGTCCGGGCTGGTGCAGGCGGCAGATCCCTTTAGGCTACTGCGAGCAGGGAGGCAGAGGAGAGAAGCGACGCTCTTGTTTTTTAGGAATTCACCATTCTCACCCCCTCCGGAGAAGGCACTTTATCATTTTGGATCATTCTGTCAAACAATATGATGTCGCTCATTTTTATCTGTCCCGTTTTACAAAGCCCCCGTTCACGCTGCTGGCCAGGACAACACGCCCGAGTACAAAAGAATAAAAGAGACAAGCCGGGAGGATACAGGCTCGCTGCGTGGATCCAAAAGGAGAAGAGAGGAGAGGAGGAGGTGTGTGTGTGCCGGGCTGAGGGGGGATTGCCAGTGGGGGCTCGCAGCGGCCCGGGGCCGGCTCCCTGCTCCGCGCTGCCCCGGTGGCTCCCGCACACGCTCCGCAGCCCCCGGGGCCGCCCCCCCCGGCCCCCCACGCTCCTCCGCCGGGGCTGGTGATGCCGGGGAGGCGTCCCGTCGGTTCTCCGAACGCTTTCGGCGCTTCCATGCAAAAATAAAAAAGAAAATATAAATTAAAAATTAGTCATAAATTCCCGGTTTGGGAGCAGCCAGCAGCGGGGACGGGCGGCGAAGTTTTGGGGGGGTTCCGTCCGCGCCGAGGTGCGGAGCGGCCCCCGCCCCGCGGCCAGCCTCACTCCCCGCCACCGCGCCTGCGAAGAGACGCGGTAACCCCCCCGCCAGCCGCCGCGAAGTCCGCGGAAATCACGGCTGCCCACTCGGCGCTGCGCTCCGGTCTCCCGCGGCTCGGCCGCTCCGCGCAGCGCCGCGGAGCCGCCCGGCTTTGCCCGCGCCACGGCGAGCCCCCTCCTCCGGCCGGCCCCGCTCCCCCTTCCCCACGGGAGCGGGGGGCTGCGACCATGGCAGCTGCTGGCTTATTTTTAGAGCATTTCCATTCCTCCGGTTAATTTTAGATCGATTCATTATTTAGCCCCAGTTCGCCTTTAGGGAAACCCAAGCTGGGGGCGGCCGGCGCTCCGCGGCCGCTGGACTTTACCCCGTGCGGGGTGCGCGACCGCGCAGGGGAAGGCAACTTCAGCGACATCCCCCCCACCCCGGGGCTGTGGCGAGGGACCGGCCGTGCCCCGCGGAACCTGCGCCCTCGCCGGCGGGGCACCGCGGGTGGAGTCCCACGCCCTTCACACACACACGGAGGGATGTGGCTTGTATACGGATGAATATATGCGCGTGCATATGCTTCCCCCAGGCTGCCACCCTGCCGCCGGGGACATCCCTGGGTGGGACACAGGCAGGGACATCCTGGGCACCTGGGGCAGCCGTGCTCAGGTGCACCCATAACGTACCCTCTTGGGACTCACAAAATAAAACCTAAGTTGTCAGAAGGACAGCTCAGAAATTAGGGTGCTTTACAAAGCAGCGAGAGAGCAAAATTAATCCAGTTAAAATACAGAATTTCTATTGAGCCAATTGGGCTGCGTGAGCAGAGGAATTCTGCTGCCTTTTGTGCAAGACGGCTGCGAAGTTAGCTGAGATCTGATTAAAAACCCCCACACCCAAGGCAGGTGGCAGTTTTCAATCAAAATTTGTTTATTCTTCAGAGTTTCGTTTTGCAAATCCCCACTCTAAATAAGTGGGGAGGTGTCCCCAGTGTGCAGCCTGCAAACACCCTGTGCCCGCCCCGCAGTCCCGCACAGCCCCAGGTGTCCAGCAGCAGAGGTTCCTGGCAGAGCCCGGCTCACCTCCCCATCCAAATCCAACAGAAAGGCAAAAACTCATCCTCAAAACACCCTGTCAAATCCCGGTCCCTGGAGGAGGCTCCTGTAAGGCATAATAAATACCCAGGAAAAAAAAAGACAGGGGAAGTCTCAAAAAAACCCCTTTAAACTTGCTTTGTTTGAAGGAAGGGGTGGGTGGGAAGGGGTGACACTGGCCCAGCTCCTGGGGTGCTGCAGGAGAGGCACGTGGCAGACCCCGATCCGGCTCCGTGCCCAGCAGCGATGCCAGGGTGCGACGTCCTCACCCTCTGGCTGGTGGTATGGGGGAAAGGCTGGTCAGGGAAGGGATGTGCTCTGGCCATCGTTGCTCCTGAAAAATCCAGGGATTTCTCCATGCATGGAGGGAGATGGGAGGCTTGATGGGCTCGGGAGGGGAGATGTATTTTACATGGAGGTGCCTTTATTTGTCTGAGGAAGGGGAGTAAATCAACATGACATCACCCTTTTCCATTTAGCTGTGCAGAACTGTGGCCCAAAGGGGTGGTGCAAGTGCTGCCAATTTGGTAGGAAACATGGGGACGTGCCTCAAAAAGAGGGGACACAACTCAAAAAGAGGGGACGCAACCCAAAAAGAAGGGGCACGACTGAAAATGAGGGTCTGAGGCAGCGCTGGGAGCTCATTCCCACCCGCTGCCCATGTGTGCTTTTATACTGACTTTGCAGGTAGGCAGAAGGTGTGAGGAAGGCACAGCAGGTTTTTTTCTCAGTTGTTCCCCTTGCCAGTGAGATGCAAATGGCTGAGAAGAAGCTTAGAGGATTTCCAGGGCTGTGAGGAAATCCCTTCGGCGAAAGCAGCATTGCTGGGAGCCCTCCACGGGCTGCCCCAGTCCAACGCCCAGCGTGAAGCTAATGCGCACTTAACTCAGAGACGCTCCCGTGAGATTTTGCACATGGTGAGAGTGCCCAAGGAACAGCACGAGCTGATTCAGGGTTTATTTTTATTAACCAGCCCTGCCAGGATGGCGGCGAGAGCCAGCTCCCCCCACCTCCACGTGCTCTCATGCTTCCCAGGGCTTCATTTGTTTGTTTTTTCCAGGATGGTTTTGTAAGCGATTCCTCGATTCCCTTTATTAAGCGCGGAAAGACAAGCGGTGAATTATCGCTGTTGTTAATAAAATTACTCCGCTAATATTTTTCCCCAACACATCGAATATTATTGATAGGTCACGGGCGAAGCCCCTCCTGACTCAGGCGGCCGGCGCAGGGCCTATGCATCACCGCAGCTCCACGTGCACCATCCAAATGGTGCCTTGGTGGAGTGTAAGTGGTGCACAGGCCTTTTATGGGCCTTCTGCAGAACGGTGAATTTTACCCAAACTGCAGGTTAAAACCCATGTTAGGTATTAATGTAATCAGGTCCATAATCGCTCAATCAAAAACTCCCCAAGCACCTCTTCACCTGCTAAACCAGGTAGCTCCTTATCTGGAGAGTGCTCTAACACATTTTAGGGGACTCTTTGCTTTTTTTCTTCTGAAGAAAATACTTATCGCTAAACCTCGCCAAGTCCTGGCTTAGCGGCAAAGCCAGGGGAGTCATTGAAGGGCTGTCCTGACTTGCCACATGCCTGCGCTGGTCCAACATTTTCCTCCTCCAACCTCTGAATACAGATTTATCACAATTTTTCTGGGAAAAGTGGGTGACCTTCGCAGCAGCTTCAGAAAGAAAGAAGTCTGCTTTTTTTTTTTCCCTTCCCAAAATCAATTTTTTGGGCTCAACTAATTTTTTTTAAATTATTTTTTGGGGCAGCAAGGACCATTTTCAGCAGCGCTGTTTCCTGCTGTTACCCCACAAAGCTTCTTTGTCAGTTTGACCATGAGGATACTTCTGTGAATTGAATTTAGATCTTTCACCTTATTAGAAGAATCTTTATTAAACATTTTATTAAAGTCTTTTAATGCCTTCCAGGGCATGTTGTAAAACCCTCCTGATTTCAGAAGCTTCTTTGAGGCATCACAGGCAGTGCAGAGCCTGGATGAGTGTTTCCAGCACTTGTGTGATGGCAACTTAGCTCATGCCTAGGACAGGACGGATAAAACTGGGGAGGGTTTTAGTTTTGACAAAATCTTTAAAGGGTGGTATTTCTAATTGATGCAAAGAATCAATGTTTATTCTTTAAACCACATCAACATCATTTTTTTGGTTGGATTTCCTGCTTTTGCCCAGGAAAAGAAGGTTTCCAAGAGGAATTTTGGCTAAGGAGGTGACAAAACAGTGTATTGAGCTCTTCAAGCAGTATTTACAGTCTGTAAATAGAGATTATTTAGGGTGTCTTGTTAAAATATTATGTGATGGAGGAGTTCAACAGACATGTTTAAGCAACTGGGCAGAGAGAAAATATGTCTGTGGGACCATGAAACATTTATCTGTCCAGAAGGAGAGGAAAAACCAAAAGCCAGGAATGATCTATCATAAGGAGGAAATCTGCACCTCAGCATTTGCCAAAATGTCTTAATTGCTTTGTAAACTCATCTAAATAAATAAAAGGCGGAAGGCTGTCGCAGGTTTCTGCTACGAACGAGCGAGATCTGGGTGGCCGGAAGAGAAGACCTAATCCTGCCCAGGGCTGGGCTCGCTGCTGACTCGGGGTTGCTGCGGGGTTTATCGCAGCTGGGATAGGAAGGTTTCACAGGGCTTGGAGCGGGTCACGGGGGTATGCAGGGGATTATGTCCCACCGGCTGGGAGGCTGATGTGGGGAGCGATCCTCTGTGCTGGCCCTTGATCATGGACAGGAGCGACTCAGGTGGCTTTCAGCCCCACTGGAAGCTCTCCCAGCCGTCGTCGTGGCTCCTCTTTACTCAGATTTTTTACTGCTGCTTGTACATCCTGCTGGTGAAAATGGCTCTGTGCAATACATTTACTTCGAGAACTCACATAGCTCAGGTGTAAGAGGGCTCCTTTGGTTTCCTTGGGTGTGTTTAAAACTTTACAGTTTGTGGGGTTTTTCACTACTTCCCTTGGGAAAATATTCCCCTGTCTACGAGACTTTTCTCCTTGTAGTTGGTCTACGTAGGCCATTTGTTAATTTTACCTCATTACTGCTTGTTACACCTCTTAGCACCGATACAGAGTTACTGTTCATTCATAATACGACAACATTTGTGCTGACATAGAGCTTTCAATCCAGCCACCTCAAAACACTGAACGGAAATGAATGGATTTAACTTGTACAACTCATTTAACTCCAGAAAGGCGTTATTGTTCCCCACTGCTGCAAAGGGAGATACTGGGATTCACAAGGAGCAACTCCAGTTAATGCCCAACGCTTAGGTCTGTCCTCATGGGATTGGATCCTTACCCTTCTGCCAAGTCCTCCTCATCCCCAGCTTTAACTCTCTGCCCTGCTCCAAATAAGTGGGGAGATGATTTGCCTCCTCAAAATCCAAGGCAAATGGTTGCTCAGGGCACGAGGACGTGCTACATTTCACCCTAAGAGCACTGGGCCCCCAGAGCGCAGGTAACTGTGCTGTGAAAACATAAAAGGACCTTTGGATTTACTTCCAATAAGCTTTTATTTAGTCCTTCGTGGCTCTGGGTTTGGAGGTTACCGACCAGTATCTGAGCGCAGGCTCTGCGCTCTCCAGCCTTTTGCTGAACTACCCAAAAGAATGGCTGCGGTGTTCCAAAGGTGAATGTGTCATCATGTCCCTCTGGGCCTGGGAATGTGTCCTTAAATGAATTGCACTTTTCTTGGGGTGGGGTTGGGACTTGCAGGACATCAAGTCAGATCCTGGTGCTGTTTGAGGATGGGGTAAAGCTTGCGTGGGCTTGACAGGTGAGGACGTGGCTCCTCTCTCATGCCTGTAGTTACGGGTCTGGCTTCATTAGCTCTGTCAGGGTCTTCCTCCAAGCAAAGGGATGAACTTGACTATTCCTCCAGTCCTGCAGCCCATGTTTCCACAATTATTCGTCATAGCATTTAAACTGTGTAAATTAATGGGACTTAAAATAAAGTGCTTCAGGTTAACTGTATTCTAAAGCCGAACTAGAGTTTCATTTTCCAGATAAGTCTTGCTCAAATTTGTAAGGTAAATTTTCATCTTCAGGTATTTGAAATATTTTCCTTCCTTACTTTCTCCTGCTACATTTTACCATTCTATTTTCATTCCTTAGTGAACCTCAACCTAGAGCAATGGTCACTCTTGTACTGAAGCTGCAGCCAACGCAGTCCTGAGTACCTTCAGTGGTGGCTGGAAGGGTCCGGCAGCGCTGGTTTGTTTAACACACGCTGCTCACAGAGAGATGACAACTGGAGGAGACTCACAGCTCAGACTTTGCTGCAGTATCCTGCCCGTTTGGCTTCTAATAACCACTAACTAATGGCTCAGTCCTCCATCCCTCATGCGGACAAACAAGGATATTTCCTCAGAAAGATGGGCCAGATCCTGAAGAGCTTCACTCCTGTGGTTGCTTCCATTAGAGTAATTATTCACAGGGATAAGGGGGTAAGTACTGGTAAGGATTTTTCGGGCTGTCATTCTGGCAAGGCCATATGTCTAGCATAGCTGTAGCTAACATGTCCTGCGTATTTGACGTGTTTCTTATGCGTGCGAAATGTAATATACTTATATGTTTTGGAGTCATGTATTTAGATATGATCTCATATAAGTCTGGCAGATAAATATGTTCATATCATATAGCACTGACATACTTATTTTCGCTTAGAACTGCTTGTATTCAAGGACTTCTTTCCGTGTGCGGTAGAGGCAGTAAGAGGTGGCTTAGCTGGATCATAATTAGGTCCAAATTTTCCCTTCAAATCACAGCCATCCATTTGAAAGAGAAACAGGCTGTGCAACGTAACCGTTATGTTTAAGTCAAGCGTTAATGTTAGATATGGATCCATTCTGCCAATGGCAAAAAGATTTATGCCTATCTGTACAAGAATAGATGATCCCTTGAAACAGGAACGATGTTTTACTTTCTATCCGCCCATGACACTTCAGCAACCCGTGTGTGGGGTCTTATTCCTTCAAAGAATGACGTGAAACAGGCTTAGCTGCAGCTCTTGCCCAGGTGAAAGGCGCTTCCCTTTGCGAACAACTTTGCGCAACTTGCTGGCAGAATTACCTGGTCAAAAATCTCTCCTTAAATTTACCTTTCTCCCACATTACTTGCGTGAATTCATGAAGCTACGGAGGAGGAAGAGGCAGGAAGAACATCATCCTGATTCTGAAGTAGCTCCCAATCTGGAAATGGAGAGTTTTAAAAAAATTCATGAGGAGAAATTAGATAAATAAAGACTGGGTAGAGCAGTCAAACACACACTGCCTGACAGCTTTAATGGCATAATTAGGGAACAATCCTCTGCAAGATCTTGGTGCTCACTGCCCCTCGGTTCCTTACTGAGCTCCTATCGTTCTTCTGGTAAAGTTTATAGATGCAACTTTAAAAAAGGGGGGATTATCTTCTGTAATTACTCATTAACCAACCTACTGCAGTCGACTCTGCCCCAGCCCCGTGCCTTTCTGTGTAGCACGGATCAGATGAGAGCTTCATATTTGGTTTAATAAACCGTAATTTCTGACAAAGGTAACTGTCACCTTTTGTTTCATTCTGCGCGTTTATTTTTCAAGCACTAGAGCTGACCTCCGAACTCAATCTGCACTTGCCTATTGATGCATAAATATCTGTAATATCACAGTAAATTAAATTCAGTTTTAAAGGGTTTCTATTTAACAATCTGTCAGAACTTTCACAGCGTTTGATTTCTAGTTTCCTCTGTCCACTGACAGGTTTATCTCAATATGGCTTGATTAATGTAACCTTTTATTTGGAGTAAGCATACTGTTATTACCATAATCTCTTAATGCTTGCTTAGGCAACATTGTGCTCTGACAGCAGGGCTGCGAAAACTTCCAGCCCCTTCACTAGTTGGCAGAGTGAGCAGTGAGATCTGGGGACTGGGGCAGGTACAGCCCTGTCCTGCCCTGCTCTCTCAGGGGTGTTTGAGAAATCGAGCGGCTGCCCAGTTCAGTGGGTTTGGAAATGCGCTTTTCGTGGAAGTTGGTGTTAAACAGGCCTTATGACAAAATATTTTTACTGAAGGTTAGCAGATATGTGTTCTAGCTGTGATTACTCTTGTCCTAGGGAGGTAACTGGTGTTCTAAAAATGAGTTCTTAAAGATGATTCATTGAATTTGGGGGAAAAAGTACTACAGTGTAGCCCAGAGAAGTCGGTATAGATTTGGGTACCAGAGTCATTGACTTCTACTGCTTGGTTTTCCCATTGTATAGCCCTGGGTACATCACTGCATTGTAATCCCATCTCGCTGACGGTCATGTGCAACAGAGGAAATAGAGTTACACCGTGTGAGTGGTAGAGAAAAACTGCTCCAGGTGAGAGAAATTGGGACAAAACATTTTGATTTTTCTCTGTTGAGTGGGAATGATAATACTTACTGCACAGGAGGGTTTGGAAGTTAATTACTGATCCCACTCACTTTGAGCATGCAGAGTTGCTGCTGTTACTGCGAGCTGCTCTGCAGCAGTGACTTGGGTGAAAGGCGAGGTGCTTTGACATCCTTAGCAAGACAGAAGCAAGGAAGGAACCGTCCCTGGATTAGGAGAAGATAAGGACTGTGCTTTTCACCCCTGAGAGGTCTTTACTTTTAGACAAGTTAAGGAGAATCACACCTTTCCCTGGGCTCCCCAAGGATTTTGCCTCTTCCTGGCTCGTACAGGTGGTGGGTGAACTGGCAGCCCTGCAGAGAGCAATGGGAGCTCTGACAGTGACTTCAGCATGGCCAGGGTTCACAGGGAGTTTGATCCCATTCTTATTCTTGTCTACAGCTGGGGTTTGGGCTTTTTCCAAACTGCTCCTCCCTGGGACTTATTTGTTTAAGACCTGATTGTCAAACTCTTGTTAGGTTCTGCTGTGTACAGAGCATCTGAAAATGAAGACCTCACCTCCCAGCTTGACCACTAAAAAGAGGCTGAACAGTCTAGGTGGGCTCTGGCAGCTGCATTGTCCCCAAGCTTTCCAGGGACACCCTTCACTTTTAGCTCTCCAACATCTCCAAGTGACTTTCTAATCAAGTCCACATCCTGCTGGAGCCAGGGACAACATTCCCACTAGTGTTGCTCATGATTTGCGTGCCAACCTATGGATTGTGTGTGTGAAATGTCACACATGACACGTCACTCCAAATAGTCACAAACCCCTTTTGCGTAGAAATGTGAAGAACGAGCTTGTCAGCATTTTGTAGCTATTAAAGATGAGAACAATTTTGAAGGTAGTGTGTATACTTGTTTCTACAGAAGGAAAGTATTTCAAAAGGTTTATTTCATTAAGACATTAATCAGCACCAGGAAATAAACTCCCAGTTAAGACCCAGAGAGGCACTGTCATTCCTACAGAAATAACTCACCGATGAGGATTGTATTCACCTATGTACACATGCAAAGAGCACTTACAGAAGCATAGACAGCACTTTGCATCTCAATCGCAGAATATTTTCACGGTATAAAAAGTTGGAGAAACTCATTAGGAGCAAATTATATATCTTCAATCAATAAATGCAGTATGGTTCAACAGCCCTGCAGACGATGCGTGCTCCTGTGGTACCATCGGCAACACTTCCAATAGACGAATGCTTTCGACTGTCATAAAAATGTTTATTTGCTAGAGAGTGCAGGCTCTGCCTCGTGCAATCCTCCTCACAGAATTATTATAATTCTCCAACACGTTTCAGACTTTTTGGGTTGTTTCACACTCTGCTTTTTAACCTTCAACAACAAATATTGTTGTATCATGAAGACAGCAAATCCAAACAATTACATATGTAGTCCAAAGGCATACACAGGAAAATCAATATTTGACGTTTTTGCAACTCCCTCCTTGGAGCAGCGCTCAATAGCTCTTATTCATTATACACTTATATCTCTTTCAGATTCGCCTTTGTCACCAGAAACCCATTTTTTTTTCTCCTTTGACTTCCACATAACTTCTTTGCCCTGTACTTTTACAGATGCCTTCTGGCTATAAATACTAATGAAATCTCTTTGCTTAATTCAATTTTGCTGGTACACTTACAGTTATGACCTAACTTTCCCACGAGAGAGACTGATTGAACATTCCAATACCTTATGGATGGGAGCAAACACTCCGCAGAACTGGACTGACAATTTCCATAATTATAGAATTCACAGCCTAATGACCTTAAAAAACAATAAAAAGATCTCTTGTTAATTCCATTTCTGTTACTGACATTCAAGATATTTCATTTTTCACAGGACAACAAATTTACTTTTTATTTTCCAAAGAGCAGGCTATCCTTTTACCCTAGATTAAATTTTCTGAATATTGAAGGATTTCATTGAATATTTAGCATTTCTTTGTCTTTTAAAAGTTAGAATATTTATGATCCTTAGAATGCTTCTGACTGATTTATAGCAATCAATTACAAGACTGCGTTTTCAAATAGCCCTTTTAAAAATGAAGAATAGAATAATTAAAAAGATCAGAAGTCCTCCCTTGCATATAATTATTTCATTATTTCATTACAGTGCAGAAATTGTTTTTGCTGACTGTGAACAATTTTAATTGAGCAAAATCTGTATTAATATATGATAGCAAGCAGTTCTTCCTAAGAAATAAGATTGCTAATTGCCTAAATTTTTATTCAGCACAGTGAGCCCTAAAAGCCACATTGTAATATAAACCTAATCACTAGGTACAGCGGATACTTTTGCCGTAGTGGAGACGGTCCCAAAACATAACCTTGCTGTACAGTTAATTTATTCCTTCTACAGGCTTATTGCTGCATGAGACGTTCATTTGGGTGCTGGTTTGTGGCCGGCTGAGAGCGGAGGGCTTTGCTGTCGGACCCCGCTCAAGCAAGACTGCCTGCACCATGTGGCCTGAATGATGGCTCGTGCCATGTATGGCCACCTTGTTCCCATGTTTTGGTGGGGACACTGTCACAGGTGGCCATGTGCCTTGCCTACATCTTTCTTGTTCCTCATTTTCCATTGCCTGGCTCCTTTCTCCAGCTGCTCTGGGATTTCCAACTGCTCAATGGAGAGAAGGGGGAAACACCACCGGAGAAATTAAAGGCAGGAGACTGACTTTGGCGTGTGGAATCACCATGTGGATGAGGTCTTCTTTCACTGTAAGTATTTGGGGAACTTCTGCTGTTGCTGGAAGGTCTAACCTGTACATACACCACTCTGGAGCACCCACTGGGAAGGTAGTTCTGTTTGCTGCAAGCTGGGTTTTGGGTGGGCTTACTTTGAGCAGGAGAACCATTCTCCATCTCCTCGTGCTGCTGTTGTGCTCTGCATTGGGTGCAGTGGTTGGCTGGACACCCCCAGACTGGTGTCCACCTAACAAAACCCAGTCAACCCCAGGCACTGGGACGAAGCTCCAGAGGAACAGAAGGGAGTGCTGTGCACTTAAACTGGAAAGGTAACACTTGTTTCACAGTCACTGGTGTCTCCTCTCTGCATGGAAGGATTTTGGTTTGTCCCGGGGATTCTCTCTGCTGCCTGTCAAAAACCACCCTTGTGCTGGCTGGACTGGAGCTCCTTTGGCCCCATACGACATGCCAAATTGTCCTCTGCTTTGCAGACACATGCTGGGTCACTTGGCCGTGATGGTCCTTCCTGGTGTTTGCCACAAGGGCAGATGGGAATTGCAGGAAGGGTGAGCTTGGGCCGCCCTGGTAGTGAGAGCACTGACAGGGCTGTGTAGGAGGGTGTAGGGGCAAGGGTGTAGGGGCAAGGCTCTAGGGGCAAGGCTGTAGGGGCAAAGGCACCCACCAGCTGTTTCTTGCTTCTAAGCCCTCCCCAGTGCTGGCTTTTAATATTCCTGTGTGTCAGCCACAGGCAATCAGCTCTGGTGTGCAGCTCCCACGCCTGAGCTCAACATCCCAGTTGAGCTAATGGTGTTGACCAAGAAATACTGGTGAGGTTGGCTCGGAGGCCTTTAGTTTCACCTGAAACACTTTTTTTGGAATGAAACAAAGTCTTTTTAATAAATAACACCTCAGCCGGCGCAGTGCTGGGCAGACAGCTTGCAATAGCTTCTGCCTAAGGTCTCCATGCACTACAAGAGGAGCGTGAGAGTCCCGTGTCAGAGGCAGGACGGTGCCTGGAAGTGCAGATGTGGCCTTATCAGGAGATGGTCGCTGTAGGGGAAATCTGGAGTTTGTCTGCTGTGCAAGTTTCTTTTGTCACGGCATAGTTGCTTCCGGGGTGCTGGGGGAAGTCACAAACGGGGCTGCTGCCGGTTTGTGAATAAGGTCCTTTGTCATTGCGTAGCTATGAGCCCCTTCCTCTCAAAGACTGGCTGAGGCCCATGCAAAGAAGAAAAGTGGAAATTAAAGATAAAATTCTGGGCCAGTGCAGCAGCCTTAATATAGTGTCTGAATGGGAGAGAAAAGTTTTATAGTTACCTCCAAGTGAGGCTGGAATTTTCCTCCTGAGCTCACTGCTTTCCTGTCCCACTGGGAAGTCTTTAAATGCGGTTTTGGTGCCAAATTAACACCGTAGCGTTAAGGTAAGAATAGTAGAAGTACCAGCACCATTAACATCCCGCAGCAATCAAACGCTGCCCCATTACGGATTGCCTGGCAGCAGGCGAGATGTACCCCTCTGCCATTCCGTAGTGGCATCCCTCTGGTTCGTGGTTGTAACTCCTGAGAGAGGCAGGTTCTGGAGACGACACCCTGAGTAGTTACAATCAATCATGAAAAAATTTCAAGGATGAGTTAATGATTTTGACCAATTTCCAGACCAGTTAGCAAAAGACTGGGAGCCTGGAAGCTGGAGTTTCATCGGGCCACAGCTCTCCAGGAACAAGTCCCCTTGTGCCTCAGTTTCCACATCTATAAAATGGGTAAAAATCCTGCCTTTTCTGTGAGATGATGTAGATCTCTTTCAGAAAAGTGCTGTATAGGAAATACCCCAGAGCAGGAAAGAGGGTTATAGTCAACCCAACTTGTCTTGCGGTGAAATCAGGGTTAAAACTAGTCCTAGGTTAATGCCTCTATTATTGCTGAACAGCAGTACCCTTGTTTGCCTGAAGAAGGTGGAGAGTATCAGACAGGGTTTTCTTTCTTAGTGACGTTGATGTCTGATATCTGTGCCCAAGCGGATACGCGGACATTTACGTTACAGATCCTTGTAACTCAGCCCTGCTCCCTGCAGTGCAGGCTGCAGCTAAAATCCGGTTTTGGCATCCAAAGCAGATACACAAAGTAATCCAGGCTATTGGTGCTGTAGAACGGGCCTCTTTGTGTCCACCAGCCTGGTCTGTGCACAGGACGTGCTCAGACACACCATCCCAATTGGGAAGCGACTCATGTAGGATTGAACCGGGGCAAATTTATTATCGTCTTCCGCAGGTGGAGGTGGGAAATGCTGGAAACTCCTTTCATACATGCTTGTTCCTAGCTGGGGTCTGTTGCATGCGTGGTTTTCATACGTGTGAGCAAGTCTTACACCTTCTCAGGTGAGGTCTGCTCTGCTGTGGGCTCTGCTGGGTCATTACAAATGACAACAACTCCCCAAACCCTGACACTAGCTCGATTTCCTTCCCAGTCTCCACCAAGTTGGTTTGCAGAGGTCTGAAGGTTAGTTTCCCAGCCTATAACAAACTGCTGACAGTCTGCTTTTCTAGATGTTGGCTGAAAAGTGAAGCAGTCAGGAATGAGCCTCAGTGACTCCACAGTCCATCCCTCCTGGGCATTCCCTGGAGCTGCTGGCACCCAGTACCCCTCTCCCTGGGCACCAGCCCCACAAGGCTGGTCCCTGCAGCGCTCTGGGACTCTGGCAAGGAAAGGAGGCTCCAGCTGCATCCAGACACATTTCTGCAGCACTGACCCTTGGCTCACAGCTCTGTCCTTTCAAAACTTTGGCACTTTCACTCTGGTGAACCCTCTTTGGTGCTTTCTCGGTGCCCAGGGTAATCTGTAACAGGTCTGTTCCCTCGCAGTCCCAGGACAGCTGTAGTGGCAGCGTGTGTTACAAAGGATTTGAGCTGCCATCTGTGTCCTTTGTGCCTGCTCATGGCTTCTTCCCCTGTGCCAGCAAGATGGAGAAGGTTCTTTGTCTTAAGAACATTTTCTCCTTGTCCCTCTTTGTTGTGCATCAGTGTCAACAAGCAATTTGCTCTCTCTAGCATAATTCATTTCTGTTTGGGCCCTAATTGTCCGTCCCTGGATGCGGCTGGCTGCTTGCCTAGCTATTCCCAGGATCTCCCTGGGGTGTTTCACAGAGCTCCATCGAAGCAGGGTCAGCCCTCAGCTGCCAAGTGATGGTTGCTGTGCTGCTCGTGTCCTCCATGCAGAACAGAGGCTGCTCCAAGGGGGTCCCATGGTGCTCAATGTGAGTGGGGATGGGCGGAGCTCCAAGTGAACCCTTTGGGGCAGTTTAAGATGTTACTCTCTCCAAGATCACTGTTGTGCTGGAAGGCTGCTTCTGCCCAGTTCCCAGCCCTCCTATGGAGCCCTGTTCAGAAGAGGGCAGCTCTGACAAGACATGTGGAATTGGTGCTATCTGCTCATCTGGAGAAGAAACCAAACACTTTCTCAGCTTCTCAGAATTGTAGAGTGATTTGGATTGGAAGTGACCTTAAAGATAATCTGGTTCCAACCCTCATGCCATGGGCAAGGATGCCTTCCACTAGACTCATCCAATCTGGCCTTGAGCACTGCCAGGGGTGGGACATTCACAACTTCTCTGGGCAACCTGTTCCAGTGTCTCACCACACTCACAGTAAAGACTTTTCCCCTAGTATCTAATCTAAATCTACCCCCTTCCTGTTTGATATGTCTCATTTGACCTCTTGAAAGTAGTTCCTTTGATGTTTGGGTAGCCTTGAGGAAAGGAGACATGTAAGGACTGAATTATTGACATATATAACCTAGATCTGGTTTGTGTAGCCCATGCGGTGCTGGCAGGTGGGGCAGTGTGCGCTCCTTGGCACTCCAAAATGGACATGCCTGAGCCGCTTGCTCCCTTCTACCAGTTCACCCAGTCCCCAGACATGCCTGTGCATGGCGGCTGGTGCATGTCTGCTGGGGCAGAGCTGGAGAGTGGGAGCAGGGATGTGGGCTGTTGCTCCTCCTGCAGCATCGCTGCTCAGTGCCCAGCAGGGTCCTGGCAGGAGCCTGGCTGTGGCAGAGGGATCTCTGTGCGGGCTGAAATAAGAAGCAGAGAAGGGGGAAAGGTGCCCATCCTCTATGCCATGAGCGCTCAAACTAGCTCATTTAAGGCTAAACTTCTATAGTTATAGAGTGCTCTGTGCAATCATTAAAGAAAAGAAAAAAACCCTTCCCTCTTTCACCAGGGTGGTATGAGGCTTAATTCATTAGTACTTTAAGGTGTTTAGAGAGTCTGTTGATAGAAAATCATTGGCTTATTCAATCATAGAATCATAGAATACCAGGCTGGAAGGGACCTCAAGGATCATCTGGTCCAACCTTTCTTGATATTTCATTCCTTTTCCCCTCCAGGTGGTCAGAAAAGCATTGGCATTTCACTCTTGGGTATCTACATTGCAGTCAAAATTTTGCAAGGGAGAGAAGACCTTGCAGAGGGCTCTTGCTTCCTGAAGGTGATTCTGATGGTAGAAAACTTTTAGAGAGGCAGGAAACCATGCCCTAGGGTAAAGGACTCCATTGAGCTCAACTCAGAGCAGGTTAAGGAAGCCTTGTGATGATAACCCAGAATTTTCTACAAGGACCACAGAATTGTAATCATTTGCCTAGCTAACATCTCACACCTGAAAAGACCACATCAATCAGGCAAAACAACAGTGAGGTGCAAGATGTTAGCCAGGCAAATTCAGTTTGAAAACCAGTGCAGGCTTTTTAAGTGTGGGGAACTATTCAACAAGAGGCCCAGTGGCTTGGGTTTTTGCTGACTGTTTTACAATTAGCATTGTTCATTTACCTGAAAGTGATGCTGGAGTTTAAATGAGAATGAAGGCAGGATTGTCTGTGCCTGTGGCACAAGAATAGATGGAGGGATCCTCACAGTCCTCCCTGATGTTTTATTCCGTAGAAACCAAATTCCTGGTCCTGCCCTCACTTCCATCCCTGCAGCAGAGCTGTTTTTGGAAGGAGCTGTATCCCTCATCACTGCCAAATAAACGGGGTTGCCTGGTGTGGCTGTCCCGGGAGGATTTTGGGCTTCTGGGTGGTGCAGAGTGTGTCAGGGCTGGTCTCCACTGTGTATGCAGGAGCGCCTGGATACCCCATGCCCTGCCCTGTTGCCTTCCTCCCTTTGATGCCCAAGAAATCACAGTAAGGTTTAAACCTCAGGCTTTCCGTGGAGGGATTTGGTGATTCATCCTGATCTCCCTGTGCAGCTGGTCTGTGCTGCAAAGTCATTTCTGCGCCCACCTCCTTGCCAGCACCGCACACACATGCAGACACATGCTGCACCTCCAACGGCAGAAGCCAGAATGTATCTCTTCGAAAGGCTCCAAAAATCCACTTTTCTTTTATAATAATATTTCCACAGGCCAAGCAATTGATGGCTGGACTAGGGTAAAACATACATCTTTGCTTCCAAGTAATAGGCTGCAGATTTGCAAGACTAAATCCTTTTAAAAACCCGGAATCACATCCATTCAGTCCGTAAAAGAAAAAGAAGTCTAATTTGATAACATTATACGCAAAGCCTTTTCTTGACTTAGATATATTCTAGGCGTGCCGGTTATATAATATGGAACAAGCGGGGGAAAGGACTTGATCAAATTCAGATGACACTAAATAATGTTATGACACAGGCTGTATCTTTTTTACAGCAGAAAATGGAAACAACTGTGTCCTTGACCTTCAAAAAGGAATTGACTTCCCTAGCTTAACTATTCAAACAAACAACTGTGTACTCTCCTCAATTCCTGTGATAATTTTGATTTACTGTAAATGACTGAATTTAATGAACTAAATTATGCTATTTAAATGCATTTTGTGAATGGTGTTGTAGTTTGTTACTAAGCATTATGTCTATGCTAAAGTGTGCTGTAAATGATATGATATGGAACATATGTGCCGTATTCATAATTTAACTGTTGCTATGGAGTGCCTTCTTCAATAGGCTTCGTTGAAAAACGAGTGCTTTATTTACCTGCTGAAATGAAGGTGATTTCTCAGCAAATCTCTAGGTCTCACTGACCTTGACAGAATTACAGTGCTAATATTTTCACATGGATGAACTGTTCTTCAATAATTTTTCCATAATAGATGGCACAAATAGGTTTTCCATTAATGCTGGGACATATTGCATGTTTTCTAATCTCACTACTCTTTTTGTTTGAACAAATGTTTATTACAACCACTGCAAAATGACTCCCATCCTCATTAGTGATAACAGGTTTCCGAGTTCAGAGCTGGATCTCAGGATCTTGGACATGATTTTCACAAATACCGCACGCCCGATGCCGCAGAGACAGCCAGTGCCCAGCTCCCGCCTCTGGCCACGCGACGCAACATGCATTATGCTCCTTGCAGGAGCTGTTGCTGAAGCGCTTTGAACATTTGAATCTCTGAGTTTACACTGATTTTTGATATTGCACTGAAGGACTAAACCCAATGTTTTGTTTTTTTTTTTTTTAAAATGGCACTGCTGGCCTTGCAGTTGTTCTTTGTCACTCTGGTGCTTGTGTTGTGGGGAACAGAGGGCTGCAGGGCTGCCTCTTCCCCAGTCTGCTGCGATCTGCCTCTCAGTGTCCCCAAAAGCAATAACCATTCAGCCTCGGGGGGCATCAGCACCATAGTCAGGTCTGCGTAGAGACCATCTATGACTTTTCTGGAGATCTAACCTGATCTTCTACAGAAACTCTGAAACGTTCTCCTGCATTGACACTTCTTGCTGGGGAGTCCTCCTTATTCTGCTGCCCGTTTTGCAGCTTGGTTACGAGACGGCAAAATGACCCCGCTCTTCTTGTAGAGTGTGCTCTCAACTATGAACCAGACGCAAAAGCCCAAGTGGTGGCACTTGGTAGATTTTTACAGTCCTAAGCCTGTATCAGAGCCTTTCTTTCAGATATATCCGTAATTAGTGTCCAGAGCATGAATTAATACATGCCACAAATCTGACTCTGTTTTGATTGTTGTTTTTTAAAAGCAGGTTCAGCAGAGCTAAATCTAACAGTTGCAGCTGGTCCTGCAAGTGTTTGCAAATTCCCTGTAGCCATATACATGTTTTCCTTTAATGCTTCTGTACTAGTCAGGGCTACGGAGCTGGTGGTCACAGATTAAGGATGTTATGTGTAAAATTATATCTAAAAATAATCCTAATGTTTTCAGAAAATGATGGGAAATTGAGTAAAGCCTCTAGAATTTCAAAGGCTACTTTTAAAATTGGAGCCTCATTTAAGATTTTTCTTATTCTCTTCTTTTTTCCAAAGGGAAAGTGAGAGTAAATAATGATGCAAGAAAATTCTGGCAACAACAGGGGAGGATTTTTACGTATCTTGGAACATATCAGTCTTCATACAACGTGCATTTAATGGGTCAAATAAGGACACTCTTTAAAGCACTGATGAAACATTGAGCCATATATAACACCACCTTTTAACTAACTTGAACATTCACAATAAATTATGGCTGGATTTCATAACTGTTCATCAACCATCAGCTCCCAAGGAGAACAGCTGAATTTTCTGAATATTGATTCCTTTGAAAAACCTGGCTGGTTTTAACTAGATTTTGTGTGCTACCATTGCAAACGAATGCAGCAAATACTGTAAGTTTTTTTTAACAGCCATATTTCCAACGGCGTATATCACTGTTGGCATTTTTATATGTACAAAGGCTCCTCCTGGAGGTCAGTTGTGTTGTGATGCCCTGCTCCACAGCTCAGTGTGCTCAGGTGGATTTTTGCAGGCCAGCCTGGGTTCCTGCATGTGTCAGAAAATGTACTTGGAAACCAAACCTTCAAAAATACAGAACCAATCACACGTGGTGCGCTTCAGAAACTCTTGCTGAAAATCCTGTTCTTAAACGTTTGCTAACCAAGGGGGAGCGGGTCACTCAGTTTGCATGTGTCGATACAGGAAAAAAAACCCCAAAGATTACTTCATATTTTCACTTTCTCTTGAAAAAATAAATGGAAGGATCTGCTGAAGGAACCGTGCTCCTCCTGCACGGTGCACAAACAGCAAGGCTTCCTCTGAAAGGGACAACACTTCCCAAGGCCCGTCTAAAATGGGCATCCCCCAGCATCTCCTGCTGCAGGGAGCTCGAGCACGTCGCCAGCAGGTCCAGGAGGATGGCCCAAAGTTTGGGCCTGAGGTGAAGCTCAGGTCATCGCCTTCCTGAAAGGCCAAAGCTGAGGCGGCTGCTTCAGCGAGGGTGGTGCCGGTAGCAGTCTGGGACCCCTGCCCAGGGGGCTTTAATTTTGGGTTAATCAACTGCAAATCAAAATGATGTGCAGAAAGTGGATGAGGCCTCTTGAGCCAGGAATTACCACGGCACGAGCAGCCTCCCCTGGGTACCTGCTCTGCATTGTGTACCATAATTGTGCGAGAGAGAAGGAGCTATTTTTCAGCAAGTGGCTATTGGATACTTCCTGTGCTGCATATCAACAACCAGATCTTGACCCAGAAATGTCAGTCCCCGCTCAGAGCAGACAAGGAAGCATAATTAGAGATGCTCTGGCAACGTATTTTAGCACTGACGGTGACAATGTTTAAATTTTTAATCAGGCATGTAACATAAAAAGCACATAACATGAAATGTGAAAAGAAAATTGGCAAATACCGATGTGCTGTTTGACGCTTTATTTCACTGAAGGAAGTGAACATCAATAAACATTATTTATCATAAATGACAGAGAGGAAGGTGTGTTTCTAATAAAACCCCTCGCATTGTGAGGGGTGAATCTCATAAAAGCACCCTTATAGTACCGTAAAAGCTGTGCCGGGCTACATCACACACAGAAGCACCTTTCTTGTGAAGCTGCAATGTGCACCCAGATGTGTTCCCTCAGGAGAAGTTGTCCTGGAGAGCAGGCAGGTCCCCCCAGGGTGCAAAGACCCACCTCCTTCATCTGTCATGTCCAGATGCGGCACAGCTCTGAGCCCCGTGGTGGATGACACAAAGGTACCTACATGTGTGACACAGCAAGTGTCCTCCCAGGTCTGAGGCTCAACCCTTCAAGAACCAAATATCCTGTGACAAGTTTTGCCAAGGGCTGGCGAACACTGAGCTCACTGGTCAGATATTTCTAGCTGGAATATTAGAGACAAACCCAAGAGATGGGGCGATGTGCAGCTGAGACTGATGTACTGATCCAAGGTGCAAATGGGGAGCTGTGGTGCAACCCTCTCACACCAAAACTCTTTTAGTCTCTCCCCGGTTTTGCAAAGTCTTTCAACGTCAATGGCTGCAAAAACTGGCACTTTCTCCTTCCTAAACCCTGTCGCACCCACCAGGTTTATTTCACGTGGGCTTCCCTGAGCATGGTCCTGTGGTGTTCTGAGCCCAGAGAAGCACTGAGCTCACTAGAAGTTTTCCTAATTTTTCTTTTTAACTTGACCAAATCCAGACAGTTTTCGTGGGAAGAGTCAAGAGGTCATTACCAAAAGCAATGGAAGCCTTGCAGACTTTTAAGTACAAACACTGCTGAAGTGAGATCTCCTCAATGAGATGCTCATGAGATTCCTTTTCCTGTGGGCAAAATAAAAGATTTTGCCTTGTCCTTGTTTTAAGGAGGATGTGAATCCTCTTTTTTTTTTTTTTCCTCTGAAATGTAGCAAGATAATCCATCTTGTGGCAGAGAGTCATCATGGGATGTTTCTTCTCAAACGGGTAAAGGCTGGTGAAGATATGGACAACTGAAAGCAGATTTATTCAATGGGAAGTGTCAGACATGCTTAACTGTAGGCACCGCTCTGCCCCGCTTTTCATGGTGTTCATAATAACACTTTTCACAGGAGCCTGCCGGGGTTAACTCCTGGGCGATCACAAGCCAGCGTGTTGCTAATAATATCATCATTGGCTAAAATATCGCCATGTTTACGGTGTTTCATATTCCAATTTTGTGTCTCTGTTTTGTCCTGCTTTTTCTCCTTTGTTTTCCATTCCCGTCATGCTGTTACACTAATATTTTCCATCTTGGTTCCAAGGGCTGCCATCATTAGCTCCTGCACCACGTGAACATTTGTGCCTCTCCATCAGATCTGTGCAGAGGCTGCTATGGCGTGGCCAGCTCTCATGGCAATGTTGCCAGATAGCAGATGGTGACAGCTCAGCGCTGTCACCTGAGGCAGCCAGGGTCAGTTCCCTCTCTTGGAAGCATGCAGCATAGCTGGGGCATGCGCTCAGACCATGGCTCGAACTGGTCAGAAAGTCTGGGGAATTTGGGCAAAGAAAGAGGATGGAAATTCTTTTTTTTTCTTTTTTCTAAAGAGAAGTAGTTTTGCATTTATTTCAAATTGAGGCATCTGAGAAGGTGCTCTGTTGATAGCCCTCACTACCCAGCAGAAGCAGCGGTTTCTATCACCTAGAGACATTACTCACGGTACCCCAAATTAAGTTCCACCACACAGCGCTTGGTAGTTAAGATGAAGGGTGAATTTGTGTCATGGGAGGAAATAAGAGAGTTTGCGACTGGGCTGTTAGTTCTCCTTGAGACTCCATGGACTTGGTCAAGCACAAGACAGTTTCTGCTGGTCCAAAATCACAGCTGAAAGCTAGGAATTACCATTTATCCCAGGTCCCTACCAACTTTTGGGGCACTGGACAACCCTCTTCAGACCAGATCCTAACATTTGATTTCAGGAGGATTTAGATACTGAAGGATTTGGGTCTTAACCTCTGCTCTAGTTTCCCAGCTGAAAGGCAGTAGTAATATTTCTCTGCCATACAGCAGACTTGCAGTGAATAATTATTTCATTTTTGTAGACTACTTTGGAAAGAATGTGCTCCATATTGCTGACATTATTAACTTCTGGAGCCTGAGATGGAGCTGTAGAAGTGCCTCTGTCCTGTGCAGTCCTTGCTGCTCTTGAAATCCAAGAAATATTTAGAGGGTCTGAGAGGAAAAACTCTTAGCAGCAAAAAAAAAAGTCCTTCCAAACAGCAAGAATCTGGGGAAATAAAGGAGAACTATCAGTACAGTGCCTGTCTGCTTGTTGCAAAGTGAGTGTGTTTCCAGCCCACATAAAAGCCCCTTTTACTTATCAGATGATTTTGTGAGTGTGTTGCAGAGGGTTGGAGCACTCCCGGGTAACTGAGTCGACTTGCAGAGGGGACTTATTCAGGGAGTAGATGGTTAAGAAGAGGTCAGGGTTAGCATGGCCAGGGTACAGGGTCTGATGAGCTGATGAGATAAGCAGAAGAGCAAATAAATGTGATCTGCAACAGATCTTAGTCATATGGTCATAGAGCTCACACCTTCCTTTCCCCCAGTCATGAATGTCAAGGCAAGTTAAGTTGGTACTTGCATACTTTCCTCAACAGGAATTAACTTTTGAATAGACTCCATCGAGTCTCAGTTTACTGTTTTAGAAATGAGAGGTATGTCCTGGCCTGATCATTCAATTCCCTGAACGTGTGGTGGCAACGTTTCTTACTAAAAAAACCATCCCTCTCACTGTATATATCACAGAATCACAGAATCATTTTGGTTAGAAAAGAACTTTAAGCTCACCAAGGCCAACCATCAACCCAGCACTGCCTGGTCAGCTGTGACCTCCCCGCTTAGCCAGGACTGCTGATAAATGACTGAAAGTGGTTTGGTGAACACCTCCGCCAGCTCCCTCAGTACCCTTGGGTGGATCCCATCTGGCCCCATAGACTTGTGTGAGTCTAAGTGGTGTAGCAGGTCACTGACCATTTTCTCTTGGGTTATGGGGGCTTCATTCTGCTCCTTGCCCCTGTCTTTCAGCTCAGGGAGCTGGGCACCCTGAGAACAACTGGTCTGACTATTAAAGACTGAGGCAAAGAAGGCATTAAGTACCTCAGCCTTTTCGTCATCCTTTGTCATGATGTTTCCTGCCACTTCTGTACGTATATGTGTGCGCATGTGCATATGTGTGAGCATTCAAAATTCTATTAATGTGATGTGCACTGTGCTGGAATGTGAAGAAACAAACCTGTAACTTTTCAGATAATGCAAAGAAGCCTTAGGCAACCCATAGAGAACTGTCTTTTAAAACCATTATCCACTTCACCAGGTACCCATGACATTTCCTGTTCTTTTTCCTGCTCTTTTTCCTGTTCCTGCTGGGAAACCGTTAGGTATCAAGGCACTGAACTTAAAATTTTGATTTCTGGTGTTTGCAATGGAATTTGTGACCTGGCTCACTTTGAGGTGTTCAAAATGAAGGTTGGTTTTTTTTTCCTTTTCTTGTTTTTATACAATTTTCGATAATTTCCGCTTGCCTTGTGCTGTTTCAAGATGTTTTACTAAGTAGCTCCAGAAGAACCATTCGCAAATAGTGTTGATCTGTGTTTTGAAAGTTTATCACACACTATCCAACGCGTATTTACATACACCACCGAAATCCGACATTGGGGAAATTAAAACAACAAAACTCGATTGCATATCATGATTTCATATTTTGCAGATGTTAATATTTAATCATATGCGGAGCCATTTAGCTTAAGTGCATTAATGTAACTCATTTAGAAGAGGCCAGTAATTGTCCTATTAACTCCCAGCCTGGATGTTATCCATGCTACCCTGCTGGTAAGGCCAGAGGGAGAGTCTCCTGTTGGCACCCACAGAGATTGCTCTGATCTGTTGAAAATCCTGTTAAAATCTAATTACTTAGGAGAATAGGCCAGGGAATATCTAATGAGCTTCAGGAAACCCACTGAAAGAAATTTTCTTTTAATACAGACTGAAACATCTTCTGTGTTTCAATTACAATGATACCACTGGAACGTAATTACACTTGTATAGAATGGGATTCTTCTTTGTTATTTTAATTATATATCACTGGATTTTTCTTAGGCATGGGAAAAAAATAATTTGATTCCTCATAAAGGTTAAATGTTGGTGAAAAGCTTAATGTGAAAATAAATGTATTCTTTGTTTATGATAATCTCTTCTTTGTCTTGTGAGAAAACGTTAGTAAAACCGGCCGTGGGAGGAAGCTGACCACCCAAACACGTGCTGGGGAAGCCCGGGGCAGGCAGGAGTGTTGTTGTACCTGTGTCAGAGATTTCAGAAGAAGGTCGCTCATTTCTTTGCCTGCATGAAATCTGGCCTTACTTTTGTTACGGCAATTTAAACTGCTGACGTTAAGCTAACTGTAAAATCTCTTGGCAGCGGCAAACAGACTCCTCCTTCCAGGGGAAGGACCATTTGCAATTTCTTCTGCTTGCTGTCTCTTAATTCTGTTCCTTTGAAAATGCCCCGCTAACAGGACCAAAATTATCAGTTTGGCGCGTTTGTTGTGGCCACCAAAACCCCTGGACCCAGAGCAGCTGATCCAGACAGCCCAGAGTATTGCTGCAGCCGCAGCAACTGGGCTGGAGTAGCTGAGCTCCGTGGAATTGAAGGGGCTGAAGCCTTGAGGAGACGGCATAGCGCTGGGTGAGGGCGGGCGCCATGTCTGCCTGCCTGAAGGAACTGGCTGGGCAGCGGAGGTCCTGTCCCAAGGAACGTTACCCCAAATTATTTCTGCCTCAGCACACAGTCAGCCTGGTCCCAGGACAGGGGTGGCAAAGAAGCCGGTGACAGAGGAGGTGCTGGATAACCCCATGGCCGTCCCTCACCCTGTCCCCCAGGGCCCGCCCTGGGCCCCTCATGCTGCTGTGAGGGACAGCAGGAAGGCGGGAAAGCACTTCCTTTGCAGCCAATCCTAGGCTCCCACCTGTCTGCTCCTGACCAATCCTATGTGAAGACATGTTCCTGACCAATCAGGTGCTTCCACATGGCTGCCCCTGAGGGGAGGTGGAGGGCTGAGGGGAGCTGAGGCGGAGCGCCATGTTGGGAGGGCCCGTGTGGGGAGAGCCTGCCATGGCCACCAGGTTGGTTTGCCCACCCTTCTTTCCGCCAGTGCTGAAGGACGGGTAAATGGCATCTGGCTGTGCAACTAGGTTCATATGGTGACTGGCAGAGGTGTCCCTCCGGTGTCTGACTGCCCTTTGCTGGGCTGAGCTGCACTGCGATTTAAACAAGAGGGTGGCTGACTGTCTGCTGGCTGTAGTGAGTGAGGCACAAGGGTGTGAGGGGACAGTCCCCTCCTCAGAAGACATACAGACTTGTTACAGACTCAGGTCCACTGTCTGGGGCTTTATGCTGTGACAAAGCCATTGCAGGCAGTCTGGAGGAGAGTCAGGACTGTAGAATAGCTTTTAAAAAGCTTAGAAGAGGCTGCTATGAGTGGGAGTTGCCTTTTGGGCTACTCTGACTTCACAGGAAGTTGGTCTGAAGTTTGCACACCAGGGACCCAGGTATCAAGGCCTTAACTCTTGTTTTCCTTGTTCCAGGTGGTGCACAACCTTGAATTTGGGTGGATGTTTTTGCTTTGGTGCTGACGGCGATGTCTTCCTTTCAAGGCATTTTGATACTGGCAGTGTTTGAATGGCAGACCCAGGAAAGCTGACCACGCAGGTAGTGTACACAATATACTTCTATCTAATATATAGCTCTCTATTTTAATTTCCTTGGGTTTCTTCTTTATTTTCATCATCTAATGCATTTTGCAAGCATGACTCTCCTGCTCTGAAAATAATCTAATACTGCAATACAACTACAGAAATGCAGGCTGATGGAAAACATTAGCAAACTCCATTCTGGGTGAATCCAGAAGTCCCAATGAAGGCAATGTAGCTGTGTTTTCTTAAAATGTTGAGTCCTGAATATGAAGGGTCAGAAAATAAGTTGTAGAGCTACAGACTGGTAAAAGGCGTCCTCTTTAAAAGGATTTTCTTAGAAGTTTAAGTGATAAATCTTTGTCCAACACTGTAAACATTTATTGTGTTCATTCCAGCTATCAAACTCATCTGAGTGGGATTGCATCCATTATATTGGTATTACTGGAAGTGAGTTAAAAAATGTGCTCCCTCAAGCTGAACTCCCACTCATCTGCCTCGAATTTGGAGGCCAATCGCCTTGGAGGTCCCATATAAAGTCTATCTGTAATGTTCCTCAGTGCATCATTCAAGTGCTTTTTATAATACTAAGATACACATTTAGCAGGGAGAAGGAAACAAACTCAGGGAAAATACTAAGATTTGGTTGAACAGTAAACTCTATAGCAGGAGTTTATCCAAACTTTGATTTTGCCCTTTATAAACCACTAAACTGGACCTAGAGTCAGAGTGAATCCTTCTCAAATTCTAAGGCTCAGTTTGGTGTGGAATTACCTCAAAAATCTAACGCAGGCCCTGGGTTAGGAAAACCCTTGGAGGCAATACTGGCACAGCTTGAGCTAGCAGGAGAGCTAAAGAAGCAGAAGGAGCTCCTGGGCGCTGCAGCCTCCTCTGTGAGTGATTATTATTAAAACTTCTGCAGTTTCTTTCCTGAATCTCATCCTGAAAACATGTCACATGAAAATGGGGTATTCTACCTACAGAATGAGACTATAGAGACTTATAGGAAGATGAAACACAGTTACAGGAGGGAAAAACAGAATGGTTGAAAGTGGAAGGGAGGGAGGAAAATGGCTGCTGTGAAAGACAGTTAAAACCACTTAAAATATTCCTGCCCCCATCCAGCATCCTGGCTCCAGCTCTGTGTCAAATCGTTCTTTGGAAAAAAAGCCAGTCAGAGAACATTCCTTCTTCAGCCTGAGCGGGTGCGTTATAAAAATGGAGAGTAGAATGTAAATCATTCATGGAGACAGGGAAATAAATAACCCTTTATGCCCATATAAATACTGATCAGATGTTCATAAGAGGAATTTACATGGGGTTTTATTCAGTACTGTCAGCCATTCCTCTGTCTTCCATCATTCCTGCCGTGAAGACAATTCAAAATATGGTGGTGAAGAGAACAGCCTCTCCACCAGTTGATCCACAGCACATCATGTAAAACTTGCCCTCAGTGCTGCTGTTGTTTTTATTATGGCTCTTAGCTGAGTGAGATCATTCTTCCTGGTTTGCCTCCCAAGAAATAATGGGAAGCAGAGTGTTTAGCCAGTAGATTGATTCAGTGATCTATTAGTCTAATCCTGACTCTGCCAATCATCCATGAGGTGACTGCAGGCAAATCACGTCACTTCTTTGTGACTCTGTTTCCTCTCTGACCTTCTGTCTGTCTTGTTTATTTGGACTGTAAGTTATTGAGGGCAAGGGCTACCTCTTGCTGTTTGTATGTATGTACCATGTCTCGCACACTGGGACCTCGGCGGTGGCTTAATCTCCAAGTGGTGCTGCTTGTAAATAATAACATGCAGCTCCTTCTCTAGGAAGTCACAAAAGAGAGTGGGCTGGCAGACGGTTGTATAAACTGGTGGCAAGCTAGAAAGAAATGAGGAAAGCCTCTAACATGAGCTGTTTTGCTAGGTGCTAAACAAACACAGAGCAGAAAGATATTCCCTGCCCCACAGGTCCCGATGTAAGGCCATCACGAGTGGCCCTGAGATCTCAGCACCTGGATGTTTCCTGAGCATCAGGGTCTGAGCTGGATGCAATCATGAGGCAGATCCATGCCATGTGGCAAATGGAAACTAAGGTGACTTGCTTGGCCCAAATTAGGGTAAATGGTGTGATGTTATACTGCAACTACCGTGAACAAGGAGTACAGCTGAGGAGCTCCTGCACGCCAGGTGGAAAGCTGTGGTAACCCAGCCTTGGGTTGTTCAGCTGAACCCTCAGGTTATGTCTATTCTTTCTAGAAAAATTAGGCTGAAGAATCTTATGGTTTAGGGGAACTCCGCACGGTGGGAAGATTCATACCTATCAGCAGGGCTATACCAGAAATGTTTTTCATCAGTGGCAATACTGTCGCTTCCCAAGGATCCTTTTAGCCATCGGTTTGGTCTGGAAGCCCCTCTTTTAGGTACAGGGGTGACACCAGCGTTAGGTAAGTTCGGTTGTACTTGTCATTCCCTCGTGCATACTGTTGAAAACTTGTTCATTCTTTCACATACGGCTTTTTTGAACAGCCTGGTGCTTTTTCAGAGACATTTCAGGTTCAGATTTTGGAAATATCTTAAAGTTCTCTCTGTTCTGTGCTGGTGGAAGTCAGGCCTGCAGATTGGGCTGTGAGTTCTGCAGTGGAGTGAAGGATTTTGTTTGCTGCTCTGCTCATGTCTGGCTGATTCCACTTTAGTCCCTGGAAAAGGCAGTCTAAAATGTGGAAAGAAAGAGGCTGATCCTGTATTGTGCTCCATAGCTTTTAATAAGAAATTTAGCGTGTTGCCTTGTTTATGGACTCAGCATCATCTTTCAGAGACTCCTGTTAATTTTAAGTATAACCTAATAGTTAGGATTAGTTTTGTTTTTTGAATCATCCAATTTCTGGTGATTCTGAAAACAAAGTTTGACCCATCAGATGCAAATAAATAACAACTCGTGTCCCTTTGTTAAAAATGAAATAAGAAAATTGAAATATGATGTTTTCCTCATGGGATGATGCATTAAAAATGGAGCTAGGGATAAAGGGGTAAAGGAAGTAGCTACTGAGTTCCAGGGTGATAGACTCATTCTCCGTGGGGTGGTGAAGATGTTTTGTAACACACAGAGAAGAGTGAGCTACATTTACCCCTTCCCAAATTGCACTATCCTGAAAATACAGTGTAAAAGTTCAAATAAACCCTGATGTTTTAGGTGGATCCTGTGGATCCGTGTTAACAACCATTTGAAGAGGCCTCAAAAAAACCCAACCTAGACTGTATCCAGGTTCACTATTCAACAATATCTCCTCAGAAATGCTTCCTAATGGTGTAAACAGCATCAACTTTGGTAGTTATTTATGAAGACCACAATAAACCACAGTTCTGCATTCTGCCATAGCCCTTTATACCACATTCCCTCACTGGTGGGACGGGCACTGCCCCATGTATGCCGGCAAGGTTCTGAAATCACAGGGTATGTGTAGATTATAGAGCAATAATTTGGGTAATGTTGTAATCTTGATGAATGGGAATTGATGCAAGCAGTTCCAGTGATTTTAATGGGACTAACATTCCTAAGAAGGAGATTAAACTCAACTCTCCAGTTTTAATTATTGGGTACATCACTTTTTTCTTTGTCATCAATTTTATTTGGTACTCGGTCAGGGAGCATCGATAAAACGGCTGGCCCACTCTTCAGGCCGGCTGGTGAATATGGGCTAGTGACAGAGGCTTACGCCTCTCATAGGGACAGGTAAACTGGCCGTGTGGGTTTTGATAGTCACCTCCAAAAGGCAGTACGAGCTCATGTAGGTATTGCCCAGACTAGACAGACAGAACAGAACAACCCAGTAAACACCAGCTACTTCTTTCTATGCTAGAAAATAACGTAGGGAAACGTTCTCAGCTTGCAAAAATTAGAAATAGTTCATTGAAAAACTTAAGCTTATTAATTCACTTGAATTTGATGGTGCTCCACTTAAGAGGACAATCTGCTCCATCACTTTTTCTAGTGTTGAAGAATGACAATATTTGGAAACTAACAGATGTGCACTACATAAAGCAGACACACAGCTAAACATCTGGGAAGAATTGGTTTGAAAGTTAAAGCAAATCTAACCCTGAAATCCAAACTCTGATTAAATTTTAAAAGGTTTGATAAATAGCTTTTAAATTAATTGTGTATGTATATGTCTATGTGTGTGCTTTATTTCTTGGTATGTTTTCTTATAAGATGCTTTGCCTAATATTGGAAATAATTATTATCTTTTTCTGAAATCTGTGTATTTTCACTTTTAGTTCAGGTCTTGCAGAAAAGTAAATCAGATAGAAACATAAACATTAAATACAGTAGTTAAATATAAAAATTTAAGTACCTTGAATCAAAAATAATAAGATCATTGCTATGAAATTAGAAGAGACTCATCAAAGTAAAAGTAACGGTGACTAAGGACTATGAAAATATAAAGGGATTAACATATGTGGTAATAGGGCAATTAAATCCTTAGCTTTTTCACTGTGATGATTTTATAGCATCTTCTTGCTGCTGCCAGTTTGGAAGCTGCCAGCAAATATTTTCTTAATTGCAAAAGGAGACAATATGTGTCCCACTGTTTCATTCATAACATTTGATTAAGCTAAAGAGGCTGCACTTCTATTTGAGAGAACAAAGAGTTTGAGATGGAAATAGCAAAGACACATTGTGCGTTTGAAAAAAGATCCCGGGAACAAATGATTAACCAGAAATTTTACAGGGAAAAAAAAAGTCTACTTGTCTTGACAGAATAGCCTGATCCTGTAATAAACCCTCCCAAAGTCAACAGTTCATAAAGTCTTTTGTTCTAGTAAAAGGGTCTTTAATTTTTAACACAAACTCACACTTTCGTATGCATGAGCTTAAGTAAAATTAGAAGACATGTATATAATAGGATTTAATGGATTATCATCTGCATTTTCCAAAGATGTCAGCTTCTCGCGGCTCTGATGGAGTAGCACTTAATGTAAATTTAATTTGAAGTGATGTATGGAGGGCTTGAGGTGGTACTCTGTGATTCCCTAACTGCCTGGAGAGGCTCTGTGGGTAGCATCTGGATTTGGCTGCTCCACATGCCCAGCAGCATCTACTAACTAGGATTAATGAGGTGGCCTGTTCACCAGTGATCCAAAGGAGGTATGCTACATTTACTCCCAACAATATGAATAGGAGGGCCAGTTTCCTTTGGGGGCACACTGTTTGATGAAACTTAATGATAGTCTTGATATTAGGTGTAATAAATATACTATATAGAAAGGACTTTTGCTTTGTCAGATTTAAATGTTATTTAATCATAAAGTGGTGTTTGGCTTAGCAGGGCTGAGTTGAAGATTATAATGGCCTCTTTAAAGCTAATATTTTGCCTAAGTTGGGGAAAAAAGGTACCAACTTAAAAGATGTAGCATTTACCTTTGAGACAATTTTTTTTTTGTCAGTTTGGGGAGAAGGGGGAGAAAATCTCTGCTTGCTTGCAAAGTTATGAGACGGTCTTGAAAAATATCATTGCACTTACCTCAACGTGTTTATGTAGAAATTGACCGCTGTTAACTTTTAGGCAAAACTTCTCGTGTGGTCTCTGCCTCGTTTATGCGTCAGAATTGTATTTTGCCTTTGTGTCTAACTGAGCATTGAATGAAATCTCAGCTAATTTCAAATTCCCTTTGTCATCATGGTTTTCAGCCAAAAGTCTATAATAAATGGTCAGAAGATGAGCTGAGACTGAATGAATAGTGAGTGGTATTCATCAGCCAAACATAGAGTCCAGATCCAATTATATGTATTCATTAAGTGATAATGATATCATGGTCTTTAACTAGGAAGAAAAGAGTGTAATTGAATAATAACAGTTGTACAATCCCAGCGGAACACACTTTCCATCCCAGCACAGCGACCCTCGGGGATGATGCAGAATTGATGGAATTCTATTACTCTTTGATAGATTTATTATGAAGGGCTGAGTGGACTTGCTACTCCACTTTGTCACTCACACTAATCAGTATCGTAAGGCCCCGAGCGTGCAGGCTTTTGTATCCCTTTGACAAAGACAAGGTTAGGGGAGGATGACAGACACCCAGACCTTTACAAACCCATACCGCAAGATGAAATGGGCCAGCTGAGCTCTGGGCTGGGACAGAATTTTAATTTGTTTATCAATGGCTCACATGTGCAACACCATAAGGATATTTGTCAGAGGAGTAACACTGAAGCTAAACTCTTTTGTTTGGCAAGTGGAGCTTGGAAAAATATTTATTGAACTGTAAAAAACAGGGTAAATGAAAGGAAGGTGAAAAGTCTAAATGGAGTGGAAAATAACTTGCATTACTGTGCATAAAGTATAAGGAGGATGGTTCTCTTTGTCTGTTTTTGTTTGTTTCACTTGAAAGAAATTTACTCGCAAACTGCAGTCTGATCTCTTGTTGGTTTAGGTTCTGGGGCGGGGGGGTACTCAGACAAAACAGAAGTGGGCAAAATGAATTTCATGTGTTGTTTTTTATTGTTGTTTATTTATAAGAAGCTTCCAGTTCAGACAGATGGATTGCTCTCCTGCTTTTTCAGCATTAAAAAGCAACAGCACAGTAAATAAAATACCATGGCCTTAAAAGCTGGAACTTGTAAATACAGTCTTGGATTTCTAAAAACAATCTCGTATGTGTTCAAGTGTGGCCGTTTCTCTTATTCATCGGTCCCATTCAAATTCAGGCAGTGGGCTCTGTCAGCATGGTCACTGGCCATCAGAGCCGTTGGATTTGGAGAAACAGACGATTTGTTATGTTTCTGATCCGAACAGGGGCTGCAACCAACATTGGCATAAACAAGGCGTTGCATGGGAGGCTGCTGCCAGGGTTTGTTTTTTGTCTGTGTTGTTGAATGATAGATATTTCCATCTTTTTCTTCTCTCTGAATTGCTTTTTCTTTTTTTAGTGCAGCAGCATTCTGCATTCTAAGAGGGACTTGACAATTCAGAGTCTGGGTTCAGTGTCCCTGTCCATAAAAACTCAGAACTTGGAGCGGTGCTGCTGTGCTGTGTGGGTTTGCCATGCCAGCTCCTCTGTCTCTGGTGGGGATCTATGTCAGAGGCAGCACAGTCAGCTGTGACTGTGGCAGCGACTGGCTTAACTGGCTCCGGGGTGACCATGCACCACGGACAACAGCAAAGCAGAAACTGGGGTACTAGGGACGGGAATGGGAAAAATTTAGCAGAACATTAGTTTCCCACCTCTTGTGCTGTGGATTCTCTCTAGGGCTTTTCTCCCACAGAAGCTCTTTTTTTTTTGCTTTTTTCTCTCCAGCCAAAGGCACAGTTGTGTGGATGTGTCTGTGAAGCTTGGTGGCCCTGCTGGGGCTGGACTGCTGGACTGCTTCGTACATCTAAACGGCAATCTGAAGGGGCATGTGGAGCGTGGGAAGACATGCCCACACTGGTTATTATCTTGCCAACAAAATCAGTGAAGGGAAGATGACCCTGGGTTGTACCATATGCTGCAACCACAGCACAGAGCTATTGGTTGGCTGGTGCTTGAGGCTGGAGCCCAGGCAGAAGCCCAATACCACATCAGCATGACTACTGTGTGTTTTCTGTTTGTCTCTCTTGTTCCCCCTGTACAAGTAATTCTGAGGCCTGGCAGTGGACTTTCACTCTCTTCCAGCCACATTCACATACTCTGTGCTTACTGGGGTTCAGTGGAGTCCCTGCATTTGGTTAAGGTGCCAGTGTCTAAATATTTCAGAACTGAAAATGAATTCTGCAGTACAAATAAGACCCACCGTGACAACAGCCCTTCCACGTGATTTCCTTTGTGTGCTACAGCTGTGTGTCTCCTGCTGGGTTGGATGGTGACTACTTGCCCACGCAGGTGTTTTTCTGACTTCTTCACATCTTGCACAGTCATGGGAGGAATGAGCAGGGGGTAGCATTTTGCATCTCTTTTGCAAGAGGATGCCCAGCATATCAGAGTGCAGGAAGGGTAATCCTTTCCAGTGCCGTGCATTGTGGGAGTTCACAAGTCTCTGCTGCTCTCCAATCTCTCTCAGGGGCTGGCACAAGAGCCTATGAACAGCCACTTCCTATCCTGCTCCGCTTTCCTGCTCCGCTTTGGCACATGGATCAACAGGTGTAATAGAGTGGAAGGGGGTGTGCAACACGGTCGCTCCCACCGAGGATGGCTTCCTGCAGAACAGATGTCATCTGCAGCCCATCTAAACCCCTCGGTGTCTGGCCAAAGACACGAGCAACTTGCAGGCAGGCACAGTGCCTCCCAAACAGATGGGCATGAGCAGAGGCAGGCCAAGGCCCACATGTGAACACGAAATACGTTGGAGGCGGGCAGTATGGGCAGCCAGGAAAGTCACAGTATCTTTCATTCCGAACTCCTCTACAACAGCAGCAACACCAGGTCCAGCTTAGAGGTGAGTTAGCTCGCAGAGCAGAGAGGGGAGGAAGGAGGAGTACAGAGCCAGGCAGAGGATTGTCTGGAAGAAAGGTTTTAACGGTGTCATCACTCCTGCTCCAGCTAATGCCAAGTTGTGTGTACAGAAGAGGCCAGAATAAATGTTGTAGCTTAGCAGTATGAGTCCTGTTTCTGTGCTTTGCTGAGCAAAGTTATTGTAACGAGAAGAGGTGTATACATAACCTGAGCAGGCTTTGATAGAGGACAAGAGGAAAATAATTTGCATGGAAAATCCAGCATTAAAGCTGCTGTCAGATCACAGCTGTCACAGTGAATCCATTCACTGCAGCATTTCTTCTACAGTTCCAAACAAGGAAGTGTTTTGCAATTAAAAAAATGTGTTTATTAAAGAAAAAAGCTCTGGAATAAGGAAGAGCAACTTATGGTCAATAAAAAACAGCCAACAGTGCCATAAAAATGTTTTAAACAAAATCTGCAGTCCATCAACTAGAAAAGGAAGATGTTCCAGGAAGGAAGTCTTGTTGGTTCTTTTCTTGGAGGGTTTCACTTTCAAATGGAGGATCATTTTCCATGCAACATCCACTGTCTGTGCGCTTGCCATGTTTTACTCCCCAGTGTTGGCAGATAACAGACAATTGCATGAAACTCATCATATGAGTAGGATCTTTGTGTTGCAGGGTGGGAATCACAAGCCAGATTGCTAATTCACGCTCTGTGCTCCAGGAGGAGGCAATGGGTTGAGTCTCTTGGCACTTACATCCCCTGAGGTCAGTGGAGCTGCCCCAGTACTCACCACTGTAACCGAAGGCAGAATCAGGCCACTTAGATCTTCACAGGCAGCTCTCACCTCCGGGTATATGTGTGGTTAAGGAGATACCAACGGGAGCAGTGACGGGAGTGACTCAGCTGGTTGTTCTTTCGTGGGAAATATCAAAATAATGATTTTATATAGACCATATATTTTGTTACAGGTTGGGGTCAAGCCCCTTTGGAAACAAGGATTCACATTCTTAGGAGAGTAGGGCTGTAAGTAACACTCTGCTGATTTGGGTAAGCGAGGTGCCCCAGCACTGCTGGCATGGCTGCTGCAGAGTCCATATGCTGCAGCTGAGTGAGGCAGTTCTGCCAGGAAAATGGTGTGGAACCTGTTCCTGTGTGTGTCCTGGGATTTACTTCCCATGAGACAGTACAGTGTACACTAGCTGACTTATCTGTGAACCATGGAAACATTTTGAAAAGGTAAAGCAGACAGTACACTGAAGAATCATTTGTCACAAGTAATTGCAGGCAGTCAGAAAGAGCAGAGAGAGTATATGAATCATGACGTAAAAACAGCGAAGGGCAGGCGTTTAGTCTGGTCTGTGGCTATAAGAGCAGTGACACAGGTTAGTCCTGGCATGATATACAAATGTTACGTGCAGAGGGACAAGTACAATGAATAAAGAATTTCCGTTTTCTCATTATCTCATGCAGCAGAGAGGTTTTTTACTTCACACATAACTCATAACTTTTAGTAGGCAGAAGATGGCTACATTGAATTAGTGGGAACATTTTGTTTCCTGAATTTAAATATTCTCCCTGTGACAATTTATTTCCAGCATAAAATCCTGGTAGGATGCACAGAAGCAGGGAAATTAGCCCAGCCAGCCATTTCAGCTGGCCAAAGCCAGGACTACTATCCTCTCCACCGCCAAAGCCCCAGACACAGACCGAGTCTGGCAACCAGGCTGTTGGTAACGCTGACAGACTACCAGGCATCGGTGAGCAGAATGGGTTGGGTTCAGCAACTATAAGCAGGACAAGAGCTCTCAATAAGATCGTTAGAAAAATAGTAGTGTAAAGAATTAGAAACAAGGCCAAATATTTTTTAAAAACCTTTTGCTTTGCAGATCAATGCTTCCATTCTGAAACACTAAAAATAATCATATCCATGTAACCTAGATGAGGAGAGAGGTAGAATTTGGACCTAGTGTCAAACCCATCCTTCAAAAAGGAGCAGCTGAGAAATCATGTACAATGCTATTGCTTATGAATTTGTTATAAAGGTAGACGATAGTGGGAACTCCTGTTCTTATGTCTGCTTCAGGAATTTATTATTTATGGGCAAACACATGTATGATACATAATAACTTTTAGTTGTTCTGTAATTCTCTTCACTCAGACATCTGAAAATGATCTGTAAATGTGGGTAGAATTATTAGCTCCATTTTAGAGGAAGAGGAATTGACCCCATGCCGCTGGCTGGCAGTGGTCCACAAGGTATGGCTGGATGGAGGTGCAAATGTAGCACCTCAGAGTTCCAGAGCAGAACTGGACAAAAGGTCTCTGAGTGCAGGATAAATTGATTTCACTCCAGTTTGGGTTAACTCCATGGATTGAGACTTCTGATTCACAGTCCCATTTGGATTTAGGCAAAGCAGTTGTAAAGGTTATCATCACCATTTCTCCACCACGAACAGCTGACAGAGTAATTTTTCAGCCTAAAATACTTGCGTAATCATATGAATAACAAAAATACCTTTAAAGTATCTTTAAACTGCTCCAGCATGACTCTGCAGAACTCGCAAAGTAATGCTCCCGGTTACTGGCACCTAAAACATGAAGAGCTCTGCAAAGCCTGTAAACCATGTCACCCTGCAGTTAACAGGTGCCTGCTTCAGTGCAAGCAAGATGTAAACAAATGTGGAGTCCTCGCACCATGTGGCAGAAGTTCCTTGCAACTACAGTGTTCTTAGGACATGAAACACTGGAGGCAGCACCAAACAACTGATCCTTGTCTTTGACGACAGTACTTTTGATGAAAGATGAAGACTTTGATGAAGACACTGAGAGTTCTGCTTGTTTTCCTGTCTGAGTGTTTCCTTGTGCCACTCCGTAGGTTTAGCCACATATGCTGTAGAGTGCGTATGTCTCTGTAACAAAGCAGTTAAGAAATGTAACACATCCAAGAGTCCTCTTCCTCCACAGCCCACCAAAAATAAATGGCACTGGGGAGTGGCAATAGGAAACGAATGGCTGGGATTGATATCGTGGGTCACAGAGTAGTTTATCAATTGTCTCAGTGATTCAAGTAAATGAGTAGCATAAGCTGAAACCTCTCATTTTCAAGTGAAAATGGGAGGTAAAAAAGTTCCCAGAAAGTTGAATATCCTGTTTTGACATTTTCAGAGCAAAAGTGGAAATTTCAAATGTTGCAATTACTTTTCATTACAAATATTCAAATTCTGTTTTATATTTAAATGTTGTTAAGAGATAAAAAGGTCAAATTCTAAAAGGCCATGTTAGAATTATTGTTTCCATTTTGCACTGAAACTATTTCCCACATTGTACAAATTTTCCTTCATTGAAAATTTCAGGTTTCATTTCTGATCATAACAAAGACAAATGTTCAAACTTCCAATCCTTTGCTCAGCTCTGCCACGAGTCTCTTCTCTCCCTTTCCTCAGCATGGCTCTCAGCTTGAGTCGCGAGAAGCCCAATGGAAGCAGCCAGGAATTTTTAGGAGACCAACCAAGCCATGAATTAGCCTTTTTGGAATTCACAAGCAGAATTGATGAATCAAAACTTTTTGGTGATGGATAAAATAATAAATAAATCCTAGACTTCTTCAAAACAGACAGAAAAAAGCCCTCTCCATTTGTTTTCAGTCTGGTTTTCTCCATACTCTGTATAAAGCAAAACCCAGAAATTAGGAGTCAAGGATCTTTGCAGACATGTTTGTGCATTTGTAAACTGATAAAAACTGAACCTCTGCTTTAATTACCAGGCTTCCATTTCCAATTGTGAGATTATAGACATCAGTTCTTACAGCTTCACCTCCTTTCCATTTTGTCTGGAATTGGCTGTCATCTCATCTGTCCTCTCTTCTGAAACGCATGTTTTCCTGGCTGTGATCTTTGCTGTAATTGGGTTATTCTGTCACTGTTTCTGTGTTGGCTTACTGAGGTGGAGGGGTGTGTGTGTGTGTGTGTTAAATCTTGGTGCCTGCAAAAGACTCTGAAGTTCAGTGGAACTGAAGTCTCCCCCTCATCTGGGTCTGCGGTCTGTATAACATCCTGTAACCCAGCTGATTTTTTTTCTTCTCATCCATCTCATGTTTCTCCTTTGTTAAGCAGTTGGGATAGCTACCTTTGAAGTGAAGGATCAAGCTCAAAATCTTACTGTTTTACAAGCGAAAAGAGATTTGGAATGTAATGTCTTTTTCAGTCTTAACAATAACATCACTGCCAGCAACTCTATAACAAGGGCTGTTATACTCCCACTCCTGCTTAGTGGCAGAAATTGGTCTGTTTTATGCTCCTGCTCAGACATTCCCATTCATCTCTGCCTCGCTTTTAATGGCCCAATCCGTACACTCTCGTTAGTCAGTGTTTACGTTCATGGTCCATTTGGGTGGAACGATTTCTCACCTGAGAATTGCACAGCCCTCGCTTGGCTTAGGTTCTGTGCGCTCATTGTATTTTATGCTGAATCTGGCTATGGGTGGCCTTGTGTGTTAAGATACTGGTGTGTGTAAAGTTGAGTGCTGTTGTGGCAAACACTACCTTGGCTGGCACACCACAGACAGTAGAGGCAGATCCTGCAGCCTGTCACTGTGATGCTATACCCTGCTTGTGAAAAGGTCCCTATGCTGGTACCACACATGGTGTAAACTGGTGTACTTTCCCCCCAGGACTGCTTTTGAAAGTGCCCCGGGGGTAATATAGACAGTCTATGCCATGTAAATAGATGAAGGTTATTTTGTGTATCAGAACATCCCATTTTTGAGGACTCTAGGAGAAAGCTGGGAAAATAGGTGGAAGAAAAAAAGGATGAGAAAAGACTTTCTGAGCTTACTGTAATGTATCTTTGGGGGTTTTTGGGTTTTTTTTTTTTTTTGCTTGCTTTTGAGGCTGCTAAGCACTCTTTCCTTTCCAGCTGTGGAGTTTTCCAACCTTACATGAAGCTGAAGAAATGAGTTGATAATTTTATTGCTAGCAAACAGCCCATCAGAGATGGCTTTTGAAGATAATCAGAACACAGAAAATCAGATACTCACCAAAGGGTGGCTGAATCAGGCACCTGCAACATACATGAACCCCAGTAACTGTAACAACTGGGACCATTTTATTTCAGTCAGCTGTTAATTCAAAGTTATTTGGATTTGGATTTTTTTTTGAGGGGCTCTTCTTTGTTTGCTTGCTTGTTTTCTAAATTGAAGTTTTTTTTCATTGCAGTTGGTTTAAATTGCAGCTCTTGATACGAATTAAATTTAATAAGATTTATTATGGGATAATCAGATTCCAAAGGACTATTGAGAATGTTTTTAAATTTAATAGTGATCTACGCATTGATAAACATACTCTTAATAATCAATTGGCCTTTAATCACAAAATTTTTTGCTGAAACTTCTGTGAAATCTTATTCAGATATAATTTAAACTAAATCTAATGGATACTCAAATACCTATTACTGTAAAACAGCGATTTATCTTGCCTAACCACTACTTACATGAATGATAGCACATAGCTTTTTGGTCTGAGTAGGTGAATGGCCTGGCAGGATCTAGGGCAAGCACTGCTGGGCGGATCTGATACAGATGAAGGGTGAAAAAGTGGGAAAATTAGGTGGAAAGATGGAAATTGCTGGTGAAGCTTTCACAGTGCTGACATTTTTCTAGTCATGGCTGCAAATGGGTATTTTGATTGTGTGTTCATGGTGAGTACTGCAGCCTGGAGAACTTTGTGCTGAGTGACATATTTTCTAGATTCCTTGCAATTGGGGAGGAAGGGAGAATAGAGACAAGACTTTACTTACCAAGGACCTGAGCTTCAAAGGTTATAACTTCTGTCGAGCATCTGTGAGGAGATAACAAGAGTGTCTACTTGACTCACTGACATATGCAAGGGTAGGTAGAGGAAACCCTTCTATGTGTTAAAGATAGTAGCCCTTAAGAAGATGTATTTTATTCATCCTCCGTCGGCTCCAGGCATGATATTGGGGAAAAGCAAGTATTTTGCATTTCAGTTGCCTACTTGGATTGTGTACTCTGAGGAGCAGACAGGCTGTTGCTACATACATGTTGAACACTTTGCATGCTTAGTTCTCTGCTCAGCCACGTCCTCTAAGTAGATTTATAATGCCAGTAATACTAGCAAGAGACTAAGGGCCAAACGAATTTCTGGCTCTCTTCCTGGGTTGTCAGTCTGGAGTCAGCTGTGACATTACCTTTTTCATGGTATGGTTCTTTTCTAGTACAATTATGAGGTGAAACTGCAGTGGATTTACTGATTTTATTTGATTTCTGTGAGTGATGTAGCATCTACTGAAGTAAAGACAAAGTCCCGTGAAGAGGAGCAAACCCAGGCTCAGAGCTGTTGATCTACCGCTCTGAGATTTGGTATTATTTTTTCCATTAAGGGTCTGGATGCCAAATGTCAATTTGTAACCATCTGTAGCTCCAAACGTGTAATCCATAAACAAACTCCTACTGCCTTCATTAAGACCTTGGGAGAACAAGCCCCAGTTATTAGGGGATACTTGAGAGAGGCAGCAAGGTCCAGTGCAGGGTTCTTAGCCATCAAAAGGGTCACCAAAGACAATTGAGGAGGTCTGAAAAAGGAAAATGTTATTATAGTCTGAGGTGAAGACTCTTCTTAGCCTTTTATTCTCTCGTCCTTCATGCGTAACTATTCCCTGTCAGCTTTGTAAAATACACGCACAAGCATGTTACATGACTTACTGTTGTTACCCTTGTTACGGGTGTAGTTTCTCACTCTTATCTCTATGGTAATGTTGTTACTAGAGCCAGAATAGGTGTGAATGACTAATCATGTGTCGTTGTCCCTCTAATACTAACTTACCCTTGCAGCCAGCAGCCGTGTTTGTGTTAGAAGCTCTTGGGATAAGTTCAAGGCTTTGGTATATTGTTAAGAATCATTGGATCTGAATGTATAGAAATTTGTTTCAATTATCTCAGGGTCAGAGGGGCTGCTACAAGCGCAACTGGTCTGGGTTATGATGTCTGCTTCCTCTGCAGATCATCAGCCTTCAGCTATGACAGCACAACTGCTGGTGTAATAAGTCATTAACCCAGCTCAGTCAGAAGTGATCCTGCTTCAAAGAACCTTGTACAAAATCTCTTTAAACTAAGCCAAATCATTTGACAGATCTGGACTAACTAGTGGCTTCCTGAACGGTTGTGTGGGCTTTTCTAAGGGGGCAATAATCTCCAGTGGGTGTTGAGGGAGTAGGAAAGTGCAGATGCTCCCTAGACTTGTCATAGCGTCTTGGTCCCGTTACCCTTATAAATAACACACTCTTTTCTTCTCTACAATGCAAAGAAAATGACCTGGTCTCAGGATGTCACAGGGACTGGCTGGTGAGTATTTACACTGCTCATACATTGCTGCCTGAAGGCTATATTTATTCCAAAGCAAATGTGTTGTCATTCCATATGCCAGGCTGTTCTTGAAGCTAAGGGACAGCTCACGCCCTGTAAGACATACTGTCAGGCATTACGAAGAGGGAGTAGAGACAACAAATACTTTGTTGGAAGGATCATTGAACTGCAGCAAGGGAAATTTGGAAGGTTTTAGCCTGTATTAAAAATAAATTTGTACATGACAAATGGTGACATTTATAAGCCATTGGAAAGGGCCCTAAAATAAAGAGAATGAAAGTTGAAAATACGAAGATCAGCCTGGAAGCAGATCAAGAGGGAAGATATCAATAGCAAACCCCTCCCTGAAATGCAGAGAAGTAATAAAAGAAGTCCAAGAACATTCCTATTGGTGGATTTTTTTGTTATGACCCTTCTCAAAACGTTTCATTTAGTTCTTCAGTTCTTTCATTTGGTTTGCTTTACAAAACAATGTTGTCTCACAGATGGACTGTGCATGATTCCAGGGAAAAGGTCAAAGCTTTCTAAAGCAAAACCTCACAGCTCGAGGTAAAGTCCCTCTGCCTTCAGCGGGGTTCCTTTGGGGTGTGTTCAAAGAGACTCTTCAGCCTTGTGTCGAAAGCTAGTAGAGGCTCAGCACATGTCCTCCATGGCTCTGCAAAGCCGTAAATATGGAGGCTTGGGCTTCAACCTCCAAAAGTAAGGCACAGAGTCTGGTTCCGTTCTGAGGAGATGGTTATAGAGATCAATGGTTTCACCCTGGGCATCTGGCATAGATCTGTGGCCTTGAATAAATACATCAGCCAGCAGTGCAGTACACAAGAAGCAAGACTTCAGAGAAATGCACTGGATTCTCTTCCTCCTTTGGCATCTTTCAGAAGAGTATGTGCTAAACAACCAATACAAAGACTGTCAGTTTTATACATGTACATATATGTGTGTGTATACACATAAATATGTTTTTCTATATTTATATGTACATGTATATATGTACATGTACTATCAGTGTAGTAATACAGTTCTTTAATGGGGAAGCACAAGATCAGCAGGGATATGTAAGAAGACAAAACTCCAGTTAACCTTCACAAACAGTTTGTGGATGTTAGGTTCTTTTTTTTTTACATGAAAGCCTTTGATTTGAGGACCACCTAGATCTGGTAAACATTAGTGGCAGAATAGATTTTCAGGAGGGAATCACAGAAATGGCATTGAAATCTAGACATTGTTAATAGTTATTTAGTATAATAAAATGCTAATTTTTTGAATTAAACAAAAGCATTTCAGATACAACTGAAGATTTTAAAAACTGATTGTGATCGGAGAAGGGACATTACTGACTCAGAGGCAGTCAGTACTTTCCTTTCTGCAGCTATATGTCCTAATGTCCTATAGCAATGCAAACAAATACCGGACAGGCAGCATCGAAATGTGAAACCAAAGTCTTGAAAACCTAGGGGACTAGCTTTTGATTTTATTTTAGATAGCCTTGGCATCGTGGCTACAACTGGATTATTACATTCACGCTTCCTGCATTCTTTTTGAGGTCTCTCAAATACATTTTTCACTTTCCCTCCTGAATAGCTGACACTGTTGTGGTATCACAGTATGCTGCTAAATAGCTGATCCCTGCTGCTCTGTGTGGGGCTGTATTTCTGGTGAATCCCAAATAAATCTTCAAATAAAAACCCCTGCATAATGTCAAATTATCATTAGTATTAAAGATCTGGAGACTCCATTAACAATATCATAAAACATCAATAACATGCCTGAAATTCTTTAAGGTATAACCAGGACCTTTCACTAAGGCAAGTCCCTTACTGGCACATCAACGGGCTGTGGAGAGAGAACCATACCCCACAGTATTTTGTTGTTCCCAAGTGAATCTTATTTCCTTGGAGATTTGAGTGTGCTTTAATTGGCAATTCTCTGTAGTTTCCAAGACCCATAACAATTTCTTCTCCCATTTTATTTTAACAATTCTGATAAATCATAACCTGGTGTGACTGGGAAGCCTCACAGCTATGGGGTTTGTAAGCACCGTGAAACTTCCTTTGCTGCTGGTTAGTACAGATGGAAGCAGAAGCAATCCAGAGCATGTCAAGAATCTGTCTCTCCCTTGCATGGATAAGCTTAATAAGGCAAACTTGTTGTTGAGGGAAGGCACTCAACTGATTCCAGAAACAATTAGGAAATACAGCAAACAAATAAGCCTTGGCAATACGAGTGACTCAGGCGACGGGCCTGATTCATATGCTAAACCCCACATTTTCCTTAGTTACAGACTTGTTATTACCTCACTGAGCCAGAGCAAAAGCTTTCAGGAAATCACTGCCCTTCACTCATTTTAGGAAGGGTTACAGTAGGTGTTCGGCACTACAGTAGGACTGTTAGAAGATGTGAGCCAGCTTTATCAAAATCACTAGAGAGTTTGGGGGCCCAGGCAGAGCAATCCTAAAAGGAGCCTGATTTTTTTCCGTGAAGGAGAATTTCCATGAATTTTAAAGTTACATTTGATACTGGGAGTGCATTTTGAAAATCTCGGCTCTGTTATTTGGCTTTTAACCAAACAAGCTACTAACTACTTTTTATTTTTCTCTAAAATAAGTTTTCCAAGCTCTTCATGGGTTACTCTTGCATGAGGTGTGATCAGTGCATCAGGCAGAAAAATTTGGAGCCATATTTGCTTTGTGACCATAGAAGTCACCTTGGCTTTATGTTTTGTTATTAGATCTTACCTGCAATTTTATAAGAGATAATCTGATGAATTTATGTAGTTCATTTTCTTTAAAGATATGTTGTATTAATATATATATATATAAAGCAAGGAAAGGGCAAGTGGGAATCCCCTTGTCTGGCCAACAGACTGTTCTGCTGCCAACTCTGTGAGTATTGCTTGAGTAACCAGAGACCAAAAATGATATTACATAGCCGTAATTCAGGATTAATCTACTTCAAAGAAACAAGACACTTGATTTTATATTGCAGCCAAAATAATCCCCAATATTAAGTTAAAAGGATATTAAGGGCCCCTGAACTGAGAGAGTCCTGCAGAAAAGAAAAGAAGATAATTATTTTATCTCTAAATGCTGTGCTGTAATATAAAAGGGAGCTAAATTAGAGTTGTTTGAAGCAAACTCAATTCTGGGATTCCTGAAGAGGAATGTTGGAGTCCATTATTTTAAAGTTTATTTTATCTCTGTGGTTTCCTGGGTTGTTAAATAGACAAACTGGTTCTGACTGGTCTTGTATGAAACATCACATAGCTACTGCTTGAGTTTGCCCAAAGAGCTCTTTAGATTCACCTCAGTGACTTGGATTCTGAGGCAATGGCTTGATTAATAACAGAAAGTGCCATCCCAACGCGTGAGCCAGCACAGTGCTGGAATGAGCCGTTCTTTGCCACTGCATTTCACAGATGCTTGCTGCGAAGAGAGGAATTTTGACATACAAGCAGCCTGGATTCCCCTCATGTTTCAAGATATGGTCACTGTCTTTTCCCCTGACTCTCTCATTTCAGCCCTGGCCACTTCTCTACTCTCTGTTTTCTTCTTGGCTTAGTCCTGCCTCTCCCAACCATTTCTTGCTTCTCACCCATTACTCCTTCCTTCTCCCCTCTGCTTTTTCCCAGCTTTGTCCTTACATGGAGAATTGCCTCTAATTTAATCCCAGTTTCTTCCTTAACCTTATGATCCCAGCGTATGAAGTTCTTCATCTAGTATCAGTCACCTTGTAGTGTTCCCACTACAGGCTGTCTTTTAATTTCCATGTTTTAGTCTCAGACTAGTTTCAAGCATTTAATGTTTCTGAAGTCTAAACATACTTTAGGAAAGTGTAAAAACATGACCGTGTAAACTGCCGCTGGGGAGAACACTTGGGTGAGATGTCTTCTCTGTCCCGTGGCTGTCATCTGGGTGTTAACCAGGAGGGGGGGATGTTCTATGGAGGACGGCGCAGGTACGGCTACTCAGCACTGCTGCTCTTCTCCGTCAGGCAACGGACGGGGGAAAAGCGTAGGGCAGAGTTGGCAGCAGGTCGAGAAGATCCCCAGTCTGTTGACATCTCTTTTTTTTCAGCTTCAGGCTGAAAACGTGGGACTGCTGGGCAGTGAATAATTAAGTAATTGTGTAGCTTTGCAAAAGCGTCTGTAAGAAAGGATGCTATCTGAGACCTACAGTAGTCGACAATGTCACAAGTACCAGGATTTCACAAGGCTTGAGGGCTTCTGTCACCATTGCAATGACTGTCCCAGTACAGAGCACTATGGAGAGCCTTTCCGGAGAGCCACCTGCACAGCCGTGGGTTCTGTTATTGAGGAAACTACACTGCCTTGACTCCCTTTCCCCAGCTGAGAGGGTCCAGAGCTGCACCCTTCCTGCTGTGCTCTTTCAGCCTTGTCACATGGACCGAACTGACATTGAGTAGCATCATGGTACAACCCTTAACCAGCTCAGCAGTGCTGGGGCTCAGCACAGGATGAGGCTGGGTGTGTTGGGGAGTCAGGCTGCCCCGGGGCAGGTCAAATCCTGCCCTCGCATGATGATAAAGTACGCATGAGGTTGTTTCTGTGTGTCCAAGATTGTGCTCAGAGGAGACAGTGTGATTTCAAACCGCTCACGACAGGAACCAGATGTGGTCCTAGCACTTCTTTATCAGTCAAATGCATTAGAGACAAATATAACCCAATTACAAAGCAGATAACCCACAGAATCAATTCGGATAGCACATAGGATGAAAAAATAATGTAGCTAAAAAGTCGTAAAAATGACTACTATTTGATTAGATCCAAACCAGTGGTATCAACTGATCTTCCTCATTTAACCTGTCTCCCCATCGCAGTACGGCCGTCATTTAGCTGCAGGGTGGATGTGTTCATAGCGAACTATTAATCTGCTTCAAAATGCCATAACATTTCCATGAAGAACTTCCTAATTTTTTTTTCAGAAATTAAATGTCTGTTTAAAGTTCATTCCCTCCTGCTGCAACTAATTGAAATGAGATTTGGTTTATCTTTATGACATGAAAATGAGATTGAGTTTCATAATAATAACAATAATGATAACTCTATAGATTTTAGGACTAGTAGTTAATAATTATAGTAATATGTGGAGATTAGAACAGAATAATGCAGCATAAACAGTCCATTGTTATTTGTTGAGGTGTGGGATTTGGCATCAGTTAATACAATTTTTCTTATTTTGGGTCTGTTTTCTGTTCTCATTGAATTTTAGTGAAGTGCATTAATTAATTTCACCCAGTATGTGATAGTTTAAGTAACCTTTTTTTGAACTAGTGAAATATCTAACCCATAAAAAAATGGATTTTAAGCAGGGAAAATTCTTGAAAAGCAAAATGCTAAGTAATATAAACATTCATCAGCCATCTATCCTCCTCACCTCTCCTGGGGATACATGATCAGTAGCTGGCCCTGCGAGCGACTGGAGCAGCGCTTCCTTCAATTTGAAGGTAAACCTGAAGGTCTTTCATTCCCAGCCAATGCATGGAAGTCAGCAAGGGAATGAAAGGATCTGTGCTTTGCCTGGGGATGAGCCCAGTGGCTGGCATGCCAGGGCAGAATTCCTGGGGACATTTCCTAGTTCTGTTTGAGGAAGGGTTTTTAATCTAAAGTCTTTTAAATGACCTAGAGCCCAAACCTGTAGAAAGCACTGGTAGAATGAGCTCCCTTTGGAAGAGATGTGAGAGTGGCTGGTGTACCAAACCCCTCTGCTAGAAAAGGGCAGGTCATTTTGGAAATGCTGGCTGTGTCTGTCTGTGTATATCTGTATATACACATCTACATGTAAAATACACATGTGTATTTTAATGGTTACTCAAAAATGTGTTTGCCACCTTTTGGTGGTTACACACGAGGAACTGTGCAACTGTTATGATTTTGGATATTTCAAAGCTTATGCTGCTTATTAAGATGATAATGATTCAAGGAAGAAAAGCGGGAATATACCCCTGGAAAATGAACAGGTACATCCCAGAGGAGATCTGCATGTTCACTTTCCCTCAAGGCAGTTTTCCTTCTTTGTTTTACCTTCTCTGGTTGTTTTTATTCACTGAAGCTGAAAGTCATACAACCCTCCATATGTGGAAAAATGTATCTGCCTCTGACTGTATTGCCTTTAACCATGCTGAGATTTACCATATAAATAACTACTGATTGCGGCGGGCTTTTCGGGAAGTGTTTAGTGTCAGTCAACAAAACCGTGGACCTTTGTGCTTTGAATTGTAATGCCTTCTTTCTTAGGATAGGAGTCAAAGAAAATGATCATTAGAGGAGTACTGTTAGGGGAGAGAGATCTCCGGCTTAGCTCTGCAATACAACACTACGCTGCCATGAGCAGGAGAGGTGAGGAGCTGGCAAACAGGCCCTGGGTTTATTTTTTAAATCAGTTATATTAGTCTATAGAAGAGATGGGAGAAAATCTGGCCAGTAGATTTGAGACTCCTGACACTTTATGAAGTTTAGATTTCTCAACCAAAACAGGAGAAAAAAAAAAATCCTCTTATATATGTCCATCCATGGTAGGGACAGATCAGATAGTGACTGTAAAAGCTCTCAAGCACACTTAGATTAAGGACCTTTTTACTTTGGGGACTTACACGAGCCCCTCTGTGTGCCTCAGAGTAGGAAAGCAGAGGCTGAAGATCTGATCAGGATGGGAGAGGGCTGGTCAGGAGGGAAGCTGCCCATGTGGTGGTGGCTTGATGGCTTGGGGAGGAAGGGAATTACTGTTATTGGAAGTCGGGTCTCCAAGGGGTGTGAGGCTGAGCCCTTTTGGGAGGGAATGGTAGGAATTAGTTGACACAAAGGACAATTGGCTGTAATGGCTCTTTCAGATGGTTATGTTTTATTGTGTAAATGTATGTTTATAGGCTTTTTAAAATGCAGATTAAACACCTAGCACTGCATTTAGACTTCTGGAAGAAAGCACCATCATTGACTTAACAAACCACTGCTCCCTCTTTTAAGCTGATGTGTTCCCTCATGCTCAAATGTGTTTGAGCAATGTTTAATGTGTGTATTGTGTAACCAAAGTAGTCCTGATGCTGCTGACGCAGAGCTATGGCATTAGAGGAGATACATCCTTGAACAGCATCTGTGAAGAGTCTTGGAGGATATAGACCTAAAGATTGCCTGTATTATTGCGCACATGGTTTTACGATGGAAATGGCTGCGCTGCCATTGGAAGCCAATTTATTTTGTTTAATTGTAAGTGCTGCCTTACAAAGTGCAGTTTGGATTTTGTCTGTGCAAGTTCACTGACATTAGTGGCACCAAGTAACTTCAGCAGGTGAGGGGGTTTTTTGAGAGTCTTTTACACATGCTGTTCTGCTTCTGGAGCTGCAATCTATCTACTCCTGCTTTTACTGCTGACTCATGGCAGGTTCAGTGAGGAAAACCAGAGGCCTCTCTTCTTTTATTATTCCTGTGATTAGCTTATAGTATGGACAGGATGGCTCAAATCATCTCTCATGACGGTGGAAATTAGAAAGAACTCCACTGAAGTGATCGGACGGACAGACACTTCCCACTGGCATCAGGTCGGCTGTTTGCCAGATATTGTCCTTAAGAACAGAAATTAGCTGTCAGCAGAGGGAGTTAAAAGAGGTTTCTAATTAAGTAAAAGAGATCCTTTATTCTTTGGGACTTAGTTTCTAAATAATGAAGATGATTCTGGCTGTCCTGTTGTGGTAGACTGAGGAAACAGGTCCAAATATTTCTCTTAAACATCCCCCCCCAGTTTAGGGGACTCAGCAATGCTGTGCCTTCTCCACATCATTCCCCATCTTGTGTCTGTGCTACTGCCTGAAGCGTCCTCTTTTCAAGCACGATTGTGCTCAGCACCTTTCTGAAGGCTTAAAAAGATTTTTTATCTCTTTAAACCATTCAACACCGTCCTCCCAGGAAGTTTTGCAGAAGGTGAGATTGAAATGGTCGCGATGGCTTCTGTGGGAGCACATGGGGACCACTCTGTCCCTTCAGACCAGCCTGTCTATCCTGGCAGCCCTCTCGCTCAAACCCAGGTCTCTCACACGAAGCGAGAGCACAATCAATAGGCCACAAGGGCAACCCCAGAATAAATTTTCAAAGACATGTTCTTAACTGTCTTCACAATAGGACGTATAATGACAGCGCTGACATGGAACAGCACTGAAAGACTTCTGTAATAGGGCTGGTCAATTTTTTTCTGTGTTTAAAGGAAAATTAGGTTTTCTTCTACGAATATTTTTCATGACAGGTGCCCACTTTCCTCTAAGCACGACAGTGTCTTGTTAAAAAACAACACTTCCAAACTGATGTATCTAATTTGAAAATGAATGTTTTTCATTTTTGTTACCTGACAAGAAGTAGGAATTTTGCCAGGAGAAAACACTGATGGAGATAGAAAAAAGACATAATTTTCTTAGGAAACAAATTACTGTTTTCTGTTCCATTCTGCCTTATACCTACACCTGCAGACAGCTGCTTACATCATGAGCACCAGTAATAAGCATTTTAAAATTATGCTGTCTTTTAAGGAGACTGTGTGTAAAAAATGCTATTAAGTATTTTTATATAAAAATATTATTAAGCATGGCTAGTGCGCATGGGAGTTCCTAGGACATAATCAGGGGAAGTGATAGAATGAAACCCAAAAATTCATAATATGAATTAAAATTCTGTCAAGAAACATGGCAAATTAGCCCACTCAAAGCTCCGTGGTCTCATGGAGGTTGCAGGGTGCTCACTGCAGCCAGTTAACACTTGGGATGTCTGTGACTGTAGCACACTCATGTATTCTGTTACAGAGATCAGAGCAGAATCCAGAACAAGACCAGTTCCATCCCCACTGGTGTAGGTATATATTTGTCAGTGGTTTTTTTAGCAGCTGCTTTGGGAATATCTGGGAATTGGTGTTGTGTCTGCTCACCCATCGCACAGGAGGTGTGAGTGAAGCCTGGAGGATGGCCTGAGGAGAGTGCTTGGAGAGATCTTGTATGATGTCACTTGTGACTTTGTGCTTCTAGGCTTGCATCATCCTGAACTACTCTGGCTGTAGTTGCATAATTACCTATTTCTGATACCTTCTGAAGAGAAAGAGAGAAAAGTAGCTAGATAAGGGACAAATCGAGCTGTAAGAGTCCTATCTGTCCCCCATAGGTGATGCAGGCATGTGGTTGGTTGTTCCGCATCATATTTGGTATTTTCAAAAATGTTTGTTGAAACATATGGGACTCAAACTACATGGTAAATCTTTGAAATGATGTTGAAACACAGAAAATGTTAATCTTCATTATCCAAGGAGCCTGGCTTGTTCATGTGGTGTGGTTTCTTCTATCACATTTTTAATAGATGCAGACACGTTAAAGCTGTAGGAGCTTACACAAAAGCAGGAATCTCTTTAATGTCATTGCAAACATTCACCCAGTAAACCAGTACTTTTGGCACATACTTAATAAGCCTTTGAGCAACATTCCCTGGAATCTCTTAGAATTTCCTAAACGACAAAAATCTCATTATACTCTTAACTTTTTTAGTGTTGAGGTCCTCATGTTCACTGAGATAAACATGTATTCTTTTAACACATAGCTGAATTATCGTAAATGTTTTTAAAGGATGACACCTCAGATAGTTCATCAGATTTTAATGTCCTTCCCTATGTTTCGCAGAAAAGAGGGTCTTTGTTTTTCCTAGTGAGCTGAATGCGTGCAGAATGATACTTTGATTTCTTAGGACTACCTCAGGAGGCATTGTACCGTCAGTTCAATGTATAAGGTGGCCCTTGGGGATGAATACAACACTTATTTCTACCCACTAAACCATGTCCTGGTTGGTAGCAGCTACTGCTAAATGACTGACAAGGAGAAGCTTTTGATGTGTCAGTCGAAGGTACTCTTGGTAGGCTTATTGTTTCGCTATCTGTGCAACACTTTCTGCCACAGTATGGGGTAATGTCCAGAGGAGTCACAGCGTCCACACCAAACCCCTTGCTATGGTAGCAGCCACTTCAAACATAGTTTCATGAATAGGAGCTCATTTGACCCTTGACCACAACCAGCCTCTAAATTGGCAGACAGAGAATCAGAGTAATTTGTATCATTTCAATTAGTTACTAGCTGCATAACAGGGAGGTCATGACTTTTTTGGGATGATTATTGCCCATGGCAACCAAACTTCAATGTACCATCAGTTTCCAAATACTTTCACTTAATAAATGTAAGTTCATAAACAAGGCCCAATTGTTGGGGAACAACAAAGCTAATTATCTGCGCTGCTACCAAGTGAGCGGAAGATGACATAACTTTGTCGGCAAAATCCTTTTTATTAGCAACCAAAAAAAAGTCGCTGATAAATGGCTTTAATAATGTTGGCTGAATGAGCAGTATTGATCTTTGACTATGTAAAATGGCAAGGAAAGGCAAGTTTGTGTAAGAGCACTGTTGTTGTACTATTGAGAGCAGGCTGGTTTTGTTTCACAGTTTGTTCTATGCACCAAAATTCTGAAATTCTAAAATCAATGTTGCCATTGTTGGGCCAAAACAGCACACCCTTACCACAGACAATGCAAAGAATTTCAAAATATAGATAGCTCCCTGATACATACAGATCGGATTGTAAGAAACATTGGGTTGTTTTTCCTTCTTGAAGAAAGGGCAGCTTGTTCCAGGGTGTAGACAATGGTGTGTCTACATGCCTGTGAAACTTCATGAACCCAGTGCAATAATTCAAGCCTTTGATTTGAAAAATGTTTTGTATGTCTTCCTCCACATCTGCAAATACCTCCACTTTCCCTTGATGCCAGCCAAGAGTTGTTAGCAGGCGAATGTTTTCCACTTGAGGAAGAAAAAAAAAAGTTAGGCACGTACATAAGTTTTGCTATTTGGCTTTTGTTTTTTGAATTAAAATAAAGGTTTCCTTCTTTCATGTCACAATCTATTAGCCACTGGGATACCTGGTATCACAGTTCTTTCCCCTTCACCCCTGCATTTGTAGCAGGTTTGACGGTGTGTGGAAACCAACACAGGCACTGCGCTGTGACTGCGTCACCTGCAATCAGCCAGAGATGCTGCCGAGATTAATCATGACAGTAGGCAATATTTCCAACATTATTAGAAGAGAAACCTAATATTTTGGGACATCAGGGATCTCTGAGCTGTTGTCCATCAAACTGAGAACCTTCATTTTCTACTCCTTGGATGGGTAACCTTAAGTTTTAACCATTTCACAGGCAGAAGGTTCATACACATAAACACAGAGACACACTCGAAGTGCTGTGCCAGATGTGTGAAGTTAATCCCGGGTGCACTTTGTCATTGCTCTCAGATAGTTGTACAGAGAGGGACATGCTGGTCAGACCGAGTCTCTGTCTCCTCTGCAGGATTTAGTGAGCCACCTGAACTCCTCACCCTTTTGATAATTTGTTTATATATCTGTGGGCATTTGAAAGACGTAAAGACAGACCCTGGCGTTCAGCGAATATCTGCCCATTCTACTGCATCGACTGCGAAGGGAATTCAGTTACCTTGCTGATGATCTCTCAAGTACAATGGTAATGAATCATATTTAAAGTATGCTTAAATTTTGAGACCTCAGGTTGTACAGAAAAACCGCTATGATATTTAATGAGTCTAGCTGAGCTGTTGCAACTGCATCATTTTTGAAGGATAGAGTTAATACAGCCTTTGTCTGTAGCAGTAGTGCAATATCCACATTAATGAGCTGAGAATTTTCATCACAGTTTTACTTTTTTGTTGCAGATGTTGCTTGTAGGTCAGTGACATAAATTTTATTTAAGGTTTCATCCTGCAAAACTTTATTATGGACAGTAGAGATGATTGTCACTGGTACTGGGCACAGCAGTGAGTGCAACCTTTCATGCTAAGGACTTGCGGGGTCAAGCTGTGCTCTATTTGCAGTAGTAAGCAGTGCCTCAGGTTAAAAGATATGGGAGATCTGGCTCTTAGACTTCAGGAAAATCTCTAAGATCATGTGAGACATTAAGCACATTTAGTCCCTCATGAATGCAGTGGGAGTCGAAGGCACTCAGCACCTTCTGGGATTTGGCCCAGAATAATTGTTTTCAAATGGGACTGCAGTATTTGAGATTATTTTTAAAATAACTGGAGTCCTCACTCAGAAGGGAAGGCTGACATTGTTATGAAAAGAAAATCAGAGATTTTGTCCTCACTCAGCAGAGAGCCTGAACAATTGCCCTTTGATTTATAAGGCAAGCTCAGTGCACAAGTGATCCAGACCCTGCAGATTTGTGATGGATTTGTGTGTTTACTCTCAAGCCGTGCCTGAGATGCTACCGAGAAAGGGTCTTTTTTAAAATCACCACTGTGCCTTTGACACACTTGCTCTGCAGAATGGTTTGAGACCTCTGCTACATTTCAATATGTTGCTCTGAGCTCACACATAAAGGTGAAGGTCTTTCTGGAATAAACTAGACCTTTGGTAATGTACTGTGACGATCTAGAACTAGCGATTTTCTTCAGTTCTCATTTGAAACATCGTCCTGGGAGACACTGAGCTTCCTTGCTCTCTACAGATTCAGAGCCAGAGAAACAAGGCACCTCATCTGGGATGGAGCCTCTAATATTCTCCTAGCATTCGTGTTTAGTGACATTATACAAAGTCATTAACAAACTCCACAAAGCAAAATGACTGCTGAGAGAGCAAATACAATCCAATTGCTTGTGTTCCATAATACCTTCCAAGTAAACCAAAAACTCCCTCCCACACCCTTTCTCCCTCCCTCCCCTCCATGATACATTTCTGAGTATTTCTAGAACCTTTTCACACTCCTTTGGCAGCTGATCCTATCCCACCTTATCCATCATCATTGCTGCCTTGAGAGCCGATTCATTTATCTCAGTGCTTTAATGCTGTCACCTAGAGCTTTGGATACATAGACCCAATTTCTTGGATTTGGTCTTTCATGTGGCCTCTTCCCTGCTGGCATCCACTCAATCATCCCCTCTGCCAGCCGGTCTTCCAAGCTCCTCATATGTCATACACTTCTCAACCACCTGGTGGTTGCACACACACTTTCCACTTTTAGATCTTTCTTTCCCCCCGCATTCCTCGTTTACTATCATGTAATGCAGGGTTCATCTTTCTGTGTCTTTGCATCTTGTAAGACTGCTTTTTCTTACAGAGCACAGCAATGCTGGCAAATGGTGGGTCTGTGTCCTTTCTTCTTTATGTTCAGGATACTTTTTCCCCTCTCGAAAATGATTTTGCATGCCTACAAAATTGAGCTTTCTTCTACGTCTCCTTTTCCTCTTATTTATGTCTTGCTTCTTGGCCCTAAATAAGTTACTTATGCTTAAAAATAATGTATGTACTTTCTTCCCCACCATCACTACCAGATCTCCCCTGCCTGTAGACACTAGGGTGTTCTCCTGTAAATCACCCTTGTTTTTCACATGGCACAAACTCTGACTTTGTAGAATGAGACTCTGCCATTCAAAGTTCCTTTCTTTTCATCCGCTCGCCTTTCCACCAGTTCCAACACAATTAATATTCTTTGCTGCAGGTAGCATCTTCTGCATATTCCAGCACCTTTTGCTCTCTGAACATAATTCTTATATAACTCTTGATATGGTAAGTCATACTGGCCAGAGTTAACCTTATTACTAGAGATGTACTGAGCAATCTTGCCGTTGTGAGATACCAGGGATATTTCAGTAATGGGAAATCTGCTTCCCATGCAAGATTGATTTTACTTATGACCTTTAGCTGGAATGATGCCTGTAAATTCTTATCTGCATTAATTTCTTGTTTTCTCTTGTCACGTGCAGTCAGTATATGTGTATCTTGCAGATATGAAGTATTAAGAAGTGGCCACATAATGTGCTATATCTGTGAGGACTTGTAATTATTGCAATACATTCAGCTTTATTGGTCTGAAGTATCTGAACTCCTCTACCACCCTTAGGACATAGCGGTTAAGAAAGATACAAATCCTAATAATGACTTTTCTATTACTTACAGACTGAGAATTATTTCAGTGCATCTACTTGATGTTTGCTTAATGTGTGTTAGTAAGTGACACATGGCCACAGTACTCAGTTTGCTAAAATCAGGGTTTGAAGAAACAAGATGCAATTTTAAGATAAAAATTAAGGTTTTATTTTCTAACATCACATTTTCTTCCAACATGCATTTTGTGGCATCCCAGTCACACAGAGTATTTGTTATTCTGTTTTACTCCTTCTGATAGCATTTGTTGTCATTGCTGCTAAGTGTGAGCTCATCACACTGTAAAAATGAGCGGTGAATTAAGGTCGGATATTCCTCTTAAAGATGGATTACAGCTCACACAGCAAGGTATGCTTTTTAGAGAAATCAGTGTGGAGGTCCTGTGGCCATTGTTATGCAAAAGGACAGTCCCCTTTGACCTTAAAATATGTGTGTGTGTATAGATGAGAGGACCCTTACTGTGTTTTACAGAATCTTTTCCCCATTAACTAATTTTGGAGACCTTAACGTGGAAATCAGCTTCCCAGCGCTTGTTTCTGTTTGCTGTGTACTTCATTAAAAAAATTCACTTATTTAAACTTCTCCTTTATAGTCTTTGTACATTTGAGTGTCTTATTGTCTATAAGCAGATGAAATGCATTACAGATCATGTAGTAAAACAGACATCCCATTTCCTTATTGCTGGAAAGATTGCAACGGAATCTTCCCGTTACATAAGATGAAAGCTGCCATCAGCAAAGAAATCTGTCCCTTCCACCCTTTAAACTCTCTTTATGCTGGTCACAAGACCCATAAAGTATTTTCTTACTTGTGTAAGAAAAGTCCCATCTGTGAACCTTGATGGGACTTTGTATTTTCATTTTGATACCAGTCTCCTTTCCCAGTGCAAAATGGGCCAGGGACCACTCTTCATAATGCATCTGATGGCTTTCTCTTGTATCATGGAGAAAAGTGCTTGAGAAGAAGTTCTAAGTAATGGTGTGGGCATGCTGTAGTAAACCTGTTTTCTCACTGCCTGACTGTTCAAAAAAAAAAAAAAAAATTGGAAAGGAGTGGAGAATCATCCTCAACATTATAGCAACATCAGATGCTACTCTTGTCTTTGCCCTTCCGGTCAGTTCTAGTTGCTGGGTTTTGAAGAAGATACAGTAGAAATATCAAAGATCTTCAAAAGAGCAATAAATATTGTTGGAAGCTTGAAAAGCTGCTATGTTGAAGAAGCCAAAATGTGGTTTCTGTGCTTAATTCAACAAAAAGGCTGATGTTATTTTTTGTGTGAAATGTGTACCGTAGAAAAAAATGGTTGGTTTAACGCTTGTCCCAGTACCCAAAGAAGGGAACCATTGCATGGGTATAACACTACTAAATACAGAAAGTATTTTGAAAATACAATGTATTAGATTATGGAATTCTCTAGAAAGTGAGGCAGAAACGGAGAAAAATAACAGACTAGGCCATGACATGAAGAGTAAGAACATCTGCAGATCCATTAGATAAGAACAAACTACATAAGCTCTCTTAGTTCAGGATAAAGTCACCTGGTGTTAGGAATTCCCCCAATGGGTATCTTATTGCATAACTGTCCATTATAGGGATTTTATATCTAGTACTAGATGGACCATTGGTCTGATTTAGTATTGAAACTCCCCTCTTTCTTCCATCCTTTTCTCTTAGGGATACTTCCCATCAAAGTCTGCAATGTCATTTGAGTTAATTCATTAATTTTCATTGGCTTCTTCACTATCTTAAGCTGGGTGCACTGACAAATCAATTACGGTATCTTACAACAGTTGAACCTCATTCTGGATCCCCACTGAAGGCCACTTGTCGGCGGATCCACCTACAAACAGACACCTGATCATTTGGGGTGAGGAGTCAAAGCTGGCTGTGTAGGAAACATCACCCTTGTGCTGGTGACTGCAGCAGCTTAACTGCGTTCCCCACCGCAGTCTGCTTGGTTAGAATTGTGTTCTACTTCTGCTTGTTTCTGCAGTACTCTGCAAACCATTTAGCTTCTGCTTTTCTGTTTATCCCTTAATAAGGTCAATAGGAGAATTTTCATCATCTCTTTCACTTTCTTATCTGCTTGATTTCTTTCTCCTAATTTCACCAGCTAGATGAAATCCATTTTTCTACTGACTCATTTTTAACAGATCACAGAGTGATTATCACACAAATTTTGTCCTGGGAAAAATATTTAGGCCCAGTACAAACTTCCCAAATGTCACCAAAATACATGACTTTGCCCTTATACATTTTGTTGTAATTAATGATTGAAATTGTGCATTATATACACCTCACATACAGCCTCGGTATGGGGCAATCAGTAATACAGCAAAACTACAGTGAAGATAAATTCTTGTCCTTTGATCTAGTGACAAAATTCCTGTAACTTTTTTCCCTGATTTTGCCAAATACAGCTTTATAATTTCATGTTAACACAATCATGAGAAGGGAAAGTAGAAGCTGAAGGAAAGGAGTTAGAGACTGCGGTGTGGAACTGGAAGAATGGGGCTTATTATGGCCAAAAGGGAATGTGAAAACATCATTACCTAAACCCAGCTCTTTGTGTGCCAAGAGAGGAAGGGTAAATGCCATGAATTTCTCCTCTAGCATTTTTTCTCACCTCTTTGGAGTTTTAGGAATGGCAAGAGTGGCCATGGCTGCCAGTGCAAGCTTATGTCAACTCCAGGTCTTTGTCAGTCTCATAAACTTTCTCCCAGGTCCTTGTGTGCCCTGTGATACAGACAGCTCCAGGACATTGGAGTAATGGAAAGCATCTTCTTAAACTGCTCAGAACAAACTCAGGGTTTTTAATGTCTCTAATCTATTCTCTCCTGCTGTCAATGGTGACTAGTCCTACGCATCCTTTCATCAGAGCCTGCACGTGATGTCATGAGAACATGCTGATTTGAAGTGTTGACCCCCAAAGCATAAATCTTACTGGTGTCACAGCACAACCATGAGTAAGGAGCTGAAGGGTAAGGCTCAGGTCATGTAGCCAGGTCACATAGCCACAGGCTACAGAGAAAGGTCTCACCCTTAAATATTATTTGCTTACCCAGCTACAGTGAAGCTATAGAAAACACAGGTGCAGGCAGTTGCATACTAAGGCAAAGCTCCCATGTCAAAATGTGATAATTATGCCTTAAGAGGTTATTTCTGATTGGCTGGCAAAGAGACAGGCTCCCAAAATGTACCATCAGAGAGTAATTTGGGAAAGCATGGAAGAACGCAGCACTCTTGGGGCTTCTGTGGTATGCTTAGCCAGGAGAGAAGCTTTCACCTGTAACCCAGTCTCTCCCCTGACTTGCTCCATTAGTTGGAGCACAAATCCTGTCTTGGGTCAAATTGATCTGTGTGTTGAGTAAAGTCAGGACAAGAGTAGCCCCCACATCATACCCTAATGTAACAGAGTAGTGAAAACAAGGCCTTAGCTTTTCTTAGACTGTTTTCAGTCAATAAAGGAAACTGAAACGCTGTGAGGAGTCCAGCGTGTCCAAGAAAACTGTAAGTACAGACACCTCCACTTTCAATGTCAGATCTACAGGAAGCTTGAGACCTACAAATATTCCTTGGTGTTAAGATGGCAATATATGCAGTATTAACCCCTGCACAGGATGTCCTCTTCTCTTCATTTTCCTGTTCTTGGAGTCTCTAGCTTGAGCCCTTGCAGTTCCTCAGCCTTAAGCTAGCTCTTGTATTCTTGGATTCCCAGAGAACCTGGCTGCATGTTTTCGATGCCATTTTATCACCTTTTTTGCTAGCCAGTGTTTGAGTGGAAGAAAGGAAAAAGACAAAACAATAGGCAAAGAATTACTCTGAACAATTTTTTTTTTATCTCTCTGAACGTTTTAGGCTTTCTTCACACTGCTTTTTCTTAATCACTCCCGCCAGCTTCATTTGGAGCCTACAAGATGACGGTCAGATCCAATTTAACGTCTCAGGAAGACTCTTTGTTTTGTACAGTGATGCTAGGAATTCCTCCTTACTATCACACCACCAGCCAGAGCCTTCCTTTAGCAAAACATGGAGGGGCCTGTACAGTTTTTTTTCACCATCAAATGTGTAATTCACAAAGGTGGAGGGCTGTGGCTGCCCAGGTGCTGCAGGCTCCAACACCCCAGTACTGCGATTAATAGTTTGCTGCACTTGCAGCAGAATTGTGGCTTTGGGCTTTGTTCTATTTTTACACTCATCCTATATGCTTCTGTTCTCACTTCATTCTACATCCTGCTGCCTTCCTCCTGCTCATCTGTCTCTGCCATCTTTAGACATCTTCCACTATCATGTTGACACCACTGTAAATTCAGTCCCATCAAAGGAATTACTTCTGAGTTATGTCAGTGAGTAAAGACTTTGGGCCTTTGTTTTTTCTCTCGCACCCACCTTCCTTTTCTCACCACGTGCAGTTGGACCTTCTCTCAAGTGTGGACGTATGCTGGTCATCAAATTTCTTTAGCGTCAAATGCCACTGTAAAGTCATTAATGTCCTTATCCCTCTTTCTGGGCATTCTTTTCTGATTGTCAGTGCAGTACGGGATGGAGAGTATGACCTGAGGAGGGGCATGGCTGAGATCTGCCCCTCAAGCTGGTGCGCTCGCTGTGTGTGCTGTGTAGTTGCCCTGCCCCAAAGGAAGAATATATTTTATTTGAGGTATTTTATTTGCTGTGTTCTGTATTACTGGATGCTGTGATACTATCAGCTGTATGAGTCATCACAAGTTACCACTTGGAAATAGTGCAAAAATTTTAGGGGCCTCAACTTATTGTCAGAGAGATGGGGGCTGTTAGGAGCCCGGGCCTCATCGAAAGCCAAGAGTGCTTTCATTCACAGAGTTCTAAATAATTTCTGAATCGTAACTGAAGGCACATTTGCAAAAGCCCGGTTTGCCTTCCTAAGTCACCAACACTTGAAATTTCAAGCTTAGATTTGCATTACTTCAATATTTATATCGGATTAACTAAATTCACTAAACTCGTGCACGCGGCTCCATGATTACATGGGAATTAATGTACATACATAAGAAAAGTGAGATTTTGGTTGTTTCAGGACCAGGCCCAGAGGTGCCAAACCTGCTCTTTTGAAAGCGCTGGCTTCCACCTCAGAGTAAGTGCTAGTTGGTTCCAAGCCCGGCCCTCAGACAACTGAAGAAAATGTTATTGCTCCCATGAAATACGGGAAGGCAGGGGCAGGGCTCTGTCCTTCCTGTCATTCTCATTCTACCATGTATTGGTCCTGTGTAAAACTTTGCTAAAATAATAAAAATGTTCTACTTACAGAAATGCTTGATAAATCAGCGGCTCTTAAAGCGATATTTCCTTGTTCTGCTAAGAATTTATGATGTCATCTCATGAAAAAAAAAAGAAACCTTATAAAATGTGAAAACTCCATCTGAAGAAGGTCCAGTCTGTCATCACAGGATACACTAAAATTTCCTTAACTCTTGCCACAATCGCAAAATCCACTATCTAAAATTCTGACATTCTTACTCTAACAGCAAACAAAGGAGAGCAATATGAACAAGAAGGCGGTAGGAAGCCTGAAGCTATTAGCATGTCATTGTCAAAGGCAGAAATAAAACCCACAAAAGTTAAAGGATTCTGGAATATAGCAGAAATCGCCAGACATGAGTCAGACACTAAAAATGCCCAAACTCATTTGAAAAGCTCTTTGTCACAGTCCAAAAAAACAACATTTTCAGTGTTTTTCCTTTTACTTTACATCCCGCTATTGCAAGTACATGGCTAATTATGACCTGAATGATATCTATTATTCCTGTGTCCTTCAAGATCAAGCCGGATGTGTCCCAAATATGGCCACAAACATATTACAGTGTCCAGTAAAATCAAAAGAATAAGATAATTCTGTTTTAAGGGTTAATGGCATTCACTCCCACTCGGTTTGACTCACCGGACAAAAGCTCCAGTGTCCCTATTCTAGGCAGCTGTGCTGAACAGTAAAGATTTGGAGTCCTTTGTAGGTTGGAGAAAAAGAAAGTCTTTGTAAACTTTTTATTTAGTATATTCTACCAAACACCCATGTGTAACAGTTAAAACATTTGGAGTTGCAACAGGCTAAGGAAAGTTTGCACAGATAAACAGAGTTATTCTAAATTTTGTGCCTACTAAGGTCTGAATCACAAAGTCGCATTGCATTTCATTTAAAATGTATCTGCAAGAAAGCGTTTTTCTTACCAGGGCCATTGTGTTCTTTGGGCATTGTTTAATCACGTTAAAAATGTTAAAATGAAATAGCAAAACTACATACAGTTTGAATCACTACATATTTACAGTAATCTGCTTCGGATCATGCTTCTGAAGAGCTTTGTTTTTACTCCGGTATACTTCTTTTTTTTCAGTGATGTTGGTTAATACTGATGAAGTCAGGGGCAAAGCCAATAAAAGGCAAAGACATCCAGGTGTATTCTTTCATAACCTGGGTATATCCCTCTGAAACAAAATTAGCTTTTGCAATATTCTCTCAGCCTTTGCCTGCCTCAGCTCTTCCCTGATATCCTGGCTAGGAAGGCATTGAGGTACTTAAATACAGAGGCAGCACGGCAGAGCTACAAGGAATCTGGCTGGATTTGTTCCTCCCCAGAGCTAAGCCATGTTATTACAGGGGTTTATAAACCCTCCTGAATTGATTCAGGGTTTGCCTCCTCGACCGTAGTCTAAAGTACGTAGAGCCAGGACCATGGCCATGTTGTAAAGCTAATAAAAAACAATATGGCTATTTTTAACACCCAGACAACAGTCATAAAAGAATGGGGGGGACAGAAAGAGTTGGGAGGCACTGGTAAAGGGCATTTCATCCCACTAGATCCTTTACCTCCTTCTGTGAACTTGCAGGATGTCTCTGCTCCAAACACGTACATTGGAGGCTGGCTGAGGAGAGTGAGACCATGTCAGGTGCTGAGACAGCCTCTTCATTTCTCTCTCTTGTTACTCAGTAGTTCACAGCCCGTTTTATGAGGGGTAGTATTACTTCTATTGCAAAAGGTTTCCTTTTCCAGCAGCTGTCTGCTGCATTGAGTACTGACTAGTGGCACTTCTGTCCCAGGGCAGGCTGCTTTTCACTGGCATCCTATGTTTATTTCCCAGTTTTTAAAGTGGCCTGAGGAGTAAAGCTGTCACAGAGGTGGTTTCCCCAGGAAAGAAAGGCAGTGAGGAAATTACCTGTGCATTGGGCTGGTGACCAAATCCTGAACATTTTACTCTATTTTCAGGCAGTAAAATTCCTGTCAACTTGAACAGGAATTTATTTCATTAGGGCTGCCAAAATTTTGGCCACAATTTATGATTCCAGCCAGAACTGAGGTAGGTCCTTGGGCACATGTGTACACTGAGTTCAGGGACTCAGGAATAATGTATATAAGTTGCTTCAACTTGAATATGTGTGTAACATAAAATAGATACCTGCTGTTTGTTGTTCATTTCTCAAGTGCATCAGAACTGAAACATCGATACAACACGGGAATCGGAGCTTTTGAAGTAAAGTTGTGGTTTTTAATCAGGTGCCAAAATATTTGCTAAGTTTTGAAGGAAAACCTCTCGTATTTTCTGTAGGTATTCAATAATCTCCATCTTAGTAAAGATTTCCCTGCCTTCACTGAGACATAGGCTTTGCCTCTTCCAGATATTTTAGTCAATATAGAATGTCAGTCTTCACTGTTTATTAAGAGCCCAAAAGATGAAGGCACTTACTTATAAAACACATTAAAAGTATGTGTAATGATGTTCTAGTTGCAATTATCTCAGAGGAAGGGTTGTGCTTCCTTTTCAAACTGATTTTGATGTGCAGATTTGCCAAACTCTTTGAAAGCCGCAGACACTTTAGCATTCATGACACTATTATTCACTGCCATAAATCTAGATCAGAACTGTGCTGTCGGAATTGATAGTAGGTATTCTGGCTGAGAAAAATGTGTTCCCCTTTAACTTTTAGCAGTGACATTGCTTATGTTACATCACTTTTCATGTTACTATGCATCATATTGGTCAAAAATGTCATTATTTATAGCACCGAGATTGTGTCACTATAATTAAGGTTGTGTTAGGGTTTATATTATCTTATAAAAGCTCTCTTTTCAGGAGCTTGTAAGTCCGTTACCAAATCCATTTTGGCTGTGAAGCTTTCAGCTGGGGAGTAAAAGAAATGAAACACGCTCTTGTAGTCTAAGCAGATGATGGCCTCTCCCACTTTGGTCTCTGTTACTGTGACTTCCAGTTACTGCCACGTCCTGGGTGGTTTTGCTTTAATCTAACAGGCATTGAGAGGAAACCAGATTCTTGCTTCTTTATATTTGTAAAATAACAGACCTCAGGAGGAAAGTATAGGTAGACTTTGTGAATCTGGGAAACACCTGTTCTTATCTTTGGTACCTCCTGCAAGTTGCTTAGTGCCAGCAGCTTTCTGAGCTGATCTAAATCACCAGGGCAGGGTGTGAGTATGAACACCCACCCTCAGAGAGCAGATTTGGTGGCAGAGCCACAGGCTACAAACACCTTGTGTCGGAGTGATACCACTGCTACCATGGTGCAAAGAGAAATACAGGGTGAAAGAGAGCGTGTTGCCCTTCATAAGTATTAAACATCATAACCAGCCCACATCTGGATTTGGTTCAAGTGGGTACAGCTGTTCTCTGACAATGAATTTCTTTGCTTGTTGTAGTTTGAACATCTTACCATAGGGCTATAAAAAGTTCTTACTAGAGAACAGCACATAAACACTAACTGGAAGTCTGTGGACAGACTCTCAGCTGGTGCAAATCAATGCATCTTCCCTGAGCTACACAGAACTACTCAAATATATCCCAGGGAATGCTGTGGACCCACTGTTTGGTTTGGGTTTTTTAGTAGTAAGGATGTAGCTACAGTTCATTTAGAGCAACCCCCAAGTTTGGAGTGATTCATCACAAAATGGACATACTTAAAGTCATAAATGTGTTGACTAAAAAGCTTAGGTATTTTCTTCATAGACTAAGTGTAGAGCCAATGTTTGAGTAATCCTTTTTATTAGACTAACCGTACACTATTGACAAACCAGCTTTCTGGGTATAGGAATCCATTCTTAGAGTCAAGCCCTTCCTGACCTGCTGGGGAGTTTTGTATATCCCTAAAGCACGACTGTCAATATTGCTGCATTAGTCCAATAAAAGGGATTACTTGAAACTTGACTCTAAATTTTGTCTCACTACTAAAGGCAAGTAATTAAAAATATTGAGTTGTGTAACAAGATGCACTGTGTATCCTGATGCGCTAGTCCTTCCAAAATTATTTGCTGTATTGCTTCCAATGTACACAGTGGATAAAAAAAGTAGGAAATGATAAAAAAACCACAACAAGCAACAACTCATTTCTGATTTCCACATGAGATTAGCCAAGCTGAATATGCAGATAAGCAAAAAGAGCAAAGAGTTAAAGATTAAAGAGCCTTTCTCCTTCCAGGAATGGGTAGGTCAGATGATATTTTCAACAAGGCTTTCAGGCACAATTCTAACTCGCATACTCATGCCACATCGTGTGTGTTCTAAGTGTTCCCTTTGAAAACTTAAAAACTACTCGCATAGGAGGAGGCTGCTCAACAGAACTAAAGGTATCAGAGCATGTGGCCCCTAAATGTTAATACTAAGCATAGAAACGACTATTGTGTTATAAGCCTTCCAGCACAGAGCCTGTCCTTTTGTTTATGGGTATGTAACATCCCAGACCACTGTTATCAGGAGCTGGAAGACCTTTATACCACCCTTGTTTCTTATGGACACTTGTAAAACTGGGAAAAAAACTGCTCTTCTGTTCAACAGAGAATTTTCAGCTTGAACCCTTTACTTTATAGTACGTTACAGCTGCCCAGCACAGACCGGGTCATACACTTTGCATTCCATCTAAGCCCAACCCTGGACTTCCAGGGGAAGCTAGAGGAGTTTTTGCTTCCCATTAGCTCCAGTTCCCTCGGCAGTGCTGTTAGCCAGTGTCCTGTGAGGCAGTGCCATAGCTTTTCCATAGTCCTCTGGAAAGGACTGAGCAATGCCTGGGATATGTGCCATTCCATCCGAGGTCCCTCCTTATGTTCTTATGCAAAGGGCTATTGCCATCACAAGATCCCCAGATGAACCAGTTTGACCTGGTAAGAGGACAGGAGAACTCAGCCATCCAGTTAATAGAGGGGATACATGCTCTGAGGGTCTTCTGCACACTGCCAACAACTTGGCCCCTCCTGAGGATGCAAACTTCCCATTGTGCCTGCCCTGGGTCTCTGTTGGAAACTGTGTGTTGGAACTCCCTGAAACCAGAGTCTGGAAACCAAAACCTGCAAGTTTGGGGAAAGCTGGATTTGATTGGAATTTTACTGCTTAGGCCGTCTTCCGAACTACCAAAGGAAAAGCCAGCCTTGCTTCTGCCCTTCTTGCTCACTGTAGAGCAGGACTTCTCTATGAAATGGAGCCCCTGACGGAGAGCTTTTGGTGCCCAGTCCGTTACTGTTGGTAACAGTACTGTTGGTGCAGGAAAGGGAGAGTGGTAGTGGGGAGCATCAGCAGGAGCATTCTACTGCAGCAGGATTGTGATTGAAGTAGAACAAAATGTTTAGGTTCACCCTCTTGTTTTATTACATATGACTTAATCTGTTTTCTTCCCCCCTTCCCCATTTCTCCTGGAAGGTGAGGAAAGTGCACATATTTTATTTTTACTAGCTTTATTTACTTGGGTGCTTCAGGATACTAAGTTATGACAAATTCTTCTCCACAGTAGCTTTTGGCTTCCTTCTTCTTTGAGCTCTTTGGACCTTTGAACTGCTGCCATTACAGCTGCCTCTGAGCCTGTCATGTGGCTGGTGAATTGAGCTTTTGAGTATGCCCCTGCAGTGCTCTCATTCCTAACTGTTGTACTTCTAACAGTATCATTGTCTTGAATGAAATAGAACTTCTGTGCCAAAAATGGAGGTTATTTCTCCACAGAACATGCTGGGCAGGCATGCATTCAGTCTGCCTGCTCTCCAAGCCAGTTGAGAGCCCTGCGACCGCATTAACACAGCATTGCGCTGGACTAAATAAACTGGATTTGCATTTGGGCAAAAGTTGTCTTGAAGCACTTGACTGATTCACGGCAGAGTCAGAGGCAGGTCATCTCTTCTGAGAATGTGCAGGATGGATATTTTTTAATCAGTGGGATATAATTTAATGGTGATTTATTATTATTATTATTATTATTATTATTACAGAATGCTTCTATCCCATTAGTGACTCTGATGGAATAAGCATTTCACTGGGGTAGGCACTGTGCATTCACATCAATTGGGGAACCACAATCTTAACAGACCTAAATCTTTCAGACATTTACACCTATTTTTAACTTTTTACAAAAAAGCAGTCAACTGACTGTGTATCTTTATCGGATGTGTGACTGTTTTGTAGTCGGGGACATTTGGAGCTCACCAAGGTTGGTCTTTGTTTCCAACATACCTATATAGGCAGTAAACTAGAGCCTGAATTAATGTAATTGTAGCATTATCTACAGCCAAAAACACTCCTAAAAGATCATTTGGTTGCAAAAGCCTGTTAACAAATTTTCTTATTGTAGGTAGGGCCCCTCATCATTATGACTAGAGCAAATATCCTTGGCAAAAAGCCCCAAAACCGTGTCTTGAGTGCAGTGAGGTGAATGCTCAGAGCCAGTGTTGCAGCCGGCTGTTGGTGGGACAAAGTTCAGAGACAAAGCTGGGAGAGACAGTTACTACCTGATGTTTTCTACAAATGCCACTTCTGAGATGACTACGACGGTCTACTAGATTTTACTTTTCTATCCTCTTTGAAGTCACAGCATTAAATTAAAACCGAAGCAACAGAACACTTAGCACTCAAGCTGGAGAACACATGATGAGTTTTAAAGTAATGTTGAGGGAAAGACAACAGGGAATAGAAGAGGCTTTGTATCATGTTAGACTTCGTTTTCAAGCAAAGCTAAACATCAAAATATTAGAACACAAGCACAAAACCTCATTGTCAGTAAAACTAATTAGTGTTCTGCTGCTTAATGCAAAAGCCTACATGATGTCTTGACCTTTTTTACACATTGTGTCTAAGGTTGTGCAATAAAACAGAGGGAAGCACAGAATGCCTCCAGTTAGCCTCAGAGGTTTTCTTCCTCACCGAGTTCAATTGATGGTAACAATACAGGCTATGTATAGAGCCCTTTTTTAAAGCTCTGCTATTTCTTAGAGCTCGAGCCAGTGAATTAAAGCAGTCATGCTGGCAAGTAGTTTTCCCTAGAATGATTGCCATTCCCTTTGCGTGTAATCTTGCATTTTTAACAGTATACACATAACAAAGATTAGAAGATCTTATGAGACGTTCTTGCTTATGAGGTGTCCCCACAAACTCTTCCTTCCTTGAGTTTTTATCCAACTAGTCGACAGAGAGTCCTCTTTAATAGCCAAATCTCTTTCATATTGGCTAGATCTTGCAGAAATACTGCCCTCAGCAATACTTTGCTACAGGCTAATAAAGAATCTTCTCAGATAGTAAAAGGAGCTTAAAAAAACCCCCTGTGAGTATTTGGGAAACATAGTTTACTGAATTCTTTGCTTTAAAACTTTAAGTCAGTCAGAAGGCACTCTTACAGCAAAACAAAGACCTTGGGCCTCTTGCTGGGGGCACAGAATCCTTAACTTCTATTCAAAGTCACTATTGGATATGCAGAGACCTAAACTCTAGCTATTTCCATTAAAAGCACTTAGACAGATGTAAGTGAGCTTAAGTCCATTAATATTTGATGTTGACCCAAATGGGCTTCTGTTGAAATCGTTGGTAAAATTCCCAACCAAGCGCAAAACAACCGTTACTCCACTATCACTTACAATAAAGGTGACTCAGTATATGAAACACAAAACAAGGAAATGAGAATCAACTAAAAGTAGTGCCTGAAAGTGATTTTGAAAGAAAGGAAAGGAAAGCAAAGCAAATATGAAAATTACCTATTTTTACTCATAAGCTCGAAGAGAGATTGGAAACCTTTTCTAGACCTGAGAATGTGTTTCTTGTACTAATACAACATTTGTTCCAAGGTTTTTACTGGTACAAGAAATCAGAAACGTTCTACAGAGACCAACTTTTCAAAACGGAGCTCGCAAATTGCCCATTTATTTGAGTAAGACACCTTAGAAAAACTGTCAGAAAGGCTGTAAGTCAGCTGGGGAAAGGCACATGAATTTCTTCTTGCTTGGGCTACTGAAATACTCCAGCTCCTCTGTTTGCTGAAGGTGTGTCTCTGTGCCAGGTAGAAAGAAAATTGCTGTGTAAATTGGAAAGATGCGAAAAATCATGGTCTGGTCACAATGTGGGGGTAGATTTGCATTTTATCCCTCAGGCTCAGCTGCTGGATGTTGCTAGAATTAGGCTGTCAGTGGGTACTGTTGCTCATGGGCACAATGAAGTGTGTCAGGATTCTGTTACCCAGCAAAGGAGAAAGCGGTTCTCTGTTTCCTATTTCCTAAGGTATGAGTTGATAGTTGTGATGGTTCTTTATACAAACTCCAGGAGTCTGTTTTTGAAACACAAACACTTCAGTCTGGTGTCCAAACCCTTTAGTGAGGTGCTGCAGTTGCTGTTACGCTGTTAAGGGCTGCAGGATGAAATATCACAGGTGATAACAGCAGTGTCAGAACAGAACACAGAATGGGAGACGGAGAAGAGCATTTGTGTGACTGCCTAGAAAAAATACAGCTGTCCAATCACCAGAGTTAGACTTATTAACTCTAGCCTGAGTAAAATGCTCATTCTCCTCACCCATTTGCTATTGCTCTTTCTAAACCTTTTCATTCAGGGTTTCCTTACATGTCAGGATTGATCATAGAGAGGTGGGATTCAGATGTCAAACTGAAGCATCCAGATTGCAGAAGAAGGCTGGAGCTGTTGTTCGACTGACTGACAAACATAACCACAGGCTTTTCCTTTCTCAGAACTAACCTCCCAGGTCAGAGACCCTCACTCTGACTTCCACAGAAGATAATATTTTCAGTTTGATGATGCAGTGGGTTGAAATTAAACATTTGCTAATTGCAAAGGTGCTACAAGCTATACCGAACCCCTTTTTTGTTGTCTGGAGAGTTATAACAATCCTTTTCTGGCAGTTAGTTTAAAGATCATTAAATGATCCTCATTCGCAATATATTTGCAGAAGATTACAGCCCATCTAAATTGACCCTGAAGGAAGACTTATTTCATTAATGGGCTGTCCTGTGCTAATGCATAAAGCTAGAAAAATATATCTATTAAATTCTTAATGTGTAAATGATGTTTCTGGCTTTCTTCTTAATTACAAAGCAAAATGAGCCTGAAGTGCACTCCGTCTAGGAAAAAATGATCAATTTAATCCATCTTCCAAGAGAAAACTTTTTCAGCCAGTTCCAAAATTCCAGCAATTCTCAGCTAAAGTTGGAGCCTTATTGCTTTGCTCAGAAACACAATAAAATGTGCCAACACAATTTACGTTTTCCCTAGATTCCAATGAACAGAGCTTTTCCACCTCAGTTTAGTTTACTCTCTGTCTGTTAAGTTTTTGAGGAAAAAGCTAATGCAAAACCTGGATGAGCAGTGCTTTAGAAGTGAATAATGCTGGGAGATTATGGGTTGATAGGGTATATGCAGAATATTAATACAGCCTATAGAAAGAGATTTACAGTACATACGGATTAGCAATATACTCTCTGTACAGAACCACCTAACTGTGCTGTGACTATCATCACAATGTAACTCCCAGTCACAAAACCGCCTTTATTAAGGTGAAGGTAAGGCTGTAAATACATATCAATAATTTAGGTGGGGAAAGGAAGGTAATAGAAGAGTGCAGTTTGGAGAGCCAGGTGAATGTCAGGAAATTAATTCCAAGTTAACATTACGCTTAGAACACCCAAACAATGGGAAGTGTGGAAATGAGGGAAAGCACTGCCGGCAGCCTTCTGTCACTCCGAGCACCCTGGGGTCTGCGGGGGAGAGATGCTTTCAATGACAAGTATCCTAGCTAGCTGACATGTTTAATCTGAGATATGTCTGGTTTGGCCACAGCCCTTGATGGCTGAGGACCTTTTAAATCCTGCGTACTTTGGCATTTCACTTTCAGATGATGACATTTTAAACTGTGTCCAGTTTACACAGCAGAGTAACTGTATCATAATGAGGGGTTTCAAATGTCTGCAGATGCAAGTAAATGACAGTAAAATTTTCCAGTGCATGTCCCGAAAGAAGTTGATTCCACCTTCTTTAGCTTTTTAAGAAATTCCTGTAGCTGACCACTGTGCTGTAAAGGAAACCCTGATCCTGCGTAAAGCAATATCTGCTGTGCTTATCTAGGTGTGCTTAGGAGTTGGGGAAAAGTGACAATCATCTTTCTAATGTACAGGTGCTTCTTGGAGAAGGGCCCTTGGTGACTCCTTGTGTCAAGCTGCTCTGTCCAGAGGCTTTTCCCTGATTTTGGCTGCACAGAGAGCCGATTCCTCTGATTCTGGGGGTTCAGCCCAGGAGTGAATACCCCATGTCTCTCCCGGAGTCAAAGAACAGACATCAGAGTTGGAGCATGATGGCCATTGCAGATACTGTAAACACAAAGGAGGTCACCAGAGTAACCGGGTTCAGGTTTAGACTGGGAACCTAGTGTAGTTAATACGTTCTGTATCAATTGCAGAGTGCAAACCTTCCTCCCCAGCTGATGGCTGGCTTTCTGCACTAGCTGATGGCTCCAGTTGTCCTACAGAGCAGATCTGTCAGGAAGTGGTGCCTCCTCTTGGGCATAAGCTTTCCTTCCTCTGCATCAGTTCTTTTGCTTCACAAGGAGGTGTTTCCTCATTGTGTTTCTTCCTTCCAAGCTCCTTGTATCTGCCAAGTATTTCTTGTGGCCACCACCAACATGGACTGGAAGAAGCAACAGTAACAGCAGCAGCCATAATGCCAGATAACATCTTCCTCTTTTATGCTGCTTTTCCCACAGTTCTGGCACTGCAGAGCAACCGCACCACTTGAACCTCGAAGTGACAAAGTCATGTGTGCGTTTTGTGCACAAAGTTGTCTCAGGAGAACCTATTCCACTCTGGTTTTGGTTAGCAAGTGGATGAATGTGGCTCAGAATCTCTGGGTTTGTTAGGGGTTGAGCCTCCGAGCAAAACTCAAGGTCCCTAACGCTCCTTAAATCCCTTATTGATACAGGGAAAAGGGAAACAAAACTCAAATCTCGGAATATATGGATGGGAAACTGAAACAAACTTTTAATAAAAATTCTAAAATACTATCATATCACACAACTATATATTAAATGCAAAACAGGAAACAATACAGTAAGAGTTAAAACACTGCAAAGGGAGGAAAAGGGAAAAACTACAGTTATGGCCGATTGGCCACAGGCCAGGAGATGGCGTCACGCCAGGATGGCAGCTCAGAAGATGGCGTCTATCCAAAATGGCGGCGGGCCAAGTGATTAAAAGTTTTTAACAGCTTAGAGAAGTATTTTAACGAGTTCGCAGGGAGACCTTTTTTCAGTATCTTCCTGCCAGAAACGGCTGCAGCTTCTTCAGATGCAGATAAAAGAGAAGCCCTCGCGGCCGGAACGCGAAAGGAGGTGAGCTTCCCCCGCGTCCGAATCCAGCGGTAGATTCTTGCCGAGTGAAAAATATCTCTTCTCTTACCTGATACGAGAGAGAGATGCTGACTGAGTCCCACAACAGTTCACAGCAGAGCTGGGCGCCGATAGACAGAACCAGTTCTGAGTTAGGCCCCGGGTGGGGGGGCAGGCCGCAGCCTTTCGGCCTGGACGGCAGGCAGCCCTCTCGCTGTGGCTCTTTCTCCAAAGCTGTCCGGTGTCCAAAGAGGAGGAGACTCCTCCTGGCTGCAGGTTTTAAGGAGTATCTGTCGGAAGAAATCTTTTGACCTGCACTTTTAGCCAATGGGATGCCGGGTTTATGGAACTTGTATGAAATAATCCCGATACTCTATTGGGCACATTTCCAAAACAAGGAGGTCTTGGCTCAAACTGGGACAGGGTTTCAATTCAGCGCTCGCTGAACACGCGGTGTGTTGTAGGAGTGCTGCTGTAGACATGGTGGGCTTGTGCTGCCCTGTCTAAACTTTAGTTTCTGTTGTGAGCAAAGTCTGGTGGAGACACATCCTTGAGAATATTAGTGATCCATGGGTCACAGATCTGCCAGGCTGAAATCCTTTCCATAAAAGCAGATATTTGAGGAATTTCTTCCTTCAGTTGAGTATTTATGTGAAATTCAGCACCTTCACAACGTAATTATAAACCAAACCCAAAGTTCTATCATTTTAGAGTGCGAAATCTACTCCTGCTTTGAATTCAAGCCTCCTGAAGTCTGAGTTTTATTTCCAATTTATTCCCACTCATTATTGCTACCATTTCACTTAATGAATTTGATATTCAATACTTTATTCACACATTTTATTTTTGCACCAATTACAGGCCAGACGGATACATTGTTCTTACCATTTCCTGTAATCTTCAAGGCATTTTTTCTCTCACATTTTTTATTTCTTTAAAAATAACAATCATCTTGGTATTTAAAGAGAATAACAGCAGGAGCAACATTCTTTTAATACTTAGGGTATTGTTGAAATAAACCTTTTCACTTCTAACTGCTAGGAAAACAAAAATGGTGAGAGAACATCTTCAGAGTTTATGCCCTTGATAGGTCAAATGAAGTGTGTCTGAAACTGAAGATGTCCCACTATAACCATGCCAGCGGAAATGAAAATTATACCACCCATACTAACAAGTATATTTCCAAAGGGGCTGGAGGTATTAGAAGACTCTAAACAGATGCCTCTGAACTTAAAATACACTTAATTCCAAGGGCTTGTCTTGTAATTAATTTAGCCAGCAGAGAACCTATGAAGAGAATGCAGGGCACAGCACAGTGTTACTCAGCATCCACAAACTTCAAGGAGCACAAAGACAAGTAATTTAATTTTAAAAAAACATTCACACTCATTTTTCACGTTCATTTCCGTCAGGACCATAGTGGCAAACATCAAGGAAAACATTCTCCAATTTATAGCTTAATCTCCTGCAAGAAAAATATCCATCTGCTATAAAAGGAAAGTGCACACATAAGCCACATCAAAAGGATATCACTCATACTTTAGTTTCAGTTTTTATTCATATTAACTTGGACTTGCGGTATGTAAGTCAGTAAACAGCCTCTCGAACAAGTGAAGCTTACTCCCAACTGTTTTAGTAACACATATTTGAACCGACAGTTTTAACATGCCTCGTGGTAACGCAGCTTGTATTTCATTAAGAACTACCAAATCTCAGCTGTTAGGTGCGAACTGACAGCTGTATTTTTCTAGCATTAGCTAATGGGTAAGGGGAGAGCAGTGCGGGGACCCTAATGGGCAGCGCAGAACGCTGAACTTTCCTGAGCTTCTGGTGTCAGTCAGTTTGCAATACCGGTTGCTTTGTAAAAGTGATCAGCACAACAACAAAGTGTTAATGGGATGAAGGCTGCTGCTTCTTCCTTTCTCCAGCCGTTTTCTTTGGTGTCGGGAGTGAGATGAGGCAAATCCTCTTCTCGCTGTTTGACCTCCTCCCAGATGATGTTTAGCACAAGCTATGTTGTTCCTTGAGGGTTTGTGGTGTGTAAAGCTCTGTGACAGAGATGACAGTTGCAGGTAGAGATGGTTACAGATTGAGCTCATCATTCGTAATGAGATAATTAAACATTCTTAAGTGTAGGAGATCTAAGGGCCTCAGCACAGATTGATGCAATTTGTATAAAAAAGTCTTCTAAAGAGTCACAGTTCACAGTTTTAGGGTGAGTGTCCCTAAAATAAGTTCTCTAAGGCAGAGGAAAGATCTTACACTGGGATTTCTGACCCTCCTTTCCCACCAGCCTGAGCTGCTCTCTTTCTGGAGGCAGTGGCTGCGCTGCAGGGACAGCCCAGCGTCTGGACTGCTGCAGTTTACAGCTTTACATATTAAACCAAATTGGCACATATTTATATTGGTTTGGTTTATAAGTTGAAGCACTCGAAAAGCTGCTTCTGGAGCAGCTGAGTTGTCTGAACATTAGTGTGGGTTATTTGTGAGCTGAGCGCAGAGGCAGCAGGGTGTGACAAGTAAGGGTGGAGATCGCTCTCACCACTTGATTTTGTTCTGCTTTAGGATTTCCAAAGGACAGCACCTGAGCACCAGGTTTGCATGGAGGATCAGTGGGTGCCGACTGCCCTCTTCTTTTGTAGTTGATAAATTCTTCCTTAAGAAATACTTTTGGGTCTAATAATTCAATATTTATGACTTGAAGAATTTTGTTTTCAGAAGTTCTGGTATCTTGGGGGACTTCTTCAATGGTTCAGACAATCCTCAGGGACCGAGCTCTTGGAGGTCAGTAAGAACTGAGCCCCTCATTGATACTGAGGCCTCCAAAAATATCCTCAGTTGTAAAGCAATGACCTGGGCTTAAAAATTTTCTTGCTGCTCCTACTGTAATCCTGTTCAGGTTCGTGCAGTTAGTTTAGCTTAGTTTGATCTAAACCCCAGTGAACTTTATTATGCTCTCAAATTTTCTGCCTGTCATAACTGTTATATGATGAAATAATAACTAATTGCAGAAGCTGCTGGGAAACATGCTCGTCTTCTTGCTAGCAAGAAGCAACAGGGAAGAGGGTTGATAACCACAAGGCAGTTGAGACAAATATTTCAGAAGGCAGGAAATCCAGGCGCAAACAAATATGCATGGGAAGGTCTGAATTTCTGCTGCAGGAAGCAGTAATGAGAACTGGGAGCCATGCTGCATCCCAGCCCAACAAGCATGGAACGAACAGGTTTAGCTCTTTGCTCGTTCTGTAAAGTGATGACAATGAATCATTAGCGTCGTTTGTGCTTAATTAGTAGGTTTTGCTGTATTAACCTACTAAGGTAAATAAGAGAAAATCTTGTTCCTGCATGAGGCTCTCTTCACACTCAGGCAGACCTTATTACATGACTTCCTTTAACCTTGCCCACACATTCTCCATATTTTTATTTTTTTTTTAGTGAAAACGTACATTTCTACACTTAACGTATTTCTTTCTGCAAAATAGGATAAGAGATAATTACAGGAGACTTTGAGGTGTTGTTATCACCCTGGTCTGTTTAGCTGTGGTTATTTCTCTCCCACAATTTGAGGTTGACCTGTACAACTTATACCAAGAGCAAACTCTAGGGTCTTCCCTTTGCTTAAGTTGTAGCATCAGGAGAGCCATCAATGCAAAGCTGCAGTGAAGACATAACTTTAGACAGCCGTGTAATTTCCTTTTCATGTTGGTCCCTGTCAAGAGACAATATGTTATAGTTCCAGGAATGGATAATGGGGGGAAGCAGGGAAAGTACGATAGCTTTCTTTTGAAGTCTGTACAATCCCGCTTTGTTTTAAAATAGCTTTTTGGAGTTACTTGGTGCTGTGCTCAATAAATTATAATATTTTTTCTGGATTTGGTATCAGTTAAGCGACTACTCTGGGGTGTTTCAAGACATCTGGTCTCTTGGATAATAAATACTAGTGCACAAAAGCAGTTAAACACTAGTGCTTTGCCTTCCTTATCATCTCATATTTAAGATAGGTTATACCAGATCCTTTGCTTCTTATGGACCCTCCCTAACTTCAGTGATGAGTGTCCCATTGTCATTTATAGCAAATGGATCTCTCTGTTATAGTCCAATCAGTTGTGATCAGATCAATAACAGAGCGCTATACACTTCCTTCAGACTTCTTAAATCAGTAATTTAAGATTGCCCTTTGCAATGGGCTCTTACCTTTGGTTAGGGCAATTTTTAGTTATGCATGAGTTAGATCACGGTGTGCGCATTGCAATTTGTTTTCTGAACAAGCAAGTGATAAGAGTTAAAATATATTCAGTTTGGAACGCTCGTTGGAAAATTCATCTGGTGGAGTCGGTGGGGAATTTATACCCCATCTGCTTTTTACTGGTACTGTACTGTACATTTACTTGTTAAATGTCTCACTAGGCTTTATTTCCATCTTCTGATTTCTGACTTATTTTTTATAAAAAAAAAAAATTAAAATTCAGACTTTTGACCAACAATAGCTCAGACATTTCTAGGACTAGTACCTCAGATTTTAACTATCTCTGCCTTGAGTTCCTGCCCTTCACTTTTCTTCCTAAACTAATTAATTTCCTTTAGTTTTGCTCCTTCTGAAAAGTTTTGTATTTGTTCCGAGGAACAAACATTTGGGGGAAGTCTGTGAAAATTCTCTACAGATGCTCAGAAGCCTGAATAGTATTTGGATACCGTGGGGATTGATAAGCAATGACAGGAACACGCCCTTGTAGGGACCCCCTGTGAGGATTACACCCTTCTCGCTATTTTGCAGGTGAGGTTGTTACCTCTGATGTCAGCTCTTTCTGAAGTTCATTAGGTAACCCAGCACCCCATCTTCTCTCCAGCTGGACTTAACTCAGTTGAGATGTTTAAGATGACACTATCTGAGCTGCACTTTTGCCATCTTTGCAGGTGTTCAGTACAATAAGTAGTGAAATAGTAAATACAAGCCATGAGCCAGCAGTACGTCAGACCATTTAGATTCTACCTCACTGTAGCCAGAGATAGGAAATAAAACTTCCAATCTGACTGTTTTCATTGTATTATTATAACAGAACAACTGTGAAATATGTGTGTATTTCATGCCTTCAGTAATATTATGAGGAGTATTACCACAATCTGAATCTCTAGTAAATCCTGTGGAGCTCCAAATCATTGAGTTTTAGAGGAATCTTTCATAATCACACCCAAATTCAATACAACGTTTATGAAATTAGATTGGTATATGTGCATGTATATATGCGAGCATGTAAATCTTTAATATTTTATCCTTTATATGCATATAATAGTGTATAAGAGAGAATGTTCTCTTCTGAGCAAGACAATTTCATTGAGATGAAATAGGATTTTTACAGTATTGGTATTCATGTGATAAATCATCTTATATTGCTGCACTCTTGAAATTAGCAGATGAAATAGCATTCCCCATTGAAAGGCACAAGACTGGGAAGTTAAATTTATTGATAAACATGGTCTTGGTTATTATTTTATTTTTCCTAACCAGGTATTTTGCAGGAAAATATACATCTTGTGTTTACTTCTGTTTGTTAATGCTTTGATAAATCAGACATTTTTAGTATTCTATCAATGGCTAAAGTCTAATTGCCTTATTGTATTCTGATTTATTTCTTGCCTTACTTTCTTTGCATCTGCAGCCCATCAAATGAGTCTCTGAAGAGATATATGTTATGATACAGTGTCAGTGAAATTAATCCTGATCAATTTTAAAGTTCACATTTTTATTTGATGACTTTCCTGGGAATCACTAAACCCGAGATTGACTCGGTCTCTTTTTGTTGGTTAAATATTGTTGTTTGAGAACACTGGATACAGAAACCTTATTATGATTCTAACAGTTCTGCGTTGGTGTAAGTAAAAAGCAACCCAAGCAATGATGTTTCACTAATTAATAGACACCAAATCCTGCTCTTTGCTGACACCAGTTAAAGGTTCTCACTAAGGGTCTAATGGTGAAGAGTGTTACTTGCCTGAGAACGCTTTACACACGCGAGAGGCAGAGTAGAGCCTGAGTTCCCTGTGTATAAGTAATGTAGCAAGATAAATACCTACAGCTTTCTAAAATGTGTTCCGAAAGCCAGGCTTTCTGTTTCTTTTAGGATTTCAGTCCTGTAGCTCTTGTGAACGCACCTTATCTCTAGAAGAAATTGGAGTTTCAGGTTATTAAGGGAAAACAGTGATGGGGTTGCGCCTCTCCATTTTTTTCCCTTCTCATTTTTTTTTCCTCTTGGAAAACAGTTTGTTTCTCAGTTTGCAAATGCTTCCACATCAGCCTGAAAGAACCACCTAGGTTAGCGTTAGAAAATGCTTCCATACAATAACCGTTCAGAAGCATTAATCAGACTGTGCTTGTGTTTAGGTAGGTGTTGGGGTGATGTTATTTGGTTATTTATGTATTTGATTTGTCCACAGAACTAATTTTTTTTTTCAGGTTCTCATGGTAGGTGATGCTTTTGACCCAAAGGAAACAAAAGACCTGCCATTTCAGTTTCGTGGTTCCTGCCTTCTCTAAATGAGAGAAGACGGGAATGTAGAAGAGTTATTGTTATCAAAAGGAAATAATTATATTGTCCGCAGTGCACAGCAAATCACATCTTAAGCTGGTCTCCCCATCCTACCCCTACCTTCCTGAAGCTTAAATAGCATAACCAGCTTCTGGGAGGAAACCAGATTTTTATTTTTTTTTATTGTTAATGTCAAACAAACATTTATTTCAGGTGCAAAGCCTCAGGATATGTTAGTGAAAACAGTGGCACTGCTGTTCTATTGCTTACTGCCCATTAAGTGGGTGGGAAAAGGGTACTGTGACCCTTTTACCCTTCCCACCAGTCTCCCTAACAGCTTTGGCCTTCGGGTCAGCTCAATTTCCCCTCCACTGAGTGGCCATTACTGTGAGCGGCCGTGATAAATGCTTTTTGGAAGGGACGGCATTGCCGGCAGCGAGCGCTAGGGAAGTAGGTAGCCTAGACCAGACAGACTAAGCCGAGAGACAGATAGACTAACATGCCTGCACGCTAAGTGCCTGTTACCTAGCAACGTGGCGGAGATCACCAAAAAATGAATAGACCCACAAACAAAAATGAAAAGGAGATAAAAAAGAGTAAAAGTCTATGGGGCTCAAAGGTTAATATTCCTCTATCTAATAACTTAGTTTCAGAAAATTGCATTTTAACCTTTTCGAAGCATTCAGGAGAGAGATTTCTTTGAAATTAAATTAGATCACATTTGTATGAAATGGGGGGAGAGAAATTAAATGCAGATTTTATTATTTTTCCATCTTCCTGCCCAGTATTTTTGCAATTCCTTGTATTTTCTGTTGACTACCACTGCTCCACTCCCCTTCCCGATCGCCTCGAGCTGGCAGCCTGCTGTAGAGCTATCAATGGCTCCAGAGGGCTGGCCAGTGGAAGTACTATAATATCATTTTGTATTTTTATAGAATTTTCTCTTAGGGAAGCAGAAAAATCTTCCCCAGCATGGAATAATTAGACCTTGTCTCCCCTCTGCGGTCCCCATCCATCTCACACCTCTCAGAGAGAGGAACAGTGAGTGACATGTTGAAAGTCACAATGCAAAGGCCTGGTGGAAGCAGGAATGCAACCCGGGACACGAGGTGTCTGGATGGGGAGTCTCAGTGCTTCCCGGGACATTCCTGTTCTTGCCATGCACTGACACCCACACCAGACTTGCACTTGTGGGGTGCCAGCCCTCCTCCCACCCCAGCCAGCCTCCGCCCAGGTAGAAGTGGTCTAAAAGCTGGAATTGTCTGAAAATGGAGCCACCTGTGGTAGAGTAGGATTGTTCTCCCAGGAGCACCTCCTTTAGTAAATAGTTTTGCTTGCTCTGGTACGTTTTCATTTAAAAAACCAAAACTCTTTCAGGTAAAATAACTTGTGGTGGGGAGCTGAAGTCCGTTTCGGTTAACTCTGTTTCTGATGTAAGCAGATGGAGCTTTCACCTTGCCTCCCAGTTCCACAGGGAACCATTATAAATTCCCCTTTTATTACATAAGCCTTATTTAAACCTCTGCATCCAAGTTCCTGGTGCAGCTACAGGGGTGTAAATCCGGAGTAACTCCACATGTTCCTGCGGGGTTATTTTGGGTCTGCAGCGGTATGCTGGGAGCAGGATCCAGCCCATGAATTCCTTAGCTGCCAGGGAAATCCGGGTAAAGGGATTGTTCTATTTGTGTCAGGGCTGTTATATTTAACTTCACAACAGAATGCCTTTAAACTTTACTGCCATCTTTAAACCAATGAGCTGTATGGTTAACTAATTTTCTCGTGCACTGTATAATACAGGATCGATAATGCTGTTTCCTCACATAATATATATGCTCTCTTCCACTCACTCTGATCATATATATCATATAATTACAAATACTGAAATTTATGAAGCATGTAAACCCGTGTTTTAAATACAGGAGATCACTACGGCTAGGATGGTTGCTATTATTTAACATATTCCAATCAACACCTTCCACTGGAGACACAGAACCTGTGAGTATACTGCGCTACTCTATAGCAGGTGAAATGGCCCCACGCAGGGCATCCTGCCGGCTGAGTCTCGCAGCGCCAGTGCCTGCCAACCCCTATGCTGAGCAGCTCAGCACCTTCTGAGCTGGTGGAAGAGGCTGTGAGATGATAGGAGCCACTGGAGCCTTTCCTGGTGGTACGGGAGTGAAGTTTCAGCAGGTGCTTTTAAAATCCTTGCATCCCTGGAACACGAACCAGGAGACATACCCAGGTTTTCCTTCATTTAGGGTAAAAAAATGAGTTTGCCATATCATAAAAGCCATCATTTTAAATGACACACTGCTAATATCTTATTACTAGCTGCAGAAGGGGCAATCAGATACTTTATTTGAGCTGTTTCCCTATTTCTTTCTCTGCAATGATACAGATAGTAATGAAAGGGCTAGAGCTAATTAAAAGACAATAATTCCATGAAGGGGTGGTGATGATGATGAGGCAATAAACTGTGAGAACAAAGCTTGAGGGGTTTTAATGACTCATCAACCCCTTGATGGGAATTTAGCCTTACAATCACTCTCCATTTATAATGCTCAGTGATATACCCTCCTGAAGAACAGGAGAACCACACTGCTAATGGTGCAGGTCACACACCGGCATCCGACACCGAGTGGCCCTTGTGCTCAGCGTCCCCAGCTCCTTCCAGGTTGCAGTGCTAAAGCGATCATAAGTTAATTTATGGCACTTTGAACTCTTGCTGTGTCACAGCCTCGAGACATGCCAGTGACAATGTTCTATCAGTTGTGTCTCGATGTGACTGATGATTGATGAAAGGATGAGGAGTCAGATCAGTGACAAGGAGATAATTATGAATGTGGAGGAGGTTGTGCTACACACTCACACTCAGAGAATACCAGTTTGCTAGGACAGTCTTGGGGCACGTTTGCTGAGCCCTACGGCAGGATGTGGTTAAAGAGCCAAGAGATTCCTTAGGATAAACTCATTCATATCGTAGCTTCCTTGAGAAAAAGGTCCCATCTTCCTCTCTTGCTGGTGATGCACCCAGACAGTTCTATGGGCAGTGGGACTCAGGGCTGTGCCACAGCTTCAGCGTTGGCTTTGCAGGTACAAGAGGTAGTAGGATTGTGCTTGGGTAGGAGCTCAGATGTGTGTACCTGTTCAAGGTGAAATGAAAGCAGCAGGGAGAGGAAGGCAAAAAGGCCAGTGGTAGAGGTTTCAGTCTTATTTTTCTTGGGTGAGATGATCCCAAAAGTCTGAACAAAAACTACCCAAGGAACTGGTGAAGGTAAAAACAAATTTAAAGATCTCTTTCATTCCTTTTGCAAGCTTTTTGATTCTCCTCTCACTCTTGAATTCCCTGATGCCTCAAAGACGCATTTGTGCAAGAGAAGAGTATTTCTTTGACCTTGCCATCTCTAAACTGAAAACAAAACAACATGTATATTAAGAAAGAAGAAAAGGAATCTCTCCATACCCACTGGACACAGTTCTTTCCCTGGAGAAATGACCAGAGGACAAATGACACACACTTCATATTCCATTGGAGGGGCCCAGATACTAATGATTAATAGAATATTATAGGTTATGTTACTGTCCACAGCAAATCCACCTAACCATAATTAACAACTCCTTTTTCTGGCATTGGGCTTCTTCCATCTCTCTTTCCTCTGTCATTCTTCCCTGTTATTCCTTTTTTTCACCCTCTCCCTGTTACCTCAGTGCCTACTTATCCACTTTCAACTAATGACCAACTATTTCCCACTTAAAAGCCCCTACCAGCTCTCATTTTTTTTGTTGACACCACCTGTCCTTCTCCCTTTTCCATCATTTCATCACCTTCCTCTTTTCCTTTATTATTTCACCCTTGAAGGGCAAGTTTATTTCTCTGTAATTTTTACAGACATGAGACATATCTACACCGTGTATTTTGATAGGGAGTGAGAGACTTAGGTCTTTCTGCGATTGCATTGTAACTTGCACCATATACTACGGCTCTTTGATGCCTCAGCATCCTCTGACATTGTCCCAGGCTCTGTTAGCCTCCTTGGGTCAGTTTTATTGACTGTTCTTTGCAGTTACTTTCTCAGTGAGTTCTACGGGTGGCCTGGCACTGGGTCTGCTTGGTTCTCATGGCCTTGTGAGATGGTGATGTCTGGAGAAACAAGAATCTGGGGAAGACTGTTAGAATAAAGAGGTGTCCTAATGGTAATTTAGGGACATTTTGGACCACTGCTTTTACATTAGTTTTCTAAAAGGATCCTTCCATACCTGTCATGTCAGATAAGTGGAGAAAAAGGCAGGACCGTTCTGGTAAGCCATAACAGAGCTATGTATTCTGTTCTGAAAATGAGATTCCCAAATATAAAGCATACTTCACTATATGAAACATGCAGAAATGCTTCCACTCCTAATGTTTGCATTGAAGCGAGATCATTGTGCTCTCTCTTACTTTCTAATACTAATAAACAGAAACGATCCAAACTGCCCGGAGAGTCAGAGAGCTGGGATGGGCCAGAGAGGGTTATGAAACTCAGCAGTGTGTCCGTGTACACACAGCACAGCAGCTCGAGTGACAAATTACTGCAAATGGCAAATGAATTTGCTACGTGTGTCTGACTTCGGAAGGCAGAGGTATTTAAGCTCTTTGTAAGAAGTCTAGTTTCTTTAGTGCATCTTAAGTTTTTTACTAATAGTCAAGCTCTTTAAGTGGTTGTACTTATTAAATTGCTGCAATCCCTAGTGCAAATGAAACTCTACCTGTCTTCCTTGCACATACAAAGAGAGTAAATTAGTGCTCAACCTTGATTATTTCATTAAAGTATGTTCTCCTACATTCCAGGGGAAAAAAAGCACACAGAAAATGATTCCAAATGAGTTATTCTGTCTCTCATTATCACTCATAATTTGTCTTTGCTATAATTTACATCCCTTCACAAAATAGCAACATATTCGTTAGAGCTTTTAATTAAAACCCCAACACCTGCAGGTGAGAAAACACAGATGGATTCGCTCCTCCATGGAAACATTCGGTTACATGTGAACTGGCCACAGAACCAAAGAGAGAATAGGTGTTAAAACACCACTCTGCTCCTCACAGGGACTCTATTCATTCCTACAGAAACAAACATACCTTGAGTGTGTACACAGCTTGCTGCAAGGCTTAACCCTTTGCCTCGCACTTTGTCAGCTGTAACACACTACTTCCATCAGGGACAAGTTTGGTTCTCAAAACGGTGTTGAAAAAGCACAGTTGTGGGTTTGATGTGAGCTTTGGATTCCCAACCTTGCCAAAAAGGAGATTTTTCTGGTTCCTAAATTTACCTCTCTCTGCTACACCTCTGACTGGCTTTTTCCTTTTCTCCCCCTGCTCTTCTAGAACCACGAATTAAACTAAAATTCAAAACTTGTCAATATCTACTGCAAAATGACAAAGAGCAGATGCAGCAGAGCTGCTCTGCCATGTGCACGTATACCCTAACCCATATAAAACCATCTCTGTTTGTACTTCTCCACCTGCCATCACATACAGATAAATCGTGAGCACCAGCATCGCTGTGGAATAGGTGGTATGTTCTCTAGCACACTGCTTCCTGGTCCCAGCGAGCTCCCAGTCAGGAGTACCGGGCTGTTGCATTGCTCTCCAGTTCTATTTAGTGTTTTTCTGTGACTACTCTCAGTTGCAATCAAGAACTCAAATTAATGGCTGTGTTACTGAGCAAATGAGAACAAAGTTTTATGTTAGGCAAATGAAGCTGGTAAAATGTTAATTGTCTGTATTGGACACCATAACAGTCTGGCTTGTTAAACTGGACATAATATATTTTTCCGTTTAAAATATTTAAATGCTTATCTCAAAGGGTGATGAATGTAAGGAAAAGTGCGTTTTTATGTTCTCCATAAGAAAACACTGTTAACAGAGCGTTGTTTGAGTTGCAAAATCAAGCACCTGAAACTAGAGACTAAGTAACTAGCTGAGGTTACCTGAATTCACTGGGAGGTTTTCTATTGAACTATATTCTAACAAGATTTAGATCAAAGACCAGTATATCTCACATGCCACATTCTATACCGCAGAGGGTATAGTGCATTCTAAATATCAGCCTATTGATCTCAGAAACCCAGAAAGGGTCAGCCACACCACATGAAAACTCTATCTCTGAAGCTGCCTGAGAGGGATCCCCAAAATTCACCAGTGCTTTCCTATCACTAACCTGAACCGCGATACATCGTTTGAAGAGATTACACATTTTATACTTCTCAAGGTGCTTCACAATCCTTTCTCTGATTATCCCATTGTATCTGTGTGTTTACAGACAACATCTAATAGTTGCTTTTCAGCTACTTGGCAGTGAAAGCTGCTGAGTTTAAATGTGAAACCCTTGTCTCTCCTTTAGTCTGTCAGCTCTGATCTAAACTCTCTTTCTCTCTCTCAGGCAAATGAAGGCTTCAAAACATTTACAGTAATTTTATAGGTGGACTTCAAACTCATTATATAACAAAAAGCCAATTAGATGTACATTTGTAGTACACTGAGAAAACACCTTTTCCATTTCCATATACTCTTGTAACTCATTTATAAGTTATGTTTGAATTATAACTCACAGATTTTTATAGTAATTTTTAATGTAAAAATGATGAAAAAACTGCAACATTTCCATTTCTGCGTGCTGCAAACGACAAGCACATGGCGTGATGCACACTTTAAGGCTTAGGAAGAAGAGGAGATGGGGAGGAAGGTGGTTGGGCCTGATGGATTGAAGGACTGGTAACTCCAAGTGAGGCACAGAAACAGCCAGCTGTGTTTTACATGTCTGGGCAAACTAGACAGGAACAGGGCCAAACTAGAGCTGGAAAGCTGAGGTTTATGTTCAGCGTTTTAGTACTGTGAAAGACTGATCAAAAGCGAGGGACTGTGGGGAACTGGGCAAACCAGTAGGGTCTAAGCTTAAAGAAAGTGCTTCTTTCCACCTGAGATTCAGAGCCCCAAATCATCCCCTAATGATAAAAGCCTACAAGTATTCCTTGAAAGAAGAGGAATTTCACTCTTAAAAAGTTGAGAATTACATGACAACAGCGTGGTCAAAGCTTTTTGCTCAAGGAGTTGAATTCAATCCCTCTTCAGTCTCTTTGGATTCTGTCCTGAACCTCTGCTCTGACAGAGGTTTCCCATTCTAGGGCTCAAACTGAAGAGTTTCTCATACTCATCAGGCTTAGCATGTATTTTAATACTATTATTAGTGATGATTTATAACCTGTACCAGTTGTACCTGCATATTGAGTTTACTTCTATGTGAAAGTATGAAAGGTATGTGGAGGTATGAAATCATGTGCTGCTCTTGAGATACTGATATACAGGTACATGTCAAACAAACCTGAGAAGACACTTTAAAACTTAAGTTTAACAACAAATAGAAGAACACTGAATGCCCTTATGGGATTTCATGCTAAATTTAAAATGCTTGGCCTCTATAGTTCTCAGAGAGGATTCTGATGGAGTCCATCATAGTTCTTATTTCATCCCAATCATAAGTACATTCTGTCTACATATGGCCTATAAAAGCATTCCACATTCTTTCTTACCCAGCCAAAGGAGGGGTGATACTTCAGGTGTGTAAGTTCCAGATGTAATTTATTTCCACACATGAATGCAAGCACTGAAACAACGTTGTTTAAGATGACCAGGCAGAGGAACAGAAAAGTTTGGACAGATAGCAAACCCAATCCATTTTATTTAAAATAGATATCCTATTAAAATATGGAATATTTTTATTCTATTAGAGACTGAACATGATGGCTTGGATGTCTTTCAAATACTGTGAAAGCATTGCTAAAATACAGGGAAGTAAGTGGTCCTTTGTTGCTCTGAGAATTCAGGTTCTCTCTTTCATTTACTCACTGCACTCTGTCTGTACTCCTGCAGTCCCTCTGAGTTTCTACTTTGGGAGCAGACACTGGCCACATCCTTACTCCTGACCCGGATCATAGAATCGCAGGATGCTTTGGGTAAAAAGCAACCTTCAAAGCTCCCCTAGTCCAACCCCCCTGCAGGGAGCAGGGACATCTGCAACTAGAGCAGGTTGCTCCCAGCCCCAAGGGCCAACCTGTCCTGGAATCGTTCCAGGGATGGGGCTTCTCCCATCTCTCGGGGCAACCTAGGCCAGGGTCTCACCACCCTCAGTGTCAACAATCTCTTCCTTCTCTCTGGTCTGAATCTCCCTCTTTTAGTTTAAGCCATCACCCCTTGCCCTGTCACAACAGCCCCTGCTGAAAAGTCTGTCCCCATCTTTCTTATGGCCCTCTTTAAGCACTGAAAGACTGCACTAAGTTGTTCCCGGAGCCTTCTCTTCTCCAGGCTGAACACACCCAAGTGTCTCAGCCTGGCTTCACAGCAAAGGGGTTTCAGCTCCTTGATCATGTTTGAGGTCTCCTCTAGCCCTGTTCCAAGAGGTTCATGTCCTTCAGTGAGACTAAGGCATTCACCAGTCCCTTCTTTTCTCCCTTGCTCTCTCCTCTGGATTTCTGTGGAGGGGCAGTCTGGATGCACAGGCTCCAGCTGATCTCCAGAGGACTCTTCAGCTGGCTAATCCATAGACCAAGATCCTGCGGCATGCTTAAGAAGGAGTGGGTCTCAAGATGGTCTTCAGGTGCTCCAAACCAGCACAGCTCCTTCAAAGCTATTTTTGCTGACATCAGTTCGTATGTCATCCTTATCATCTCCTCTTCCCGTCCCCTCGAAAATTGTCTTTTACTTCTATCCAAGTCACCCATACCGTGCTAGCAGCTGTACATTAAGTTACTGAAGTTGAGACTTCTCTTTCTACCCCATTACGAATTTGCTTTTCCCTCTAAGTGTCTCAGATTCAACTGCCACCATTTTATTAGGTGCTGAGATACGACATTTGGTGTCTGAAATTGTTGATGAGACAGGTTGAGCACCTTCAAGCGCATGCAGAAGGGAGAAATGAGCTGTGAATCCGTGCTTAAAATTGGTCTGCTGTGGCAAGGAACGACAAAATCAGTACATGGTTACAAACAGAAGGAAAAAAAATGTTTTCCAAGCGTTGACCTGTCATTTTATATTCAGTTTTCTACCTGATTACAAAAAATTCCATAGGAAGGACTCCCGGGGAAGGCTGAGGGTGTTTCCTCTGTGTAAGGTGCTCTGAAGAAGCAGCGTTGAGAGTGAACTCTGTGGCCTGCTCAGTCTATTTAGCAAGCTCTGAGATGTGTAAGTACATTATCTGCAAGGCTGGTAAAGAGCGCTTAGGGAGGATTTGTGGGTCTGTGGGAAGGACAAAGAAAAATGTTTTCTAATAAATTATTCACAACCTCACAATCCCTTTTGGGCAGATTGTTGCTCTGTTTGCCCCAACGCTTCACGGCTTTTCTCTCCACATTCGCATGCACATAGCTTCTCACCTCCAGAGAGCAGCAGAGATCTCGAGCAGGCTGCTGCAGCTAATGGTGGCAATTAATAACTTGTCATAATCCTAAGGATGAAAGGGAGGGCTCACCATCAGCAGTCAGGTCATGGCGCTTCTGTAAAGCAAATGAGGTGCAGGTGTTGTCCAGATTTAAGAGCTTTGCTCGACTGTCAGCGCGCTGCAGTGCCAAGCCACAGCACAGAGCATCACCCTACAGGTACATAACTTACTGCACGAGTTTTCATGCTCCAGGTGCACACACATTACACAGCCTTCCCCTCTTCCCGCCGCCCCACCGCCCCCCCGCTGTTCATTAGCGCTGAAGAGGAATCCTCAGAACGTTTCAATAAATCATCACACGGCACAGTTAATTCCAAACATGTAATTGCAGCGTGCCTATATATTTGCATATATAAGGCAGATCAGTGAAGCTTTATTCTGCGTTTGTAAACAGAAATGCATTTGGAAGCGAATGTGTTATCTTTTTCTTTTAATTGTAGATAAATAGCAGCTTGGCTACCTAATAGCATTTTAGGTCCATGTTCTCTATTCAGGCTTGAGAAAATGAAACCTCATTATGCCTTTCGTTAAACAACAAACTACAGAATCACTTATTTCTCGACAGCTCAGTTGGCTTTTCCTTTTTCCATTCCTGTGGGTCAGTTCTGCTTGAAATGAACCAAGTTTACAAATCTCTACTGGTTTGTACACTCCTATTATGCATACTAGCTTATGCATTTGTAACTGTCACACGAGTCAGGGTGATACAGCATTCTCATCTGACCCTATTCATTTAAATGGGTGCGTCTTGTTGACATTGATTCATGTTATAAGTTATATTGATGCATTATAATCCTTTTGTGTCACCCCACTGGTTATTTCTACTAAAATGTTGTGAATAAACGCTGGCAATAACGGTCAGTAAGATTTGAAGCTGTTTTAAGGGATGCGGAGTCCATCTGAAGTCCTGGGCCAGTGCCTTACGCTTGCTTTTCCTCTGAAAGACAATTAACATGCAAAGTGTCCTATTCTTATGCATTTGCATGGCAAAGCGTCCAACAGCTTATTAATAATTTGGGGCTGTACATTCCAAATGTATATTGCACTCAACTAAAGGGATAAGTAAACACGATTATGCATGCATGTAGGTCTTTATCAAGGTGTGGTTGATAATGTTTTAAAGCAGAACTATTTCTCATGAAAATAGCTCCTCTTAATAGCCTCTGTCTCTTTATTGTGCTTCTTAGTGAAACATAAATCACTAATATGTTTTCAGCTGCAAACTACTCTCTTTTTCCATTGTATTCACAGATTTAGTGGCATTTCAAATAGATAAACACAAGCAACATCTATCAACACTACAAAAAGGGGGCCTTAATCAAAGCTCCAGGTCCCAGGTCTCAGCATCTCCATTTACCTTGAGATAAATCCATTGGTGTGACCACCACTGCACAGGGTGACAAATCACCCTAGTCAGCTGAGCAGTGCAAGGGCTTATTGGCCTTTCTTTAAGTGGTCTTACCCTTCAATGAAAAGGATGGTGCTTGTCAAGCAGGGCCAGATTAAAGTTAGACAAAAAGAAATGATCTGTTATTAGAAAACTCCGATTGAGAATCACAAAACAGGAAAGAAATATGAATAAGAATGTACAGTGAGGATGCTCCCCCCACCTTTTCTCATCCTTCCCCAAGCAGAAATTAACCTTAATTACTTTCCCAGCTTAGCACGTTATGAATGTGGAGACACCGAGGCATTAACGTTAAATAAATATGTGGCTCCAGGACTGTGCTGGAGAAGGGGAGCCCAAGCCTGGTGGTGGGGCCTGGGCTGCTGAGCTACTCCAGCTCTGTGGTAGCTGGGGTGCATCACAGGATGGCTTCCTTCAGATATGGCAGGGCCACAGGCTGCTTTTGCTGTAGAACTGCTGGGTCCTCAGTGTGGAAGGTCTTTGAGGAGATGCAGACCATCACCTGTTGGAAGGCAGCGTGCTCTGTGCATGGATATCTGCAAATGAAAGGATTAGGGTTCAAAGAGAGAAGCAACAGATGTATAAGCAGGGTCTTAGCTGGGTTGGTCAAGCACCTGTTGGTGCCAGGAGCAGATTGGAAAGGCTCTCTGTGCTTCCAGGGCAACATTCTGACCTTTTCTACAATGATGCAACTGCAAAAACATCATAATCTCCTCTCGAGTTTGGCCCTTAGTATTTTAGCAAGATTTAGTAATATTTATTATAATTATTTACTAATACGTAGCATAGTTCCTAAAAAGAAACTTGAGGTTAAAAAAAGCTATATTCAGGTTAGCTAAAGCCCCCTGAACGTCATTAAATTATCTTAATTAATAATTGGCAAATTCTTCCCTCTAAGGGTACCCAAAGCTTCTGCCCTGTATTCTGGTGATCCACATAAATGTAAGATTGTGTTTTAAAGTCTCTCCAAAAATCCTATTTCTAAAAAGGAAACGACTGAACAGACAGCAGCTGGAAAAGTTCAGACCAAATATACCTGGATAACTGAGCAAATATTTGCCCATCCAATTGATTTGTTTGCTAAAGAAATTCACAGTGAGGGTCTAGTGAGACAGTAAGAGGAGACAGAAGGAAATGGTTCATGTTTAGGGTTATTCATAGGGCCAGTGTGGGTTGGGTGGGTGGTTGTGGGGTTTTGTTGGTTTTTTTTTCCCCTACCATTGAGATTCATGCATTTAAAATACACTTGATTTCTCCTGACTTGATAGGCCACTATAGAAAGATTAATTTTCTGCAATCATTTGATTTGATAAATGTCTACACAGCCCAGCATAACTTTATTTTCTATTTATCGTGATCCTGAAATTAGTTGCTAAGGGTACTCAGGGGAAACACTTCAGTAATTATAAATAGGTCCTGACAACAGACATTTAAAATTGTAATAATGTGAAAAGGTTCTATTCCACATCAGAACAAGAAATTGTGCTGGGAGGGCCATGCAAATGCACGCTGCTTTCTTACACATAGTCCCTGCAGAAACACACACATCATTTGCAGGCAAAAATTTCAATAGCATATGTGCTTCATTATTTTACTTTTTTGAGGTGTAGCCAGTAAGATACAGATAAATCAAGGGTCTTGCACGAGATCACAGAAGAAATGAGCAGCAGAGGAAGAGAAAAGTCAAGGGTTCCCAACTCCTCAATTGGCAAAAGCAACTGTGCTACACCAGTTTATGAGGTAATGCAAAATTAACATTGATGTTGGTATCTTAAGAGCCATATCCAAAGCCCAGTGAAACCATGGGGGATGAAAGACTTGGTCTGCAATTACTTTATGGCAACATTTCTTGTCTTTGCATTTATCAGCAAAGCAGGTTTGTAGCACAGGAATAGAGAGAGGGTGCTAGTGCTGCACCACTGGGTGCTAGCGGGTGGCCTGCTGAGATCCATCAGCATGGCTGAAAAAGCACAGAAAAAGACCATATTTAAGTCTTTAAGGTTGTAAAGCGCTTTGCAGAGGCACAGCATATCATGGAGGTTGAGAATCGTTGACCACAACCCTTAGGTGAGCCCAAGCAGGAAGCAAATAAGGATTGACACCAATTTTTCCTTCCTGGGCAAGCCGTGTGCCAGCCCGATTGTCCTGCGCATGGGGCTGTAGGGCAACCCAGGGACCCCTGGCCAGGACGCTTGGTTCGTGCAGGAGGAGGATGGCCAGCTACCCAGGAGTGCTGCTCTGGAGCTGCTGCATTGTTTATTGCTGGGAGCATTAGCTGGTTTATGAGGCACCTACACCAAAAGGCACAGCATAGACAATTAAAAATATCACCTTTAAATGCCTTTTAAAGGCAATGTAGTCACAGTTCCTGTGGTAGTCCAGGTATAATGACATATCTATTTAATGATACCAGTTGTGTAGGTATAAGGTATCAAGTAACACTCAGAAGTTAAGGTAACATAATAATTATCTGATAAAATGTCTAATATACATAGGCATAGCCTTAAACCACCATGGTGATTGCATAGTAATTTAATATAAATTGATTAAGTACATTTTTACTGATGCTTAAAGACTAGTCATAGCATGGGAAATGATGTTTTGGTATCAGCTGTTACTAAATAGACAGTATTTGCTGGACTAAATCCAAGGGCGAGCTTTAAGGCACATTATTTACTTGGTATGCAGCTGCTGTTTCTGCTCTCTGGGTTGAACACAAGCACCAAACACCTGATATTCATCGCAAAAACGGGCACATCTTCCTCTTTCTCCACTGACCAAGATGTCCTGTGCAATGGTGCTGTTATTGATAGGTCTCAATCACCTCCGATGCTGGATTATATACATCATCAGGGTTGGATCATATAAATCATCGCAGATGTCTGTTCTGAACAACAACTAGCTATGATAGATAACTCGTAGAATAATGCATGCTCCCTGGCGAGACTCTAATACAGTCCTTGGGGTTCATCTTCATCCTGTGAGAAAAGAACCCTCAAAGAGTTGAGAAGCTCCAGGACCGAAGCTCTGTCGTTGAATTGCAGCTTTGGCCTGTGGCCAGGAGAGCGGGTGAGCCTACAGGTCCCCGGCCCTGCCGCAGTGTCACCCAGGGCTCTGTTCCCCAGGTAGGCACTAGCCATGGCACATGCCTGATGCGCTGCTCCCAGAGAGGCGAGTGCCCACAACTGCCTCTTGTCCCACAGTCCTTTCAGAAACGAGGGGGTCCTGGCAGCCGTAAGGGGTCAGCACACCTGGGTCCGAGAGGAAAGCAGCGTTGTCCCTGCCTTTGAAACAAAACCTGTTGCTTTCACCTATGTAAACGGGAGAATCCTCACATTCCTCATTCATGTAGGAAGAAATCTTTTGCCTTGTGGGGTGATTAAAGGCAACATCTCGTTTGAGGCGGAGATACTGTAATAAAGATTGCTCCAATTTATATCTCCCAGTCTGTAAGAAAATTCTTCTTGATCTGCAAATAAGTAACCCCCGGACTAGCATAACCTGCCAGATCATTAGGTTACCTTCTATTATGAAAATAGCATGAATATTATTAAAATGTAACGATAAATATTTATGCTGATAGAAAAACCCCTATTGTCATTATTATTTTTATTATAATACCTTAGAAGAGATGCCAGATAATTGCAAGATTCAATAGGTCACTAGAGGTAAAGAGGGGGATTTGTCTGGAGTTACCAGAATACAAACGGCAAGTGAAAGTGCAAGGATTTTTTAAAATCTGAAAAGCCACTATTTCTCTTTAATAGAAGAGAACGTATTCTCTTCTAAATCTTTAAAGATCATCTGCAATGCCTGCAGATCATTACCAATACTGTTTCATACTGGTTTGCAAGCGGAGAGTTCAGCTACCCATTTTTCTGCTGAACTCCTTCCATCTCAGCCACACCTCCGTCTGTGTGTCCGGGACCAAACTCCAGCACGCCCTGGTAGGAAAAGTGGAGTCTTGAAGTACTACTGTAAAATAATATTTGCAAATCTTGTATCCCGAAGCACAGAGTTTGATTCAACAGCTCTTCCTTAACGGAACAGGACGAGATTTTTGGAGACATGTCAAACACACAGAAAACAGGGACACGTGCAGAAATGCCACTTCCATGAAAACATTGCTAGGTTTCTGAACGATCAAAGGAAGTTTTGCTTCAAAGACAGAGCCTTGGGGAGTAGGAATGCTGACTGGATGGAGAAAGTCCGGGTTTTTTAAGTTTATGCGTAAAAGAAATGTTCATTCTTTATAGGAATCCTAAAGAAGCCAGTTCCTCTAAACGTTGACTCTTCAGTTTCACCCAACTGCTTTAAAATGAAATTAAGAATTTTTAGCAGTCATAGCAATGAAACTTAGTCCATTTAGTTTAAATAATTATATGAGAAACTGATTAGCATAGCCTTTGTGTCCAGTTCATAGGTTTTTACAGTACAATATACATTTCAATTGTATAGTTTAGGCACTGTACAAGTAAGACAAGAGCAGGCAAAAGCACCCCGAAGGGTCTGGAAAGTCTCTTTGGCAGAAAACCCCTGGGATGTGAGGTGATTTGAGGTAAGCAGATCGCAAGCATCTATGTACTGTGGAATTCAAGAGATGCTACGCAGCACATTAAATGTCATGGTGATGATTACCCACTGTGAAAGAAAGGTGTGAAATGCATGGGTTTGCTAACTGTGCATAATGGAACAGAATTAGCTGGGGATGCCTGCCGGGAAATCATGTTAGCAGACTCGGTCTGGGCACGATTCAAACAAGAAGGAATAGCCCATACAAAACACACACGTGGAAAGACAGTGTGATGGGAATCCATGGGCTCCTGCCTTGGTTGGCTGGAATGTGACAGGGTGGTCAGAGTGTGAGTGGAGCTGGAGTGCAAGGCTGAGCCATCAGCAGAGACGCTGGCACAGATCGTTCACTGTGCAGATGAGAGAAGGTTTGACACTCTTGGGATTAATGGCACTTCTAGAGCATGTGCTAGTGGAGAAAGAGAAAAGGCGTGAGACTTTTGTGGTGAATTTGGGAAGAGTGTAAAACCAAGTATAGAGCAGTAACATACTCTACTGGGAAATACATCCTGCCATGAGCAGCGCCTCATGTTTCCCTCCTTCTGGAGTGGTGCGTGGTTTTCTGAAAGGAGAGCTATTGAGACTTGTCTGTCTCTAAGTGTTTTTTGCCAAATAAACAAATCAGAGAGAGTGGAGTCATAAAAATCCACTTAGTATTGAAAGTGAGTCACCCTAGTTAGAATTTTTGGACCTTTTACTCTCTAGGAGTTTTAGATTCTAGCTCTGTGAAATGGGTGTTAAAATCTCACCACTGTAGCTAATGAGTCACTAATTCATGTTTGTAAAGTGCTGCGTTCTTCAAGATCTTTTCTGACCTAAATGATTCTGTGATTGGATGACAATTAACATGCAGGTCCTTCGCAAAATGTGATGTTACAAATCGGAGTATTGAGGGCAGTTTCATTGGTGACTTCTAGGTTTTTTTAACCTGTAGAATTCTTTTGTTGGATCTGAATTTCAGTTTCTTCCAAACAGGGACAGCTCCTAATTGTCCTCACTCCTTAAGCACTTTGTTGGCTCTTTGAATGGTGTTGAATTTTACCAGCAGACTATCCCAACTGTTATTGAAAACCACAGAGATGCTGTCCACAAATGCTTGTGTCCAGAATTTCTTACTTTTATAATTCTTGACTGCAGTACCCCAGTATTCTGCCAAGCTGAGTCACTGCTTTTGAGTGAAGCTCTTTGCAACGCAAACAGCAGAAACTTCAGGGAAATCAATATGGCTTTTAACCCAGCTATCAAAAGTGCTGGAGATATTTAGGTCATTAAATGGCAGTGGACACAAGTAAAAGCCTCTATCTCACATCATTAGCAGTAAAGATGCTGTTTAGTTTTATTTGCTAAATCACACAACATATATAAACTGCATGGGAGCTTCCAGAAGTGCGGAAAACCAATTCAGCAAAACACCAGTGAGGAGACAAAGTCAAAGAACGGCCAAATTTCTGTGATCTCAGAGCAAACTTGTTTTATTGAATTTTACTTTTATATGCCATATTAACATTTCATTTGCATACAGATTGCGCTCCATCTTTACTCTAAAACCGCAGAGTCAGCAGTCCTCGGCCGCAGGCAAGGTGTGGTACGGCCGCGTTTGAAAGTACTCTTGTTAAATTTTAAAGCAAGACGCATAAGCTTTTGGTCAATCTGCTTCCGCAGTTATCGTATACCTTCGTTTTTTCCTTCACCATACAGTGATTGCTGGGGGTTTGGCTTTCCTTGTTCCTTTTAGGGTTGTTTGAACGCTCACAAATGAGGCACATGCATTAAACACTTCAGCTGCTCTATGCAGAGACTCCCTAGTAAATCCAGTGCTCCTCAAGGCAGGTTTTCCTGCCTTGGTAATGCTCCTTCCACCTGAACTGGGAAAGAGATGGCACAGGTACAGTGCTGCCAGCACAGTGTCTTTGCCACAGTGCTGTATTTACTAGAAGTCATAAATAGAAATCTCTTACCGTTGTCACCAGTGGCAGAATTGCATTAGAGTCAAACAGAGAGAAAACAGACAGTGCTGAGCAGAATAAAATGCAAATATACCAGCAGAAGTGCCTACATGCACTGTAGTAGCTGTACACGTGGTACATCACCATAATGCAGTTTTCCCTGCATGAACTTAGGTAATCCCCAGCTGCCCCAGTTTGTTTCACCAACAAACTCCTAATTTATGAGTTCTAATAATTCCATTCTGAGGCTAAACAAACAAATACACCTACCAGACATTAGAGAACACAAAAGAAATTGCAGCATGGTATTGGTATCTGCCATGCTAGAATAATAGATATGATAGTGACAGTGCATAAATACATACAGTGAATATTACTCGACAACCGGTGACGGTGTGACCATCCTCATGTGACTGTGCAGAGATGCTGTGTTTCATGAAAACACTGGAATTTTGGAGATAATAATTAGTGTTGGCAGTTAGCAAAGCAAGCCGTCATGTCTGGTAACGTCAGTAAACAGAAAAAGCAAATAATGTGCAGGTGTGATATGGAAGTTTCAGAGCTGCAGCCCCAAAACCGGAGTCTGGAGGCTCAGTTGGGCCTCGAACTTAACATATAGCATATAGTTATGCTGGGGGCACACAAGGCTTGGCTGCAAGCCAGAGCCGTGCTACTGTCCTTACAATGTGGCATTAGTGTTTCACATCCAGGACAACAAACTAACCGCTAATGGAAGTAATTAGGAGCCCTGGGGGTGATTTATACCTTTTGTCACTGTTCGAGCAGTGTAAGAGTGGAGGTTTGAAAAGACAACAAGTATTGGTTCAGGTGATGATCCTTTCATCAGCAGACCCAACAGCAGGATAGTGTCAGAATTCAGAACTGGGCTTAGTAAAAACGTTCTTAGGAGTGGAGTGAATGTGCCCAGATATTGGGTCTTAATTCAGCTTTGAAAACAAATATGTAACCGAAAAATGACCAAGTGGCAAGATTGTAGAAATGTGGCAGATTGTAACTATTAAATGCTGATAATTTACAGATACAAAAAAGTATAAGCTATATTATTTATATAGTAGAGTATTATTTATCTTTCAGAGACAGAGTAGAAGTACAGCACTTAATAGCACTAACTGCTTCTTATCTGAGAACCTCAAATACTAGTGAACTAACTCTAACATTACTCCCTGCAGAGCAGGTAGTAGAAACCAGATGATAAACCAGTAGGTAGAAAGCAGCTGATAAAACCCTCCACACAAGTCTCTACCCAAATTATCCCTGATGTCACTGTAGGTATTAGAAGGCCTCGTCATAGCATGTGCTCATCTTGGCCGAGCCTTTGTTTACTCTGAATTACACTTGTGCAAGCAGCAATTGACTCCCTTCCTTTAAACTTGTATTGTGCGAGCACCATCACTGCTTGGTTTTGTCACAGCTTGGATTTAAATCCTGATCTCTTGAGTATTAACCTCATGATTTCATGGTCATGTGGAGCCTTTCCCTTTTTCCTAAGATCTTATCACCCAAAGCGTGCAAGTGTCAACGCGTGTCCCCTGCACTGCTGATTTCAGTGGTGGCCGGTGGGGTCTGGTTTGCACTTGATCAGAGTGATCCGTCGTGTCGAGACCTGGATGTGCTACTGGGAAACATCTCATTCCGAAAGAGCTTTCATAACTTGTAGAGAGAAGGAAAACAGTCGGATCCGAAGTTAAAACATACTAAAAATCCTTGCCTTTGCCAAAAACTGAAAATTCTCCACTCTTAGCTGTCCTGGCTAATCTTATTCTGTACAGTGTGCAAGCTGCATTCTGCGGAGAGGCAGAATGACCTCCAGGAAAGAGCAGGATATGTTTTAGAAAAGGGAGGAAATGTGATAGTCTGGAAGCTTGGAGTACAAGATCCAATCTCTCTCCATGGATGGCAAGAGCATGTCAGACATAATGGAATATTAAGAGAAGGAACCTGTTGCAGGCTCAGGGGACTTCAGTAAGATAGCATTAAAAACTTTACCGCTATTAAATCTTGGGAAGCTGTAGATAATTTTGCTTTAGAGGAGCGTGGCTGCTGGTGTGGTTAAAAATGCTATCGAAAAATCCACTCAGGAGGAATCCCTCAATGAAACAGAAACAATTGGGGCTACATTGGAAGTTCCTGCTAAGGAAAACATCATTTGGCAGAGAAGATTGGAGCGGCTGGAGAGTGACAGGAGCAGTGGTGTTTTAGGACTGCAAACGGGTGCTGAGAGAAATGGTGGAAAGACTATTGAGACTTTATTAACTGCTACATTGGGGATCAGAAATAGTACTCCCCACAGAGAGAGAAAAAGCCTTTTGCAGACCAGTGAAACATTCTGCATTAACTGCTGTGCAAGCGAGAGGGAAGAAACCATTCTTTTTCTCTGAAATCCTTCAGTTTGGAGTAGCAAAGCAGGTAACCAACAACAAAAAGAGATTTCCTGCCAGCAAATGTTTTCATACAGGAGATTTTATGCTCAAGGAAAATTATGATGTGTTCAAGTAGCAGAGAAGGATAAAAATGGGTGTTATACAAATTCTTAAAAGCTGCCTTCTCTTTTGCTTACCGGATAGCTAATGACCCACATTCCCTGGCTCCCCCTGGATGTCTGGCATTTAGTCACCAGCTTTGGTTTACTCCCTCATCCAGTATGTCTTCCTCACTAAGCACAAGCAGATAAGGAAAATGAGAGAAAAATCAGTATGTAGAATATTTAAAAAACAATAGAAATAGTTGGAGGTATTTGGATTTTTTTTTACAAAGGTAAGACATGCCTGAAGAAACAAAAGACTGTCTTTTTATCCCTCCAAATATGTGGCACTGATAAATATGCTAATTTTTTTAAAGAACAGCTACTCAGAAACATGAATGTGTAGCAGTGGTGTTTGTTTCCTTTTTTATTTTAAGAAAATCAGTGCTGTAGCATTCCTCAGGCTCCAGAATACCCTAAATTCATAGCATAAGGGTGACGAAACAGGCTGAGCAGAGCACACCTCTAGCCAACCAAATACAGAGGAGGTCATTCAGGAAAGACAAGAGTTGGGACAAAATACATTTGTACTTCATATAGCTGGGACTGAACACAGAAAGGCACAGTATAGGTGGGCTCAGAAGGAGAATAGCACCAAACTGGAACAAAGTGCTAGTGAAAGAGGAAGAAATGCCTTTGTTACTTGTAAGCATTTTCATTTTCTCTCTGTTTGTGTATTGTGTAGTTGCTTTTGTCAGCATGGCCCCGTTTACCATCTATCATCTCTCTCTTCTCTTGTGTTTGATCTATTCCCTTTGAAAGAAGAAACTTCCTGGTGGGACAATGGGGTCTGGAAGTTAATTTCTGTGGTTTGTTCTTCTCTGAGAGGTTTCTGTTCCTAGAGATCCAAATCTGTTCCATGGCTACATCTGTAACTAGTTTGGGGGCTGTCCCCATAAGCACTATAGTGTCACAGGTATCAGTGAGGTCCCCAGTACCTTTGGGAGTTGGCCAACTGGTTAGGTGGACCTTTCCTTTGAGATCGAGCCATCCTAAATTGCAGCCTTGGGATCTTGTGAGAGCTGTGTTCACCTCATAGAGGTCTCCTTCCACGCCTCATCCAGTGCAGGCTCCCATTCCTGGTGCACTGGAAAAGCGGCAGATGTAGCAGCTGATAACTAAGCAGATAGTGGAAGAAGCTTTAAATTTTTAGGTTCTTTCCATCTTCACCTGCTGTACAATTCTTAAAGTCTTACTGTGGGCAAGGGAAAAAGTCTTTCTGCTGCACCAAAAATAAAAACCAAAGCACAAGAAAAGGTTTATGTATGTAGCTCAGAAAGCGAAATGGAAAATAGGTGGCAGAAAGTGAATGACAGCCATTAAATTGTCATTTCCACTTTGAAGAACAGAATCAAGTTGTACCAGAGACTATGAGCATAAAATGTGTGTTACTCGCTGCCTGCTCTGTCCTCTGTTGTTTGTGCCAGTGTTTTCTTGGGCATCTGTCACCGTTGAAATTTGTGTGATTCGTCTTCTGTTGGAGTGATATTTACATACAGAGCAGCAGGCGAAACGACATCAGATTTCCTCCTCGGCTTCACTGGGCACTGGGGATCGTCACTTAGGGAGGAAGAACCAAGAATCTGCTCATTCAAAGCTATTTTCTTTGAATTTTAGTGAGGAGAATGGTCTTCCCTTACTTAATGCTGATGACAAAGGTAAGGAAAGAGCTGGATTTTTATTAAAAGCAAATCTGCCCCTTTTCTAGTACAGTCGTGAGATCCATAACGTGAAGTACAAGCGAGGGACCCCCTAACAGTTATCACAAGACTTTCCTTTCTCGAAAGAAACCTGCTTTGGTACGGAAACATAAAAAACTGAAAGGCAATTTTAACAAAAAGAAAAGTACTTTAATGAATTGCAAATAGACTGTAAATGACTGCAGAAAAAACTGATGGTGGGAACAAAGTACATAAAAATCCTGTGTGCATACACTGTTTATAAATCAAGCTCTTACCCACCACACGTGGAACAGACATCCAAAGGAACATATCAAATTACGCAAAAGGTCAGTGAATGTAAAATACTGAACAGACTGTTATGGGATCATTTTTAATCTTTCCCATCACCTAAAAACTTGTAGGGAGGGGTAAATTATATTAAATGAATTGAAGAAGCTAATGAGACTTTTTGGATTATAATGCCAGAATCAGGAGACTTTTTTTTTCATTCTGAAGATCTGGCGCTTGCTGGAAATTCCATCCAATTACTGAAGACATTTGGGAAAGTTAATTTTCTGCTTAATTTTTTTTTTTTAATGCACTACTGCCTTTAAAAAAAGAAACAAAGATTGAAAGTATTTATAACATTATTAAAATAGATAGAACTCCTCATCTGATTGCTGCAGCACCCTCTGAGATGGTGTTAGCACTGTTTTACAGCGGGAAGCCAAGGTGATGGTCACAAGTCCCATGTTCCACCTGTATTCTGCTTACTCCAGCCAAGGTAGGGGATGTTCAAAGCAATCAAAAGGGCAATGAAGATATCCCATTCTGGCTTAATATTTTCATTTTTAATTCTTTGAAGCCTCACCTCTAACCCTACGTGTAGCCACAAGAAAGCAAGGCTTGATTTCCAGCACCACTGAGCACTCCGTGAGTACTTCTTCCCATAGGAAGCAGGGAAGCTGCTGTAGAGGAGGCTCCCTCTTTCCCTCGGTTTTGTTTTTTCCCTCTTTGTTCTCTGACTTATCATCACGAAGAAGAAGAAATTCTTAATTTGAACTTACGCATCGCTGGTAAAGAACTAGGAGGTTTGAGGGCTTTATGTGTTGGCTTTCAATTGATGTCGAGGATCTTGAAGATTTTGGCTTAATCAGAAATTTACTTGGTGTTAGTGCTCTCAGGCCTGCCGAGTAACGAACCCACGCCACCTCTGGTTTTGAAACCTCTAATGAACCTTTTTTTGGTGTGTTTTCTATATGTTTTTTTTAGGAGAGAAAATGAAAAATAGCTCTTTTATCCCAATCTATCCTATTTTTTTGTGAACTAGGCAGGGGCCACTCTTTCTTAGTTAGGTGTGTCTGGATGTAACATTTCTTGACTATTCTGTCACCTCATGATCACTTGAACAAATAATGTGGGTTTCCACAACAAGTGATCCCAGACTGTCGTGAGTTTAAAAGGCGTGTTCAGGGCAAGACTGACTTGTCAAGCAGTCCTTGAATATGTCCAAGAACATTTTAATTTGGACTTTTCCCAAGAAATTAAAAGACTGTTTGTAAATACATTATTTTTGCAGGTGTGCTTTGATGTGTATACAGAGCTGTGTTTGTCTGTATGTTTGTCACATATTTTGCACTGAGTGCTACCAGTTTTTCGTATTTTTTCTCTGGGAACATGCTCTGATAGCTTCAGTATTTCAAAGCGCATGCAATCCAAAATCTGTCAGGAGGAAATATTTCTTTAAGGAAGAAAATGTGGGTTTTGTTAACTTTCTCAATCTCTCATCCATTCAGCGCCGGGTTGAATATATTTGCGGTGGCAGGGCTTGGGGTGGGACTCTGATGACTTCGGTTTATTTCACCATTTTGCAAACAGCTGTTAACAAGAGTGATGGTGAAGCTGTGAAGTTAGAATCTGTGTGTGAGGTTCCTTTCTGAAGCTGGAGTTTTAAAAGTTACAGCTCAGAGTACCGATTTATATCCATCCCTAATGAGTCACTATTCACCGTGCGAGGCAACAAGGTGTGTTGTCATATGAGTTTTAAGTGACTTTGCATGCCGAGGAGAAGACATTTAGGGAGAAGAATCCATGCAATTTCTATAGCATCAAAGCCTTGCTGGGGCTTTAGGTGACTGAATTCAGATTGATTGTTGGTGACCTTGTTCCCAGTGATCTATTTAATTCTAAATTAGCATCTCTATTGCTGTGCTTAACTCTTACAGCTGCTCTCCAAACATACACTAATGTGGTCTCACACTCTTTCTCAAACAAGAAGGTGTGGGGTCTTTTCCCTTTTAACTGTACTGTTATTAATGCCTGAACTATTCTGAGGTTACACAGCAAAAGCGGACAAAGCACATCAGTTTATTGGGAGGGAGAAATATGTTGAGGCCGGCCCCACCTGAGCCGTCTGGAATTCAGCTGTTGGCTGCTCTGTATTGACAATCCCAACTTCCACAAAATCCATCCTTCTGCAAGTCTCTAATAAACTACAATATGCTTCGCTTATTCTTTTCACCAACTCTTTGTTGTTAGAACCAAGTTTTTCTACATTTTATAAAATCCCTGCTAGTCTTCATCCTCTACAGCTTAATATAGAGTTTCTAAAGTAGACTTAAATCTGCACTTTGCTGAAGTGCAGATACAGGAAACATAAACACGTTTTATTTGTCTGAGACGGTGGTTTGCAGACTGTCTGGGACTCACAGAATAACTCTATGCGTCTTAGACTGTGTGTCTGATGCAGGATGAGGAGATGTTCGTAGTGCTTTCAGATAACAATTTGGTCGTTAGGGGCAGATGTTGAACTGTGTGCGAGAAGTGCTAAAGATGGATAGTTGCTCCCAGTCAAAAAAGTTTTGGAACAACTTGGTTTTAAAATATCAGTTATCTTAAAAAAAAGTATCTTTTTAATGTGTCCTAATCCCTTCAGTAAGTTCAAGGTATAATTTTTCCAAGTTCTCTTTATCTTCATTCCTGTTTAAAACTTTGAATACAATTAAGGTCATACTTCAAATCCAGTAGAGTCATGGATCTCCATTTTCCTCTCTCTGACTTCTTATAAGAGCAGTAAGTATTATAAAATATTCTGTGCCATTCTAACTAATCACCCCTCTGGCATTCTGAGCAAATGCAGGTTAATGGTGAATCTTTTAATATTTCTATTAATTAAGTATATTATCCTAATAACTCTATTGTCAATTTTTCATTGCTAGGTAATGACTAGAGCTGGGTTAGCTATCAATAACTACTAATGCATTTAAAGGAGAGTAGTGGGGTTTGTTTGTTTGTGAACTGCCTGCTGGCAAAGTCTGATTTTTACAAACGTGTTTGTTATTTGGAATTAATTTAGGGATATTCTGTGCAGACGTGATTGAGCAGAGGCACGTTCATCACAGGGTGTCGCTTCTTTCCAGTTTGGACAGGGGCATTTACACAGGCTATAGAAAAATGGCTGTGGTGGGTCTTTGGATATAAGAATTAATATTTGAGGTCAAGTTTTCAACCCAGCTGTTATTAAATATGACATGTGTGTATCTGGAAATGAGTGCACAGTTGGTATATTGGTATTTTAGATAGCCACTATGACCTCTGCGTTTGCTTGAATCCATAACACGAAGTGAAGAGGAGGATCTCTGGAAGGCTTTAGTTTTCAGCACTACAGAGGGGAGGAAGGAGACGGAGTAATTCAGTCAGTGACCGTAACTCTTATTCCAATAAAGTTTCCTGTTTGGAATTGAAAGAAAGGGCTTCTGCTACAATCGTACTTGTGTTACGGTGCCACCCACCATAATGAGGTGGAAACAGAAATGCAGCCAATTCAATAGGACTTTCAGTTTGATGAGCCCATAGAAAGATCTGAACATAAGGATTGTTTCACAGCATCTGAGCAGCAATGAAGCTGAAAATATCGATTCATAAATTTCCTAGGAAGATGAGAAAAACTATGCAATCCTTCCTGAAAAGTTGATGAGCTTTTCCATCCAAAAATACAATACACTGAAAGGTGTGTTTGTACAGAAATGTAAAGAGATGCAGAAAGCTTTTACTGCAGCAGCATATGAATAAGCAGAGGAAAATGTCCTTAAGGAAATGCTAATCTGAGAATTTTAAAGGAGGAATTCTAGGAAAAATAATGACACTTGGTGTGACTTTGAAAGATGAGGCACAAAAGACAGGAGGCTGCTGGAGTCCGAGGCAGTTGTGCTGGAAGCTGAGAACGCGGATATTGTCTTAGTGCTACCCTAACTGTGGGTCAGAAGACTGTAAAAACAGCCCTCAAACTGCTTGGCTCTTCCTCAGTCTGGAGACGTGAGCTCCTCACTGATGAGGAGACAGCAGCAGCAGATGTGCTGTCCCAGGCACTTCGGACTCACTGGAAAAGTCAGTCATTTTCCTCATGCAAATGAAACCGTGATCCGGGCTGCCTATGGGGCTTGTTGAGTTGAGGCTACTGGAAATCCCCCCAAAATTTTAGAAGAAGTGGTAAGGCAATGGGTGAAGTGTAAAGACAATCGAGGAGGTAAGAATCGTGGTACTTTCACATTTAAAATTGATTCAAATATCGAAGTGGCCGTGATTTATAAACTTGAAGAAGGTTAGCCTTAATCTCTAGCTAGACATTTTCATTGCCTGAGCAAACTTTGAGCTCCTACTAGCTACAAAGGCAGGATTTTGGTATTAATAGAGACACTTGAGGCAGTTTTCTTAACTTAACCACCCACGGAGTCTTGGGACTTTTACAAAGAAGTGCTCTAACAGAAAGAGATGCTTAGGACAGCTTTGGTCCTCAGGGACTGTCTGTGCTGACAGTTTAGCTGCTTCCCAAAAGAAAGGAAGAATGCAGGAGAAAACGATAATAAAACAGAAAATGATAATAGGAAATAGGAATAAACAGAGTCATGTACCCCACAGCGTTTGCTATAGGAAAGCACAGATACTGTGGGCTTCAGCAGGGAATCTTCCAGAGCAGCCCAGGTGCTGCATAAAGCTCCTGCTGCCCGTGGGTAGACAGAGGCACGAATAAACAAGTATTTTTCCTTTACATATCTTTACGGACAAGCCAATGGAGGGATGGTGGTGGTGTATTTTTGTAAAAGTATTTTGCTCTTAGGCTTTGAGTGAATTTTCTCTGAGAACTATGTGCAAAGAATCTTCTCTTAGCGGCAACTTCCTTGGAGATCCAAGGGATGTAAATGACTTTAAAAAAGCCAATTAAATGTGTGATTGAATGTCAGCCTTTCTGATTGCAGCCTTCATTAAGAAACTGGAAATGTGAGGTATTTTTTTACCTAATATTGAACACAGTTAATTAAAAAGGTAAAGATTACATTTTGCTTCAGTTAATCTGAAATAAAGAACTCCGTTTAAACAATAAATTTCAGATTTTAGTTATAGCAATTAATAGACCAAACTGTGTACTTAAGGCTTTATTATATTGATTCTAAAATAATTAGATTAGCAAACACATTGCAAATATGTTATCTAAAACAAATAACATTATCCCTGCGCTTTTTGTTATATAGCACCGCAATAAAACATATAACAGTACAATCTAAAGCAATGTCATAAAATTAATAGTCACAGAGCATATATTACATTCTTGCACTAAATGACAAAACCGGCATGATGATCATGTGGACAGTTTTATACCGTGAGGCTTGTGAAGCGTTTTGGTGTAGAATTTGTAAAAGTTAAGACATGCCTTTTATGTTTAGCAGATCATTTTGGTCACAGGTGTGTTCACTGCCCTGTTATTAAGCTGCCCAAGTTACCTTGTTTTAACTGCGTCTCTCAACCCCTTTCCCACCAGACTTTCACATTCTTCCTTGAAAAGCAAATTGTAAAGAGTGTTTCGGCAGTTGCCTGAGACATCGGTTTTAAAAGCCTTAAGGCTGTTTGAGAGGCCTTTTAAAAAGCATGACATTCAATCAAAGTTCAGTGAAGAAAGTTTTAATGAATAAACTTGGTAAATTAGAAAGCACCACAGCAGAGTGATTAACTCTCATTTGTGCATTAGTGTTAAAATTAATTAAAATGTTTCAGCCGTAGGAGGCAGGTTACCTCCTCAAGACCTGGCTTTGCCCTCGGAGTCAGTCTGGATCCAGCAGCGATTCATCTTGCACAAGATGAGAGGAGGGGTAAAAGAAAAGAACAGCCAGGACAAATGTGTTTTCAATGGCGCTTAGCTGCAGGAAGGCCACGGAGATCTCAGAGCAGTGTTACTGGAGTGTGACACAATAATACAGTAGGTACGGCGGAGGGGATACACTTTGGAAAGAAGGAGACCCTCTTACCACACTGATTTCATTTTGACTTGACATGACAGAGCTAATTTCATTAGCAGGAAGCAATGCTGGATTGTGCCGAGGTGGAAAACAGACTGACCTGATAGATTAAGGGCTAAGGATTTATTTTAGTGCAGTGATGGCAGTACATATTAGCTACTAATTTTGTAAGAAATCATCATGTTAAATTCCTATACACTTATTTTCATTTAAAAATCATTTTAGATTAGTTTTTCTCAAGAACTGGAGCCTGTATTTCTTCCTATCCAGACCCGTTACAATGTGGCTGTTTAACAAGTCTGTGCTGGTTTGGAATTACAAATGACAGCCTATTTTATAAAGGGAAAAGTCTTCTTTGACAGCAGAACAGTACCATGCGAGTAACAAATGGAAAATTGCGTCCTACAGCTGAACAGTTGTTTTCACATGTTCACCAAGGGCCAGTTATTAATTTTACATTGGTCAGAATTAAGGATTTTGGAGAAATTCATCTGCAACGGAAAGTATGAAAAATTTCCACTCAATGAAAATTACCATTATTTGTTGTAAATCTATATTCATAACTTGAAAACCTGGCAGCCTTTCCTATTTTTTTTCTCTATAGATTTCTTGTCAACAAGGATGTCAGAGGTCAATGTCAGAATGCCCCTCTGGCACCCATTAACTATAACCAGAAAACTTGTTCACTATTGATCTACAATGTCTAAATATCTATTATGTTGGGTATAAAAGGTGGTTTCACATCTTTCTAAAACAGAGAATTCATAAAGGCCAAGGGGTCAGGTCTAGTGATATATGATTGTTTCACTGTATCAGTGACTACAAGTGCAGAGGGGACAGGCCAGGAGAAGTGTCTCTGAACTCTTGCGGCAGATGGTTGCGTGCCTTGGTGCGCGCTGCCCTCCCACTCCCCACCACAGCCCCATAACGCTGTTCGCTTGCAGGTTTGTCCTGTGCTTTACTCCTGTGCTGTCCTGTGCTGAAGGAAAGGTGCCTGAACAAGTCACGTTTAAAGTTTGTGTTCATATTGTTGTAACCAGAGTGCGGAGGAACCTGAAATCTAAATGAAAGGCAAGTCCCAATAGTGAAACCGCTGCCTTTGGCAACCAACAGGTCCAGCTTGTGGTCCATAGAGCACTTCACTGCACGAAGACCGTGCAGCCAGGGCTCTGTGTGTGGTGCAAGTTGATTATTACAGGAATTGTGCACAAAAGGGCAGAACCCCCATGGGTTTAAGTTGTCACAGCTCCGTTGACTTCAGCAGAGCGATGACACTTGATGTACACAGAGGATCTGCCCCAGAATACTTGTCAGACTCCGGCCACAGTTCCAAAATCATGTGTTTTCTGTACAGACACTTGTGTAATATCGTATGAATGATTTTCTTTGCTCATATCAACCCATCAAATTTATTGAGGCTCTTTTAATCTCCTCACTATTTAACTCTTGAGATGCCTCTACTCTGCTCAAGGCTTAAAGGCAGAGCAGAAACAACTGTGAATTTCTTTGTTCTGCAATTTCTATAGCAGAGCACAGAAAGACTGTGAGGATGGAGGAGTCCATCCAGGGCTTAGTTCCCCCTCCAAGTCCTATGAATTCAGCCTTTGAGACTACATGGCATTTCCCAGGAGGCACCTATTACTTTTGCAGGATGAGACCCATATCAAGCAAACTCTCTTTGGAAGGTAGCTGATACTCACGTCTTTAACAGAGCTTATGGCCTTCTAGCAAGCCCCCCAAATGGTTCATATTCTTCCAGACTACCTTTCTGAAGAAAGTAAATTGAGATGAATCATGCTACGATGAGATAGTTAAAATGTCAGGCTCCATAAGTTTCAATGCATCCTTATAGCTCCGAACACTAAAATGCAACTGAACATTGGAATAAGGGAAACAAAAGAGAATCAGATAACTAGTTCTTATAGAGGGGAAAAAAGTAATTTCTGTCTGCGCTGCTGCACCATGGAAATCCACATAGTACAGTTTTAGAGCTGTACCTTAAAAAAAACAATTGCAGTTTCTTTTTATCACTGGCCTTGGTTACACATCGCTGCCTACTCTATGACACACTAGAATTGCAAAGATTCTGAGGCAAACAATACACCACCAGCTTTATTTCTGTTTACAAATGTTACCTGGGGGAAATGTGCCTCTACCTGTTGGATAAATTACAAATCATCAGCACTAAATATGACCCACAGCAGTAACATAGGGGGAAAAGGCAGTGCTGCCTGCACTTATTTGGTATTAGAGAGGGGGGAGCTGCCGGCTCAGTGTACTGCTGGTTTAATCAGTTAATGAACTTACACTGCTCTAAGGTTTAAACTAGAGCGTCTACATGGTGTTCCCTCAAGCTGACAACAGACACCTCTTTATTTATGCTTATGATAATATCGACAGTTAGTTGAATTAGCTGTTATTATTCTTTTCAGTGACTCGGCCTAAGTGTTGAACCCACGCCACGTTACCAGCAGGGTAAAAGGTGGGTGGATTTGTGTCCGGGTGGTTTTACTGGCCTCATATGGCAGAGGCACAGTATACGGAGAAGCGTTGTGGCTGGTGGCGTATGAAGCAGCTCTTAGTCCAAGCCTCAGCAGTGAGGTACAGCCGAGTTGACTGAAGGAAACCTTTGATAAGAACCACGAACAAGGCTTACATTTCTATTTCTAAATCGGTACCAAGTCACCGCCTCTGTTGCTCTGCTACCACATTCCTTTTCCACAGGTTGGGTAGGACAGATCTTTCTGCCATGGCGGATGATGTTAAGATTGGTTTCATGGACTTCGTACCGTACTTCTAAACCCATCAGTCTTGGGTTCCCGATCACAATGTGGTTGACCTTGACTTTGTCATAGGACTATTAAAGCAGGGCCCAGGCCTGTTGTAACTAGATCACAGACCTGAGCTGGGCATGTCAAAGCTTTTGGTTTAGCTGAAAGGATAAAGCGGGACACCAAATAGGGTCAGGAGGAACAACTGTTTTGTAATCGGATCCTCTCATGCCGCTCTGGCTGCAACACAGATGGGCCAGAATGAAGGCTATCACTCCTGGTTTATAGCCATTAACAATCATGATCTCCCTAATATGAAACAGAAATAATAGCATTATTAATAATAATATCAAACTGACACATTATTAGCCGCTACAGATGGCTCTATTCCTCCTAATAATTTTTATTTTTATTTAATGTTTGGAGATGCTGTAAAAAGTGACTAGTGCTTCCAAATGTGACCTCTGTGGGGCTTAAAAACTACTGAATCAGATGAGATATTAAAGCATTCAATGTAATGTATGACTTAAAGCTATGTTTTTAAAACTTTAATAGGAAAAGTCTGATGCTTTAGAATACTATTTCTTGAAGTATAGTAGGCTGAAGAATTTGCTTCGGAGGGTCTCTTTACATCCAAGAAGAGCTACAGTGAGAATACACAGTATGTTCTTCCTTCACCATGGCTCTAAATAGATGTAAAAGAATTAGCGTGTATTAATAATACATCATGTTTCTACTTTGTTTTATACTATTGTACATATGTTCTTATACCACAATCAACACCACTGTCTTTAAATATCTCCAAGCAGTTCATTAAAGAAGGTGATTACCATCTGTCATGTGTTTTTTCCCTCCTCCTGTCCCTGAGGAGAGGAGGATGTTCAGTGGCAGACGTGGTTTTGTAGGGATTTATCGTTTGCATGGGAGGCTTTTTTATTTTGCTGAGGTTTTATTTTATTACACAAAACTACCTATTGGGATAAATGTTTGCAAAGGCAGCTCCTGAAAAGTCTGCTTTGCAGCTGAAGCGAAGGGTGATGAGATCTAACCCGAGTCAATGTGTTTAGAGACTCGGGCTGGTGTGTGGTGGGAGTCCTGCCACGTCCTCACCTGCCTGCCAGGAGACCTCCCATGGGACTGTGAGAGAAGCTCTTGACTGTGTCTTAACTCATGTCTTAGTACATCAGACCCTCTCAGAAATATTTTGAATATAAGGACCAAAGAGAAGCTGCTTTTCCCATGCACAATAGCGGCTGGGCCTCAGGAAAGCTGCGTGGTCTCCAGGTTCTCTTAAGCTGCCGATGGACTGGCCTTGTAGGGGTTTGCCGTGCATCCAAGGAAAGTGTGCTGGAGTTAAACACTTCAACATGCCTTTCCCGCCCCCCCCCGCCTGCCCACAAGCACTAGCTCAGCGTAGCTTTGGTGGCAAGCTCCAGCTTGCTTCTCCTGCTGCTCCTCCCGGAGCAGATCTCATCTGGACGCACAGGTAGCGGGCACCATGACCCCGCTGTGCAGAAAGAGAGCAGACATTTCATTTGAATCTTCTGGTAGTGGAGTCCCTGTTGTCTGACTAAGACACGCTGTGGTTATACATGAGTGTGACTAAAACACACAGGGAGAAACCGGTCCTTTGGAGAGCCCTTAAGTAAAATCTTTCAGTGGAATGAAACTGTTCCTCATCGTGTATTTCCCTGCAGGAAGGATTCAAATAAATCACTTTGCTGTGTTGCCTGGATTTCTGACACTCCCTCAGCGAGCTGGCAGCATCGCAGGACCAGCAGTAACTAGGATTACTTGTTAGGTAGGATCCAGCAGGACAAGAGTGCATATTCCTCCCCTCCACTGAGGAGGAAGTAAAAACAGTCCCTGTGGTAGCAACACTGTACCCCGAGAGCTTGCGGGCTGTCAGGTTATTGTCACCATTTGGGCCTTTGGTAGGTTTTCTGTGAGCTTTCAGATATGTGATGATCTGATATATGCTGATGTTTTCATAGGCATTTTCATTCTTAGCCAGATTATTGTGTGGGCAAGACCAGAAATCAGATTTGTTACAGCATTTTCCTTCATAGGACCTCCAAGGTTGGAATGACCATGGACTCCATTAGAGTAATTTTACAGCATCAGCCTTAGTGAGTTAAATCTTGCTAATTTTTGCTCTCAGTTTTACTTGCTCATGATAGCTATCCAGGAAAAGCACAGAGATTTGTTCAAATTTCTCCATTACTCTGCAAACTTTCAGACTAGCTAGAAGACCACTGGTAGCTCTTAGTAATACATTTACATCTGTCATAATATTAACTCATGCACTTGGCTCACATTAATTGCATTCTGTTTGCTTTTCCAAAAAGAATTTGATGGTTTCTCGTTGACAGTGTGGTTTTGTACCAGCTGGTTTCCATAGACAAGCCAGTTGTTACGGTCTTTGTTGAATTTGTACTACCAGCTTCCATCAAGGCTGGGAATTTTGTCGCCAGTTCTGTTTCACACTGAGGGGAGATGGGGAGATCTGATCCTTTCCTTGATTTTCCCTGTGAACAAATCTTTGCACTATGAAAAATGCCTCTTGTACCTCCAAAAAATCTGTAAATGGGAGAGCACCGAGGAGAAGGGGAAAATAAAAGACAGGGAGAAGGTCTGTGTGTGCATACACAAGCCCATGAACACTCACACACACAAACACACACAGTCTTGCAAAGATCTCAGTGGGGAGCCCACACTAAAGGTTAATGCAGCCCCAGGCTGTAATTAGCCTTTTGCAGAGTCTCCTTGTTGTGGAATCTCTATTTATGAGGGCTTTCAGGGGCAATGAACCACCAGTTCCCTCCCCCAGTGCCCCCAGTAAAGCCCACTGGCAGGAAGGTGGTGAGGCTGCTGGGGTTTGGGAGGAATGCTGAGGAGCAGAGCTTCCCCTCCGATGGCTCTGGGGCTCTGGCAGGTTCCTGTGAGATCTCCAGAGTTCTTAAAGACAGAGAGAAGAAAAATGCATTGCTCCACCACACGCCTTCCTTTTAACAGAGTAAGGGCTAACCTGCCAGCCTGATTCTAATCAGTCAGATCAGCTGGTGACAGCAAATTTGCCTGTTAATCATATGGATCTGTCACCAGAGAGAATTTTCTCTGTCCCATTTTAGCTCACACAAGCAAGGTTCCTCCTCATAGAAGTGCGAGAAATTAAAGGCATTGGAGAGCACAGTAAATATTAACATTCTTACAAACGGGATTTCATGCTGCTTATCCAAGCTCTTCTATCAACAATGTGCTGTCTTGCTATTTGGTGGTAGCTGGTTGTGAGACGCAGTGAGGTTATATTGCAGCGATCAACTCTTTGGTGGCTGGTGGAGTCAACTCCTTGGTCATCCCTTCAGTAACTCGCACATAAAATTACATCTAGAAATTTTGTTATGACCTGGGTTTGAAAATCTTGCACGGATTGAAGTCAATAACACTATTGGATGTTACCAAATGAAAGCCATTTATTTTTAAAATTAAAAAAAAATATCTCCTGTAGTGAGTATGACCCGTTCAGGAATCTGCGTAACATCGCTGCCCCGCTAAGGAATTCCTGCATGAAGAGGCTGGAATTTAGGAAAAAAAAACCCATGCAATATAACAATGCAAAAACTAGCAGGGAATCAAACGTCATTTGATTTGGTTTGGTGGTCTCGTGCAGATGCTCAGTGCACGGAGGGAGATGGGGGAATACGCCGCACTACAGCGTAGTTCAGAGTTCTGTTCTACTAGTGCTAAGTGGAATGACACCGGGCTGATAAACTGTGATAACGTTTTCAAAAGGCAAATCCCACAATATACTGAAACCTCCTGGGACCACGTGTAGGTGGTGTCAGCTTCACTGCAAGCACAAACGTGAACTCCCACCACTGGGATGTGTAACAATTTGTAATGCAACAATTAACAGAAATATTGACATAAGTATGTACTCAGCAGGGAGCTGGGATCTGAGACTCGCTGGAGTGACTGTAATACAATGTATACAGTACTGCATCAATTCTTAATGCGGGCCAGGCTCCTATATGAATTACAACGAAAACATGCGCGTACCTCTGTGTGCAGCAGGCTACTTCTACGGCGTGGCATCAAAAATAAAACTTCCTTCTCACTTCAGGTTCTTTTACTTGGTGGTGGGGGAAGTATGTTCTAAAAGTGCATGTTTTTAACACGAAATACCCGTCAAATCGTATTATCGTCATTGCCAATTTCACAACTGGCAAACCGTGTTAAACGTAAATCTGCAAAATTATAATTAGGAAAACATTTTGCAAACCATCCTCCTGGGGATTTTGAGGTTAGTGGCATTGTAAATGCCGTGGGTTTTAGAGCGTGTGTGATTTCCACTCCCCCCTAAAGCACACACTCACGTCCACATGTCCACACACGCGGTTCCCCATCGCTTTCATCTTGTCCTCCATCTCGACTAAAGTGAATAAGATATCCGCTCAGATAACAGAAACTCCACTAGCTCTCTGTTAGTGCCTTTTCATGCCAATTAAACCCATTTTATTCAGTCAGAGTAGATGCTCCAGTGCCTGCGTACTAGACTGCAGCAGAGCACAACCAAACAACGGCACAGCAAATACTTCAGGCAAGTTTCCCCTCTGCCTTTGTTTTTAAACACTTGAAAATCACACCAGTGAAGAATATTAATTTTATAAATATCTAAGTGGAATTAACCAACTTATTTGTAGCTGACTGCTTGATAATAAAGATCTCACTCGGCTTAATTTGAATTAATACTTCGTGCTTTAATGAAAAGCCAGCTAACAGCATAAAGAAATGTTGACAGATACAGTTAATGCATAAACATACATTTATTTACCTACGATAAGACACTTTAGTTTGATCTTGTGCTCAGCCCTGGTTATAGTTC